>JAUPFT010000010.1:20511054-21133554 GCA_036936625.1 Parnassius smintheus behrii | reverse complement strand
TGTGGGCAGGTAATAAACCATGGCTAGCACAAAGATTAAGAAAATCGTGAGCTCTTTTATCTCTATTTTCTGGTCTAATATCTATGTTTAGGTCACCTATAATTGATACGTTTTTAAAAGTTGATAAATTTGACAAAATAACGTTAAGATAGAGATTAAAAGAGTCCAATTTGTAGTATGAAGGCGAACGATATATAGCTATAATTGCAGTTTCGAGACCGAGTTTCATAACAAGACAGTTTCCTTCTAGAAGTGTCGGTTCTTCAAAAGTAATGTTGATATCAGATTTTGCATACACCACGATTCCGTCATTCTGCAATGCATGTTTTGTTGTTGCATGACTACTATATCCATTTAAATTAGGTAATAAAGGATCAGAACCAAGCCAGCTTTCGGTCAGAATAATAATGTCACAGTCAACCTCAAGTCTTTTCAATAATACTGTGAAACCGTCAAAATTCTTATTGATACTGCGAATATTTTGAGTAATAATAATAATACTATTGGGTTGGCCATGTAGCAATAGTTTAGTTTGCTCAACTTCACATATGGCAGATTCAGATACAGAAATTTGATCAAGTTCATCTCCTATATCTTCATCCATTTTTATAAATCATATGGCATTTAGGTTCTAGTTTAAATAGTTCTACTAAGTAAATTAAATTGATGAGAGCGAGTAATAAGTTGAGAGCAATGTTATTAACTATATAAATAAGATTGTTATAAGTAATGGTTGTGTATTGTGTAAGTGTGTAGTTGTATGTTATGGAGTTATAAATATAAAGGAGTATCATTAGCATGTAGAGTGTAGAGTAGTTAAAAAAGTAATAAGATGGTGTGTACAGAACAAGATAAAAAAATGAATAATCTAGGCTAGTACAATACGTTATTTGAATAATTAGTAGTAAAAACATTTTTCTTATTATATACACTGTAAACTGAAATGATAGTCGTATGTTGGCTTCCTTTAGCTTTGCAAGATCTGCTTCTTCATTAATTCTTATTTGTGGGCTTCCTTCCTTCTTCCGCAAGTATATTTTTCCATAAGATGACCAACAGAAAGCGTATCCATGTGTTTTAGCAAAGTTGCGAGCGAGGAAAAATAATCTTTTACCCTTGAAAGTGAGATTTTCAGAGATGAAAATAGGCACTGAAGGGCCATCCAATTTCAGAAGTGATGTGTTAAGTTTCTTTTCACTCCCAAATTTTTTATAGGCTTTAACAGATTTTAATATATTCTCCTATCGACCAAAACTGTGGGAAGAAGACTGAAATCATAAATCATATCAAAAACCGGGATAAATTCACATACGTCTGCCAGGGGCCCCTTCCTTGCCACATGTCATCGAGTAGCTCGAGTTACTTTTGCTTGGAATAAAGTTCTATTCAGAGACGAGTCCAGATTTTCCCAGAAGCCAGATGATAGGCCGGGAGAGAGGTACGCTCAGTGAAACATCATTGGAAAAGAGACATATGGAAGAGGGTCAATTATGCCAAGAAGACTTGAAGCATTTCGAAGAGCTAGAAGAGTCAACACTTAGTACTGATTAGAGCCCACGTTATGCCTATCTAAAGCATATAAAGAAAATGAAGAAAATGTAAAGTACAAAAATGTTTCTTTCCTTTCTTTCTTATAAACCCAATTTTGATTTTTCACGTACGATGGAATATCACGTCTCCCTTTATTTGTTCCCTTTTTTTACCAATCAAAGTTTTCTTTTTTTACCAAAAAAGCGTTTTGAAAGCAAGTTCTGTGCGAGAGATACATAGTGTTTAGGCCAAATCGTAACAACTTAAAACTTGCGAGAACGCTCGTCCCGGGCGATAAACCTGTTTGACGGGTTGCGCCGGGGGCATTCGTTTTGCGGCCTGCGGCCGTGCCAGTTAGTTTGGAATAATCTATTGTCTGCGACGGCCGTGTCGGTTAGAGGCCGGGAAGTTACGTTAGAATCGTTAGGTCGCGCCCTTTGCGTTGTCTTATTTTATTCGTATACGTGACAACGAGGCTTTCCTTGAGTTTGTGTGATTAATTTAACTTCGATTGCCATTAACTTGCGTCGACGAGTTGCTTGTGTGGTATTTAAATATCGTACGAAGAAATTTTTGCTTTGTCGGGTGGAACGTTAAACTTTGTGATCCGGGAGGAGATCGCGTTTCTCTTCGATTATAGTTTTGTGCTAAGTGACGTAAGACTTGAGTTCAGATAACGCTGAACGCCCACTGGAGTGATTGCACCTTGTGGAGCAGGGCAACGCATGTGAGTCTACTGGCTGATTACATCGGTGACATCAGGTTACATTACACACCTTCCTACATCTCACACCTACCATTTAGTTGCCCCTGACGGTACCTTGTGGTCGACCCTACCCCCGGAACTCGGTAAGTTTGTGTTTGCTTATCCAGCCACTACATAATAATTATCCATCGGCCATTTAGGCTCGAACCCTCTGTTGCCCGTCGAGTTGGGTTACTGATGGTCCCTAGCCCAGTCGACTTCTGTCGGGGCAACTGAGGGCCGTAATACATAGGTACGTGAAAAAGTTATGTGCATGATGACGTGTCTTTCATTTTCCGGTCATGTTTGATCTTTCCCAAGATATAGATACGACATTTTTTGTGTGTATTAGAGTGGGTCCCTACATGGTTTAGAATTTAGATTTACAATAGCACCTGCTAAGTACTAGCACTGTTGTCGATATACAGGAATCATCCGTGTGAAGTCGGACGGACCGCAAGTATTGACTTAAAAGGACATCGAACTTTTGTAGCAAACAACTATTCATCCATTGTTACATTTTCCCCAGACTTGTAGCACGAAATGCTGTTGTCAATAAAGCGATCCCATATTTGAGAAATCAATTAATATTTACATACGGGCAGAAGATATGGGCAACTGCATCTTCCTGATAACAACATCTATATAACAAAAAACTGCGGTTGTCAACCCACTCGCGAAGAGTGGCAACTATGGCAATATGCCCTCCATAAGCAACGACGCAAATAGACGGCCCCCAGTCCCCGGCGGTCCCGCTATTCCTGGCTACGATGACGACCACGGTAACGGCAGGGCAGGGGGTGCTAAGAATCTCCGGTGGAGGTTCAGTTGCCACCTAAAACGACTCCACCTGGCAACATACAACGCACGCACCCTGAGGACCGAGGAGAAGATCCTGGATCTGGAAGAAGTGATAGACAAGTTACGCTGGAATATTATATGATTATCTGAGGTCCGAAGAGAGGGGGAGGACACGATTATTCTCGAATCCAGCAACTTGTTCTATCACCTGGAGGGGTGGGGGGGGGGCGACCATCTGTCCCAAGGTATTGGATTTATCGTCCACAAGTCTCTCGTTAACAACGTTGTAAACATTGGGAGTGTGTTGACGAGGGTTACGTACCTTATACTCAGAAGATATACAGACGATATACGCTGACGGTCATACAGGTTTACGCACCAACATTGGCACTTCCCAATGAGGAGGTGGAAGAAATGTATGAGGATATTTCTAGAGCCACGCATTCCTCCAAAACGCACTATATGGTGTTAATGGCAGATTTAACAAATTACGAGAAAGAACGGTGATCTGAAGTAAGGGAACTTTGGAAGAGGGCAACGGAACCCAAAGGGCCAGCAGCTGGCCGATTTCATGGAAAAGAGGGACTCTTTATGATAAACTCTTTCTTCCAGAAGCGGCCCCACAAGAAGTGGACCTGGTCGAGCCCAGACGGTTCGACATAAAATGAAATTGACTTCATTACGACGACCAGACGCCAACTGTTCAGTGATGTCTCAGTGATCGCGAGGGTGAAAACCGGCAGCGGTCACCGAATGGTTAGAGGCACACTGAACCTAAACGTTAAGTTTGAGAGGTCTCGTCTAATGAAGTCAAAGCTCCGCCCCCCTCGTGCACTAATCCAAAAACCCGAAACCTTTCAGCTCGAGTTACGAAACCATTTTCAGTGCCTAGCAGATTTGAAAGCATACAGGCTACTGAACAGACCGATCTCCAAATACGTGCGGCGGGACTTACACAACTTCAATAAAGCTGGTATTGAAAAAGCGATTGAGTGGAACCAGGGCAACCAAAGTCTTTGCCCAAAGTCTGCCTGCTAGAAAGAGCCAACCATCGAAGCTAAAGACCAAGTGTAGCCGCATCGTTTCCGGGACACCTGAGATTTTAAGTGAGATTGAGAGGTTCTATGGTATTGCTGTACACGTCATCGTTGGAGCCACACGCAAGTGTGAGTAATGACCCAAGAACAAGTCTTATCCGACACTATTCCCATGATATCCCGGACGTCACTCTGAGCGAGATTAGAATGGTTCTTTAGTACCTTAAAAACGGCAAGTCCCCGGGTGAAGATGGAATTACAGAGGAGCTTCTGAAAACGGGTGCAAAACCAGTACTTGAAGTTCTTCAGAAGCTCTTTAATTCCGTCCTCCATAGTGACACTACTCCTGAGGCGTGGGGCAAACCGATATCCTTTCTGAGCCGCATCTACGTGCTGTTTTCGAGAGTCATTACGAATCATCTCGCACGCAGACTCGACTACTTCCAGCCTCCCGAACAAGTCGGTTTCCGAAAAGACTTTAGCACCATAGACCACATACGTACTTTTCGGCAAATTGTACAGAAGACCGAAGAGTACAATCTGCCTTTTTGCCAGGCGTAAGTGGACCATGCAAAAGCTTTTGGTTCCGTCAAAATTTGGAAACTACATTCCCTTCAGCGGTGCCAAGTTAATTGTCGGTATATCGAAGTGCTAAAGTGTTTGTACAGTAGGACTACGATGGCTATCCGAGTACAGAACCAGAGTACGAAATCCATCCAAAAGCAGAGAGGTGTAAAACAGGGTGATATATCCCTGAAACTCTTTACCACTGGACTGAAAAGGTACGGTATAAACATCAATGGCGAGTACATCAACCTACGATTTGCCGACGATATTGTCCTTATGGCAGAATCGCTGGAGGACCTAAGCACTATGCTCAATGACCTCAATGGTGCCTCCCAACGGATAGGTCTTGATAGGTCTTAAGATGAACATGGACAAAACGAAGATCATGTGTAACATCCATGTCACACCTTTGCCGGTAGTTATTGGGAGCACTAAGCTCGAATTTGTTTACGAGTATGTTTACCTGGGACAAATAGTCCAACTAGGTAAGTGCAACTTCGACCGTGAGGTCAATCGACGGATTCAACTCGGCTGGGCAGCGTTCGGGAAATTACGACACATCTTCTTGTCAGCTATACCTCAAAACCAGAAAAATGTACAACCAGTGCGTGTTGCCGGTGATGGCTTATGGACCCGAGACGTGGTCCTTCACTGCTGGCCGTATGAGAACGCTCAAGGTCGCTCAGCGAGCTATGGAGAGGGCTATGGTCGGGGTTTCCCTGCGTGATAAACTTAGAAATGAGGATATCCGCAGTAGTACCACAGTGACAGACATAGACCAACAGATTAGTAAGCTGAAGAGGCAATGGGCCGGCCATATTGCTCGAAGAAGTTGAAGAACTGACAACCGTTGGAGAAAAAAGGTTCTCGAGTGGCAGCCTCGTACCGGTAGGCGAAGTGTAGGGCCCCCAACAGAACAATCTACGAGAATCATTTTATGTGAGCATCAAAACGAATCCGATTCGAACCCAAGACCTTTTTGAGTTCGCGGTCCGCGCCCTGCCATTAGGCTACTGTCGCTATGATATGATAGATTTGCACAATATTCCACCTTGTGGCATCATATTATTATCACACACATTATTTTATGGGAAAACCTCTCGTATTTCTATAAAATGATGTTTGAAAACCACTTACTCGTCGTCGTCGAAATTATGTTCTTCTAGTTTGTTGTTGAACGGCAGCCAACGGTATGATGCTGTCTGAATCATCACTAGAACTTGAATATTATAGGTATCGCTATCTTCAACGACTGACAATGAAGTCATATTTGTTTTGCAAAAGAGAGACAGACGTACGGGCGATTTATAATTAAGATATAATTGAGTCCTTTAGAGAAAAAATTAAGGAAATAAACTTATTAACTTCGGCATTGCAATATGTTTATGAAAATGTAATGTATGTACATAAAAACATAAATAGCTTTCATAAGAATAAAGATGTTCATACTTTAAACACTAGGAACAAACATAAGCTTGAGATACCAGGTACTGGACTCGTTACAGAATTAGTAATTCACTTATGGGGCAATGTGTATGGATTACTTTTACAACAAAAACCCAGAAAATGTACAAAATTCGTCACTAAACAAGTTTAAATGTTTTGTTAAAGAAAAATTGTACAAAAAGGGTCATTATAATATAAATGAGTACATAAATGAAAATAACGCCTGGGAATGAGGTGATCGCCACCATGCTGGTTCCATAAAACTTCATATAAAAATTGTACAAAATAAATTTATTGTACTTAATTTGAAATATGTTTAAAAAAACGTCCCACTGGGTTTCTTACGGGTTCTTCCCAAGACAGAGACTTTAGTGGTAAATAAAAAATTACTTTCAATAATTATTATACAATAATCTGCCTCGTTGGTCTAGTGGTTGTAGTAGTGCGACTGCTGATCATGAGGTCCTGGGTTCAAATCCCGGGTCGGGCCAAAAAATTAATTATAGAGTTTTTCCGTCAAGGAATTCTCAGTAGTTGCCCGGAGTCTCACCCCTGTGCCTCGGAAAGCATGTAAAGCCGTTGGTCCTGCGCCTGATCTCTCTCCGGTTGTGTCGGTTTACCGTCCCAACGGATTATGAAAGTGAGGGAATAGAGAGTGCACCTGTGCTTGTGCATACACTTGGGCACTATAATCCTATCATGCGCCGATGACTAGCCTACGTTGAGGCAGGCCGCCGTGGCCGAAATTCGGTCTGGAGGGCATTATTATTATACAATAATCTATATTGAATAAAATCATTTATTTTATTTCATTTCACATCTGATAATAATGGTACACCTTCGCCTTCACTATCCGATAGATCTTCTGACAACGATTGCAATAATGTCAACATTTCTGCTTCACGGATAAGTATACTGAGACATTTTCACGAAATATCCACCAAAATATAATGAAATTTACTGAATGAGAACGCGTAGAGTAATGAACGAATAAACAAAAATGTGTTGTACGTGAAAGAAGATCCGTCAATAAAACGAAAGTAAAATAGTTATCCTACCCACAACAACAATTCACTTATCTATTGAATAGATCAAATGGAGGGTAATTCATTCATCATCAAGCCGTCATTGTATGTGAATGCAATTTTTTATAATTTTTTTTTGTAAAATCGCAGTGTCCTTTATGGTGAATGTAGAGAACCGAAGACCTACCTTACTGGAAACGAGGGATTTCATTTTAGTCCTCATGAATGACAATGCGTCTGTATTTTGATCCTTAATCGAGCATAAATGTAGATGTCTCAGGTCTACAGCATCCACTTACCCCCAAGTGGACTCGAGTGTAACCCTTATTCTATAAAATATCTTCATTTAAGTTGGATCAAAGTCTCTTTATGTAACAGTAATTTATTATTGTCAAATCTGGATTTAAGAAAGAAAAAAAGTTGAACATGTTACAATACTTTAGTTTATACAACTTCGTAATTCATTAAGAGTCACGAGGTACAAAACTGCATAAACGAATGGTGAAAAAATAATCAGCGCTGCAAGTTCAAATCGCTGCACTGCTTAAAAAATATTACAGTTTTTTATTTTAAAATAATCTATGATGCAGTATTAGACATAACATGAGTTCGAGTTGTCGTTAGGGACCGGGCAGATTGAA
The DNA here is from genome assembly GCA_036936625.1 of Parnassius smintheus behrii. Classification (NCBI taxonomy): domain Eukaryota; kingdom Metazoa; phylum Arthropoda; class Insecta; order Lepidoptera; family Papilionidae; genus Parnassius; species Parnassius smintheus. Next base: position 21,125,762 of record JAUPFT010000010.1, on the reverse strand, counting down.
GGGCCTGGACTTTTGCCAGATTTTTCACAATCTCCGCGTCAATCGTAAACGCACCCAAACAAATCCAAATTTTACGACTCCCGCAATAAATAAAACGTCGCGAAGTAAACATCGGTTCGTCCAGCAACATTAAGACAGTAAAACTTGTAATTTATTTCATCGTCTGAACGGTCGTCTACTGTTTTGACGTGAGTCAATTTCAAGCTTTACCGGCGCGACCACAGCCAAACTTCTGAACGCGTTCTATACATAGCGTTGACACATTGGTATTAGGGTGCGGCTACAAATAAATAAATTTGTCTGTCCCTACTCCTTTCTCGCAAGCAAGTTTAAAACTGAGACTTCTAATCATGCGTTTATAATGAAGTCGTACATAAATAACGTTTCAATTGCTTTTAACTTACTTACAGGTAAATTACACTGAGATTTCGACATACGAGAACATGAAACTAATATAAACTTGGTATTTTTTCGTATTGTGTTAAAATACACTATAACTATGTATTTGATAATTTCTGGTCTCTAATACTGCATCAAAGTAACGTCCATCATCATCTCAGGAGGCTCAGGAGACCAATACTCCTAACTGGCAGAATATCCATTCGATAATGCCGAATCCTAATTTTATGAAATCCATCACCAAGATGGGGAACAGTACTTACTACAAGTGTGAGTGTTTCGGCCTTACCGTGCTTGCTTAGCGCGTGATGAATATCAATACACCATATAAATCTCCGTGTATTCTTGAAAAGGTCCTTCCGCAGTAGGTTAAAGTTGTGACAGGCCGAATTGTAGCAGGTTTGTTTGCGTTCGTTTTCTTTGTTTTTGATTTTACAACTGCCTCATTGCTGGTTTGGTCTAGCAGTCATAGATGCGAATGTCGACCATGTGGTCCCGGGTTTCGATTCCGGGATCGAGCCAAAATCAATTATTAGGTTTTCTATCAAGAAATTCTCAGTAGAAGGCCAGAATCACCCTCGTGGCATGGAAATTAACTAAACCGTTGGTCCTGAGCCTGATTTCTCTCGACCATACCTCGATCGTAGAGCGTCCTGAGCGAGGGTCATTATTGGTGAATGTTCTTCCGAATTCAGCGTAAAAACGTCGATACACTCCTGTATCTCGTAAGTAAATTAATATATATGTCGGAACTTCTAATGTCGTAAATACAACAGAAGATTCCACTTTTGATCTCGGCAATACATCTCTGGATAAGGTTAGTTATAAAAAACGGTAAGAGTATGAGAGCGGTTGTAGAAGTGCTTACGCAATAAATTATTATCGTTATCAGTAAAAGACAGCGTTACGCACGTATAGAGCAATTACAGTGCGAACGTACCGTAATATGTCCCCGTCACAATTACTGGTGTAACGTAAGGGACGTAATTACATGATAACAGCAAAATATGCAAAGCCACAGCAACACTGAACTGCACCAGAAGAATCCCCACAACAGATAGAACCACAATACTATCTTAGCACTCGCAGAATGACTTCACTAGTAGAATAGCGCAAGCGGAATCTCCCGCGCTGCGCGCCTACACTGAACTTTATACTACACAAACGATTGGGGGGGTTTCTCGGTATACCCTCAATTCCACCTCGCCACCATCGATATGACGCTCCACTAGAGTGACGCAACCTCTCGCTCACTCTCAATCCAACCGGTATTTTGTAGACGCGCCTTAACATAGATCAATGCCATCAAAAACATAACTTGTAAAAAAACCAAGTCTCGCAACTCAGTTGTTCTACCGTAAAAAGTTGTGAGATCCATGTATTACCAAGTCTTAAGTTATTACGTAATTAGCTAATCTAACAACATCTTATGGTGAACATATCAATATTAAAAGACTTGGCCATCGCATGAAAACACAATGTATCTCACAAGTAATACATATTATATTAAATTAGATTGTTTAGTGAAATATTTAGAAAACTGGACCAAAATTGAAAAGTATTTTAGTTTTTCCTTGATTTATACACTAAACACTAATTTTTATATAAATTTGAAGCTTCTATGTCTGCTAGATGTGCCTTAGAATTTCGATGATCGGTCAGTCAGTCAGGGAGTAACAAAATTAAGAAACTTTAACTAGCTATTATTCTTAAACTACTTCTTCAATTTGAATTAAATTTGAAATATACCACGTTTATAAAATGCCTGCTTGGTTACTGAAAATTCAGGCGTATAGTTTTATCCACAACGAAGTTATAGGGGGGGGGGGGGGGTCGAATATGGCCTGAACTGCTTCGGGAAAAGTATGGTATGGTACGGCCGTGCCGCTTTTTTGCTCGACAGATTCATGATCTATTAGTTGCAATTGTAACATATTGTGGCATACACATATACATATCTCAAATTTTGAAAGACATAGATGGAACTAATATAGCCAAATTCACTAGGTGTGACATACAGGATCTCATAAATTATGTTTATATTTACTAAGATTACTTAACAATAAACTCTCAAAATATTAGAAGCATACACTGAATTTAGGGGACTCAAGCAACACTCTCCTCACACTTGAATTTTGAAGTAGATAATATATAGGCGGGAACGGAGTCCAGGCTTAACGAAGATAAGCTATTGACGACTTTACTTGGATAATATACGTCCCTCGCAAGTAAACGCAGCCTTGATCAAAATGACGGAGTGGTGACCTACGTGAAAAGTTATCTAAAGGCTACTATGCAAGAAGTGAAACTCGTTGTTGCATCTTGCATTTAGATAAATTTACTTGGCCATATTGTTTTATGCATTTATCGCTCCATGTCAAATTCAAGTTCAACTGATTTTCTAAATTGAATAAACACGCTGGGAATTAAAAAAGTTAAAATTAAACGCGATAAAATCATTAAAATTAGTTTTATTCCAAATTGATTTTTATTCATGGTGAACGGTTGACCCATTAAAATTAAAAAAGTTGCATACGTGTCACTACTGGGCACAGGTCGCAGAGTTGTTGGCCAAAAAAAATGTTCCCTGAGCTGACCTCAACGCCGGATGACCTCAACTGGGGAACTTCTCAGACATGCAGGTTTCCACGCGATGTTTTACATCACCGCCAAAAACGTGATAAGTCGACACTTCAACTTCGCAATCGAAATATAGGCAAAAATATTTAATAATGCTTACGTACTATGAAATTCACGTTTGGATCAGTTTGATTACCGCCTTTGAGAAGTAAAATAAATTAAACCTTTGCTCCAGTAAAATCCTAAAAAGCTTTCCATGATAATTAAAAGAATTTTTCTGCTAGAGCCTGTTCATATATACTCATGTGAGCAATGAAACCAAAACATTTTTGTGATTGTGTCACCGACCAAATTTTTGTGAAAATCTTAATGTCTGATATACGAAAGCTATTTTAAATGACAAAGTGATTTATAAATTTCATTAAAGGTAAAAAATAAGTATAGCCGCTTACATACGTCTCACTACTTTGCACATGGATCCTCGTTACCTATAGTGTTTAAAAAAAAAAAAAAAAAAAGGTTTTGGCATGCTCTGATCACGAATCTGCGGTCCATAGGATGCACGGTTCCGGAGATGAGCAGATCAATTAACTCTTATCTAATTGATATCCGCTACGAGCCTCCACCGTCATTAGCGCTCCATTGTTCTTATCTACTTATCTATTGTTCATTCAATACCGTCATTATCTATCCTTCCTCAGCGTGGTGCTATTGTATTATACTCCTTTGTTCCTATCTACACTAATCTGACTCATTAATAAAACACATTACCCAATTTTGTTAAAATTTTTATTTATAAAATACAAAATCTTATTACTTATTATCTATAAAATAGGAGCGAAACATCTCATCCACTAAAATATCGTTGTACAATGTGTTCGATGTAAATATACTCGTAAAACTATGCATTGAACATCCCTGAAACTTATATAGCAAATACATTAAGCAATATTCGCCACAAACTGAAGTCCACTCATTCTGAATCCTATCAACATTCCAGTTCCATCTTTTACAATTTCTTTTAAAAAACTCTAGATGATATCGTACAGGTGCCCGTCCGAATGAATCAAAATATTGACCGACGTCATTCGTATCGATATATAAAGCTACCCAATGTGACCCTGGTTTATCATCTGTATCCAAATTGCATATTATATACGTTGGTACGTGGGTGTACATGGGTAGTTTATTGGCAGCATAAACATTATTTTCTAGAGTGGGGTGAATCTTTTTCAGATGTTGTTGTACATCTAGTGTATCCATAATATTACTGCTATTAGTAGATTATTACAGTACCAATCCACTCCATGACTAATATAGGAGTGATCAATTATAGTGATTTCTAAATATTAAATTGCATTCTTTGTGTTATACATGTATACATTCTTTGTGTTATGAAAGGGGTATGGAGATAAGTGTAGATGAAATAATGAAAGCAATTAAAAGCATGAAAGCAGGTAAGGCAGCTGGATATGATAGAGTATCACTCGAGATGCTAAGGGCTGGAGAGGGAGTGGTGGCAGGCCTGCTGTACACCTTGTTTAATTTATGTTGGGAATTAAAACGGGTACCGGATGACTGGTGCAAAGCAGTAATAGTACCAATATATAAAGGAAAAAGGTCACAGCGGGACTGCAAAAACTACCGCGGTATCAGCTTGCTTAGTATTGTGGGTAAACTGTATGCTAAGGTGTTAATTGAAAGAGTTATGAAAGAAACTGATGGAAAAATTTGGGATGTGCAAGCGGGTTTTAGAAAGGGAATGGGGTGTACAGATCAGGTCTTTTCCATGCGCATGATTGCGGAGAAGTTTTTGGCCAAAAACCAGAAAGTTTTTTGTGCATTCATGGACTTGGAAAAGGCTTATGACAGAGTGGACAGGAATGTGTTATGGCAAACACTGAACTCATATGGGTTGAGCGCTGGTTTGATACAGGCATTAAGGTCTCTTTATAGGGACTCTAGTGCTTGTGTCAGGATCAATGGGGTCTACTCGGACTGGTTTGGCATCCAAAAAGGTGTCAGACAGGGCTGTGTGGCTTCCCCTTGGCTGTTCAACCTATTTATGGACCGGTGTTTGCAAACTTTGAAAGATGAAGAATGTGGTTTAAGAATGGGCGAGTTAACCGTCAAATGCCTTTTGTATGCCGATGATCAAGTCATATTTGCGTCATCGGCGTCTGAATTGCAAATGATGGTTACATTAATGAACTGGGAATTAAAAGAAAGGGGTATGAAAGTGAATACATGTAAGACGAAAGTGATGGTTTTTGAAAGAGAAGAAAGCAAAACGGTATGTGAAATAAGAATAGAAGGAGAGTTAATTGAGCAAGTGGATGAGTTTGTGTATTTGGGATGTGTATTTAGCAGGGATGGTAGATATGATAGGGATATAGAACGACAAGTAAATGCAGGGAATAGAGTGAATGGGGCACTACACTCTATTATGGAGAACCAGAATGTGTCAAAACAGGCACGTATGGTGATTCATAATTCTGTGTTAGTCCCTACTTTAATGTATGGTAGTGAAAGCTGGGTGTGGCAGAAGAAGCACGAAAGTAGAATAAATGCTGTAGAAATGCGGTCTTTAAGGAATATGCTAGGTTTGAATCTGAATGACAGGGTGAGAAATTGCGTGATAAGGGATAAATGTGGTATGCAAGATGATATTGTGACCAGGATTAAGAAAGGAATGCTTCGGTGGTTTGGTCATGTGGAAAGAATGAATGAGGAAAGAGTGACAAAGCAAATTTATATGGCAGATGTGAACGGCCGAGTCGGGAAGGGACGCCCTAGGAAAAAGTTTATCGACCAAATTGGCGATATTTTGAAAATGGGCCACGTTAGAAGTACCCTTAACCGACGAGCATGTATGCGTAGATATATGGATGTGAAGGAGGCGAAAGAGGTGTGTCAGGATCGTGCCAAATGGAAGTCCGTAGTCTCTGCCTACCCCTCTGGGTGACAGGCGTGAGTGTTTATGTATGTATTTATGTATGTGTTATACGAATCGTATTTGAGTCACCAATACACTGAACAAGACGCGACAGGAAGGACGTAGGAATGTAGAGATAAGCAACAGAATGTAAGGTAAGCTTGTTGACGCATAAAGATACTATCAATTCTACTGCAGAAATTCTTTAGATTAGAATTATTACTCACTGGTACTATATATGACCAAGCAACTGATGTCATGGAGTTAGTGTATGGTCGTTTGACCGCAGTGGATCTATCAATACTACGTTTGTGTTACTTCAACGCATCAAAGGCCATGGATGTAAGTGTTTATTCTATTGACAAACTTACTTTTCTTTCTGTTATTTTCTTATGTGTGTATGATTTAGTGTTAACAAATTATATTTAAATATTATGTGTGTGTATATGGTTAAGCCGTGGAAGCTCAGATGGTTAGCGCAAAATGTAAAATTCACAGTACGCGACCCGGGTTCGATCCCCGCCAGCACCAATTAAATTGTTAATTACAATTTTAAGTGCTGATTTACCACGTGCTCAGCGGTGAAGGAAAACATCGTGAGGAATGCATGTCTGAGAAAATTTCGAAGGCATGTGAAGTTTGCCAACACGCATTGAGGTATCGCAGCGAACATTTCCTAGCCCTAAAACCCTCTCAGAAATGAGAGGAGGTCTATGTTCAGCAATGGACTTTAATAGGTTGTAACTTTAGCTTTTCTAACTTTTATGATTAAGTGTTAACAAATTGATATTAACATGATAACTGTGTTGTTGCAGAAATCATTGAGCTTCGATGAAAATACCTATAAACAGTATTACTACTCGCCACTCTCCCCTCAAGAAGAGAGTGATGACATCGTCATTAATAATAACACATGCGATGGTGGAAAAAGAAAATCGCAATCGATTGATCATTTTTTTGAAGCTGAATCAAAAATAAAAAAGAGGAAGCTGTTATCATCAACCGTAGCACGAGCCGCTAGAGATGGTGTATCATACATTTCTACTAATTCTGACGACGGAGACCATCCAAGATTCCAACTACTGATCATTGGAAACATGCTTCCACGAGGATTAAATATTACGTAAAGACTAATAAGGATAGCATCTACGACAACACAAACGCCCTCGTATACAATATTACAAAGACAATAGCAGAAAGTGAAAAAGTGAAAAAATATTTTTTTAACAATGACAGTCATTAGCTGATCATTAGTGAATGTGATTCTGTTTACTTAAATTACAGGAAGACAAGAGCAGCAGAAAGAGATGAGTGTGGCATACGTGTACAGAACACATCATTGAAGAACAAAACTACAACACTGAGTGGAGATGAAAACGAGAAGAATATGCAGTACTCAAGAGCTGAATATCCATTCTTCAGTTCAAAATCTAGCCGGTTGCTCAGTTTCGAAAACTGGCCTCTCGTTATGCGACAGAAACCTGAAGATCTTGCAGAAGCCGGTTTCTTTTATACTGGCCATGCAGACAGGACCAAGTGTTTCCATTGTGGTGGTGGCTTAAAAGATTGGGAAGATGATGATGATCCTTGGCAGCAGCATGTTCAGTGGTTTAGTCAGTGTGCTTATGTAAAATTTAAACTCGAACAGAGTTTTGTATTAGATTAAATAGAATATTTATAAAGAAATAAAAAATAATATACATACATACATAAACACTCACGCCTGTCACCCAGAGGGGTAGGCAGAGACTACGGACTTCCATTTGGCACGATCCTGACACACCTCTTTCGCCTCCTTCACATCCATATATCTACGCATACATGCTCGTCGGTTAAGGGTACTTCTAACGTGGCCCATTTTCAAAATATCGCCAATTTGGTCGATAAACTTTTTCCTAGGGCGTCCCTTCCCGACTCGGCCGTTCACATCTGCCATATAAATTTGCTTTGTCACTCTTTCCTCATTCATTCTTTCCACATGACCAAACCACCGAAGCATTCCTTTCTTAATCCTGGTCACAATATCATCTTGCATACCACATTTATCCCTTATCACGCAATTTCTCACCCTGTCATTCAGATTCAAACCTAGCATATTCCTTAAAGACCGCATTTCTACAGCATTTATTCTACTTTCGTGCTTCTTCTGCCACACCCAGCTTTCACTACCATACATTAAAGTAGGGACTAACACAGAATTATGAATCACCATACGTGCCTGTTTTGACACATTCTGGTTCTCCATAATAGAGTGTAGTGCCCCATTCACTATATTCCCTGCATTTACTCGTCGTTCTATATCCCTATCATATCTACCATCCCTGCTAAATACACATCCCAAATATATTAATATTTAAATATAAAAAAATAATATATTGCATACAATTTGTTTTATTTAATTTTATAATGTTTCACATAGTTACATACACACAAAATGCATTACACATAACTCATAAAATCTAACACACAACACATATTATAACCTTAACTACTATAGTCTACACTAACATTTCTGTTTTTATCTATCTCAATAATATTATCAAACTCAGCATAAACTATACAGTTAATTGTTTGTATTAGTGAGGATTCAAATCGTACTTCTAATCTAACACTACCATGCTTTATGAGATTCCAATGAGCTGATGAGTTGGCTGATAAATCAGGAGTTAAGTCAAATGCTAACAGACAGTAACCTTTGGCATACTGTTCACAAGAGATTCCATTTCCTTCATTAAGAAAGTGAATACCAGTTCCCGAGAATAGAGTATGATATGCTGATGTAAATATGCTATTATTAAAAGATGGTTGCAAAGCTTTTGAAGGTATTTGTTGAACATCAATATATAAGCTGAAAGAATTAATACCATAGTTTTCAAAGTTAAATGGATTTTTAGTAAGGGAACCATTAAATGCAGAATTGTTCACAAATCCAATTATACATCTTTTGGGTACCTGCCCTAAAAATATATTATCAAGAGTTTTTCCTTGAACACCCGATGGAATTGTTAAAACTTTTACTTCAGCTCGAGTAATAGGATATTTAGCAGTGGTAGAAACTAAAACTTTTTGATGTGCGAGTAGTACACTTGGATTAATTCGTGCTCGTCGAACAATAAGAGTTGCGTCCGTAATGCAAACTTTAAACTTTACATCGTTTGACCCAGCAATTAAATTAAAGCTCTCTCTTGATCGAACCAATTTAACACTCATTTCAACACCATTAATTAAAAATTTATCTTGGTTGAAAATGTCACCGTGAAGATGACCAATCATTTCTATTTCCTTACTTTCACTAATCAATTCCTGTCTTTTAACAAATCCTATGTTTTTGCCATCCGTAGAATCCATTTTTCCTGCTGTATCATCATACCAAAGACTACAAGTAAGATGAGATTGTTTAGCAGCAAGAGCATAGTTTAAAAGGGTTTCCATGTATGCTCGATATGCATAGGTATTATTAGGTGGTGATACAAGTTTTTGGTTTAAATAAACATCAAGTTGACTAAAAAGTGAATGTAGCCAATTATTTACAGGTGCTACTATTGTAGTAAATATCAAGTTAGTTGAATCTTGATTTAATACTTTTGCCTTTATGTGGAGTAATGTATGAGACAAATCTATGTAGTCATCGCCTGTCCCAGGAACTTGAAACTCGATAGGTCCATCATCACCAAGAGATGAAATTGGTTTATAATGAATCCACAATCCATTTTCAATGCTAGTTTGTGTAGACGGTAGTGCAAACAAATCCAATTCTGACTTAACGCACTCGCAAGAATGATTATGAAGGAAAGACATATTTAATTTGAAAATATATCTTTGTTATTTTTTGGTTTTAGACCAAGTTTTTTCGCAGCTTTCACTTTAGCAGTTAATGGTGGAATGAATGAGGTCAATCGTTTTCTTTTAGTTTTATACCCAGATCCTGTCATGTTAAATCGATCAATTTTCTCATCAGCCTTTCGTTTTAAATTCGTACTAACTTGCTTTAGACGATCTTTTATTGAGGCTTCCATTCCACACAGTTCCAAACTGGAATGGTATTTTTGTCCTGTGCTCGATCTTATAACTATTTCCAGCGTATCGAACTCTCTTCGCATAACAGGTAAGTAGTGAGGTTGAGAGAAAACGTGCATTTTATTTGCACCATAAATGTATTTTGTAGGATCTAATGAAATGACTCTTAGTAAAGGAGTCATAACATCACCCACAATCTGAGGATCGATAATGTCACAATATAGAAAGAGTTGAGATGGTAACCCTAAGTGTAAATTAGCAGGACACTTTCCAAAATTTCTCTCTAGGAGATTTTTATTTGGTTCATAACCTAGTTGTAAACTTAATTTTGGTGATAATGTTACGGATATTATATTTTTATCCAAAACAGAAATAGACACAAATTTTGTTATTTCATCATAGCGAAATTTCAAGTTCTCTCCGATACCATTTAACACTCTTGAAATATGCTCAATGTTATCATAGTTGGTAGCTGGAATATGTTTTTTGTAGTACACTGTGGATGATTTATCTTCATTAGGCATTAACATAGATTTTGTAATGTATATAACATTTTCATGATCTTGAACAGTAAACATGGTACATGGATATTGAAACTCGACAACTCCAACCGACCATTCACCTTCTAATTTAATAGCTTTCGGTAATTTCGTTGAAAAATTTGTGGTCTTGTTATCAGGAAAGTATTCCATTGAACTATTGCTGAGCAAAGTTAAATAAAAACTTTCTTTACTCATATTTCTTTTAAACTAGAAGCTAAAATCCAACTGTTAAATTTATCTGGATAACCTTTCCACTTCACTAATACTTCTTTTCTGTTACCTGAGTAACGAGTGTCAATTATTTTATCTATTTTATATTGTGAGGTGGGGTTGTAAGTGATTTTCTGTAATTCTCTTTCATAAAAAGTACCAACTATTGGTTCATTTTGTAAATCTGTTATTGTATAAACAACCCATGGAGATCTATCAATTATTGAAGATATAATAAATATTTCATCACTCCAATTTGATTGATATCCTTTTTGGAAAGCATGTTTATATTTAGTTATTCGAACATAATCACCCACATTGAAATTTGGTTTAGGATTTACTAAAGAAAGTTTGTTTGACCGTCTATCATAAAGATTAGTCCAAACTGTCATAATATTGTTGGAATTTACATCACATGGGCACATCTTAATACTAGAGTGAAAGCTGTGATTGTAAGAGTATATTAAATCTTGTAAAACATCTATATATCTATAATTAACAGTGGTAGAGCCATGCGGCAGCTTTGCTGTTGCACGTATGGGCCGGCTCAAACCGGGGTGGTACCACGACCTCACAGAATACCGGCGTGAAGTGGAAGTTCTGCTTCCGCGTTTCGTTTGGTGAGTGCAGGTGGCCGGAGGCCCAAATCCCCCCCCCCCCCCATCAACATGGTAGCGGAATTAAATAAAGATAGACTACCCCAGGAGGGTACCAGCACCCCTGGAGAATCCCTCGCTGAGCATCCACGACCATGTTTCTTCACTTCTGAGCGTGGGTGCTCAGGCTGCCCCGCGTATTCTGGGGGGGGCGAAATTCCACTCAAGACTACAACTGCTCGGGGCAAACGGAGCAACAAGACCAAGGCGACCCCTGCCACGCTGTCCGTGAATTTCTGCAATATCAGGGGACTTCACTCCAACCTAAACGCCGTCCACTACCATCTCGAGACGGCGAGGCCGGCTCTGCTCTTTCTGACCGAGACGCAGGTGTCCTCTCCGGCTGATGTTTCGTATCTCTCCTACCCGGGGTACAAACTGGAACACTCCTTTGTGCCTCGGGCTGGAGTTTGCGTTTACGTCAGAGAGGACATCTGTTCTCGACGCCTCGGCAGACTTGAAGGTTCGGACCTGTCCATCCTTTGGCTACGCGTAGACAGCGACGACCATCCGCGCGTCTACGGGTGCCTCTATAGGTCCCACAGCGGTAATGCCGAAACAGACCGACTCTTCGACCACGTCCAAATGGCTGCGGATTCGTTGCTACAGCAGATCCCCTCCGCAGAGATCGTGATCCTCGGCGACTTTAACGCCCATCACGCCGAATGGCTCGGTTCACGTTTAACCGATCATGCGGGGAGATCTGTTCATGATTTTGCCTTGGCATATGGTCTGACACAACTGGTTACTTCGCCTACGCGGATTCCAGATGTGGAGGATCATGCACCTTCCCTGTTGGACCTTCTGCTGACCTCTCACCCGGACGGATATCAGATTTCCGTCGACGCCCCTTTAGGCTCCTCGGACCATTGTCTGATCCGGAGTGTTGTGCCACTCACGCTGAAATCGCGGTTGCATTCTGCAGGCTGCCGCCGTGTTTGGCACTATAGGTCAGCCGATTGGGATGGGATGCGGTCTTTCTTTGCATCCTACCCTTGGGGGCGGGTTTGCTTCTCGCCGGATGATCCCAACGTTGTTGCGGATTCTGTTACTGATGTGGTACTTCAGTGTATGGAACTTTTTATTCCTTCCTCTGTGGTGCCCATTGGAGGCAAATCTCAGCCATGGTTTGGTCGCTCCTGTAAAATAGCATCATGCTATAAGCAGGAGTGCTACCAAGCCTGGGTTGATGCATCAGCGTCCCGGGATGTAAACACCAGCGCTCTCAAAAAGAAGTATAATTCCGCCTCTAGGTCCTTCAAAAGAGTCATTGCCAAGGCAAAGTCAGAGCACATAGGCAGAATTGGCGAGAAACTAGTTCGCCTTCCTTCTGGAACCCGTGCATTCTGGTCTCTCGCCAAGGCTGTCCAGGGGAATTTCTGTCAGCCATCTCTTCCATCTCTGCACAGGGAGGACGACTCACTGGCCCATACTGCAAAGGAGAAAGCCGATCTTCTAGGCTCCTTCTTTGCGTCTAACTCGACTCTCGATGACGGGGGGAGTACGCCGCCGACCATCCCGCGGTGTGAGTGCTCCATGCCGGAAGTGCAGTTCACACAGCGCTCGGTTCGCAAAGCACTCCTCTCCCTGGACATCCACAAGTCGAGTGGGCCTGACGGAATCCCCCCAATTGTGCTGAGGACGTGTGCTCCAGAGTTGGCACCGGTTTTAACGCGTCTTTTCCGGTACTCCTACTCCCTAGGCGTAGTCCCAAAATCGTGGAAGACGGCTTTCGTCCACCCGATCCCTAAAAAAGGCGACCGCTCAGACCCGTCCAACTACCGGCCAATCGCCATCACCTCCTTGTTCTCCAAAACAATGGAGTCCATTGTAAACTGCCAGCTTATGAGGTACCTTGAGGATCACCAGCTGATTAGTGACCGCCAATACGGTTTTCGCCGTGGTCGGTCAGCTGGTGATCTTCTGGTCTACCTCACTCACAGATGGGCGGAGGCAGTAGAGTTCAAGGGGGAGGCATTGGCCGTTAGTTTGGACATTGCGAAGGCCTTCGATCGGGTTTGGCACAAAGCGCTTCTTTCGAAGCTCCCTTCCTATGGGCTTCCCGAGAAATTGTGCAATTGGATCACCAGCTTTCTTGCAGATCGGAGCATCAAGGTCGTTGTAGACGGTGCAAGCTCCGATTGCAAGCCTATTAATGCTGGTGTTCCACAGGGCTGCGTGCTATCGCCAACGCTGTTTCTTCTGCATATCAATGATATGTTGCATACCCGTAACATTCATTGCTATGCAGATGACAGCACTGGTGATGCTCTTTACACCGGCCGAGCCAATATTTCTCGGGAAAACGTCTCCGAGTGCCGGGACAAACTTGTGTCTGAAGTCGAGTCTTTGCTGAACAGAGTCTCGGATTGGGGACGACTAAATCTAGTCCAGTTTAACCCCCAGAAGACACAAGTTTGCGCGTTAACCGCTAAAAAGAACCCCTTTGTCGTATCCCCTCAGTTTCAAGGCACTCCCCTTGTTGCCTCAGCCAGTATCGGAATCCTCGGCGTCGACATATCGAGTGACGTGCAGTTTCGTGGTCACTTGGAAGGGAAGGCCAAATTGGCCTCTAAAAAGCTTGGCGTGCTCAGCAGAGCGGGACAGTGTTTCATGCCGGCACACCGCCTGCAACTTTACAAGGCGCAGGTTCGGCCGCACATGGAATACTGTTCCCATCTCTGGGCTGGGGCTCCCCAGTACCAGCTCCTTCCACTTGACCGCATCCAGCGCAGAGCGGCTCGAATCGTCGACGACCGAGTGCTTTCCGATCGGCTCGATTCACTGGCGTTGCGAAGAGATGTTGCATCTCTTTGCGTATTTTATCGCATCTATCACGGGGAGTGCTCTGAGGAATTGTTCGGATTAATCCCAGCCGCCAAATTTCGTGAACGCACGACACGGCAAACGTCCCAATACCATCCACACCATCTGGATGCTTGGCGGTCCACCACTGTACGTTTCACAAGGAGTTTTCTTCCACGTACAACCTCTCTGTGGAATAGTTTAACATCGGCGATTTTTCCGGACCGATACGACCTGGGGACCTTCAAGAAAAGAGCTTACTCCTTTCTAAAGGGCCGGCAACGCACCCGCAATTCTCCTGGTGTTGCGGTTGATCATGGGCGGCGGTAGTCACTTAACATCAGGTGAGCCGCATGCTCGTTTGCCCCCTCTTCTATAAAAAAAAAAAAAAAAAAAAGTATTATTATGAGTGAAATAACGCCACATTTTCATTTTTAGTGTTCTTTGAAATCGTTCAACAATACTGGCCTTAATGTCAGGATTGTTAGTGGTATAGTAATTAATCTTTTTGGATTTAAAGTATTTTTGTACATCTTTTGAAACAAATTCTGTACCTTTATCAGATTGTATGTGAGTAGGTGTTAAATTACTTTCAGTAAATATACTTTCAAAACATTCTTTAGTTGTTTCAGAGTTTTTCTTTTTCACTGGTCTTGCAAAAGCATATTTACTAAATACATCAATAACACAAAGTATATACTTGAAACCATCATTATATTGAGAATAAGTTCGCATATCACTTAAATCAGCTTGCCACAGTTCATTAATATTTGATAGAATGTACCTATTACGCGGGAATTTTTTTCGAATGGGTTTATGTAATGTGTATGTTTCTTGCGATTTTAACCATTCCTTTACTTGCTTTTTATTCATTTTACCCTTCATGGCTTTTGATAATTTATCAATACTACCAAAACCAGCGGGATTAGATGGATCATAATAAATCCTGTTAATTTCTTCTAGTACGGGGTCCATTTTTCCCATTCAAGCCTTTTACGTATTTTAGTTGTAGACTTTTTATCTCTACTGCTCGGTGTAGAAAACTCTTGAAATTCAATCTCAGATGGTTTGTTCAGATCTTTTGCTTGAAGTTGGTTAATAAACTCACATCTCTTTGGATTTCCAATATAAGTAAGTGGTACTTTAATATCTTTTAATGCTTCAGCAAATCTATCCCACCCTACTGGATCACTTCTTTTTAAGGGTCTTAGTGAATCATTTATTAAATCAACAATATTACTTCCAGGAATTTTTTCATTATCAATTATGACTGTACCTTCATTATCCCAATGTATTTTAACTGTACCTTCATTATCCCAATGTATTTTGTTTCAACTAAGTTTAATAATAACTGTCCTTTTTTATTATAAGTTTTTGGTATTAAACTGAGTATTTGAGCTGGTGTGTAAAGTGGATTTTCAACATTTTCTTTACTTTTGATGGATCGATTCTCCTCCAACAAAGATTCAGCATCAACTGAACTTTTTAGATCTCTATCTTTATTTTTAAAACCAATTTTAGACTCGTTTGAATCCTCATTAGATGTATCAGAATAAATTGGTAATCTGAGTGGTTGACGATCCTCTTCGGTAAAATGAAGGTATCTTTGCAGTGTTTGTAAATATAACATCCATTTCTTACGGTATTCCGTCTTACTATTCATAATATTTTGCATTTCAATATCTAATCGAGATAAACTACTACTCGTATTAACCTTATTTTCTTGTTTTAATTTTTCAATCAATCCAGGTTCGATAAGTATCATTTTCTTTGCATTTTCCATGTTAACTGGCTAGTCCACTCACTAATCCACTCAATATTGCACCTAATATTATTGGTAAGAAAGCCCCTCCCTTTTGTATAATTATATTTTTTCTTAGTTTATGTTTACACTTACGCACTAGTTGACGGAGTATATTTTTGTGTTTATTCAATTTTTTTTATCTTGATCTTTAAGAGGTACTTTTCCTTGTAAAACGTTATGAATACACTCACAAATACAGTTAATTTCTTCTTCATCACACGTTTTAAGTAATGCTCTTTGATATTTTGGTTTAAGCGTATGCAAAGCGTTTAGCAAATGTTTATGCGTTGTGAGTCGACGATGCATCATTTAGCAATGATTTGAAATGTTTGATTCTTGGTGTATTTAAACTCTTTTGTGGGGACGTAGACTGTGCAGAAACCATTAAATGGGAAGACATTTGTCTTGATACGACAAAAATCATTGGTATTCTGTTTTAAATCTACCATTAAATATCCATGCGCCTCTAGAGTTGCATCCCTGTAGGCATCTTCAATAAATTTTGGGTTATCTGGTGACACTTGTCGTGCTAAATATCTTATTTGAGTTTTATCTCGAGGGTTTTTAAAATATATTAAATAACTTGAGTTTAAGGATATGTCTCTTTGCCCTTTACCCTGATGAAATAAATTTTGTGTTAAATAAAATACACTAAGATTCCTGTGATGACTACCTTTTGTAAATATATCCACAATTCTTCCATCGGACTCTCTTATTAGATCATCAATAATAACAAGATGTGGGTTTTCACCGTCAAACATATTAACATTTGGAATTCCTTGATGGTAGTTAACATTTGGTAAATTATATAAAGGTTGCATTTCATCAAAGCACCATGTGATCTGATTAAAATCACAATTACATATTTCTGTAACTGATTTTATGAAATTTGTTACAAAATTTGACTTCCCACATCCACTTGGCCCCGCCACAATAGCAGTAAACGGATGGATAAAGTGAAACATTACACACGTCTAAAGTTCTAAGGGGTGAAATAAAAAATGAAAGTGTTGGTGTTAACAATTAATATATATTGCAAACATTATATAAAACAGAATGATCTGTACACTATTTCTAACACAATTAGTACATCATAATTTTACAATCAACTAAACCTCAAATAAATGCACACACACACACACGCAAATATAAACAACAATTAACTTAAATTATTTACAATAAAACAATGATTAAATATGTAATAAACTCTACGTCATATTATACTATTATCATTGTTTTACAATCAATACAAATTTTATTTACATGCACACATAAAGTTAAAAACTATCAACACTTAACGCAGTTTATAATGACCCCAAGCTAATGTTTCAATATTATTATCTAAAATATGCCTCTTTGTGTCATTATATGATAAACCAATCTTATTTAATTTTTGTGTAAAAATTGTGTGTTTAATTGATTTAAATCTAAGCATACTATAATATTGCACTTTTTTATTAAATAGAGAAGACTTATAATTATCCATGGTCATCTTTTTAGTGATACATTTATTTACCCCTTTTGCCTTGGCTATAGTCTTATTCTCTAAGTTAAAAGCGTACATTTTGGATCGTAAACCCACAAATTCTTTCATGATTTTACCATTATTTTCATCTTTAAAAAAACCTAATTTCTTTTTATTTAATTTTGGATATTCAAAAATATTATTTGCATCATAAGCTGAGGTATCAAAGTATGATGAAAGGTCAGGTTTTATATCAGAGTAAAAATCATCTGTAAATATATGATATATTAAACTATCCGTATCTGTATACAATAATTTGATTTTACTAAACTTTTTAACCATATAGTTATAATGAAAATCATACATTAATGTTTTTGAAATATCTAAAATGCAAAACCCTAAATAAATTGGTTTGTTATATATTAACTTTGTTTTTCGCAACTGAACCGCAACTAGGTTTTCCGAAAATACTGAAAGACTATGAAATTGTGGTTTAGCGATTAGATCTTGAGCACCTAAAGCTTTGCCCTGGTTCTCCCAGTGTGTAACTAATTTTATGTTAACCCTTTTTTCAATATTCTCCATAGTCTTTCCGAAGACTGAATTATTCATTAATTTATAAAAATCTTTTTCGAAATCTGATTTTGCTAACGTTCTTAATTTTGTGTTTAGATCTATGTACATCTTCAACCAGCGAGACTGTTTAAATTTTAAAACTCTATGAATTTTAGTTAATTTAACCCCCATTTCTATGCACTGGTTTAAATTTCTGTAATGAATTACATATTTATCTTTATTATTTAAATTTGGGACTAGTTTATTTTCATTAATATTGCCTGCACAAATGTTTTCGGGGCATAAAGGAAAGTCCGAATGTAAATCATGAAGTTCATCTGGATATTCCAAATCAACTTCTAAAATAAAACCGAAGTTCGATGTCTCAGACACATTAAATTCTGTATTCGGATTTACCCATTCGAATCCACCAGTAGGAAGACATTGAGACATAGCCCAACCATATAAATTGTTGGCATCAAAATATGTGATATATGAATTTGGTTTCCCTGCATCATAATCCCCCATATATTTGTTATTAGCTCTAGCATAACGATTACTACATTGAGATACACCACCCCTGATACCTGATCTAATAAATGCAATTTTCTTATAATCTGTTAAAAGTTCTAATTCTATTTTTGTATATTTTAACATTGCATCCCAACTTAAACCGGGTGCTGTATAATAATGGGCAGGGTCTAAATCATAAGTATTAATACATAACTTTCTAAAGTTTTCAAATACATCGGTTAAAAGTAAAACGTCTGTTTTTAAATACAGGTTTGAATAATCTAGCATATTACAACACCCAAAGTGTTCCCAAACATCTTTCTCGGGAATCTGTGAGCGAGCTATAAAAAAATTTTTGTTCGGGGAGCGATGTTAGGCTTAAACTATCATAATTAGTCATAAGTTCATATGGATAAACGCCTTTCCGTTTTAAACGAAAGAAATCTTCATCATTAGGATAATTTCTACGTAATTCTTGAAATTGATCATTACTGAGATTTTTGGCTAATTCTTCTAATTTACATGATAAAAACTTAAATGAATCTATGAATCTTAATATAATTTCGTGGTTATTCATTTTTAATTTTTTGGAAAAGGATATATATTTTTCTTTATTTTGAGGGATAACTTCGACTTCACCATCACAAAAGTTTAACGCGTGAACAATAAAATGAGCATCATAGTGACTAAAGTTGTGTAAAAATATTGGTATATAACGAGGTTTTCTGAACTTCGAGCTACATGATTCGTGAGCAACACCTATAACACTACCGGTGTACCAATCAAAATCATAAAAATGTTCTGCTAACTCTGTTTCACAAATATGACAAATGGTTGCATTTGAAATTTGGTTTTTGTCTTCATTTGTTAGCGGAAGTGGAGGATATTTTTGAAGTCTATTTATTTCTTTGAGATTGTTAGATAAACTTTCCATAAACACTTGTGCACAGTTGGGTCCGCAATACGTTACATATTTTGATAATTTATCATCATATGAACATTTTATATAATAACCAAAACTATGTACTTCATGTTTCTGATTATTGTGTGTGAAAGGTTTGGAAGGATCGTTAGAACATGATTCTATTGGTTTTAAAAATGCTTCAAAATCAGCGTAAACTACGAATGGTATCTTCAACTTTTTTTCATAACTATCAAATTTAATTTTATCATTTGAAATAGGTTGACCAAACCAATTCTTTTTTTTAAAAGTTTCACTGTTTGGTAATTCTGTACAAATGTGGGCACAATCGTATTGTTCACGGTTATTTAAGCTTTCCTTAGATGGAAAGTGAAGTAGACATGCTTCGCAAATGTACATGATGTGACCGTCTTTTGAAATTTGTTTACTAACTAACCGCGATAAATTTTTTATGTAACAATAATGATTTTTTGTATCCTTGGAAAAAAATAATAAATTGATATGTCTATCTTTACGACACTTTGTTAAAAATAATGGACCTACTATAGAATTACATCGTTTTTCTTTATTATATTCTAACCCAAAAACATTAATACTAATATCATTTAATTTCTCTACTTTTGCTATGTCAGAAATTTTAACTGGAAAGGAAATACCATCAAATTTAAGTTTATTTGCATGTTTAACGTACGATGATACACGATCCGCGTTTTTGTTTACGGGATATAACGCCGAGAGTAACGCCCATTTAAAACAAAAATAATCCTTGCTTTTTACATTTATAACAGCCTTTTTTAATTTTATGTCACGAGGAAGATCTATGTATGAAGTACCGCGTAGGGGGTTAAATTTATTAACATTCATGTCTATAGATTTTATGTTTTTTAGACTCCATCCACTATCTTTTTTTTCAAATGCACTAATTTTAGTAGTAATTGTATCATTTAAAGATGAAAAAAAAATATTTAAGTCATCTCCTTGACAAATAATATAGTTAAGCGTTTGAAAATCGAACGTATCATGAATATCTTTAGTTTGTTGAACAAAATCAGCATGCAATATGAAGTTTACTTTAAAAATTATGTGTTGATGAATACACTCTTGTATTAAAAATAAAATATCATCTTTAATAGAATTTAAAAATAGTTCAGGAGTTTCAAAATTTACCAATGTCGAACTATCTACTCTACTCTTGATTTTATAAGTTAAAATCCTGTTTCCAAAAGCAGATTCAATAACACTAACGTTTGATAAAGAATTATGTGAATTTAAAAAATTATTTTTGTGAACATTACTTTTAAAATGATTAGCTAAATACCGTTTCTTGATAAATATATGACACGTTAGACATTCCACTTGATCATCGTTACTGATACTGTTCCCTGCAGAGGTAGGCGTTTCTGCTTCCGTTGTTGGTTTTTTGATGATCTTGGGTTCTTTGCTGCTCGTTCGCTTCGTTCCTCTTCCAAGTTGTAGTGGTTGACTACTAAAATGTTTAAATTTATTAAAAACTGTACAAGACATTGTGTAAATTATGATCGAAATGAATGTTTATTTTACTTACTTAAACTGTGTTTCAACCATCGCACAGTGTTATACAACTCATCATCATACGATGAATCGAACGATCGATTTAATTCGCTGTTGAATAATTCCGTATTCTCTTCCATGGTTGTGGGGAAGAAAGCACTGGTGCACACTTCACTGAAGTTTGCCATCCTTATAGTAAAGAAGAAAATAGGTAGCAGAGTAAGTAACAGTTCAGTGTTGGTAGACCAACTGATACCCAAATTTCAAATAATGTCCGATATTTAAGTCTAACAAAGGATTAGAAATAGAATATAATGAGTACACAGAAGTAATTTAAGTAAACAGAATCACATTCACTAATGATCAGCTAATGACTGTCATTGTTAAAAAAGTATTTTTTAACTTTTTCACTTTCTGCTATTGTCTTTGTAATATTGTATACGAGGGCGTTTGTGTTGTCGTAGATGCTATCCTTATTAGTCTTTACGTAATATTTAATCCTCGTGGAAGCATGTTTCCAATGATCAGTAGTTGGAATCTTGGATGGTCTCCGTCGTCAGAATTAGTAGAAATGTACTAACTCCATGACTGCAGTTGCTTGGTCTTATATAGTACCAGTGAGTAATAATTCTAATCTAAAGAATTTCTGCAGTAGAATTGATAGTATCTTTATGCGTCAACAAGCTTACCTTACATTCTGTTGCTTATCTCTACATTCCTACGTCCTTCCTGTCGCGTCTTGTTCAGTGTATTGGTGACTCAAATACGATTCGTATAACACAAAGAATGCAATTTAATATTTAGAAATCACTATAATTGATCACTCCTATATTAGTCATGGAGTAGATTGGTACTGTAATAATCTACTAATAGCAGTAATATTATGGATACACTAGATGTACAACAACATCTGAAAAAGATTCACCCCACTCTAGAAAAAAATGTTTATGCTGCCAATAAACTACCCATGTACACCCACGTACCAACGTATATAATATGCAATTTGGATACAGATGATAAACCAGGGTCACATTGGGTAGCTTTATATATCGATACGAATGACGTCGGTCAATACTTTGATTCATTCGGACGGGCACCTGTACGATATCATCTAGAGTTTTTTAAAAGAAATTGTAAAAGATGGAACTGGAATGTTGATAGGATTCAGAATGAGTGGACTTCAGTTTGTGGCGAATATTGCTTAATGTATTTGCTATATAAGTTTCAGGGATGTTCAATGCATAGTTTTACGAGTATATTTACAGGGAACACATTGTACAACGATATTTTAGTGGATGAGATGTTTCGCTCCTATTTTATAGATAATAAGTAATAAGATTTTGTATTTTATAAATAAAAATTTTAACAAAATTGGGTAATGTGTTTTATTAATGAGTCAGATTAGTGTAGATAGGAACAAAGGAGTATAATACAATAGCACCACGCTGAGGAAGGATAGATAATGACGGTATTGAATGAACAATAGATAAGTAGATAAGAACAATGGAGCGCTAATGACGGTGGAGGCTCGTAGCGGATATCAATTAGATAAGAGTTAATTGATCTGCACATCTCCGGAACCGTGCATCCTACGCAAAAATGGACCACAGATTCGTGATCAGAGCATGCCAAAACCTTTTTTTTTTTTTTTTTTTTAGGATTGTGAGTCGACGAACGTCGTCCTTGTACCACTTCTGACTCAGTGCGCCAGAACTGGTACAACCTTTCTACAAGTGCGCCAGAACTGGTACAACCTAACTACTGACGTGGTAAGTCAGCACGTAAATTTTCTATAACAGTACACGTACACGTTTTGCTCCCGCGCCATGATGAAATCTCACAGCGAGCTTACACGGCTCTCGTATATTCATAAAACCTTATTATGAATTAAAGTTTCAGTTTTATGAATTTAATATTTTTATAATCTTTTGCACGATTGTTGACCACACCTACCTTGTAATTACACATTCAACGAAGCTACTAACTATTCCATCAAATAGAAATAAAATCTCACAGTGCACAATTTTCAATTATTTACATCAGATTTGAGAGGGATTAACGTAGATATCTATGGGCCACAGAATCCACTTACTATCATGTGGACTGTGTGCTCATTTGTCACTCAATTCTATTAAAAAAACTGTCGATAAATTATAATAATTATTATTATTAAACAATAAAATATAATATCATTTTAATTGAAAGATCGGGGATCACGATTATAGACTTAAGCAACTACAATAAAGTTGCTGATAACAAAGTATTATATACTGCGCTGTTCATTATTTGGAATTTGTGGAATATTAGAATTTGTAGATTTGAAGATTATTGATAACAAACGAACTTGGTGAAATTAAAGCTATGCCGATAGACACCCAATATATTCATTTAAAGAACTTCTATCTTAATCGCAGTTTTCAGCACACAGTAACCAGTATAACAGAGTCGTTAGTTATTTTGCCAAACTTGGTAATAGCGGTAAATCATCCCGATTATGTCCACCGGTCTGGGTATTTAAAGTTTTAATTATAAACGAATGAGTATTCAGTATGCATAGCATTCTATTACTTGATGTTATTAGTGACTTATGATTAGTTCATTTAGCAGTAAGTAGATGACGCTATTATTAGATGAAACTATGACAGCACTGTGATATTACCGTACTATCTACGAATATCAGCGATAGATGGTTAGGGTGCGACTGAGGTGGCAAGCCATCCCATTCGTCTTACACAAGATATTGAAACCATTGTAATAATCCATTAAAAAAATTTAAACCAAAATACGAAAAACAACAATTAGCTAAAGTAAAAAAAAATCTAAGTTTTAATGGAAAACAAATAAAAATATAATCTATACATATGCGAATAAAACATATAACAATGACCTATTTAAAGTTAAAGCTACTTCGGAGGACTCGGTGAATCACGTAAATGATTTTTTGTTAACATTAAGCGAAAGTTGGCTGAAGACGTACGAATTAGTAACTCCGTTCAACACGGATACGCATTACCTATGCTTGCATCGCAACCAAGATCTTTTGTTTTGTTGGATACTGATCCAATGTAAGTTGATGAAATTATTACTAGTATCAAGTCCAACAGTGCTTCTGACTGGGACAATATTTTACTCAATTTCCCCCCTCAAGTCTTTGCATCGACCTTCCGAACATTACTGTATAATATTAATATATAGTATAGAATTTGAATGTGATAATATATATATATATATATATATATATATATATATATATATATATATATATATATATATATATATATATATATATATATATATTTATACTATTTGTAAAGCCTCTCCCAAAAGTTTCTACTCCCATTCTTCCCAATCATTTTCGTCCAATATTCATTCTACCCTTTCTTTCCAAAATTTTAGAATCCTGTGTTTACAAGCAAATTTCTACTTTTGTTTCGAAACATAACCTACTGAGTATATATCAGTCTGGGTTTCGTCCTGGTCATAGTACCACTACTGCATTAATTAATGTTATTGATAATATTAAACAAGGCATGGAAGAAAAAAAATAACAGTACTGGTACTAGTTGATTTCTCAAATGCTTTCAACACAGTTGATCACGAAATCCTTCTTTCCATACTGTCTCACCTGAATTTTGGCCCTACTGAATTGGATTGGTTTACATCTTATCTTCGCGGTCGACAGCAGTCAGTCAGTGTGGGGCAACTGTCCTCAGCGTGGGCTGATGTGGATGCTGGTGTGCCGCAAGGCGGTATTCTTTCTCCTATAATGTTTTCAATTTTTATAAACTTTATTACCTCCATCATCGACTGCTCAGCTTTATGTGCAAACTGAGATTGGGGATATCCATAATGGGATCAAAAACCTTAACGGCAACTTAGCAGCTATCAGGGATTGGTCAACTCGTTATGGGGTTTTGGTTAATCCTTTGAAATGCCAAGCTATACTGGAGGGTAGCTCAAGGATGCTGGCTAAGATTAATCTGACAGACTTGCCTCCTATTTACTATGATAATACTACAATTCCATTCAGCAATTCTGTTAGAAATCTTGGCCTTCACATCGACAGCATGCTAAATTGGAGAACTCAGGTTTCAGATGTAAGTCGTAAAGTCACTACCACGTTATGCTCTCTGCATCGTTTAAAGCATTTTCTCCCCACAAAATCTAAGATCATGCTTGTCCATTCACTTATATTACCCATAATTGATTATGCAGATATGTGTTACCCAGACCTGTCCCAAGATCTTCTGAACAATCTGGAACGCCTCCTCAATAACTGTATAACATTTATCTTTAGGCTTCGTAAGTATGATCATATTTCGCAATACAGATCTAAGCTAAATTGGCTTACAATCCGGCAGAGGCGCAACTCCAGAATATTATTTGTACTTTTTTCCATATTAAATGATCCATCTTCGCCTTCTTATCTTAAGAGTAAATTTCATTATCTTTCCTCATCTCATGATAGGGTCCTACGCTCTTCTTCTAACAACAAAATCTGTACTCCAGTTTACTTCACCGAGTTCTATGGTAACTCCTTCACAGTTCAAGCTACACGCCTTTGGAACTCCTTGCCCGATGACATCAGAAAAGCTCCCAATAAGTACGCTTTTAAAAAGTTGGTCCGTGATCATTTATTAAAGACAACGCATTCTACATGACTCATCTATTTAATATGTATTGCCAAACAGACGTATATATTCATAGTCATTTGTATTTACTAATTACGTATGTATTTAAATATTTTTACTTGTATGTATATCCATTTATTTATATATTTGTATATATGTAAGGATAGATCATATATGTATAGTTTATTTATTAGTAGTTTGTATATATTATGTAGTTAATTATCATTTGTATTGTGTTATCTTATTCTACATTGCCACACCTACGTCAAACTCTCACCACTCCATGGGTTGACTGGTAGAGAATGCCTCAGGGCATTAAGTCCGCCCTTTGTATTCTTTTGTTAAGGATGCAATAAAGAATAAAATAATAAATAATAATAGTAAATTACCAACGGATGTAAAAGATTCTAACACTATGTCTAGATTTAAAAGTTTTTAAAATTACATATCAAAAGTACCTATAGGTACATAAATAAATAAATCATAAATATATAAATATACTCCCGAAAACGAAGACAGACGATAGTACTAACAATACCTTTGATGATAAGTCAGAAAGAAAATCTACCCCCATGAAAAAAAAATATCTTTTCTCAACGTTTTATTAGTTTTATTAGGTGGTGTATTAGGTAAACAAGAAGATCACCAGCTGAGCGAATAATGACGGAAACCGTACTGGCAGTCATTAGTCAACTAGTGCTCCTCAAGGTAAACCATTTTAAGTCAAAATGACTGTAACACCACGAGACTGTCGTTAATACCTTAAAATTGAGTAGCGTTTGAGTACTGAACCATTATTGTCAATGAAAATTATGACAAAAAACCTGTTATAGTTTTGCATCAAAAATGTTTTAACTAATTTAATAATAATAATTAAATGATATTAAAATTTACATCTTTATATATATTTGAAGTAGCTATGTTTGTAAGGAAACATTTTAGCATATTTGAATACGCTAATAATAAACGACATAGGAACAAACTACGCACAAAACCTCATAAAACAGCCCTGTATTCAAAAAGTTTCCTGGGTATGGCTCCTAAAATTTTTAATAAACTCCCAAGATACATCAAAGAAACCGATAATATAGACAAATTTAAGAAATTGCTTTCGAGTTTTTTATTATATAAAGCATACTACTCTATCAACGAATACTTTGAAGATAAAATGAATGGTTATTAGTACCTGCAATAATTAATGGACGATTTATTTATAACATGTTAATATTTATGTAATTGATAATTAAGGTGATGGTGATAAACAAATATTTGTATGCCTTAGTAGGCGAAACATAGTGTTACGTATTATACCTTTTCCACCAAGTTTGTAACTTTTTACCTATGTTTGACAAATAAATTATTTGATTTGATTTGATACATTTACAAATAGTAGTGACCTTGTTCCGGAGTTACCCTCCAGCCCTCCACATAAACATAAACTAACAAAATTCGCACTTTCCTTACATTGTTTTAATTTATATTTCTAACCATTTGAATTAAAGGCGGATGGTGATAACTTTATCAAATTTTTTTGAACGCCTTTTACCTACTGTACGTATTTTTTATTAGCACCAATTTACTTACAGGTACTTTTAAAACAGTAGGATTGATCTGCACGGACCTCAAGTTGTGTACTTGTGTATACTTAGTGAAATTTGGATTTCAAAAAATCAGAGACAGACCCAAGGTAACAAAATCCAAAGAAGTTAAAAATATTATTTAGGTGTTTTAGTTATAGGTATATTATACGCATACACAATGTACATATGGTACATATGTACATTATTTAGACCTTGGTACTTACTAAATAATAGAAAACCATAAAAAAGTCTAGTGAAAGAAAGAAACAATAGTTGTTACCATTAATATAATAATATTGTTGTTAGGAGAGCCTGCATTTATGTACTTGTAACTTGTAACTTGTAATATGTATTATATTATTCGCGTACATGAAAAGTAAACGCCAATAAGTCACCATAAGTTTATATAGAAATCACGTTCGTACTTGGCTTAGAATTCGTAGTTGTGCTCCCAGTAAGATGTTTTCTCTAAGTTTTTTGGAAATTCATTTCGATAATATTATATAAGGATGATATTTTACTAGTGTGCACGACATAATATATTTGGTAAAATCTCTTTATGTGTGTAATATTCCATAAATAATGGTAAATGTGTTATAAAATACATCGGAATCAATACGGTTTCGAGAATTAAAAATGTTTTCATGGCCATCACTTGTAGACTCAACATCCGACTGCGTATGTTTATATGCAACATCGGAACACCTGGCACTCTTTCATAAATGTCTGACGAGTCACTGATACTGCAATCTGGCACCTTACACCGCAGTTGACCCACAAACTGTTGGCTCGACGATCGGTTTTCTTTGTCGAGTTCAACGTTCTAAAAAGAATTAGATTTCTTACAGTTATAAATGAAAATACAGCATAAGTTGTCACGTAAATTTTACACTGGAAGGAATAAAAAAAGAATTATTGAATTTGTTCGACCGTTGCCACATCAGTAAATTTAATTAAGTACTATTGCTGTGTACAGTATTATACCAATTTTATTAACCGACTTCGAAAAAAACAAAAGGAGACGTTCATATTAACTGTAATTTTTTACGTGACTATCTTAAATTAACGCAAAAATCACAGACGTTTAAGAATTATTTTATACTAAAAGGTTACTCTTTCTCAAATCAAATTCAAATTCGTTATTTTGAAGTTGGTTTATTTGTTAAAATTAATTTTTAATTTTTAGTTACACCTACTTACTATTAAAAGTACCATAGAATACTATAATACACGCATAATAAAACGGCGGAGTGGGCTGAATCCGTGTAGCCACTAACATGTCAATTCACACCTATAAATGTCAACACAATCAATCGTTTCCAATTTTTGTGTCAAGCGTCGCTGCAGGCAAATTATTTAAAAATGGCAAATTGTGCAATAATTACGTGTCGAATAAAAATCGGGAAATGGAATTTAAATAAAGGAGACATATCTTACAACTAGTATGTCGAAACTATTCATATTTTGTGAATATTAGAAACTAAAATAAAGAAATATTTACGTGTCAAAAACATTAATCAAAAGTCTAATGTGTAAATTACCTCAGTCTGTCAACACAGCGAATCGGGTTTCTAGTAGTGATAACTGATAATGCGACGTAATTGCTTGTATGTGTGCTCCCGACGCCGCCGTTCCTCGTACAAAATAAAGTTGACAGCCATTCTATTATGTTTTATAGTGTTCTATGAAAAGTACTTACCTACCAGTAGTAATACTTTAGTTCATAAGTTACTTTATTTATTTTCTAATAAATTGAGAGTTAAAGAAAAAACCATTGACAAAAGCAATCATATAAAATTCTCCTTAACTCGTTTTTGTTGGAAAACTGATTGGTCGAAACTGAAGGGTCCGAAACAAACTAAACTACAGCCATGCCGAAAGTAATAGTAACATAGACAGCTGGGTCAGATTCACATATATAGGTACGTCCCATAGCTGTCCTTGCATTTGTAAGGGGGGGGGGGGAGTTAAAACGGCTTAAAAGAGAGAGCAGTTTAAGTAAAAATTAGTCACAAAAGTTAAATAGGTAAAGTTACGCCCTATATACATCCCACTGCTGGGGACAGGCCTCCTCCCATTTCTGAAAGGGTCTTAGGGCAAGAAAATGTTCGCGGCGATGCCCCAATATGTGTTCGAACTTCACGCCTTCGAAATATTTTTTTCTTGTTTCTCAGACATGTAGGTTTCCTCACGCTGTTTTCCTTTACCGTCAAGCATGTAGTAAAACAGCACTTAAAATCGCAATTAACAATTTCATTGGTGCCGGCGGGGGTCGGAACACGGGTTGCTCGCGTACTGTGAAATTTAGAGCGAGCACTTAGTCCCAGTGAGTTACCATGGCTCCCCTGATCTACCACGGCTCCCCTGAACTACTACGGCTCCGCTCAAATTAGTCACAAGTACACCGAAAACTATCTTTCTCAATCTTTCTACTCAAAAAAATATAACAAAATAAATCATTATATAAATATTTTTGGAAACTTTAAGATTATGAGTTTTAACTAAGCATCTATAATAAGGAGATTGATGAATAAAACAATTATATTAACATATTAAGAGCTCGTATGTCGTACTACAATGAGCTGTGAGTGCACGTGTCAGTAAAACGATCACAGTCAGACAGCGGGGCGCGCGGCGGCTGCGACCGCAACCGCATTGAACAGCGAACACTGCACTACACAGACATATATGCACTACTTGCACTAGTGTGTCACTACCCAATACGTTACTATCTCTATTCCGTTCCGTACTCTGTTCTAAAAGTAAGGGTGTGATCAATGAATGGTCATTGGTCATATTTCTACACGGTTATTTTGCAATAACCGGCTAAAGTAGAAAAGGTTCAGAATAAGTTCAGACGTAGGAGATACACGCTGCAGCTATATTATGGTTGTAGCATGAATAGGTCGGCCCGACCGGCGAAGAACCACGCTCTCACAGAATACCAGCGTAAAATAGCAGCTTAATGCTGCTGTATTTCGTATGGTGAGTGTAGAGAACCGGAGACCCGTTTTACTGGAATCGAGGCATTTCATCTTAGTCCTCGAGGGTGACAAAGCATCTGCATTTTGATTCTTAATCGAGGTTAAATGTAGATGTCTATGGGCCACAGTATCCACTTAGTACCAGGTGGACTGTGTGCTCACTGGTCACCTTTATTCTATATAAAAAAGAGGCAAATGGTGAAAAAAAATTAATAAAACAGAATCTGAAAATTGTCTTTTTTATCTTTTAAATTCAAAATGCATGGTAATGCATTATTTTAACTGATTTTCTCGACGCACGCACATGTTCTGGTTCGTAAGGATCGATCTGTACGCAAAAACGTTGTTGCCCATAAATCGTATACAATTTGGGATAATTTCAAAAATAATAAATAAAATTAATCAGGATATCCGCAGTAAAACCAGAGTGACCGACATAGCCCAACGGATTAGTAAGCTGAAGTGGCAATGGGCCGGCCATATAGCTCGAAGAACCGATAACCGATGGGGAAGAAAGGTTCTCGAGTGGCAGCCACGTACCGGTAGGCGTAGAGTAGGGCGACCCCCCACTAGATGGAGTGAGGACCTGGTAAGACATGCAGGAAGTCGATGGATGCAGATGGCTCAGGACCGTGCTTTGTGGCATTACTTGGGAGGCCTATGTTCAGCAGTGGACTTGTGAAGGGTTGTAATGATGATGATGATGATGATGAAATAAAATTAAAAAAACTGCAATAACGGTATATCATTATTTATATATTTAAACTAAAATTTAAAATATGGCTACTCTTTGAAAATGAACTCTGTATATTAAGTATAATATGTAGACGAGTTTTAACAGATGACTCCCAGTACCTTTCTATAGAGAGTAATAGAGCTCTGCGCAAAGCATAAATACTGAGCGCAGAGCTCAGTATTTATGCTTCGTACAATGCAATATTTATACGGTCTAATTTTGTAAATGTGAAATGAAAATTAAATTTATCTAGTTGTCTCTAGTCGTCTATGTAGTAAAATATTTTTTTAATAATTAAATAGTCATCAATTGGAATAAATTTATTTAAATGTTATTGAAATAATACGTATTACTAAATCTAATTAACATAAATAAATGGAAAAACTGTCACAAAATAAAATCTTTCGTGTTTTTCCGTGCGCCGGTAATTTTATATGAATACATAAATAATAAATTTCCGTAAACTATTTAGTGGAAACTTTTACATAAAAGTTTCCGCTTAGTTCAATAATAATGTATAGTTAAGTCCTTTATTTCAAAAAGGCCTCCTCTAGTTCCATTAAATATCTTCTTACCAATGCGGCTCTTTTCCTGGAGTGTTCGGATGTCATCATTTTAATGGACGAAACGTTTTTAAGAACGAACGAAAAGTATTTTATACGTTAGAACACTGATTGTGACAACGCACTTAACGGGAATCACAGGGTTTTTGTTACATGTTGTATATTTGTTGTAAAAACAATCTTAAATTATCTAATATAAAATATTATACCATAAGAACATGGTAATAAAGCAAAAACAGCTAAAGATTGCTCGATTTACAACTAGAATATAATATGGCGACATTTATTATTTGTTTTGAAAAAATTTCTCAGTATATATGGACCAGGGATGTTGCGGATGCTGATTGTTGAAGGTTCACATCCGCGGATGCGGATGCGGATGTTTAAAATCTTATATAAAAATAGTATATGAATGAAGAATTAAAACAATGATAAAGTAATTATTAACATTTTTGTTAATGAAAATTAGTATTAAGTATAATTCTCCAATTTTTATATAAGTATTTCACTTACTAATTTTCATATTAGTTAGTGAACCTAATGATAAAGTAATTGTCAACATTTTTATTTATGAAAATCAGTACTAAGTATAATGCTTCTATATTTTTAACTTCACTTACTAATTTTCATATAAGTGAAGTTAAAAATACTTAATAACGAGTTATACTGCCACTTTTTCTGATTCAAGGAGGGTACGCAGAGGTTTGTAAATTAAACCTATGCTACTAAATAATTGTTCGCTAGAAACACTGCCTGATGGAGTGAATAAAAATCTTCGTGCTATCGGTGATAATATCTTAATTCCTCTCGACGAACACTCCACCACTTAAGAGGATTTTCATCTACATTGAGTCTTTTTTTAGCGCGGTATGAAAGTAATTCCTTTTTGAGTACAGCTTCAGTGCTACCATTTCCTGGTACTTTTGACTCTCATCTTCACTTGACAAATCTAAATCTAAATGTAAACAAATCGTAAAAAGAGTTCTTTTGAGGTCGCTTTTACAATTTAAACCTATTATGATTATTATCATAGCAAAATATGATTATTTGTCACAAATATAAAAATTTATGTAAAATATATATATAAAATATATATAATATGTAAAATATATATAATAGCTTTTTAGTGTCTTAGTCATAATTAATAAGTATAAAATTTAAATTAAGACAAAAATAAAACAAATAACTAACAGACATTTACAAAGAAACTAAAAAGCGAAAGGAACAAGTATTTCTTAATTTGGTCGGATTATACAAGCCAGGTTTGTTTGTTTACATTCTATTTTTTCATAAAATGAGAAGGATTAAGTATCAAGACAGCTACGACTAAAGAAATGTTCAAAAAAGACATCACTACCTATTTAAATAATGATATTATGGTAAATTTCTAGACTAAACATTTGCTAAAAAAGCGAATATTTTATCTTCTGTAATTGATTTTCTTTACTCATGATCTCATATTTAAAAAATTCCTCTGAGTGCATCGACTTTAGATGATTTTTAAAGACGAGGTGGTTCGGTTCGGCCCTTGCGAGAGTAGCTTTTATTGGATATTTTACAATCAGTCTTATCAAGGTCCTCTTTATTTGGTTCAAAATAATTCCATATATTACTTTGTGTCGGTGGTGACATTATTAATTAACTTGTTAGATAATTTTACAATAACGGGAACCTCACTAGATAAATAAAGAAAATTGTTTTAAAATGATAAACTTTACCTACAGTAAAACGTATTACCGGTGTACACGTTACATAATGGCATTTACCTGACGATTTCCCAATAAACAATTATTTAAGTACACACAATGATCCACACAACAAGTAATCCACAGCGCAAACAAACACGTTATTATTTATTTACAATAAACAAACAATGCACCACAAGAAACGCGTCGGTTCTTGTCCACCGATGTTTTCGCTCCCATTGGTATTTGTCACGTGCAAACGGCACGCGCTATTGCTGGCCCCGCTCATTTCTTTCTTGTCACAACTTGTATTACATTCGCATCCGCATGAAAATCCGCATTGATTATTGCGGATGCGGATGCAGAAGTCCAAATCTATGCGGAAGCTCCGCATTTGCGGATGCGGATGCGAATATTCGCAACATCCCTAATATGGACACGGATTTACCCCACTAGGGATAACAAGAATTAAGTTGACTATGTCATTAATAACCACCGCATTCAATTTCAATAATAACCATCTCATGGTACTCAGCAAGAAAACGAGGCAGGAAAAAACATTCAACACCATCTATTATTAAGAGTAAATTATTTTAAAACGGGATGGAAACAATATACCTTAGAAAAAATCAGTTAAAAACTGGATAAAAAGCAGCTGATCTAGCAGAAACTTACCGAAAATTCGAAAAATCTAACAAAATGCGGGAACCACAGGGTTCCTGTTACATAGTCATAGTCATAGTCTTTATTGCAATCAAATGGTTACAATAGATGTTATGTTATGTTTACATGTTGTGTATTACAACTTGTAACATTACTCATATTCAACTTTTCTTTGATTTTCAATTGTTTGGCTTTCAGTTGTATTTAAAATCAGTATTTGAGTTAAACATTAAAAAGAAGACATTAAAATTAGAATTATATTCAAATACAATTATGACGTCGTTCTAAAGCAGTAGAGACAGCTCGCAATATCAATGCTGATTTTCGAGTGGATACAACTTACGAACTCGCTGTTCGTATTTGGTTTAATCGCGTCCGTCGTAGGTACTTCGACTTGAAGAATGAAACACGAGAAAGGCTACTAAGGTTAATAAAGTTAAATTAAAAGTTATGGCTAAAGCTGATTCTTTCCAAGAGCTAGATTAGAGGATCCGTTGGATGATCAACATCATCATGATCATCACATTTCCTTACGTCCATTGTTGAACATTAGCCGCCCCCAAGCAATGCCATAAAGCAACAATCTCAATCAAGTCACGCCAAACACACGCAGACAAGCGTCATGCTCTGACGCCATTTTCATGCTATTGATTTATTTGTGCCATCCATTTCATTACAGCGTACAAAAGCCTCCCCATTGATTGCATCATATTCGCCTCTTTGATTCTGCCATAGTTGCCACGCTTGGCAGGCGAGTTGGCAACTGCAGTTTTGTATAATTTTGAGTGGTTATCAGGAAGTTGCTGCTATTCATCTTTTTTTTCTCTAAACCAAAAAAACTCGAGAAATGAGTGTCTCATGAATTAACTAATGTGTGTAGAGAAACACGCGTTGAAACTTGCCTTCTTTTGATGATTAGGTACGAAAAATTACGACGTGTGATAAAAAGTATAGATTCTTTATTGATAATAGCAAGTGAAAAACACAATAGCTGTAGCAAAGTCAAATACTGGAACTATGCCCTTAAGTGAAGTTCAACCAAGAGAAGTGATGCTGTGGTGTTTAGTGATCGGTTTATGGTGTAATTCACTAGCTTATGGAGATCTGACATATCAAAAACGACAGTGGCCTATTTTGAAGAACTATGAACAACGAAACTCTCAGAGAAACATTCGCGACGCGTCAACCCATCTTCGCCATTATTGCTCCATAGTAACGCAAGATCTTGCACTGCTCAAGGAACCGTTTTACGATTACAATACCAGTTAGAAATTCTACGTTATCCTCCGTGCTCGTCAGATTTAGCCCCAACCGATTACAACTTTTTTAGCCTGCAATTCCGACAACTTCTTGCAAGAATTATACATGGTAGAGCCATGCTGCAGTTATATTAATAGTATAGTTGTAGCACGAACGGGTCGACTCGACCGGGGAAGGACCACGCTCTCACAGGATGCCAGCGTAAAATAGTAGCTTAATGCTGCTGTGTTTCGTATGGTGAGTGTAAAGAACCGGAGACGATTTTTACTGGAAACGAGGCATTCCATCTTAGTCCTCACGGGAGACAACACACCTGCATTTGGATTCGTAATCGAGGATAGATGTAGATATCTAAGTGCCACAATAACCAGTTACGTACCATAAGGTGGACTGTGTGCTCGTTTGACACCCTGTCCTATAAAAAAAGTTCTCAGGAAGCGGTACAAAATGCCTTCGTAGACTTTGTGGAGTCCAGATCCCCAGAGTTCTATCGCAAAAGATAATCGATCTTCCCTATAAATGGTAGAAATGTATAGATATTGAGGATAAATACTTCGATAAAATAAAATATTTAGAAAAATGGTATTTGAATTTTAGCAATATAGAAAAGGCAATTAAGTACATACTTTACTCCTAGAATTTATATGTTTGCATGTATCAAAATGTTTACCCAGTTAGAATGCTGGTTCAGTTTATTTTAATGATTCTCCTTCAAGAGGTCACATTCCCAAACTTATTACTAAGGTTGGAAGAAGGGCAACCAAATAAACGATCATATGTTCACCCTTCGCTCAACCTTTACAAATTCGAAGTTGTAGAATACGCTGCAAAATGGTACCTACCAATTACACATTCCTAAGTTTAAAGGCATTATATTTAAATGACACATTCCTAAGTTTAAAGGCATTATATTTGAAAACCGGGCTTTATGACTCACCATCCTAATTAACTTTACCGCTAATGGTCAGGATTCAAGTTGCAAGCCATTACGTCAACGTCAATGAATAAAATTAAAAGAAGAAAGTGGTAAAGTACGTTTTATAAGTAAATTCTACATGCTACAGTAATTTTATGAAATGACGATATTGAAAGTTATATGGAAGGAAGGAGAGGAAAGTTTTTTGTCTAAATTATGGAATATATTATACATATTTTCTTACATATCCAGTGCTTACTTAACCAAGTTTCACTATATAAATAATTTAAGTGTATATGTTAAAGTACAGACTTGGGGTAAAAAGTTTTGGGAGTATAAATAAAAGTGAATTTTGATAACCAAACCCCAGACGGGGTTGCCAAGTCTTAATACCGCAAAATTCGGATAGACCAGCGAACTTAGCCGGACATTTTAGTAAAAAGGCCGGACACCTTTAATTTTTTAGTCTTAGTAAAACGAATTTTTTTTAGAAAGTAAAACAGTGCTTTTTATCTTTTACCATAAGATCTTACATTCTAATGAAATAAGAACAATTGTATAAATCAGTCTTTATTAAATATTTATTACAATATTAATTTCTATAGTTGCAATAGTAAGTACCTATATAAGTACATGAAAAATGTAGATATGTTCAAATTAAAAAAAAAAAAACCTAACAAAAGCCGGACTGTAATGACCAACACACGATTGACATATTTTGGCTCGTTACAAAAAATCTACAATTTAAGGTACGTCCATTAAGGGAGAAAGCGGTTTCATTCGAATGTAATTAATCAATCAATTTCAATTAAGTTCTGCCTTTGTGTTCACCAGTCCAAAAAGGAATATCAAATAAATATCATGCAATAAAATTACGCGCGGGCCGGCCAAACAGGAGCATATCGCCGCTCTTCTCGTGACACTATGACGATACTATTTCGACTTAAAATAGATAAATTAAAGATTATAATATAGACGTAGCGATAGTGTCGCATCGCTACCAAAAGCACATTAGTTGATAAACGGAATCTACTCAAGTGCTCAAATCACGCGACGGCACCTGTTTTGATTTGTTTGAAAACACACCGACAATAATTGCGAACTTTGAATTAAAATAAAGTAATACTCTCATTTCTTCAAAAATTAAAACATCTACATTTAACCTCGATTAAGAATCAGAATTCAGATGCGTTGTCACCCCTGAGCACTAAGATGGAATGCCCCGATTCCAGTAAAACGGGTCTACGGTTCGTTTTTTTAGGGTTCCGTAGTCAACCAGGAACCCTTATAGTTTCGCCATGTCTGTCTGTCCGTCCTCGCTTAATCTCTGTGACCGTAAGCACTAGAAAGCTGAAATTTGGTACCAATATGAGTATCAATCACGCCGACAAAGTGGTAAAATAAAAATTGGAAAAAATTATTTTATTAGGGTAGCCCCCCTATATGTAAAGTGGGAAGTGATTTTTTTTTAATTTCAACCCTAACGTGTGAAAAGGTATTTAAAAATGAATAGGGGTCTACTAAAATCATTTTTTGGTAATGTCAATAATTTCGGAAATAATCGCTCCAAATGTAAAAAACAATGTGTCCCCCCCTCTAACTTATGAACCATAAGTTTAGAAAATATGAAAAAAATCTGAAAAGTAGAACTTTATAAGGACTTTCTAGGAAAATCATTTTGAACTTGGATGGAGACAACAGTTTTTGTACAAACTCATAAGTGAGAACACTTATTGTGACGGACGGGAAACTACGGAACCCTACACTGAGCGTGGCCCGACACGCTCTTGGCCCGTTTTTTTATAGAGGGTAAACGAGCATGCGGCTCATCTGATGGTAAGTGAATAACGACGCCCATGAACAACCGCAAAACCAGGGTAATGCAGGTGCGTTGCCAGCATCCGTTGGACTTTAAAAAAGAGGCCTACTTTACATGAAAATTCCCCAATTGTTGCAGTTATTCGTGGACGGCGGAAGTCACTTACCATCGGCCCGGAAAAATCGTATGTGATTGCACAATGAAATGTATAAAAGTGCATTACCTAAAGAAAATTTATGATAAATTTATAACACAGTGGTGGACCAACAAGCAGATTTTATGGATGGAATGTTAAATTTTGTCGCGATGTGCGATGGTGGAATTTGACTACTGAAATTTCTTGAGCACTACCCGTCAAAAATGCGATATGATATGCAAAGCGATGCATAATATTATCTCTTCGCGTCATCAGTGGACCGATCAAAAAGAACTCAATTCGACCTGCTCTCCGCTAAATGCTAACAAGTTGAAGAAGCTGGCACTGCAGTGTGCCGGCCTAGAGATGAGAACAGTATTCCGAGTATAATTGTTGTGATTAAAGGCGTTAGTACTTAAGGTTGTTCCTCAACGTCAATTCTTGGCCCTTTGTTGTTTTTAGATCACATTAATGTCTTTCCTTACCTAGTAGGGAATAGCTATGATATAGTTCTATTCCTGATGATACATCATAGATTTCCAGACCCTAAACGAACTTGAGCTTCCTCATACGGACAGCAGTGAAGGACCACGTTTCAGATCTATAAGTCATCACTGGCAACACGCACTGGTTGCACAATCTTGTTTTCAAGTTTTTAGGTATACCTGACGAGAACATGTGTCGTAATCTCCCGAACGCTGCCCAGCCAATTGGAATCCGTCGATTGACCTCTCGGTCGAAATAAATCAAGCTATATCAATGTTAGTAGGTACACTGGCTTAACGTCAACAATTTGCTTTAAAATGTTAGATAATAAAATGAAATAAATTATGCAAGCTTATGGAACGCGTATTGAACGCCTACACCATGCCATTCACATTGAACAGAATGACGGCCTTAGTAATCTTCAGTATGGGTTTCACCAAAATCGGTCAACCGGGGACCTTCTCGTGTATGCCACTCACATTATATGGGGCAAAGTCCTCGAGAACAGTGGGAAAGCACTTGATGTTTTTGTTTCCCTTGATGTCTCGAAGGCGTTTAGAATAGAATATAATAAATATCTATTCTATTCTTATTTGTACAAAAAAATCTGCTGTTACATCTTTTAACTTACAATGAAAACTTACATATTCATTAATTTATAATAACGGGTAACACTTGATTAATTCAATAGTAATTTTTTTCTACTAATAGAGGAAAGTAACTAAATGTGGGCTAGTGCTTTAATATGGGCTAGTAAAAATTCTCGAAAACAAGTAATTAAAAGGCACTGCAAACGAATATCTCCTTTGCATTCATTAGCCCCAACACCGCAATCACTCTATCTCGTGAGTTCTGCGAGAGGTGATGATAAGGTAAGAGGTTGTTGCTTCACCGCTCTCAAAAAATTTCGTAAGATGAGTAAAAACATGTTATTTTATCAATGATAATCAGCACTAAATAGGGTAACTATATTTTTTATTTGTGGAATATAAGTTTAATTTTATGTCTATCGATAGATTAATTGTTAGTAATGTATGACTTGTGAAGTACAAGTTCAACATTATTTCATTCAAGAATTTTGAATATGGGCTATGACTAAGGTCCTAAATATGGGCCGACCTATATTTAGGTACTTGTACTTGGGTAGTTAGAAATTAGTCTTCAAATGTAATTTATTTTTCTAAATGACACCAACGCAATGAAAAGAACCAAGTAAAAATTGGGATGAAGAACAAATGGTTAAGGTAATAAAAGTGGTTCGCGAGAAGACAAAAAAATTATCATCCAATAATGAAAAATCACTGAACAACTATCCTAGAATGCCCCTTTCACCTAAATCTTTGACTGCAATTCTTGATGATGACAGTTTGATGTTTACTAAAGCATCATTCTCAAAGTTTTAGATCTAAAACAGAAAATAAATCTCAATTTGGACATTCAACCTTAACATCCGGATGTGACTCTCAAACAGAAGCATCTACCTATAGAACTCACATGAATCTATAAATAATGGCGAAACATCATCTTCCGGAATTGGTCGCAGTAGCCTAGGTCTAGTACCTATCTCCTTTTGACATAAGTCCCGTACCAAGGAAATCAGAAAGATGTCTAATAGGGGTAGAAAAGCTGCTGTGGCTTATGTTATAACTTCGTCACCCCATAAAAGAGACATTGTTTAAAAAATAGAAGAATATTGAAAAAGAAAAGAAAACTAAAGATAGGAAAGTCAAAGAATAGAAAACAAAACCGTAGAAATAAGAAAAAAAAACAAGACAAGAAAACAACTGACTGAGTGACGATGAAGTGATTGACAGTGAAGGTGGAGAGGTTTTCCAGTTTGGTTTAGACTCTAAACCAGATGTCATAATCGGCAAAGAGGCTCCTGATTATGCAGATGCATAATTTATGTTCTGCAAGCAACTTTTTTCAGAAAATTCAGGAGACTCTGGATTAAATTATTGATGCTTGGGCTCTGGGCACATAATGACTGTGCTGGGCCAGAATTTGATAGTTGGATATGAGACATTTGGATGTAAAATAATTCATTTCTTACTCTTACCAAAGTTAATTATTGACCTAGATAAGCATGTATGCTTATAACTTTCTAAAAAGATAATAAAGTTGTTATAGCCCATATTTGAGTACCTGTTCCATATTTAGTGCCAATTTTGCAATTTTGTTTAATGCTCAATTTTGATAGTATAGTTTAGTAATAAAAACATAAGACTGTTATTTTGCTCTTTAAAAATATATGTCTGAATATTGTAATATTAATATAAAGTTGAATTTTAAATGGTTTTTAATTTATGACCTCAAAACAAAATGGTAGCCCATATTTAGTTACTCTCCTCTAAGTCAAAAAAGGTAAAAAAATATTATCGACCAAATTAACGATTTATTGAAATCGGGCCAAATTAGGAGTACCCTTAATAGACGAGCATGTGTGCGTGGGTATATGGACGTGAAGGAGGCGACAGAGGTGTGTCAGGATAGTGCCAAATGGAAGTCTGTAGTCTCTGCCTACCCCTCTGGGTGACAGGCGTGAGTGTTTATGTTATGTCATTTATGTAAGTCTGTTTTTTTAATAATCTTAAAAGTTGATCTTTTATAATACAATTTGGTATTTACTTACTATCTTATTTAACATGACAGTTGTAATTACTAAGTGTAATTAAATGCTGTAAAACACGCGTTTCATCTATCATGAAACTAAATAAAACTAGTAAATTGATGACCTATGACCAAACAGTTCAATCATCATTATATCATGGTCAGATCACTGTCAGTTCTAAGTAATTAGTATTAAAACGGAGTTTCCAAGATAAATTATTATGTAAAAAACTACATAATGAACGCCTGGAATAAAAACTTACGCAAATAAGTTACGTAAGATCTTTTTTTCTTTCTACATGTAAAGTTTCTTTAGCGGTCTTCATTTAAGTCAGCGATTGGAGATTCGTTCGTCGCTCAACAATGTGTAGAATGTGTAAGTGATGTCGGTATTAAAAAAGAAGTTTTTGATTACTACAGCACCCGCAGTTTTAATTTTTATAGGCTAGAAACCTAAGTCGCAATTGTTACTCGTTAATCATTATACATGATGACTTTCATCGTCAGAAAATCAGAGCAATTAAACCTGCATGTCATGTCTAAACACCAAAAGTCATGTATTTCAGAAATTATGGTAATTTTTCTTTTTTTCGATATAATGTACATCATGATACAATTTTTTCATTCCTGTTGCTACAAATATTTACTTTTTGCCAATTTTTTAGGGTTCCGTAGTCAACTAGGAACCGTTATAGTTTCGCCATGTCTGTCTGTCCGTCTGTCCGTCCTCGCTTAATCTCTGTGACCGTTAGCACTAGAAAGCTGAAATTTTGTACCAACATGTGTATCAATCACGCCGACAAAGTGGTAAAATAAAAATTGGAAAAAAAGTTTTATTAGGGTAGCCCCACTATATGTAAAGTGGGAAGGGATTTTTTTTTAATTTCAACCCTTACGTGTAATATATTGTTGGAAAGGTATTTAAAAATGAATAGGGGTTTACTAAAATCATTTTTTGATAATGTCAAAAATTTTGGAAATAATCGCTCCAAAAGTAAAAAACAATGTGTCCCCCCCCCTCTAACTTTTGAACCATAAGTTTCGAAAATATGAAAAAAATCTGAAAAGTAGAACTTTATAAGGACTTTCTAGGAAAATCATTTTGACCTTGGATGGAAACAACAGTGCCCACTACCGGGAGCAGTTGCAGGAGCGCGGAGCGCTGCTGGAGCGTGAACATAATGGATAAGTGGGAACACTTATTGTGACGGACGGGAAACTACGGAACCCTACACTGAACGTGGCCCAACACGCTCGTAGCCGGTTTTTTTTCTCTTACGTCATCCTGAATAGTGTTTCTGTAACCTGTAATCCTAAAGCCTGTGCCGATCACTCCAGCTTGAAAGAAAATGTAATTTTATACCGAACCAAGTTTTCAGAATTAGTTTTTCCCACTAGTTAAACTGACCGTCCTGGAAAAAAATTGTACCACACCAGTTTGGCAAGTAGCTTTAAAAGTTAGCGCATTTAATAAGGATTCTAACGTGGTATAACACGACTTCTGGGACACCCTGTATATATAAAAAAATCCATCATAATTTAAACGTTTTATTCAAGTACAACTAAGTATATAGATAAATACATTAACATCATAAAGGAGTATTGTAAACATCTTTAATTAGACGTGCTTTAAATACAACAAATATTCGTAGTTACACAATAATTATTTATTTTCTACATTCTATTCGTCTCTTGTCTTTTAAATGGCAACACTAAATAAAATAAAAACATTTGTTTATAGATAAAAGACAAGCATACAACATTTGTACGGTAATTAATAGTTTTATAAATTCGTATAAGCGATTAAAATTACAGGTAACAAATAAGTCTCGTTTTCTGAGATTATCGAGCACCAACGAATTTAGGCTATGGAAATGAGCTTCATAATTTTATTACGTTTTAAATATATACTATAACATAGTGAGCCGCCTGATACAGCGGCGTAAAAATCCCATTCGATTAGTGAATGACATATAAGGCTATTAGGGTAAACGCCAAAACGATCAAATGATGGCGATATCACCACCCCGCTTAAGTTAGACGACGTAAAGTGCCCAGCGAGCGGGGCGAGCCAAGATGATATTCTATGATCGTTTATGCTGTAAAAAAACTATAAAAATTTATGGAATTAACGCCGAGTCACGTAGCCTAACGCCAAATTTAAAGTACAAAAAAATATAATAAAAAGTAAAAGACGTAAGTCAGATATGTCATTACTATTAATACATATTTATAATTTTCTACGGGGTTGACGATGGTAGGAAGTCATCTTGGCTAATCGCGAAATTCAGCGATCTGCTTGCAGGCGGATTAGCGATTACAGCATTCTGGTGCTGTAATCGCTAATCCGCCTGCAAGCGTGGAGGTTAAGGCAAATTGTTTCCACTACAAGCGGGGCTCATATCTAACAGTGGACATTTAAGACTGGTAATGTGAAGGACAAACTAAGGAACAAATCCAACCGACACAAAGAAACCAAGGGACGGATCCACAAAGAACCAAGAAACGAATTGGACAAACAATACGCTTGTGTTATATTTTGTAAATAAACACAAAATGGCCGCCAGATAACCTGCTGTAAAACCAAGTCATGGAGGTTAGAGAGAAGAAGAACGATCGCTACGTAATAGAAATAAGCATAGCATACTAAGCATAGCCCGCCTGTCCCTTAACTGCCGTCGGTAAGTAGTATCTGCTAAATTAGCTGTTTACGAGTACAAGTAGATGAAGTTAGTTGAATAAAGTACAAATTTTCTTCGCGGCATTAGTGAGAAAATAATCGTGCTCCGTAATTTTTTAATTTTTGACAAATAG
Organism: Parnassius smintheus behrii; assembly: GCA_036936625.1. Classification (NCBI taxonomy): domain Eukaryota; kingdom Metazoa; phylum Arthropoda; class Insecta; order Lepidoptera; family Papilionidae; genus Parnassius; species Parnassius smintheus. The sequence continues at coordinate 21,081,946 of JAUPFT010000010.1, read as the reverse complement.
AAACATTAAAAAATGGTGAAATATTGTAATGTGCGCGGATGTGCAAGTGGTTTAGCATCTGATCGGAAAAAATGGACTGAAAATTACTATTATTGAGACAACTTAACGATCGCTGAGCCTCACTTATTTTGTCCATATTTCTGGGACACTATTTTCCACAGCGATCGTTCTCCTTCTCTCTAACCTCCACGACCCAAGTCTAGAGACGGGGGATAACTTTGATATAGAGCAAGTCGATGGATGCAGCTGGCTGGCCTGTTGGCAAACTGCCACAGTTTTGGGGAAATTCTGTACTCAGTGGTAGATTTGTGATGTGCTGTAATGATGATCACAATACATACAATATAACATATACTCGAGCAATGCATGCTTGCGGGCAAATTACCTGGAAATGCCTATATACAGTAATGGGCTAAAAGATTGCTGAAGAAATATATAATAGACAGGATGGGAAAGACCTTTCTCATCGCATTTACAGTAAAAGGTATCACCTATAATCGGTTCAGTTTAGTATATCTATATACTTATTAAAGCAGTATAAAAAATAAGGAAAAACATCGAATTTTAAGAAGAAATCGTGTTGGGGAATGCTTGTGATGAAGTATCAAAAACAAAGGTGCGTTGGAGTAAGATCGGTGATGGGGCAAAACCGTAAAATGCAAATTCCCGGCGAATTATGCTATATTTTTAAATGCCATTTCATTCTGCCCCCACCTCAAGTTCCAGCTAGTCGCTCCGGGAAGTAGGGTGTGTGCTGCGCGTAGTAAGTAAAAAATCAAATACTTCTGATTTTTCCATAACATTGAGTAAATCCATCTTTCCATAACAAAGATTGAGAACCACAAAATCACAATTTATTTATATCAGGGATAAGACCGGATGCCAAGAAACAAAAAAAAAAAAAACAGAGGAAAGGAAATGAGGAAGTGGTTTTAAATTTACGTCCGGTCTGGACAAGGGGTATTTGTTGGCCAATTCTTCATCATTCATATAAAATATTATGTCTTGCCTTCGCACACATTTTAAGCAGAAGCCATTGAGTTTGCAAAAGTAAAAGCTTCTCATAGCTAAACTACGTTTAACAATAAGTAGCTATTTGCGCCATGTACCAGAAATCTGAAGTATATGGATGTCGAGAAAATAGAGTTTTTCAACTAGTCGAAAATCCGTCCGGTGTTACCGCAACCCACCTAACTATTTATAAAAAAGTTACTTCGTCTTAGCTGTCTGTTCCATATCCACGCAATAAAGACATTTATTAGCATAAAGTCTCACTTAAAATAAGGTACTTCAATTTTATTTCAATCGGCTTTTTAGGAACGTGGTTATAGCGTGAGCTCTTCACCATACTGTTCTAATACTAAACGGGATCATGATTAGGTTTTTCTGGTTATTCTTTGTGAAATTATATAATTTCTAAGCAACAAATACGCAAGCAGTCACTTAAAAATAGGATTTATTTTGGAAGCACGACAGAGCATCACCTTTGCTTGTATTTTATTGGGCCTACATATTTATAAAAGGTTTAATTCTTCATATACATTCATATATATACATATAGAAGCAAAACAGGACACGTTACAATTCTCTAGTGTTGCTTTTTTAAATATGAAGTTAGACTACGTGTGTATCAACATACCTATTTACATTTTGGGGTGTAATGTAACTATTGAAAGTTTGAGGTATATATTTTTATTTATATTTATGGTGAAAGTACACTGTGATACGTCACGTGCCGTTAAGGGTCACATGTATACAATAAAACGTGTCGGCACCATGCACCACCAAATCACATTTTTTTGCAGATTAGAATAAACAACAATTTAGCAGCACAATTAGAACTTCTGCTCTATACAAACAGTAAACTCGTCAAAACAGTACAACATTTGTAATAAAAATTACGAAATTCAATACAACATAAATGACAACAAGACCACAATATACATCACGTGTAAGAGTAAATGGCAAGTGAGAATAATACGATCGTAATAACCTTATTTGACCATAAATTCGAAATAAAAAAATATAAAAATATAACTCTCTAGCATTCTATGAGATTCGAATAAATTGTGAAAAAAAAACCATTGAATAATTGATTAGCAAACTCGAATTATAATGATTATTATATGGAATGATTAGAAGAAAATTGAAACTCTGCATTATATAGGAATGTAATAAAAACATTCGAGTATACGTTTATAAATTAAACGCACCTTGATACTTAATCCTATTTCTATGTTACTGATCAAAGTACAAGAATAATATATATATATATATATATATATATATATATATATATATATATATATATATATATATATATATATATATATATATATTTATATAATAATAATATAATAATAATTGACCAGATGGGAATAAAACGCGCAACATTTTCTAGCGATGACAAAAATTAAACGCTACTGGTACTAGCATATAAAAAAACGAGGTTAGGAGTCATATTTTTGTAAAAATAAAATGTCTTTTGTGAGATGCGAATGTGCCATAAATACGATAACAATAAATATCACAAGGATTTCTATCCTTTGAACTATATTGAACAAAATATTCATTTATTTAATCTGGTTAAGAGTTGGTATAATAAGTAAAAATAGACACTAATATGTAACAGTGGCACCCCCCTGTTACAAATTAGTGTCTATTTTTACTTTTTGGGGGACAATAAAAATATTTTTTATTAACCGTTGTACATACGTAATATATCTATTATTTTTATTATTTACTAGCTGGTATCCGATGCGTTGCTCCCGCAGATGAAATAATTATGAAAATATCGTTTTAAATTTGGAAGAGTTGTATTGTTTAATTAGGAATGATAATAATACTTTCATTAAAATTGAATGATATGTTACTTTCAAATAAATTTATCGGTACTATACGCGCGCCGCCTTCTGTAATGGCGGTGGTTAATTCTACCGTGTGTGTAACCTACGCGCAAGTGTAAGCAATAAGTTGACACAGTTATACGTGTAAACGTATATATAAACGTGGTAGAGCCGTGCTACAGCTATATTATTAGTATAGTTGTAGCACGAATCGGTCGGCTCGACCGGGGAAGGACCACGCTCTCACAGAATACCAGCGTCAAATAGTAGCTTAATGCTGCTGTGTTTCGTATGGTGAGTGTAGAGAACCGGAGACCCTTTTTACCGGAAACGAGGCATTCTATCCCATAAAAATTAAAAATAAAGTTATAGCTCAATCTGATGGACGGTAAGCGCATTAAATACGAACAAACAAACATTAATGTTTATATATTAGATATAATATTTCAAATGTGTTAAATGTCACGTAAAAACTGTAAGTTATAGTTAAAATATAGTTATGTGGTCACATCGACTTTCAAGTTTTAGTGGGTCGTATTCACTTTTGACAATATTTCGTTGAAGGTCTCAGAAATATTTCGCACTTTGGACAGCAACATAAAAATATTTTAGGCTTTAAGTACTAAAAGATATTTTAAAAAAAACTTATATTAATATTAAATTTAAATAGCAGCTTATACTAATAATATATCATTACGGATAAACGCCTTATTAATTAAAATATATTTTAAGGCAACGGTCGATGTTCGATAAATAAACAAATTTTGATTTTCAATTAGTTCTCAACATTTAAAGCTGATGATAACGTGGTAATCATTTTTACACTAATAATAGTGTTTTATCGCTTGGTTAAACCAAATACTATAGAAAATTAAACCATAAGGTTTAATAAAGTATTTGGTTAATCAATCATTTTGACATTTATGTCAAAGTGACACCAACAGCATGTCCCCCTGTGGACATATTAAATTTATATTTCTTTACTCAATTTTAAAATCTTTGGTATACTAAATATTTTATATATGTTTATATTAGCAAATCACATCATCGCTTAATTATATGGCCTTAAATGTAATTATTATTCTCACAACAGTTACTTAATAATAAATTGGCTGAAGTGAATGTGAATATTTTTGATCCATTTTTGTAAATAGACAAAAATTTGGCAACGAATATGTAGTTCAAAATATTTTAAGCCTCCAAAGTCACAGAGATCATCTAAAAAAAATACACAAAAAGTGATTAAATACAAAAAGTAGTAAAAAATATATCAAACGTAAATAGGAAGCTCTATTATAGTGATGGAATATTATTGGAACTATAGTTAGGATTTCATTTCAAATTAGTTACTTTTTATATCCAATTTATTTTAATGTTTGGCGTAATATTTAGTTCAGCTTCAGTGTTTTTAAAACTGGCACAATATTTTGTTAGGCATATTAATTTATAATTAATACTCCTCCATTCGATGCGTATAACTGACATTATATCGTATATAGTACATACAACTGGGCCTACGATTTTTATAAATTTGTTAACGACAGCAAACTGTAATATTCGATAAAAATTTCACTAGCAACAAGAGACTTGGAATTTTTAACCCAGTTAAATCAAAATTAATAAAGTTTAACTAAGATTTTTTACGTGATGAAATAGAAAATAAAATATTGATTTGGATAGATTTATCTCAGTAAAACACATACAGAGATTAAACATTTGTCGATTCGAATATAGAGATGCCTGTGGAACTATTATGTCATAATGGACGTCAAAACAGTACACACTATTTCGAATTCACATTACTACATATATAACGGTGCTCATCCTCAACGCAATTCGGGAGACGTAGCGGTGCGTAGGTGTCTCCGGCCGGTATTACTCATTCGTGCCACCACAGCCTGTAACTGTAGTTTTATTTCCATATATCATTCACTCGATTGTTCACCTGAAACAAAACTTATTTATAATTACAAGGATTAAAGATCTCATTAACGTCATTTTTAGTTTTAACAATAAAAGGTACATAAAACAGCAAGAGGTACATAAAACAATTGAGATGCTGTATGTATTGTCCGTGATAATGGTGAATCTTGTAGGAACGCGGCAAGTAGATATGGGCATAATCGATGTCAATACATTTATATTAAGTAAATTTCCTCTAACTGCTAAAGTTTTTCAATCTACTTCCCACATCCCTTATGTGTAATGGAACAACGCTATACAGATGGTGTTGCTTTTCCTAATGAGTAATAATGAAAGAGAAAGAAAGAGGGAGCGAGAGAGGGACAACAGCGTGGGGGCGGTACCATCGTTGTTGTTGAGGCGCGCGCGCACGAGGCGCTCGTGGTGTGAGTGCGCCAGCTGCGTGTAGTACTGCTATTCCTGATGAGTAATAATGAAAGAGAAAGGAAGAAAGAGCGGGAGAGGGACAGCAGCGTGGGGGCGGTACCATCGTTGTTGTTGAGGCGCGCGCGCACTAGGCGCTCGTGGTGTGAGTGCGCCAGAGCTGCGTGTAGTACTGCTATTCCTGATGAGTAATAATGAAAGAGAAAAAAGAGGGAGCGAGAGAGGGACAACAGCGTGGGGGCGGTACCATCGTTGTTGTTGAGGCGCGCGCGCACGAGGCGCTCGTGGTGTGAGTGCGCCAGCTGCATGTAGTACTGTTATTCCTGATGAGTAATAATGAAAGAGAAAAAGAGGGAGCGAGAGAGGGACAACAGCATGGGGGCAGTACCATCGTTGTTGTTGAGGCGCGCGCGCACGAGACGCTCGTGGTGTGAGTGCGCCAGCTGCGTGTAGCACTGCTATTCCTGATGAGTAATAATGAAAGAGAAAGAAAGAGGGAGCGAGAGAGGGACAACAGCGTGGGGGCGGTACCATCGTTGTTGTTGAGGCGCGCGCGCACGAGGCGCTCGTGGTGTGAGTGCGCCAGCTACTGCTATTCCTGATGAGTAATAATGAAAGAGAAAGGAAGAGAGAGCGGGAGAGGGACAGCAGCGTGGGGGCGGTACCATCGTTGTTGTTGAGGCGCTCGCGAACGAGGCGCTCGTGGTGTGAGTGCGCCAGCTGCGTGTAGTACTGCTATTTCTGATGAGTAATAATGAAAGAGGAAGGAAGAGAGAGCGGGAGAGGGACAGCAGCGTGGGGGCGGTACCATCGTTGTTGTTGAGGCGCTGGCGAACGAGGCGCTCGGGGTGCGAGTGCGCCAGCTGCGTGTAGTATTGCTATTCCTAATGAGTAATAATGAATGAGAAAGAAAGAGGGAGCGAGAGAGGGACAACAGCGTGGGGGCGGTACCATCGTTGTTGTTAAGGCGCGCGCGCACGAGGCGCTCGTGGTGTGAGTGCGCCAGCTGCGTGTAGTGTTGCTATTCCTGATGAGTAATAATGAAAGAGAAAGGAAGAGAGAGCGGGAGAGGGACAACAGCATGGGGGCGGTACCATCGTTGTTGTTGAGGCGCTCGCGAACGAGGCGCTCGTGGTGTGAGTGCGCCAGCTGCGTGTAGTGTTGCTATTCCTAATGAGTAATAATGAAAGAGAAAGAAAGAGGGAGCGAGAGAGGGGCAACAGCGTGGGGGCGGTACCATCGTTGTTGTTGAGGCGCGCGCGCACGAGGCGCTCGGGGTGTGAGTGCGCCAGCTGCGTGTGGTGTTGCTATTCCTAATGAGTAATAATGAAAGAGAAAGAAAGAGGGAGCGAGAGAGGGGCAACAGCGTGGGGGCGGTACCATCGTTGTTGTTGAGGCGCGCGCGCACGAGGCGCTCGGGGTGTGAGTGCGCCAGCTGCGTGTGGTGTTGCTATTCCTAATGAGTAATAATGAAAGAGAAAGGAAGAGGGAGCAGGAGAGGTACAGCAGCGTGGGGGCGGTACCGTCGTTGTTGTTGAGGCGCGCGCGCACGAGGCGCTCGGGGTGTGAGTGCGCCAGCTGCGTGTAGTCGCGGAACACCTCGTTGTACGTATCGTCGTTCGACGACATCTCGCTCTCGCGCATCTCCTCGTTCAGCTTCGTCAGCCGCAACCTGCACACCGAGAAAACGGTCAACTGCGGTGGCACAATTACCCATAATCTTATAATATAAACTGACTGCCTCGTTGGTCTAGTGGTTGTAGTAGTGCGACTGCTGATCATGAGGTCCTGGGTTCGAGTCCCGGGGCGGTCCAAAAAAGTTTTTTGTCAAATCAAATCAAATCAAATAATTTATTTGTCAAACATAGGTAAAAAGTTACAAACTTGGTGGAAAAGGTATAATACGTAACACTATGTTTCGCCTACAAAGGCATACAAATATTTGTTTATCACCATCACCTTAATTATCAATTACATAAATATTAACATGTTATAAATAAATCGTCCATTAATTATTGCAGGTACTAATAACCATTTATTTTATCTTCAAAGTATTCGTTGATAGAGTAGTATGCTTTATATAATAAAAAACTCGAAAGCAATTTCTTAAATTTGTCTATATTATCGGTTTCTTTGATGTATCTTGGGAGTTTATTAAAAATTTTAGGAGCCATACCCAGGAAACTTTTTGAATACAGGGCTGATTTATGAGGTTTTGTGCGTAGTTTGTTCCTATGTCGTTTATTATTAGCGTTTTCAAATATGCTAAAATGTTTCCTTACAAACATAGCTACTTCAAATATATATAAAGATGGTAGGGTCAGAATGTTAAGATCAATAAAATGCGGTTTGCAACTATCGGTAACCTGCAACTGACATACTGCTCGTAAACATTTCTTTTGCGCTTTAAATACTAGTTCGCGTTTTGGAGAATTTCCCCAAAATATTATACCATATCTCAATGTTGAAGAGACGTATGCATGGTAGGCGGTTATGACTGTTTCACGATTTGTAATTTTTATAAGGTTATGTAGTGCATAGTGGAATTGATTTATCTTTTTTATTATGTGTTCAATATGTTTACTCCATGTCATTTTCTCGTCCAGCCAAATTCCCAGAAATTTTGTGTGTTCTTTTTCATTTATGATTTTAGTTTTATAGTTAATATTAATTTTTGGTTGGTTTTTTCTTTGTTTGAATGACATAATATGCGTTTTATCCAAATTAATTTTAAGATTATTGTCATTCAGCCACTCTATTATCCTATATAAATTCTGAGTTATGTCCATTTCAATTGAGACCTTGTCTCGTCCCGTGAATAAAACTGTGCTGTCATCAGCAAATAAGGTCATTGGGTGCTGAGTCACCTGGGGCAAATCATTAATATATATTAGGAATAGTAATGGGCCGAGTACGCTTCCTTGCGGCACACCGTAGGTTGTTTGCTTTGGTTGCGAAAGGTATGTTATTTCAATATTAGTACAAGGACAGATATTTTTTATTTTAGTAATTTGTTTCCTATCATTCAGGTATGAAATAATAAGATTTAACACATTACCTCTGATTCCATATTTTTCCAGTTTAAGCGCTAAGATATTTAAATCAACATAATCAAACGCCTTGGTCATGTCCATGAACAAGGCGGTTGTTGGTGAACGATTATCCATACCGGTGATCACTTTTTCAATAAATCCATACATGGCCATATTTATGTTTTTACATTTTCTAAAACCATATTGTTCGTTTGCTAAGATGTTATTAACTTCCAAATAATAATATAAGTTATTATAAGTTTTTTTTTTCTTTTTTTTTTTTCGGGGGTAGGTGCACAATCAGTGACAACATATTTTTTGGGTCTTGTTTTGATAAATAATTAAAATAGTAAAACTTACAAGTTTTAGGTATATTTTCTAATAAAATCCATTAAAACTTATTCATCTTAAATCTTGACTAATATACCATAGCACATGTATTAGTTTGCACCGGATCTGCTACAAATACTATTCTTCAGTACTACACTTCAACACTGCACTATGGCTGGAAGAAGAAATCTTGAAAAAACTAAACCGGAAGATGCTGTAAAAACACTTGAAAAAAAGTTTGAAGAGTGTATGTCTTCTTTTCAAGCCCGGTTGGAAAGTCCTCAACCTAATATCACCTCTCACCAATGATTTTATCATGTTCAAAGAGACTATGAAGACTGCGCTGGAGATCTTAAAAAAGCAAGTTCAGTCCCTTACACTATTGACTGATGACATTGACAACAGGAGCAGGCGTAAATTTCTTTTAATTCGAGGCATTGAAGAGTCTGATAGAGAAAACTGCATTGACACTGTTGTAAATCTGGTGACATCAAAATTAAAAATACATACATTTAGATCAACTCAGATTCATTCATGTTATCGTTTGGGAAAAAACACAACAGCAAATCCTCGTGCACTGCTGGTAAAGTTTACAGATTATACCATTCGTCAAGAAATCTGGCGTGCTAAGCTATCTTTGAAAGGAAGTAATATTTCTATTGCTGAATTTCTTACTCCTCATAGAAGAGAAGTTTTCAAAGAAGCTCGACGCCTACATGGTATGCACAGGTGTTGGACACAAGATGGTAACATATATCTAAAGCTCTGTAATGGAAGCAAGGTACGTCTTGTTTCTCTAGACCAACTGGCTGAATATCCTGTGAGTAATTCAGAAACTTCCAAAGCTGTGGCCTCCAAACAACGGTCTAAACCTGGAAAAAAAGTTGTAAAATTAGTCTCTTTATATATTAAATTTTTCTTTTTCTCTATTATTAAGAATCTCACTACTGTAGTTAATTGCATATTTTACTTAAAATGATATTTAACTTACCGCTATTGGAGTTTATGCAATTATTCATTTCTTTTGTTTGTAGGGCATAATTATATTATGTATCATTAGGTACTTATAAATACGAACAACTTTTATCATTGGTAGTTGTAGGACTTATTACCCCAAACTACCCGCTTTATAATTAAACTTGAATATAATTTAACTTGAAACAAACCTCATAGAACATTGAAATGAAACTTTTTGCAACCTTCAAAGTTTTTATTTTTGTTTGTGTATTGGTTGTATGTTTTGTTTGTTATGGTTTGTAATTTCAGTTTATACAAAGGTACTCTGTGGTTTGTAAAGTCAATATGAAATGACAATGTCAAATAATTAAATTGTCATAGTAAAGACAGATCAGAAGTTCTGTTTTTACTATGGTAATGCGATCATCATATACGCAGGGTTACCACCGTAAGAATTTAAAAGTGCGCATTTACAGTTTTTTCTTTAGAGTAATTTTTTTTTAATCGGCATACTTGTACTGTTTTCACTTTATCAAATTTAATTCTTTATCAAATTATAATAAATTGTACTTCCTCCTGACATGGTTGTAATGTCCTAACTGGTAGTAGATGTGGCAAGCTAATAACAATTTTATTTTTGCTGAACCCACGGTATAGCAAAACAGTTCACTTATTTTTATTATTTTTTTTTTACTTTTTTATTAACATTTATAATATATATGTGTATACTGTTTTTATTTATTATTATTATTTAGTAGTATACGAATAAACTTATAAATTTAATTTTAAATTTGCGATGGATATTTCCATAGAATCTGATTATTTTAACTCTACAAGTTCCTCACCATCATCGTTTTCCCCAGGTCAGGGTTCCCCAGAACCTCAACTTAGGGACATATTAAATAATGCCCTTGAGCCTTACCGAAGGAATTTGAATATATGTCATATTAATGCACAAAGTGTTCCAGCTCACTTTTCAGATCTTCTTGCAACTTTCGAAAACAGTCTTATTCATGCCTGTCTCATATCAGAATCATTTCTTAAACCTAGCTTACCATCCACATTGTTTAGTCTTCCGGGCTATCATCTCATCAGGAATGACAGATTAAACAAGGGTGGCGGAGGTGTTGCCATATACCTGCGGTCAGACATACCATACACGATCGTTTCCAGATCGCCCGAGGTTTACTCTAAATCATTGGAATACATTCTTATTGAAATAATGGTATGCAACACACCTACCTTACTAGGAACATTTTATGCACCTCCTTCTGTAAATTATTTCAATGAATTGGAACAGCTGATTGAGATGCATCTCCCAAACTACTCCCACTCCATTTTCATGGGTGACTTTAACACCTGCCTTATTCGAAATGATGCTAGATCGAATAAGCTTAAACGCTTAAGTGCATCAAGCAATATTAAAATTCTTGACCTCGAATCTACCTATCACGTCAATAACACTAACTCTTTACTGGATTTAATCCTTACATCTGATCCTGATCGTATATCTCTATATGGTCAATTCGTGGCTCCTGGATTTTCCCATCATGATCTAATTTTCGGATCATATGCTCTTAAATCCACTAAATCATCTCCCAAAATTATGTATCAGCGTAACCTTGTCCGTATGAATCGCCAGCTATTAAGTTATGAGATACGCAATGCTAATTGGGCAGACTTTTATAACACTAATAATATTGACAATAAACTGCAGTTACTCAATAACATTATAACAAAAGCTTATGACAAAGTAGCGCCTTTAAGACCAGTAAGAATGAAACGGGCACCAGCACCTTGGTTAACGCCATATATTCGATCTCTTATGGCACGTAGGGACCGCCTTAAAAGAAAACATAAACGTTCGCCCAGTGATGAGAACTGGGAAAGATTTAAAAAAGCACGAAATCGCTGCAACCAGGTGATACGAAATGCCAAACGCCGACATATTCACAATACTATTGAGACTTGCACAACCCAGAATTTATGGAAGTTTTTGCGCAGCCTAGGCTTTGGTAAAAGCAAACAGAATGTTAGTCAGTCCCTTGATTTAACAGCGCTCAACAAACACTTTTGCTCTTCACCAGTTTCGTTGGACTCAACAGTCAAAAGCGATACTATTAAAGATATCACTTCTTTTCCTTTACCATGTTGTACTCCTTTCTGTTTTGAACCAGTGACAGATAATGAAGTAAAAAAAATTGCATCCGTCATATCCAGCAAAGCTGTCGGCCCAGATAATATTGGACGTGACATGGTTTTGCCGATTTTGGACCAAATAGTTTCGCATATCACTCACCTAATAAATTTCTCCTTTGCCTCCAGTACCTTCCCTACCAAGTGGAAAGAAGCGTTCCTGATTCCTGTCCCCAAAAATAGTTCTCCTACTAATTTCAGCCACTATAGGCCAATATCTATCCTCTCCTTCTTCTCCAAAATTCTTGAAAAGGTTGTTCATGGCCAACTCTCAAAATTTCTAAACAAACACAATCTCTTTAATCCTTATCAGTCTGGTTTCCGATCTCTGCACAGTACTTCCACGGCCTTAATTAAAATAACTGATGATATCCGCTTCGCGATGGATAATCGTCAACTCACTCTTCTTGTCCTTCTGGACTTCAGTAACGCCTTTAACTGTGTTGACTATGACATCCTGTTAGCAATTTTGAAATCCCTGAATTTAACATCGTCAGTTCTACAATGGTTCAGTTCCTATCTTCGGGGACGCCGGCAACGCACACGTGTTGATGATAAGTTCTCCGATTGGTGTAACGTTGTTGCTGGTGTTCCTCAAGGCGGTGTTTTATCTCCGTTGCTTTTTTCTGTGTTTATCAATGCACTTGTTTCCGTAATAAATTTCAGCAAGTATCACCTGTACGCAGATGATGTCCAGCTGTATCAGCATTTTAGTTTAAATGACCTAAATTCATCTGTTGACAGAATGAATTCTGATCTTGCTGCAGTTCATCAGTGGGCAAGATGTCATGGGTTAATATTAAATCCTGCCAAAACACAGGTTATAATCATAGGGAGCAGAAAAATTACATGTCGACTTGACTATCAATACCTACCTAAGGTCACTCTAAACGGTGTAGATTTAGATTATGTTAGGCAGGTTAAGAACCTTGGCTTAATTTTGGCTGACGATCTAAGTTGGGTGCTACAGGTTAATGAGGTCAGGAGACGTATTTTTGGAACTATGCATTCATTAAAGCTCTGGCAAAAATTTATTCCTCAGACGGCCAAGGTTACGCTAGTCAACTCTCTGTTGCTTCCTATTTTTGATTATGCCGATATTGCCTATCCAGATATAACTGAGGAGCTGCTTAGCAAACTCGACCGTCTGCTCAATCTGTGCATACGCTATATTTTTGGCCTGCGCAAGTTTGATCATATATCACAATTTCGCTCAAGACTTAAGTGGCTCGACATCCGTTTTCGCCGGAACACACACCTTCTAACCACTTTGTATGGTATTCTTCACAATCCTTGTTGCCCAGTTTATCTAAAAGAGCGTTTTTCATATTTAAGCTTATCCCGTTCGATGACCAACAAAACTCTAACTATCCCGATGCATAAATCTGCATACTACTCGGATTCCTTCACGGTATCATCAATTACACTTTGGAATAACCTTCCACGAGATTTAAAAGATGCTCCTTCAATAAAGACATTTAAACGTAAGCTTGAGGCATATTATTTAAAATTACTTGATTAATTTTATTATATGTTTATTATAATTTCGTATACTATATTGTATGCTTTATTGGTTTAGTATATATTTTATTTAAATATATATGTATGCATGTATATGTATATATATGTATATATATATGTATATATATATATATATATGTTATATGTATGTGTATGAGTGTATATATGTATAAACTAACATATACATAATATTATATAACGCGTTTTGAATAGTATGAATAAATAAGTTAGTTTTTCTTTCTCTCGCGGCTCTACCCATAGCTCTCACCACACTACAAAAGGTTAGCTGGCAGAGAATGCCTTTTCAGCATTAAGTTCGCCTTTGTACCAAATTGTTTTGTTTGAGTGCAATAAAGAATTTTCTATCTATCTATCTATCTATAAGTTGTTATATATTACTTTTTCTATTATTTTGGAGAATGTTGGAAGCAAAGCGACAGGCCTGTAGTTTTTAGGGTCATGTCTGTCCTCCTTTTTATATAAAGGATTTATAACGGATATTTTTAAAGCACTAGGAAAAGTACCATTTTCAATACATAAATTCACTACGTAACTTAGAACTGGGGAAATTTCAACGGCCACTAACTTCACTACTTTTGTAATTATATCATCATTACCAGCACTGTTAGTATTTTTTAATTTATTAATTATTTTATATAAATCGTGAGGAATACATGCAGGCATAAACATTGAGTTTAGTCTACTACTAATGGATGTGTTACTTTGGTGACTATTACTAAACTGGTTTATGGGCTGAACTTCATTGATAAAATAATTATTAAATTCCTCAGCAATTTTTTCGGGATCATATATATATATATTTATTATTAAAATTAATTTTTGTAATATTATCTTTGGGCAAGTTGTATTTATTCTTATTTATCACTTTCCATGTGGCTTTTGTTTTATTCTCCGCATTGTTGATATAATAACTATTGCGCGATTTTTGTGTCAAATTAATGATTTTTCTTAATCGTTTACTATAAAGTTTAAGCTTTCTCTTATTTTCCTTGGTAGGGTGTAGTCGAGAATGCCATAGCATTTCTCGTTTACGTTTACAACACAATTTAATACCATTAGTAACCCAAGTAAGTTTTCTATTTATAAGAATTTTAATTTTAAGTGTCGGAAAACAGAGATCGTAAAATAGTTTAAATAATGCATTGAATTCATTAAACGCTTCATTAGGATCAAGACATTCATAAACACTATTAAAACTGAGACTTCTGATGGCATTTTTAAATTTATTTAAGTTTTCTATGCTGTAATCCCGTTTGAACATGAACCAATGAGAGATAGTGTATGTTTTGTTAACAGGCCATTTTAGGACTTGAGCAGTATGATCTGATATTCCCAGATCTATCACTTCACCTTTACTGCCTCTTATATTATGAATTATATTATCAATACACTTGCCACTTTGTAAACGTGTTGGCTCGCAAATACTCGGTCGTAAGTTAAAATTTAACAATTTATTTTCTAATTCTGTAGAAAGCCGTGAACTTTGTAAAATATCTATGTTAAAATCCCCACATATTATAAGTTTTTTTTTATTAGTACTACAAAATTTTTGTAACACACCTTCAAAGTTATTGAAAAACGTAGTTACGGCGTCTATGTTTTCTTTCGGAGATCTATATAAACAGACAATAATTATATCGTGTTCTATTAATTCCACACCACAACACTCCACAATGTTAGGGCAGGAATATTGATGTAATTCGACCATTTTGTTTTTCAATTTGTTATTTATTAAAACACATGACCCCCCTCTTCTGTTATTTCTGTTGGCGTATGTTGCTAGTTGTTTGTCAAGAAATTCTCAGTAGCTCCCGGAGTCAGGAAGTTGTCGGTGTCTCACGCCCGAGCCTCGGAAAGCACGTAAAGCCGTTGGTCCTGTGCTCTCTCTCTCTCTCTCTCTCTCTCTCTCTCTCTCTCCAGTCGTGTCGGTTTACCGTCCCATCGGATTATAAGAGTGAGGGAATAGAGAGTGCACCTATGCTTGTACATACTATAGACTTAGGCGCTATAACCCTGTCCTGCGCCGATGGCTAGTCTCTGTTGAGACTGGCCACCGTGATCGAAATTCGGTCGGGAGGACATTATATACTAAGATATATACACTATAAACTAATAAATATTATCCTCATTGTGTTGTTGTGTGTTATAAGTGGTAAAGGCAGGCTACAGCTTTATGTTTGTAGCACGAATAGAGTGGCTGGACCGGGGAAGCAGCACCCTCTCATGAAATGCCAGCGCAAAAGAACAGCTGTGTTCCGTATAGTAAGTATAGAGAATCGGAGAGCCTTTTTAAATCGAGACATCACCCCTGACGACTAAGATGTAGCTTAGTCGTCAGCGGTGACAACGCAACTTCATTTTGATTTTTAATTGAGTATAGATGTTTGTCATTGTTCAGTATGGATGTCTATAAATGACGGGCCACAGCATCCACAGAAAAAAAAACATACATTTCCTTCTATACTCTGTTAGTTAGGAGCTCTGCACTTTTTTACATAGCTTCTGAGTCTGCTTTCTCATTTTTATATCTAAAGCATTGAAGCTTTCTAGAAATGGCGAGATTGACGATAACTAATCTTAATTAAATTTTGGGTATTTATTTAAATAAAAATTAGGTAATCATAAACAATTCTTATCAATAATTATTTTTTAAACTATTTATTATTCGTTATCTCATCCGCTTCCGCAAAAATATACTATTGATATCCACTTCCGTTATGATTCATTGCATCACTAATATTTATCACAACTCTTGTAACTTTGAACATTAACTACTTAAATTGCTGGGATAAGGTCGCTAAGGTAACCTTAACCTCTTATCCAAGCAAGTACAAATACTGGAGAGAACTCTTACAGCCTTACTAATAAAAAAGAATTCTATAATATACAATAGAATGGCTGTACACCTTATTTTGTACGAGATTCGGCGTCGCCGGGAGCACACATACAAGCAATTACGTCGTATTATCAGTTAATCACTACTACAAATCCGATTCGCTGTGTTGACAGATGGATTTTTGATTTGTGTTTGATAAGAACATGTTTATTACAAGAAAGAGAATTAATCAGAGAGCGCAATTATGTTCTTGTCAGTTGCATAAAGGAAGAACATGATTTAAAAATGAAAAATATGATAGAAGCTCAAAGTTATATTAAAGAGGAACACAATTTAAAAATCCAAAAAATATTATTGGAAAAAGAAAAAACGCAGCTTCGTGTTGAAAAACTTAAATTAGAAATTTTACTTTTATAATAAAAATTGCCACAATAAATACCTTTTACCTTTTTTATGTTAAATTAATAGTTTTTTTATGTTAAACAATCAAATTAAGTTAAATTGAATGTAATTAAATAGAATAAGATTAAATTAAATTAGATAGGTAGATTAGATTGATTTGAATTAAATTAAATGAAATTAGAAGAAATTAAATTTATTATAATGGATGTCACTTATATGGACTCTGTCTGAAATAAGTTGATTTTATTTATTTTTTATTTTATTTATTAATAAAGCATTTTTGTAACTAAAAGTGTGTTTCTAGGCCCACCCTACACGTGTCCCCCGGGTGGTGCTAAATGAGCGACAAGCCGCTAGCACAGACTCGGCTCCACGCCGTGGTAGCGGCGTAAAATATACTACCCCATATTTCGCACCATGACTAACCAAATAAAGAAAATGGCCCCGAGTTCCCGGCGCCCCTTTAATGGGGCAGGGGTGCGAAGAATCTCCGAGAGGAAAACCGGCGACGAGGTTCGCCACCCGTCACGTTCTGTCTCCCGGAGAGGCGAAAAGTGGATTGCAGAGGCCCGTCTGGCTACGTTGAATGTATGTGGGGCAATGAATGATAAAATGGATGAAGTATGCGATATAATGTATGATAGAGGAATAGATGTGTTATGTGTAAATGAGACGAAAAGGAAGGGGAAGGATGTCACTACACATGGCATGTATACCGCATATTGGTCTGGTGTAGACGAGATCGAGCGGGCATGCCAGGGAGTAGGTATCATCCTTTCAGAAAGAATGGGCCAATGTGTGAAAGAGTATGAATGTATTCCAATCCTCAAATCAAAGACTCAAATCCAAGACTGCTATGGATACGAATGAAAGTGGGCTTAAAGAAGTTGTTCGTGTTAGGGGTCTACGCCCCAGACATGTCTAAGCCCACTTATATCCGAGAGCAGTTTTGGGAAATGGTTAGGATGGTGTTAATGAAGTGTAAGGGAAATGAAAATATTATTATGCTAGGAGATTTTAATGGAAGGGTTGGGGTGAGGAGGCTTGGTTATGAAAGGATATTGGGAACGTTTGATGATGAAAGTATAAATGAGAATGGTGAAAGTCTCCTCACCGTATGTATGGAAAAGAATCTTTTTGTGACGAACACTTGCTTTCGCCACAAGAGGATTCATATGTATACTTGGGAAAGAGGTGACGATAGAAGCAT
This sequence comes from Parnassius smintheus behrii, assembly GCA_036936625.1. Taxonomy (NCBI): domain Eukaryota; kingdom Metazoa; phylum Arthropoda; class Insecta; order Lepidoptera; family Papilionidae; genus Parnassius; species Parnassius smintheus. The sequence goes on along the minus strand of JAUPFT010000010.1, from coordinate 21,064,249 downwards.
GATAGATTTCATAATTGTGGATGAAAGATTGAGGGGCGCAGTGGTGGATACAAGGGTTTACCAGGGTTCTAACGTAGGAAAGGATCATTATTTGGTTTTATGCCGAATTAATGGTCTATTCAGGCGTTGGCGCCATCGGTCATCTGTGTCTACCACTGCGTTACAGCGTATTAGAACAGAAAGGTTGCAAGATAAATGTGAGAGAAACAAGTTCAAATGTAGACTGAAAGAAAATATAAGTGTTTTGGATGAATTATGTATGAAGGAGTTAGACTTGGAGAATGTATGGCAAAATGTAAAGAAAGGTTTAGTGCATGCAGCTACCGAAGTATGTGGTGTTAGTAAGAGAAAGAATGAAAGGAAAAATAATACGTTATGGTGGGATGATGAGATACGTATGGAAGTTGAAGTAAAGAAGAGAGCATGGCTAGATTTACTAGCAACAAAGGCTGGTAATTCTAGCGGTACGAATGATGATATTGAAAGAAAAAAGGCAGTCTTTAGACATCTTAATAAGAGAGTAAAAGAAGTAGTTGAAAGAAAAAAAGCAAGAAAGAACGGATAAGAAAGATAGAAGAATATCGGATAACTTCCAGGCAAATATTAAAATGTTCTGGAACCCTGTTAGAACTGCCAGGGGACATTCAAAACAGCCTATGATGAATGCTATTAGAGACGAGAATGGCTATATTCTAAATGATGAAGTTTTGAGTTTAAAGAGATGGAAGGAATAATTTGAAAGCGTGTTTATGAGTGAGGAGACAACATGTGTACTAAGTGAAGTAGAAACTCCGAAAGAAGAGGAAACAGGTAGCGAGATAAGTATAGATGAAATAATGAAAGCAATGAAAAGCATGAAAGCGGGTAAGGCGCCCGGATATGATAGAGTTTCACTCGAAATGCTAAGGGCTGGAGAAGAAGTGGTGGCAGGCCTGCTGCACACCTTGTTTAATTTATGCTGGGAACTGAAGCGGGTACCGGTAGACTGGTGCAAAGCCGTGATAGTCCCAGTATATAAAGGAAAAGGGTCGCAGCAGGACTGTAAAAACTACCGTGGCATCAGCCTTCTTAGCATTGTGGGAAAACTGTACGCTAAGGTACTGATTGAAAGGGTCATGAAAGAAACTGATGGAAAAATTTGGGATGTGCAACCGGGACTTAGAAAGGGAATGGGATGTACAGATCAAGTCTTTTCCATGCGCATGATCGCGGAGAAGTTTCTGGCCAAAAACCAAAAGGTTTTTTGTGCGTTCATGGACTTGGAAAAGGCCTATGACAGAGTGGATAGGGATTTGCTATGGCAAACACTGAACTCATTTGGGTTGAGCGCTGGCTTGATACAGGCATTGGAGTCTCTTTATAGGGACTCTAGTGCTTGTGTTAGGATTAACGGAGTCTACTCGGACTGGTTTGACATCCATAAAGGTGTCAGACAGGGCTGTGTGGCTTCCCCGTGGCTGTTCAACCTATTTATGGACAGTTGTTTGCAAAATTTGAAAGTTGAAGAATGCGGATTAAGAATGGGTGAGTTAATCGTCAAATGCCTTTTGTACGCCGATGATCAAGTTATTCTTGCGTCGTCGGCGGCCGAGTTGCAAATGATGGTTATATTAATGAACGGATCATTAAAAAAAAGGGGTATGAAAGCGAACACAAGTAAGACGAAGATTATGGTTTTTGAAAGAGAAAAAAGTAAAACGATTTGTGAAATAAGAATAGAAGGGGAGATGATCGAGCAAGTAGATGAGTTTGTATATTTGGGCTGCGTATTTAGCAGGGATGGGAGATATGATAAGGATATAGAACGACGAGTGAATGCGGGAAATAGAGTAAATGGGGCCTTGCACTCTATTGTGAAGAGTCAAAATGTGTCGAAAAAGGCACGTATGGCAATTCACAATGCTGTGTTGGTCCCTACTTTAACGTATGGTAGTGAAAGTTGGGTGTGGCAAAAGAAGCACGAGAGTAGAATAAACGCAGTAGAAATGCGGTCGTTAAGGAGTATGTTAGGGCTGAATCTGAATGACAGGGTAAGAAATTGTGTAATAAGAGAAGAGTGTGGTTTGCAAGATGATGTTGTGACCAGGATTAAGAAAGGAATGCTTCGGTGGTTTGGTCATGTGGAAAGAATGAATGAGGAAAGAGTGACAAAGAAAATTTATGTTGCAGAAGTGAATGGCAGAGTCGGAAAGGGACGTCCTAGGCGAAAATTTATCGACCAAATTGGCGATTGATTGGAAACGGGCCAAATTAGGAGTACCCTTAACCGACGAGCATGTAGGTGTATGAATGTGAAGGAGGGGAGAGAGGTGCGTACGTCAGGATCGTGCCAAATGGAAATCTGTAGTCTCTGCCTACCCCTCTGGGTGACAGTCGTGAGTGATTATGTAAGTGTGTTTCAATGAATAATCTCCTTGTTTCTAGACAAGATCGGCTATCAAGACCTTCCCTTAGCATTTGTTGGTTACCATTATCTTCAGATATGACTGGTTCAAGAAAATCAATACCTTCATTCGTTTTAACGGCAATATTGTGTAATATTGCAAGCGCAACAATGTATAATTTTACATTTTCCCTCTGTTTCCAAACTCCGAATCACCTTTCAATTGTATTTCTTGTCAATAATTTTTTTTAATTATAAAACGTTAACCTCTACCCTAGGATTTTCTCCTGTATCGAGTAGTGTAGTAGTAGTAGTAGTAGTAGTGTAAGGGGACAGTTTACAAACATAAATTGCACAAGGACAAACACCTAGACCCGGAACAATTAATCGTAAGCAATACTAATACTTGTTCCGTGCGGGATTCGAACCCGCGACCCCCAGCGCAGCCACTCATTGCTAAGCCACTGCGCCACGGAGTCGTCAAATATATGTGATTTATTGTAAGATTCTTCCTTAGAGATACGGGGATTCTGGACTGGTGTAAACAAATAATTTGTCAAACCGTAGCCAGAAGCTCCTAGTAAACGACCATGAAATTCCCCATTTTCAAATCGTTGTCGGATTCTTTCTCTGAATATTCCTGTGTGCTGCCCCTCCAGTGTGCCACTATGTCCCTTAACTTTAATTGAGCATCACAAACTACTTAGACATTTAAAGATGAAAACCCCTTTCTGTTTATATAATATTGAGCACTATCGCCTCCGACTTTTTTAATCTTTACGTGGTGTGCAATTAATAGCACCAATTACTTGCTTAAAGCCTAAATGTTTCTAAATCCAGAAACCACTTGTTCTTGCTCTTCTAAAGCACGGCATGCGTATAAATTTTGCCCCTTTACTTGCCAAAGCAAGAGCTACTCTTCGGCATATATTCGTGATGGACTGTTGGCTAAGTCCATGAATGTCTGCTGCATCATCTTGAACTTCTTGCCTAGCTCACGTCCTGAGAGCAGTACATACCTGAAGTTCTACAGACAGCCCGTCACCACTAGCTTGTAGTTCCATTTCACGTTGAACTAACTGAACTATTTTTTTCATATATATTTTACTGAACTATATTTCATTCGAAATTTTAGGGATCGAAACGTTTAAACGTTTTTTGTAAAGTTTTCTTTTTCTTTGTGGTTCCATACAGTCGATTTTATCAAAATTTTCGAAATATTGTAAATAATCCATTCTTTTCAAAAACGCCACACGTCAAATTGAGGTTATATACACGTCTTAAACAAAGGTCGAGAACTATATAACGGTTGCGTAATTTCCCATATTTAAACACTCGTTATAACAGATGTATACAACGGGACTGTCAAATGCCGTGTGTAAATCTTTAATAGTAAGGCCATTAAAATATAACCCATAAATTCAAACTACCTATTAGAGTCATTCTAACTGGACACGACTACTTTATTAACGGGTTTACAGACACATAGGCACTGTATGTCACTGAGTCCCGTGTGAAAGTTTGCCTAAATTTACCTAATAATCTTCTAAAATAGACATACACGGTGTCGCTATTCAAAATTAAGTACTCGGATCTTCTTTTGTGTAAATTTTGTTGTCGTTTAACTAGGTTTGATTTTTAAAAAATCAGTTTAGATTTTGGAACCTATTTTTAATAAAGTAAATATTATAAAGATTAGAAAAGTTATATAAAAACATCTATATTTTTATCTAGAAATTACAGGTATGACGTAAATGTCAACAAATGAACGATAATACAATTTCTTTATATGTATTCAGCAGTAAAAACTAGGAGTGATAGGGATTTTTCGATTTTCTTTTTAATGTAAAAACTTTATTTAATTTTGTATTAACTATGAACAGCTTCATCTACTTTGTACAGTCGCTATTTTAAACAATATTAAAGTAATGATTTCTTATATTTACGCGAACACTACATATTGATCAGAACTACTTTTACGGATTATATCGCGTTTAATTTTGAATATTAAAGGTATCGTGATATCGTCCATGTATTTCGATTGAGGCGACATTTAAAAACATCGATGAATTTATAATTGTTTTACAAAAGATAAAAATAATGATTTGTACAATGTTTCAAGGCAGTTCTACTAACTCGTGGTATTACTAAATAGTTTGCACATAAGCCTGTTTCCGAGAAATGGATGGTGCCTCAGCCAATAAATTTGAATGGAGGCGTCAGCTTCTACTTGATATAATTTTTTTCCTAGAAATTGTACACATTTTTATGACAGAGATGAAATAAGTTACCTTAATCATCAGATTCAATTCAATTCAAGCCTCTTTGAAATAAGTTAAGACTTTAAGTAAACAACAAAAATAAAGATGCAAAAAACAACAACAACAAACAAACAAAAAAAAAACATAACATAAACACTCACGCCTGTCACCCAGAGGGGGAGGCAGAGACTACGGACTGCCATTTGGCACGATCCTGACATACCTCTTTCGCCTCCTTTACATCCATATATCTACGCATACATGCTCGTCGGTTAACGGTACTTCTAACGTGGCCCATTTTCAAAATATCGCCAATTTGGTCGATAAACTTTCTTCTAGGGTGTCCCTTCCCGACTCGGCCGTTCACATCTGCCATATAAATTTGCTTTGTCACTCTTTCCTCATTCATTCTTTCTACATGACCAAACCACCGAAGCATTCCTTTCTTAATCCTGGTCACAACATTATCTTGCATACCACATTTATCTCTTATCACGCAATTTCTCACCCTGTCATTCAGATTCAACCCTAGCATACTCCTTAAAGACCGCATTTCTACAGCATTTATTCTACTTTTTCTGCCACATCCAGCTTTCACTACCATACATTAAAGTAGGGACTAACACAGAATTATGAATTACCATACGTGCCTTTTTTGACACATTCTGGTTCTTCATAATAGAGTGTAGTGTCCCATTCACTCTATTCCCTGCATTTTATACATATGACAAACAAACAAAGTCAAAGGTGTCAAGTATTTCTTAAAAAAAACTTCCTAATGCTAGGACAAACTCCATTCTCAGCAACAGAATATTTATTCATCGGCTGATAAAGAAAATTATAACTTACAAAGTGACAATATCGGCGTTGGCATGTTCCACGGCAATATCCAGTGGAGTGCGACCCTCGTTATCCACTATGGACTGGTCGGCGCGGTAGCGTAGGAGAAGACACACCTTAAACAGAAAATAATTACGTGAAATTAATATGCGTAATTTACAACCAATATCATCAGAGCTAAAATAATATTATAATAATTTAGCTATCGTTATATGCATATAATCATCAATAATAGTTTCAAGGTTGTGACAAATACACAAAATGCACAAAGTGCTGGTAGAAAATACTTATAGGCATTAGGCCTTCTTATAGGGAATGCAATGAAATTAGAAATAAATAAATAAAGATTCTAATTAGGAATTGGAACAAAAATAGACTATAGGACGAAAATAATCAAATAAAGTTATGGTTTAAGATATTTGCGCAACAGACTTCAGTCTCAAACTGCTTCAACATAATAAAATTTACATAAACAAAAAATATAATTTACATATTATATTTTTTGTTACATTAATATGCATATTATATACTTAGATCAACAAAGATTGACGGGCCATTAAGTATTATTTAAGTGGCACTGAAACCAAGCCAAAGTCATAATCAATTTACTGTATATATAAACAGGCACGCACATACACATTAAATGCTAAAGCGAATCATTTGAAATTGACAACATTATCTAGTTACCGCTATAGCATATTAAAGTTCAATGTTTAACACAGGCCCCTCCCCTATAGATTGTCTCCTATGGATGTTTGCCATAATTGTCACGCTTGGCAAGCGGGTTGGCCACCGCAGTTTTTTTAATTTTTAGTCGTTATTATGAAGATACTGCTGCTCGTACCCTGATTTTTTCCCCCCTGTCGCCACTTACAACACCCATGGGATTATATATACATTCCCATGGTATATTCAGTAGTTACACTATTAGACATTTACGGGATGTATTTACAAATTATCAAGCAACAGTAGCCTTATGATAAGGATGTGAACTGCGAACTTAAAAATGCGAAAGAACCTTTCGACTGCCGTCTTGAACTACTCCTAAAACAAATTCCTCCCTCCCTCCTTCCCCTAAAAAGGTTTTAGGCGTGTTGGCAGACATGTCCTCAAAATGTTTTTATTTTTTATTTTTAAACATGTCGGTTCTAGTTTTAAGGCAAGCTAAGTCATGTAACGTTATTTACTTAATGTTTAAATTCATTGCCGTGCGATGGCAACGCAATATAATCTATTACTCCTTTACGTTACGTAGGTGTATTATGAGACAATTCATTACAGTCCATCCAAAGCCCACTGCTGACCGTAGGCCTCCCACATAGATCACATCACAGAAACGATTATGGTATAGTTACTGTAGAGCCGTGGTAGCTCAGATGGTAAACGCGAGTAACCCGGGTTCGATACCCGCCGGCACCAATGAAATTGTTAATAGCAATTTTAAGTGCTGATTTACCACGTGCTCGGCGGTGAAGGAAAACATCGTGAGGATGTCTGAACCTGCATGTCTGAGGAATAAGAGAAAAAATATTTCGAAGATTTGTGGAATTCGTCAACACGCATTGGGGCTGCGCGGCGGACACTTCCTTGCCCTAAAACCCTCTCAGAAACATTGAGCTATTATGTACTACGTACTAGAGGCGACACTGCATTCAGCTACTCTGTTCCACTCAACTGCAGTGCATACACCGCACTTTAATCAGTCACTCGCTAGACGCTTGTAGAGTTGTCACGTGTTGTGTTGATTTAAAAAAAAATCTCTTGATAAAAATATGCCGGCGTGTGTATTTAGATATTGCACAAATAATTCAAGAAATGTCAGTAAAAACCAAGGAATTACTTTTCATCGGTTAATAAGATACTTAATCAATAAAAAAGTATTATAGATTAATAATGAAACAAATTATTCCTAAGACGCCATCTCGTGTCATGGAATAGGAAATTAATATGTTCAGATGCGACATTTCTGTGGGTACTTAAGTTTAGGACGAATATATTATTATATACATTTTTTTTGTAGAAACAAATATAAGTTATTATAATTAGGCAAAATTTTTCATGCTTAAATCTGCTTATTATTCTATTATTTTATTTTTAGGTTTCCACATCAAAGTCAAAGTGGTATAAATTCGTCCATTTTTACTCTCGCGTGCCCAGCATTTATGAACGACTCTTATTCTAATTTAAATAAATATATTTGTCATTTAAATATTATGTTAATAAGTTTTGTTAAACATACATTTAGTAGATTTTTTATATTTGACATAGATAGATACCTTTTAAAATATTCAGATAAAAATATCATTAAAATGTAATTGTGATATAATATTATGTAATATTATATTAAATAAGCAAATATAATATTACATAATAGATGACAAAATTTAAATATTGTTCTCGATTTATTTACCTATTTAACAATACAATCTACTATTACCTACGGGTCATTCTACCTATGTTTACTCTATGATAAAAAAACCAACCGCGCGAACACAGAGTAGCGCACATTTTTCATTTGAGATAGCTGTACTAGTACGTAAGTACATATTACTTCAATGCTCAGAAATGAGGGGAGGCCTGTGCCCAGCAGCGGGACGTATATAGGCTGTAACTTTACTTTACTTTACTACTTACTAGTCTTGGTAAGTGGGTTTGTAACAACGTTGTCTTTTTTTTAAATTATTTTTGGTTGTCATGAGAAAGTTACTGCAGCCCATTCCCGTCTCAGTTTTCCTATGTCGCCTATTACGACACCCACGGGATAATATGGTGTAGTGGATATTTCGACAAGCTGATAAAGAAGAAAATGGATGGTAACGACAGTTACAATATGTTCATCCTGTTCCTATGATCATAATATATCACTGAAAAATTGTATTATCCAATTGTGCTTTTGTTGTTATCGCATTTGTTTGTCTTTGCATTTTAGATTTGCTGTATAAACATAAAACAGCTAATAATTTCCAACTGTTAGCGATTAAATTAACACCATAATAGAAACTGTCATGATAATATCATCATCGTCACCTGTCCGGTGTGACCTGCTTCAGTGGCGAGGTGTAGCGGAGTTCTCCCATCTTCGTCCTGCGCGTTGAGCTTACTGCCGTTCAGCAATAGAAACGAACACGCCATCACAGAACCCTGGATATACAATTTTATGTTTATTAAAATAAGCATCACAACTCGTTTATCAACATCGTGACTGTCCCGTTGGTTTCAAGTTCGGGTTCAGGGTGTTTTACCCCGTGCTTCGGTAAGCTCGTAAAGACGTTGGTCCTGCATCTGATCTCCCTCCGAAAGTGTCCGATTGCCGTCTTATCCAACAATGAGGGTGAGAAATTAGAGAGTGCACCTGCGCTTGCACATACATTAGGGTAACTTTAAGACTGGCCACCGTTACCTAAATTTAAAATAATGTTTCAAAATAACAATTCATAAATTAAGGAAAGGATAATTGATCGACTTGCGGACAAGTAGAATATGTTTTCAAAAATACGAGTTGTTTTTAGGTTATGTGACGTGATTGTAAGTGCTGCTAATCTAATACACTATCATAACGCCTCTACGATTTATTTTTGTTTGTGTGTGCACGCGTGCGTGTGTGTGTATGTGCCTGTATTGTCCCAATGGCAACGGTAACGTAGGGCGGTTCCTCTCGACTATACCGGAATATCTACGAATCCTAAAACTACAAAAGAAAGACGAACATGTAGTAAATGTAATGCCCTATACTGTCTTATATCTTTATCTGTACCTGTGCGAGTAGTGCGTGCGAGCGTGTATGCCTGTGGGTGTGCGTGTATGTGCGTGCAATACGTACGCTGAGCACGGCGGCGTGCAGCGGCGTGCGGCGGCGCACGCGCGGCGCGGATGGAGGCGCGCCGGCCGCCAGCGCGGCGCGCATCACGCACACGTTATGCGCACGCGCAGCGCGCCACAGCACCGCCGACGGTGACAGCCGCGACAGCTCCTCCGCCTCTGCAGCAATAAGCCCATCCTCACACTCAACATCCCGCTTCACATTCACACTGCTTGACAAAATCTGCCCAACATTGATAACATAATTTACTAGGTGGTAGGACTCCTAATTTGCGTCTAGCATTCCGTCTGGGTAAGTGAGTAGGTTGCGAATGCACTACTGTATTCCGCCCTGAAGGATATTGAGACACCTTAAGCCACACTGCGTATAGAAAAAAGACCAATATAGATAGATATTTAAACGGTGATTCTCACGACCATCCTTCACAGTTAGCTACCGTAGGTAAATTTTTGTTCCAGAGTGCATGAGGGATGTGTGTCAATAAACACCTGGCCACCGAACTCCACCAAGTCGAACAAGTTTTGCATAACAACAAGCTTCGGGTCTCGCGCCTACATCACAGTGAACGAGTGAAGCCGGCCACCGTCGAGCGTGTGCCTCCTGTAATGCCATATGTTAGAGGTGTCGCTGACAAGATTGGCTACATCTTGAAGCCTATTTACTGCGTCCATTAGAACATATGTTCACGCCCGATTGTTGTGTCATTTGGAGCTAGCGGGACGCGGGTCTCGAGCGGGGCGAGGAAACGGTTAGCGGCTCGCGGGAGTCGGAGGCTTGATGCGGCGTATGGGCACAGCGAGCAGTCAGTCGGCCGCGAGGCCGGGAAGCGGCCGGCACCGAGCCTTCTGGCGCTGCGCCGCGCCAGTTGAACGTCGGATGTTACATAACCTCCCGGGTCGAGTTAGGGGTCGCGAGTTGATATACTTTTGCGTCGAAAGGACTGCCGTATCGCGTTATCTTATATTGTACATATCCGTGATAACGTGGTTTATTTCTTTAGTTTGTGTGCGCGAAGCCCGAGTCAATTATACGGTGAGAGTCTTTGTGTTCTCTTATATTTGTAAGTTTTCGTGATAACGACGCCGAAATAATATAATTGTTTTGTAACGGTGTTAAGTATTGGTTGTTCGCGGCAGGTGTTGACTTGAGTGCCTAAGGCTTATGTTAATTGTGCGCGCCATTTTGAATTTACTATTGAATATGTGGGTCAAGACTTGACCGCCTCTAATTTAGTTGTCTGTTTTGAACGTGTTACGTGACCAGAGGCCTACTTGGAATTTGTAGTTATTAAAGGAACCTTTATGCCGTTAATTGCATCGACGAGTTAGTAGTTTTGTGCTACGTGAACCTGGGATATTGAACTTCACCAAATCAATGCCCTGTAGTTAACCCTACCTTCGGTTATCGGTAAGTATTGCTTGCTTCTTTTTCAGCCGTTATAGTTTAATTATCCATAGGTCTTGGACCCTCCCCTTTGTTACCCGTCGAATCGGACTGCTAATGGGCCCTAGTCCCGATCGGCTTTTGTCAGGGTAGCTCAGGGCCGTAACAACATACTTCAAGCCGCCGAAAAAGATTAGTTAATTTTTTACCATTAGTGAAGTAATTAATAATAATAATTTAATATAATAATGTTTAATAATAATATATAATTAAATTCCTATATCTAATATTTAATTTTAATTAATAATTTCCCTCTGCAAGATGTAAGAGTATACAAACTTCATTGTGAATATGGTCTCTCTTACATAAGAGAAACAAAAAGATCAATAAAGACACGCATTAAAAAACATATAGCTGATGTGAAGAATCGACGCTCCGGAAAGTCTGCAGTCTGTGAACACGTAGAGGACCGCCCTATCACTACATCAGATTTGATAGTACGTTTATACCGTATTTGTTACCGTCAATATGAAAATCAAAACATATGTACCTCCCCGCGCTAATGCTGCCCCGGACGGATCGTTTTTAAATCTTCAGAGAAAACAAGCTAATTGATATCGATTTGATTAGAAATATACGAAAAAGTAAATAAAACCTATACTAACACAGAACGACAATCATTTCACGATTTATTTGTAGCTTTATTTCATAAAAATCAGTCTCTAGAAAATGTGCAAAAATCACCTCATGACTAGCTCAATTGCAGAAGCAGGAGCTTTGTTCAGGCCATTTTCTATAACTGGTGATAATTACACAGAAGCATGGACGATTCTTAAATGTTACAGTAACGAGAAATAAAGGTTTATTTTTCAAAGAGTAGCCAAATTTTAAAGATAGGTTCGAATATATAAATTTTGAAAGTACGGGTAAATAAGGCTTTTACTTTTTGAAAGTATCCCAAGTTGAATGTGATTTATGGGCAACAATGTTTTCGCCTATCAATCCTTACGAATGTGCACACATTGTGCGCAGTAAAATCAGTTAAAGTAATCCATTACCACGCATTTTGAAATGAAAGATAAAAAATTTAACAGTGGTAGAGCCAACGCGGCGGCCAGTGTGAAGTAGAAGCTCTGCTTCTACATTTCGTGTGGTGAGTGCAGGTGGCCGGAGGCCTAATTCCCCCCCCCCCCCTTAATATGGTCGGAGTTAAATAGAAAACTACCCAGGAGGGTATGACATCTCAACAAATTATGGGCCGCTTACCTCCTTGCAGAGTTAATCCTGCGAGAGCATTTCAAAATGCTGGCGTTGATTATGGTGGTCTTATACAGATAAGAACGTCAAAGGGCATGGGACATAAGACTTTCAAAGGTTACATTTGTGTATTCGTATGCATGATTAAAAAAACCGTGTAATATCGAGAGCAGTGACCGGTTTAACAGCACAGGCATTTTAGCAGCATTTCAAAGATTTGTTACATTTCAAAAAATAGTAGGGTTCAATGGCTCAAATTTTATTGGTGCGGCGTGATTTTATTAAACAGTTAAGATATATTTCAAAAAGGAGTGGCTAATATAAGTAAAGAAATTGCTGAAGTTTTAGCTAACTGTAGTACTACTTGGCATTTTATATCTCCAAGAGCTGAAAATTTATAGAATATTTGGGAAGCAGTAATTAAATTTACAAAATTTCATCTCGCTAGAATTATCGGTATCTTAATTCTCGTCCATTGTGTAGAAACATCGAAGAAGACGCTGAAAACGATTCTAACTGGTAATTTACAAATAGGAGAGCCTTTAGTTGGAATACTAGAAGAAAAATTTTGAACACCAGAATATGAATTTGCTCTCTAGATGACGTTTAAAGCAGCATTTCTGACGTCAATGAAAAACAGAATATCTACATACATTGCAAAATAGATATAAGTAGAAAGATGCAATTTCTTCCCCTAAAATTGAAGATTAAGTTATTGTCAAGAAGGAGGAGTTGCCCCCTACAAAATAGTAATTTTAAATAGTATTGTAACTTTAAAATATAAAGGTGAAAAATCTACATTTACACGCCCGTTATCAAAGCTGATCTTACTAACTCAAGAAGATGATTATAAGAACAGGGTCCTAGAGGGTCAGGACGTTTGACGATTATCGTTTATTTTTAAAAATTAAAATGTAATATTGTTCTAAGAATTCTAAAAGTTATGTTGATGACATTTTGTATCTAGCATATATGGCTGTTTAATGTTTTCTCAATAATTATATACGTAGGCGGTCCCATAATGAATTGGCCTAACTATGAACCAATGAAGGAAATGAAACGAAACCAATTTTATTTTTCAATATAATCACCATGAATACTAACACACTTCTGACATCTGTGAATCAACATCTCTAAACCTTTATAAAAATAATCACATTTTTTATCCTCAAAATGACTGAAGACGGCCGCCTGCAACTCTTCATCGCTTGAAAATTTTCTTTCTCTTAAGTCCCGCTTTAAATTTGGAAATAAATAATAGTCGGACGGCGCCATGTCTGGACTGTAAGGTGGATGTTGAACTTCTGGGAACCCGCATTGATGAACTGCATCCTTCGAAACACCAGCGGTATGAACAGGGGCGTTGTCATGGAGCAACAGGATACCTTTAGACAGCTTGCCTCTTCGTTTTTCCTTTATCTTGTCTCGTAATTTATATATTAAAGAAGCATAATATTCGCCGTTCACGACTGTATTACGTTCTTTAAAATCCACCATCAAAATGCCTTGAAAATCCCAAAATATTGTGCACATCAGTTTTTTAGTCGATTGTTGCACCTTTGCCTTTCTAGGGGGCTTTTCACCCTTATAACGCCATTCCATTGACTCGCGCTTGCTTTGTGGATCATAATACAAGATCATAGTTTCATCACCAGTCACTAGCCGCTCGATCACAGTCTTTGGATTTTCGCCACAAAGATCCAAAAACTCCGAAGCGCAGCGCACTCTTTCCTGTCTCTGTACCGCTGAAAGAAGTTTCGGTACCCATCTTGCACTCACTTTTTTCATGTGAAGATGTTCATGGATCGCGCGATGAACGGTACTCTTAGAGAGCCCAAGCCTTGCTGCAATTTCTCTAATCTTCAAACGGCGGTCACTCAGAACCTTCTCTTCAATAAGAGCAATCGTTTCGGGAGTGAGCACTTCCACAGGTCGACCGTCGTGGCCAGTCTTCGACGGTTTCTCTCCCAAGGCGAAACTCTTTCACCCAATTTTTCACTGTGCTATAGGAGGGGGCAGACTCCTTATACACGCCATCCAATCGTTCTTTTATTTGGGCAGGGGATAACTATATATAATAGCTTGTTGTCGTGCAGAACTTGCTTGACGTGCTGAAGCTCGGCGGCCAGGTGTTTGCTGTCACAGATCCCTCGTGCTCTCTGTAACAAAGATTTGCCCACGGTAGCTAACTGTGAAGGATGGTGGTGAGATTCACCGTTTAAATATCGGTTTGTATGGGTCTTTTTCCTATACACAGTGTGACCAATGGTGTTATTAGGATTTCGGATGACTAACACATCTAGGAAAGGTAAGGAATTATTTGCCTCTAACTCCATAGTAAATTGAATTTTAGAGTTTATGGAATTAAGATGTTCTAAAAATGCAGTTACTTTGTCTTTGTCTTTGTGTTTTAGAACATCTTAATTCCATAAACTCTAAAATTCAATTTACTATGGAGTTAGAGGCAAATAATTCCTTACCTTTCCTAGATGTGTTAGTCATCCGAAATCCTAATAACACCATTGGTCACACTGTGTATAGGAAAAAGACCCATACAAACCGATATTTAAACGGTGAATCTCACCACCATCCTTCACAGTTAGCTACCGTGGGCAAATCTTTGTTACAGAGAGCACGAGGGATCTGTGACAGCAAACACCTGGCCGCCGAGCTTCAGCACGTCAAGCAAGTTCTGCACGACAACAAGCCTCGGGTCCCGCGCCTACGTCACAGTGACCGAGTGAAGCCGGCCACAGTCGAGCGTGTGCCTGCTGTACTACCATATGTCAGAGGTGTCACAGACAAGATTGGCTATATCTTGAAGCGAGCTTCTATTAGAACATTCTACAAGCCGCCGAAGAAGATTAGTCAGTTCCTACCATCCGTCAAGTGTCATATTCCTCTACAAGATGCAGGAGTGTACAAGCTTGATTGTGAATGTGGTCTCTCTTATATAGGACAAACCAAAAGATCAATTAGGACCCGCGTAAAAGAACATATAGCTGATGTGAAGCATCAACGTTCCGGGAAGTCTGCAGTTTGTGATCATATCCTAGACGGCCCCAACCATTACATCAGATTTAATAGACCACAAATCCTCGCGAAAGAACACCGATTCCTACCAAGGATGATACGTGAGGCTATTGAAATTAAAAAACATCCTAATTTCAATAGAGAAGGAGGCTGGGTACTACCACCTGCTTGGGATCCTATAATCAATAAAATTAAAACTAAACCCAAGCATACCACTGCAAGACCTCAAGACATAGTCAGTTCATTTTGCATAGATCGGACCATAAACAATAATTAAAAAAAGCTGAAGGTACTCCGGGTTTAACAATGACATCGGGACGTCAGTCATCTCAGTCCCCCGTGACCACGGGTGCTGGAAAGCGCCCGAAACGTCGGGAATTAAAAATAAAAAGTAAAAATAAACGCGATAAAATCCGTAAAAGTAGTTTTAATCATGTGTAGGGTTCGCGTAAATATAAGAAATCATTATTATTGATTGATTCAGTTTTAATAAGGCAAGCCCGGCTTTTCGGCTTTAATGGAAGCTTCGCCACTGACTTCATGCAGTCTAAAACCGACGAAAGGGCATGCTTCTAAAGATATCTAATTTGTAAAATCTCTATGAGTAGTTTAGAAGATCTGAAGGAACTGATATACATACATAGCCATCTAAAATCGTAATCATCGGCTTCGCCGTAGTCGGGTAAAATATTGACTTACTTCATATGCTTCAAATTAGAAGACACGCATAAACTGCAATCAGTATCGATAATTGAAGTTAAGGCAGAAAATGCACAGTGCAGCATTATTTGTATCCCACACATGCACTTTACACACACGCTGATGTATTTTGATTACTATATACTATATATAAAATGTTACACAAATTTTGACGTGAGCGTGAGAGTGACCGATGAGCCGTGATAGCTCAGATGGTTAACGCTCGCTGTAAGTATAACAGAACGCGAGTAACCCGGGTTCGATCCCCGCCGGCACCAATGAAATTGCTAATTGCAATTTTAACTGCTGATTTACCACGTGCTCGGCGGTGAAGGAAAACATCGTGAGGAAACCTGCATGTCTGAAGAATAAGAAATAAAAAAAATTCGAAGACATGTGAAGTTCGCCAACACGCATTGGGGCAGCGCGGCGGACACTTCCTTGCCCTAAAACCCTTTCAGAAATAAGAGGAGGCCTGTGCCCAGCAGTGGGACGTATATACGCTGTAACTTTACAAATTTTGGCAATGTGGAGTTTGAGTTTAAACACAAGATCCGGAATACCGAATACCGGGCTAAGAAAACATTTACAAACTTTCTTAAAACTTTATTAGATATAAATGTGAACTTTACGCACGTTACAAAGTACTTCTTTATTAAAATCACGAAGAAAAATAGATAAAATCTTACCTAGGTCGTCTCCGTCCTCTCCCTCAGTGGAGTCGTGGTCGGAGGGAAGACTGAGGTTAATCCCACGTTCACTTGACAATTCACTGCCGATCAATAACACCGGGCTGTCCTCCGACTTGCTTGAACTTTCTGACACTGTAATAAAGATATACACTAGATCTAATAGAAACTAAAAAATTATAAAAATTCTGATGCTGGCTCTGCTGACTTCGTTCTGTCCTTCTCGGTAGGGGGTGCTATTAGTTTTACTCCAAAGTAACCTAGGACTTTTTGCAGTGTAAATATAACATTTATTAATAACTCAATTACAGCGCCACCTATCACGTTCATATTTCGTAAATTTCTTTTGAACAATTTGATAGCTCAGTTGGCAGAGCAGTGAAATTTAGATCCATAGGTTATTAAACTGATGAGTTTAGTTATTGAGTATAAGGTGAAAGACAATAGTAATAAAAACAACAGTAATTACTAGATGTCGATTTGAAGGATAAGGGAGTTAGTTTATATGTCACACTAGTTTTGTAAAATATACTATTTGGTTTCATAATTCATTCAGACAAAATAAAACAAAACTTCCTTACCACTGGTATTGCTGTTGACATCGCTTTTTTCATCATTAATTGTTTCAGGTACAGAGGGCGTCGCGCGAACTCTGTAATTTATTCAATAATTGTAAGAACAAGACGAGACGACACAAAAAAAAGTAATATTGATTGCACACCAAGTTAAGTAAACACTCAAAATAAGTAATATTAATTAATTAATTATTATAAACTATGTACGTAACGAAGTGAAAATTTCTAATAGATGTCTTAATCAGAGCAAAACAACTCGCAGAAAGAAGAAATGCGTAAAGCTGCAGCTTGAGGTTCTGCGACGATTTTGGCAGAATCGATTACCGCGGATACCACTATCCTTCTAATGACGCTTCAAGTGTAACAGAAAATCTGCAAGACACACTAAGTAATATGTTTATGTAGATAAACGAAGCCTTTGTACTTCCACAACTTACTGTTATTTTAAAATATCATTAAATGAAATAGAGTAAATGGGGCCCTACACTCTATTGTGAAGAGTCAAAATGTGTCAAAAAAGGCACGTACGGCAATTCACAATGCTGTTTTGGTCCCTACTTTGAAGTATGGTAGTGAAAGTTGGGTGTGGCAGAAGAAGCAAGAGAGTAGAATGAACGCAGTAGAAATGCGGTCGTTAAGGAGTATGTCAGGGCTGAATCTGAATGACAGGGTGAGAAATTGTGTAATAAGAGAAGAGTGTGGTTTGCAAGATGATGTTGTGAGCAGGATTAAGAAAGGAATGCTTCGGTGGTTTGTTCATGTGGAAAGAATGAATAAGGAAAGAGTGACAAAGAAAATTTATGTTGCAGAAGTGAATGGCAGAGTCGGAAAGGGACGTCCTAGGCGAAAATTTATCGACCCAATTGGCGATTTATTAAAAACGGGCCAAATTAGGAGTACCCTTCACTGACGAGCATGTATGCGTAGGTATATGGATGTGAAAGAGGCGAGAGAGGTGTGTCAGGATCATGCCAAATGGAGGTCTGTAGTCTCTGCCTACCCCTCTGGGTGACAGGCGTGAGTGTTTATGTATGTAAATGACGCTGACTGATGTTATGCCATAGACGGAAGCGAGTACACACCTGCGTCGTGCGCGGCGGACGGACCACCTTCGTACGCTGCGCTGGGGCACGCGTTCTATGTCGTGCTCGTGTCCGTGTTCGTACTCGTGTTCGTGTTCGGCGGGCGGGCAAGTATCCAGCGCGCCCGTCAAACTGCGCACGAACGACAGCGACACGTACTTCGCGCGGATCCACGCTTCGCGCACCGACCTGAAGCGACCGCGATCTCACTCATATCTAACTTTACAAGTAAATTATTTTTACAAACACACTAAAGACTGCTTTGAATACTTCCCTAGCCATGAGTATGGTTACGGCATTATTTGATTTTATTATCTTTGTTATAAGGATTTAAAGATATACTAGTAAATTCAGTAACATATTCTGTTGAAAGAGAAGGGGAACGATCGCTGTAGAAAATAGTGTCCCAGAAATATGGACAAAATAAGTGAGGCGCTGCGATCGCTAAGTTCTCTCAAAAAAGTCATTTTCAGTCTATTTTTCCGATCAGATACTAAACCACTTGCACATCCACGCAATATAAAATATATCTCCATTTGTTATTGTTTCTTTTTGTTAAAAATTTAAAAATTACGAAGCTAGATTATTTTCTCACCAATGCCACGAAGAAAATTTGTACATTATTCAATTAACTTCATCCACTTGTACTCATAAACGGCTAACTTCACAGCCACTACTCACCGACGGCAGCGCCGCTATAAATACAAGTTTTCAGGGACAGGCGGGCTATGTTATAGTACGTAGCTATCTTTCTCCTTCTCTACCTTAATGCTGCAGTAGTTTACACGTCGGACAAGTGTGCCCATGATGACAGAATATACCTATAGAGGAAGGAGCCGATGTGTAGCAGTAAATTATTACCGGCTAATGAAAATGATGAAGAAAAATTTGTTTCACACAATTGATTTTTCTACAAAATTCCACACTCAGCCTTTATAGTAAGAGCAGCTTTTGATAGAAAATTAAATTTAATATAACGGCAAAGCAAGTGCAGACATAATAAATAGAATTTAAAACAACATAACTTTTCATAAATTTCCATAAGGCCGCGTTACCACCTGCAAGAAGTTTCCGACAGTCTGTCAGACAATAACTTGCAGATGTAAACAACATAGCAAGCGCAATCGCGCGTTTTTATTAAATCGCTTTGGTGTCTATTCGGTATAAATTTTGCAATAGATTATGACGGCTGTAACACAGTTTATACTAGTATAGCCGTTAACGCCAACTACTTTGAAATGTAATTTTGTAACTTTACATAGATATAATACATAAGTGTAACCTGTTAATTGAGTGTCAAATAAATTATTATTATTATTATTATTATTTAGGGTATCTATATAATTTTCTCACCTGGTTGGGTGCTATAAATATATAATTATAAATTAAAATGAAAAGACAAACATACATAAATATCAATAAAACAAAATAAATACAAAAACTACATAAATAAATAAGGTCCAACCAGATGGGAGCCCTCGGCAGGGGAGACCAAACGGCCGAGGGTTAGGGGGAAAGGGAAAGAAACCGGCGGACGATGCGGGCGGTATCGAGAAGCACCGCCTTCTGCATTTGAGCCCGGAGCGGTCCGTCACGGAGTCCCAGTCGCCTCAGATGACTCGAGAGGCTGACTGGGATTAGCCCATTCGCAGAGACGACTACAGGAATAATTTCGGTCGGCATACCACCTCACATGTCGGTCACCTCGTGAGCCAGGTCCAGATATTTTGTTCGTTTATCCGTTTCGGCTTTCACGAGGTTCTCGTCATACGGAATGGTAATGTCGATCAAAAATATCCTTGACTGTGCCCGGTCCATCAGCACAATATCAGGCTTATTCGCAAGAATAGTCCTGTCTGTGATGATGGCTCGGTCCCAGTAGAGCCTGGCGCGGTCATTTTCGAGCACGGCTTCCGGCAAGTATTTGTAATACGGCAATTTTCGGTCCACGAGACCGTATTTCAGAGCGAGCTCCTGGTGTAGAATTCTGGCTACTAGGTTGTGCCTGTGCAAGTACTCAGAGTTAGAAAGCGCCGAACAACCGGAGATGACATGCCTAAGTGACTCCCCGGGATGGCGACAAGCTCGACAGACGTCGACAGTGCCATCCTTTAGGATGTATCTCCGATAGTTGTTGGTCTTAATAACCTGATCCTGTATTGCACAGACAAAACCCTCGGTTTCCCCGAAGAGGTCACAGAAACGTAGCCAGTTGAGGGAGGCGGCTGTATCTACGTGAGGCTCATGTAGAGCCCTGTAGTACCTCCCGTGGAGCTCCTTCTCCTTCCATACGGTCTCCCGGTCGGAAATGCTCTGTACTGCCGGGTCTTCCCATTGCTCGTTGGCTAAGGATAGAGGGGTAAGTCCTTTATCACTAGAAATGACGTCATTATAGAATGGATCATCCGATCTCGCCAGGAAGTAATGACGGAGGCTGCACACTTCGCGATTATGCATGGTGAGCGCGCTCAGGAAGCCACGCCCACCATGCTTTCGCGGCAAGTACAGCCTCATTACCGACGATCTCGGATGATGCATCCTATGGGACGTCATTGTAGTGCGGACTTTTCTATCCAGGGCGTTAAGTTCAGTCTGACTCCACCTGAGTATGCCAAAGGTATACATGAGGACAGGCATGACCCAACCGTTATATGCATGTGTCTTATTCACACCGGACAAAAGGCTGTTAAGCACTTTGGTCAAGCGTGCATAAAACACGTCGCAAACTGACTGTTTCATACCAGCCTCATCGATACCGATGTTCTGTGACATACCCAGGTATCGGTATGTTTCAGCCTCGGAAAGGGTTCTTAAGTTGACGGGCATAGATAAGTCTATGCCCTCAGAGTTAGCAACCCTTCCCCTTTCAACATGGAGGACCGCACACTTATCCGTCCCCAGCTCCATTCTAATAGAATTGCTAAATTCACACGTGATGTTTAGCAATTCCATAAGATGGGAGCGACTGGAGGCGAATAATTTGAGGTCATCCATATAGAAAAGGTGGGTCACTTTTGTACCTCCTTTCCGAAGCTGAAATCCCCTCCCGGAGCCCTCCAGTAAAGTACTGAGAGGGTTCAAAGAGAGGCAGAACCAGATTGGACAGTCGCCCTGGAATATACCCCTTCTTATCCTTATGTGGCTTTCCGCAGCCGTCATCCGCTCGCCTAGATGACAGAGGATCGTACTCCACTGCCCCATACACTGCTCGAGGAAGTCTCGAACTGTACAGTCAATCTTGTACAGCTCGAGGACCCTCTTTAGCCATGTTTGGGGCACCGAGTCAAATGCCTTTCTGTAATCTATCCAGGCGGCGGAGAAGTTCCGACGGTTTCACCACTATGCCAATGACCGCGTCAATGAGGAGTGGTTCCTTGGTTCCACGACCGCCGCCCCGACATCCATTTTGAGCGCGCGACATCACCTGATTTAAGTCCAGGTGACGAGCGATTCTCGCGCTCAAAATGGATGTTAGTGTCTTGTATATGGTCGGTAGACACGTGATGGGGCGGTATTTGCTCGGGTCTGTGGCACCCTGATCGTTAGGAACCAAATGAGTGATCCCAGTAGTGAAGAGGCTTGGGAGCGACTTCTGGTTGAGAGCCTCTTGAAACTGTCGGGCGAGCACAGCGTGACACACCATGAACCCCTTCAGCCAGTAGTGATGCAGCCCGTCAAGCCCCGGACTTTTCCAGTTCGGGGCCCTACGGACCGCCTCAGCTACGTCATCCGGCGTTATGATGACGGGGTCCATGGGCGTAATACCCGCACACTGACTCGCCACAACTTCCGTCCAAGGGCCCTCGTTGTGGTTTACGGGCTCTGACCACAGGCTGCGCCAGAATGCGACCGTGTCGGCCTGATTTGGTGCAGGGCCCGTTCCACTTACTATTGGTCGCTCCAATGATTTATAGAGCCTCTTCTGATCATTCTGGAAGAGACGATTCTGGTTGAACCGTGTCGACCTCTCGGTATATCGCCGAATCCGCTTTCCCCAAGCAGCTATTCTTTGCTTCAGGTCGTCTATGCGCTCCGTCAGTTTTTGCATTATATCCGGCTGGGACAAACTAACATTTGTCCCAGCAAACGCCATCCTGACGGTGCGCACAATCTTTGGCCTGGTATTGCCTGACCAGTCAGACCACCAGACAGTATCTGTCTGCCGATGAGGGCCCTAGCCTTTGCGATACGTTCTTCAATTCTTATTCTCCAGGCTGGGATAGCACTACTTTGTCCAGTAGCGCGTCCAGCCGTGGAAAGTTTGGCGCCTATAATACGGCAGACTGCCAGTGCGGCGCCAAAAAGAATTGAGTCCGTCTCGCAAAGGTCCCGGCTGGCTTCCAAATAGGTAACCAGCATTGGGTTCAGAGCCCTTACGACAGCCCGATTCCGCTTGCTTAGGGCTAAGCGGGGAAGTCGCGGTCGATTTTCGAGAGGCGTACTGGGCGTTTCCACAATCGCCTCTTCCAATGTACTCCTCATTTGCTCTAGTTCTAGTTCCTGGGCGACTGCTCCATCATCGTTTGAATCAACCACAACTGGCGTATTTACGGCGGCATCCACATTTGCCGTTTGCTCAGCAGGTTGTGGCACCGCATCCTCAGCCGCAGCATTTTCACCCGATGAAGGAACAGCCTCACGTCGTAGCCGTTCGAGTTCGGTGACATCAAATGTATTTGAGCGCAAGATATACCGAACTCGGTCTGCCAGGTTTTGCTCGGTGACGGTTACAGATGGCTCCAGCTCAGCAAAAAGTCGATGCATCCTTGCCCGATACGCAAAACCTCCAGTTTCTCCCCCCTTCGCCCTAAAATACGCCCGCAATGCGTTGCTGTTCATCTGGGTTGTCCAACGCATGCGGCGTAATCCACCAGTGGCGGGTGCCGATTGCTGAGCCCGCGAAGACCCTGCCGACACCAAGCCAGCTGGTGGGGATGATGGATGCGAGGAGCTTATTATTATGTGGGGTATCTATATAGTTTTCTCATCTGGTTGGGATGTATAAATATATAATTATAAACGAAAATGAAAAGATAAATATACATAAATATCAATAAAATAAAATAAATACAAAAATACATAAATAAATAAAAGCCCAACCAGATGTAAGCCCTCGGCAGGGGAGACCAAACGGCCAATTATTATTATTATTATTATTATTATTATTATTTTAAACTAACTTCCTGATGAGTTAGATTTGAAAATTTAAATCTTAGGACAAGAATCTGGTTAAAATATTTGCCATTTCAAATTATAATTATTTTAAGAACGGCGACGATACATACTTTAATAAACTTTAATATTAATTCACTTAGTACTAATATTGTGATCAATTCTTTTACATCGTAACAACATTAAGATTTATTTTGTTAAAATAAAACAAAGCTTTTGATTTAAGATTATAATTAAATCTGACAAAAAAGACCTTTAATATAGTAGACAAAATTGTATTATTATTAGCAACGAAGTAGCCTAAAGAATAAAACATTTATCTGCACAGAAACATAAGTTTTGTTTTGATATTAGTTCTTTTTTCAACCAAAATTAACGTCAAACAATAATTACAAAATACTAAGACTATAATATATTATCCTGGGTGCATAACAGATCAGGTTTCAAATATAAATATGACAGCATGGGCAATACTTTGCAGGGTGATCTAAAAATATAATAACTGAATGTTCAACTTACGTTTCGCAGTCCGGTGTAGCTCGGGTGATTTCGGTTCCTTCGGTGTTGGCTTCGTAGATTAAATTTACTATTTTATTTCCTAGTTCCGCCATGACCTGATTAAGTAAATTAATTAATTAATAAGTGAAAATTGATAAGAGAAAACGATTAAAAATACTGCCATGTAAATTATTTCACCATAAGTATACAGTCGTAAAGTTTACAAATCGAGCTTAGGAAAGAATCTATGATGCATAATAGGCTATTTTTGGTTTTGTAGAGCGTTTTCCTATCCCTCACACCTGCATGACGTCAAGTTGACGATAATAACGGTTAGTGATGAATTGTCAGTCATATTAGTTACATATTTTAATGAGTTTGATTATTAACACTTCAAAATATAGAATATAGCTATGTTCTAACCGCATTAATTAATAATTTTTATTCGATTATAAACAACGGACTTGTTTTACAAGTCATTGTACGATAAGGACGACGTCCTACAAGAAGATTACATCGATGGTGTCTTTCTTGCGCTCGATATGTAATATGAACAAACAGGGATTGTACCATAGAATACTATAATACATACATAATAGAACGGGGGAGTGGGCGGAGCCCGTGTAGCCACTAAAATGCCACTAACATGTCAATTCACACGCATACGAGTAAATGTCAACACCAATGTTTCCAAATTTTGCATGCAAACTATTTAGAAAATGCTAAATTGCACGCTATTTACAAATGAATGAAAAAATATGTATTAAAATCCGTCTGTCAACACAGCGAATCGTGTTTGTAGTAGTGATTAACTGATAATACGACGTAATTGCTGGTATGTGTGCTTCTGACGACGCCAAATCTCGTACAAAATAAGGTTGACAGCCATTCTATTGTGTATTATAGTATTCTATGGATTGTACACATAGATTTTATCACATTCTGTAGAAGCAGATCATGAAAATAAGTAATATATAAAAGAGAATTACCTTAATAATATCAGGTTCCCAATCGTCAAGTGTCAGTGAACGTACCTTGCTTACGTGCACGCCTAGAGAACGGTGCACGCCTGAACATGCTATAAAGAAAAACTTAAGTTAACTGATAAATTAATCAAATATAATATCATCATCATAATCATTACAGCCTGAGCCCAATGCTGAACATAGACCCCTCCCATAGATCTCTTTGGTGAACTTATACCATAGCTAATCTGATTGGCAGGCGGTTTGCCTACCATAGTATTTGTAGGTTATTAGGAAGATGCTTCTACTGTGTACCTATCTTCTGTTTCAAATTCCCTCAGTCGCCTTTTACGACACACACGCCCTAGAATGATATAAGCTTAGTGGATTCTCTCTCTGTCTTTCACTACACGATTTAAATATAATATGCGTCTTAATTACTTAAAACCAGTGGTCGTTCAGAGGTCGATATTCGACTATTCATTAAATTTTTAAGCGTGTATATAAAGCAATATATAATATGTATTATATATGCTTTCAATTGCACATAAGTATATAAAACTGAGATATCAAATATACAAAAATAAAATAAAAGTTTTTTCGCTTTGACATACACTAAGCAGGCTATTGAAAAATAAACATTAGAAATCACATTCTGCCATAGAAACTTGTTTTAAAATTGACTTTTGCAGTATCGAAACAACGAAACAATGTAAACAATGAATGTTTTATTTAATGTATTTGTAATTCATAATATTATATATAAATTTAAGCTTTTTGCACTCTTTATTTATATAAACTTTATCTCGCACTTTAAAGACTGATCCGTGCGTGCAATATGCTTAAAACGGGCACAACGTTTTCCCTTTACGTATTAATTTTTAGATGCAAATTGTAATTTCTAAAACAAAGCTCTGATATAATTTTTAACTTTCACAGTGTTTCATTTAAATGTTTGCACAGGATGTCCGATAGCATTAGAAAAATCATAAAATAACAGAAACAAAAAAGGAGAAACTACAAATTGCATTTATTTTTTCGTCCGAATATTGACCGTCACGTCGAACACACTTCTGGAATCTGACCTCAGCATCCTAAACAACTCGATGGAGAAGTGATTGTGAGATACCATTAACATCACGAACAATATTTTCTTTTAGTTTTTCGTATACTTTACTCTTAAGGAACCCTCACATAAAAAATTCCATTGGATTGAGATACGACAACCTTCGAAGCCTAAGTGGCTTATCAATTTCGGAAATAAATCGCGAAGGAGCGTTAAAAATAAGCTCAATGTTAAAAAAAATCAGATCATGAACCGATAAACGTGTTGCTTATGCATACACAGTAATTGCTAAATCTAAAAATGTTTAAAAAAAAGGGATCCAGATATTCTTCTGCTTGATAATGTACACCAAACTGTGACTTTTGTAATGTGAAGTTGTTTTTGGTGATTTAAACCTGGATTCAGTCCTTTAGGTGGCCAATAACGGATATTCTGTTTATTTAGATATATATCTAAATTTAAGTGGTCTTCATCACTTTATAAGATTGTGTTTACCGTACTAAATGTCGATTACATTGTATCGCAGTTTTTCGCAAGTTGTGGCCATTAGGATTTCGACATTTGATATTTAAAAGAGATAAAAATGATGATACATCTTCAATATTTTGTAAAATTGTTTTTGTGAGCCCTGGGGCAGCCGCTTTATTGCACGCGGACGCCGCAATGTATTTTTCTGTTTTAGATGTCCGGCTGGGACCCGTCGCGGGTTGTTTGCTGCGAAACTCATTACCCGGAACCTCTGCACCCACAATGTGATCGTGATCAAATCTTCACTTGGGGCATTACATAAACGTTTGATATTGTACAGTGAACAAATTCTTCAGCAATTGGACAAGAATCGCAGATTTTAAAAAACACCTCAATAGCGAAAGTCCACTTAGGCATTTTGATTACCAATTCCGCAAAAAAAAAAACTAATTCTGCCTCCGGTATTTGTGAGTTGCTTAGTCCTTTGAGCCGGATAAGAATCCAGTAGCAGATAGTTAAAACATAAATAACAAAGAAAAATATTATAAAAATACATAAATCGTGTGACTAGCAATATATTAAGCACGTGCAATATTCAGCAGTAGATTTATAGGTGTTATATTGATAGTTAGGTGTATAGCATACCAATACAAAGCGTGATGCCGAGGTTAATACTGGCCCAACGGGGGTTTGGGCTACCGCAATCACAGCAATTGTTGTTGCCGGGTATGCTCAACAACTGCTCCCATATCCTGTACAGAACAATTGCATAATAACATAACAAAGTCGACAGCTGCCTTAAGGTTAAGGATATAGACTACGAGTTTCTACTACAGATAAAAGGTTCAAGGTATCTGGCAGCACTGATCTGACAACACTGGATTTTGACATGGCAACTTATTACGCGTCTACAATTGGTTTGTGAAGAGGTCGTCAAGGACAATATTGGGCGATTATACAAAATTACAAAGAAAAAGTATAGCATATATAGTGAGGTTTTATAACAGATTTTTAGTGATAAATATACACATCATGGCCGGTGCAATGTTATTTGAGAGGTCTCGCATCTCCTCGTCAAACAGAGACGAAGACGGCCGCATGACTAAAATGGCGTAAGTTATTATTTAATGTCTCATGTAGGACTGGGACTTATAAATTCTATATTTATTTGGAACTTATAACTAAACAGAATGTGCCTATTGTGTTACTTACCTAGCATGCCGTAAAATTTTGCTAATGGTATAGGATTAGGCGATGGGCTAGCTACCTATCACTTCTTTCACAGACGGCTCCGTGGCGTAGTGGCTTAGCAATGAGTTTACAGCGCTAAGGGCCGCGGGTTCGAATCCCGCACGGAACGAGTATTTGTATAGCCTACAAGTAATTGTTCCGGGTCTGGATGTTTGTCCTTGTGAAATTTATGTTTGTAAACTGCCCCTTGCCCCCACGATACAGGAGAAAATTCTAGTAACTAGGTAATCTAGGTAACGTTTTAAAAAAATGTTTCATTTATTTATGCTTTAAATGCATAAAGTAGTACACATGGCCGACTTACTATCATAGGGCATTCTCTCCTAGTCAACCATCAGGCATATAATTAGAGATATACATATAAGAGGTTCTGCAACAAATTAAAAACACACTATTTTCCATGTAAACCCATATTTTTCGGCTAAACGTTGGAGTTTGACTTCTTTCCGAGAAGGTTGTATGACTTCTTTTCGGCCTAGAGGCCATCTGGACAAGCCCCCTCTTTTTATTGTTTCTGACCCCAAATATCAGTGTTTACATTTGCTAGTGCTTACATTTCATATCTCATACATATGCGGCATTCCATCTTAGTCACTAAGGGACGACAACGCATCTGTAGTGTTATTAAAGGTGCTTGCAAGTGTCTATGGGTGACAGTAGTTGATGACACTTACCACCAGGTGGGCTGTAAGTTTGTTTGTCACTACATTTTATAAGAAAAGAGTCGCTCCCTGCTCTTTGAACTCTGCCTACCCCTCGGAGATTACAGGTGTGGCGATTTATGTATATCTTACTATGGTTATTATTATATTAGGGGCCATTCGACTACTGTCGTAAGCCGCTCCTTGATCAAGCATTTTCAGCTAAGTAAGATTGGTTATATGGAATAGTAGACGTAATGTTAACTTACCAGGCGGTCCCATAATGAACTGGCCTGATATAGTTCAACGCTACATGTTGTGTTGCATTAAATAGTACGTTTATCGTGCACTTAATATAAGAAACTTGCATCGACATGAAATGCTTAGTCTTAGTTTAACAGGCATTTGAATAACGAGAGTCGCGTATTTTTTCAAAATGTCGAAAACTGAGTATCGAAGTGTCATAAAGTTTTTGTTTAAAGAAGGTTTATCCCCTGCCCAAATAAAAGAACGATTGGATGGCGTGTATTAGGAGTCTGCCCCCTCCTATAGCACAGTGAAAAATTGGGTGAAAGAGTTTCGCCTCGGGAGAGAAACCGTCGAAGACTTTGGCCACGACGGTCGACCTATGGAAGTGCTCACTCCCGAAACGATTGCTTTTATCAAAGAGGAGGTTCTGAGTGACTGCCGTTTGAAGATTAGAGAAATTGCAGCAAGGCTTGGGCTCTCTAAGAGTACCGTTCATCGCGCGATCCATGAACATCTTCACATGAAAAAAGTGAGTGCAAAATGGGTACCGAAACTTCTTTCAGCGGTACAGAGACAGGAAAGAGTGCGCTGCGCTTCGGAGTTTTTGGATCCTTGTGGCGAAAATCCAAAGACTGTGATCGAGCGGTTAGTGACTGGTGATGAAACTATGATCTTGTATTATGATCCACAAAGCAAGCGCGAGTCAATGGAATGGCGTTATAAGGGTGAAAAGCCCCCTAGAAAGGCAAAGGTGCAACAATCGACTAAAAAACTGATGTGCACAATATTTTGGGATTTTCAAGGCATTTTGATGGTGGATTTTAAAGAACGTAATACAGTCGTGAACGGCGAATATTATGCTTCTTTAATATATAAATTACGAGACAAGATAAAGAGGCAAGCTGTCTAAAGGTGTCCTGTTGCTCCATGACAACGCCCCTGTTCATACCGCTGGTGTTTCGAAGGATGCAGTTCGTCAATGCGGGTTCACAGAAGTTCAACATCCACCTTACAGTCCAGACATGGCCCCGTCCGACTATTATTTATTTCCAAATTTAAAGCGGGACTTAAGAGGAAGAAAATTTTCAAGCGATGAAGAGTTGCAGGCGGCCGTCTTCAGTCATTTTGAGGATAAAAAATGTGATTATTTTTATAAAGGTTTAGAGATGTTGATTCACAGATGTCAGAAGTGTGTTAGTATTCATGGTGATTATATTGAAAAATAAAATTGGTTTCGTTTCATTTCCTTCATTGGTTCATAGTTAGGCCAATTCATTATGGGACCGCCTACGTATCTTAAAATTATAATCTATTTTCTAATCGACCATTACAGTTACCGGTACCGTTACAGGCTAATAAAAATCCATTGCTTAACATTACAGACTTCCCCACATATTTCTATACATGGTGTAATATTTGTACATAGCAGCCACGCTTTATAGCATGCAGCCCAGCTCCAGGGTTATTTTTCTCAGTCGCCTCTCATGATATTTGGTTAAAATACCAATGTAATGAAGCTGTGATACATAGCGACAGCTTGCCAAAAAGAAATCGTAAGGATACCTTATATAAGACCTAAAAGGTAATAAAGCAGTTCCGATAATTTTCATTCATTATTTATCTTATTTATTTATATTCAGGAAGTGAGAGACAGCGGTATTCTAAAAACTGAGTCTGCTATACACATTATTACATGTATGATTCTGCCGTTTAAAGTCCCCTGCTAAACGTAGACCATAGATTACCTCAGAGGGATATTTGCCAGTGGCCACGCTTGGCAAGCGGTTTGGCAACTGCAGTTTTTTTATTTTACTCGTATATTAGGAAGACGCTTCCGCCGATTAGTTTCCCTCAGTCGCCTCTCACGACACCCACGGGATAATACGGGGTAGTGGATATTCTTATACCGCCACTACACGAATCGGCCTTTTTACTTATGAAATTTAGCATAATAACTTATAAAAAAATACAAGTCCACAAACTCGCCTGACTTTCTTCATACGCGCGTTGGCAACGTTGTTCTTGTCGTAAGAAAGGCGGGTGTCGTCAGGGACGAGGACAATCTGCGAGTCAGGGTTGTCTCGACTTTGGCCCTGTTGGATCGCCGAACGGATCCCGTTTTGCAACGCCGTTATCCAAGAGTTCAGCATCTCCTCAGAGTCCGCTTGCAACATGTGACTTCTGAAACAAGAGGATAGAAATATATGACATGATTGACAACGTGCGAAATGCATAGCTTTGCGGGTAAATACCTAACGAGTAACCCTTTTTGCTGGAAACGAGGCATTCCACTTTAGTCCTTAAGGGACAGAATGCATTTGCATATTGAATCTAAATCGAAGATAGATGTAGCTGTCTACGGGCCGCAACATCCACTTACCATGAGGTGAACTATGTGCTCGTTTGTCAACCTTATTCTATAAAAAAAGATGATGCGCTCCTTGTTACAGAATAGTCTAACTTTTCGTGACACATTGACATGAATACATTTCTTACAGAAAACTGTGAATTTAAGCCAATTAGACAGCGGACGCTGTTTCAGAAATATAAATAAGTGCGATGTACGTAATTTTATTTCTGAAATACTGAACTTTACTTTGTAAAATACAATTGATTATATAAAATATGTAACTAGTTCGAATAAAAATTTTTAAAATCCATGGTCACAAAAGAAAAGTTGCTATAAAGCACAGAAACGTCAGACATTAAAAATAAGTTATTATTAAATGCAGTAATGGTACATTACCATACAAGGGACTTAAGTAGCCGATTATTGAACCGTGTGAAGTTAGCGCACGAGTGAAGCGATTGCACTAATTTTACACGTTTTAATAATTGGTTACTTAAGTTCCGTGTATCGTACGTACATTATTTTATGGTACAAGTGACTTAAACACATTTTAATTGAAAAATTGTAGAATACTAAATGATTTAGATAAAAATCATGTCCAAGGATTTAATTAAAAGGAAACAAAGGTGCAATGAGACTCGATTTACAGTTCTGTATGATCCAGATGTAGGCTTATATGTAAATAATTTATCAAACCTGAATGTAAATTCAGGTTTGTCTTATTTTTTTAGCAAAAATTCGCTGTCTTTTTTTTAGCAATTGTAATGTGACGGTAAATGGTAGTAATAGTAATTGTATTTTTAATAATTGTACTTTAAAAAATACAGATCAAGCTAAAAAATGTACTTACAAAAAATTTAAATGACTATGTCAAGTACTTTATTTTTATATTTCTTGATCAAATGATTTAACGTTTTGTTTGTAAGTACCCGGTTGACCGAGCTTTGCTCGGTATTTTTCGCTCGGGTTTTTTTTAATTCGTGTGTTTTGGAAATTATATTTAGATACAAATTACATAGGATTAAATACGAATAATATTTTTGATCTTAGCGCCATAATAGAAAAACCTGAAATGGTTATTTGAATAAAAAATCATGAGTGCAATTAGTTTAATTTAAATTTTCGAGTTTTTAAAAATACTAAAAAAAGGGTTCGAAAAAATAGATTTTTTCAAAAAAAAAAGGAACTTGAAAAAAAAATTAAAAAAAGTCGGTCGGTCGGTCTGGGCTCGAACCATGGTATTACGATTTTGTGACCGCCCAATACATAGACCTAGGATTAGGCTTACGCTAAAGACCACCTATGCGTGGGAAGGAGACATTTGTATCCATATAATACCCCGCAAGACAGAAAGAGATGCGCAACAAAGTACCGATGTGTCAAGTTTTTTTCGAGTAAGAGGCCATAGCGGCCCGCTTGCTGTGACGTAGTGATGATTTTGTAAAAAATATTCAATTACTAGCAAATAAATAACAAAATAGTGTTTTGTATCATCATGGTATTATGTGCAGTGAGCAATTGTGACGTGACAAGAAGAAATAACCCAAATAACTACACGTTTTACAAGTAATACGAATTTTGTCATTGGAATTTCATGAAGCTTATTTACATAATTTTTGTGACAAATATGTTTAAAACAATAGTTTTTACAATAGTGTATTGAAATACGTTGTTGCCTGTGGGTATATTTCATAATTTCAAGCGGAATTTAAGTTTTTTTTTCGGAAATTTATAAAATTTTGTGGTTACGCTAGGGCTTGACAAAATACTGACGACATGATTATCGATAAAAGTCTTGTATGGATGGACCTTAAACTGAATCAAATAAAACATATTTTTAAGTCAATACTGTGTAATAATATGTAACTATGGATATAAAATCCGGTACAAATTATTTTATCCCTAGAAGCCTTATCTACGTCTGCGAGGCGTACACGCATTCGGAAACTGTCTATCTTTTTATAACGGGAGAAGTTGGCAATTTGTGCGGCTTAGCCAACTCAGTGGCCTCCTAGAAGCTGCTGATAGTGGCCGTACCGCTAAGGTATGTCCCGCCGATTTTGACTTATTGACATGTAGTACGCCTGCGAGGCGTATGTTTAGGCTTTGTGTAACTCTTAACTTAGATTGTGTGATTTCGCTATTGTTAGTTTTGTGTTTTTACGGTTATATTGACGTTGTTTTAGATAAAATATGTCACGATCAAAACGGCTGAACAGTGCGGATGTTTTGGCGATCTTAGACGAAAAAAATCATGGTCCTCTGAGAGGTTCAGCGTCAGAAGAGGAGGATCATCAAGCTGTGGATGATGTTCTAAGTGAAGACGTGAACGATTACGTGACTGACGAGATCTTCTCTTTACGATCTGCTTCCACTAAAGAAACTGTCTCAACAACTGCTGCAGCAGCTCACCCATCTACTCTTGCTCATTTTCAACCTATAAGTCTTGGGTTTTGACAGCTCAAGACTTATACGTCGTGTATCCGGAAATACAATTCGCGGTTAGAACGAATGTTTGGTCGACTACCAAGGGTCAATCATCTCAGAGAACTTCAGCAATGAATATGATCAAGAACAATAAGAAAACCTAAATAGAAGAAAGTTCATGAAGCAGATCAACACAGATTTGGCCAAGCCTTGAATGGAGATGAGACTTGAAGCGCCGACTTTGAAAAGAGCTTTATGAGAAAACATAAGCTATATTCTCATAAAATCTACTGATCAAGTAATGAAGTTCAGAAGGGAGAACCTGAGCCCAAAAACCGTAACTGCTGCACTTTTTGTTCTTACAAAAAAAGAGAATGCCGAAATTAGTGTGTTATAAGTGCAAAAAGTCAGCATGTTGCGAGCACAAAGTTTATGTGTGTGTAGACTGCTCTAAGCTTTAAACTAGTCTGTGAAAGTCTGATTTAATTTAATAATTGTGCTAAGAAAAACGTATAAGATATTTAAAAAAAAAAATGTTACCGTTGATTAATCAAAAGTTACTTTTTTGTACGATTATAAGAAGACTGTTCTATTTTGTTGTAATATAAATAGCTGTGATTAGAGTATTCATTAATTCAATACTATATATATATATATATATATATATATATATATATATATATATATATATATATATATAGTATTGAACTATACTATACTTTACTACTATACTTACTATACTTTATTTAGAATCTAAGTTTTAGATGATAAATGTAAAACCCTTTTAATTTCTCACAAATACGCAATTTTACTACTGTACTATTAAATTTTAATTAACTTTTCGCAACATTACTGTGTTAGCTGTGGTTACCTATAACTGGGTGAGCACATTGCATGTTTCTCACAAAGCTTGGTTCTTATTTTAGTATTTGTGTATCATCTGTCGGTGACCCTTATAAATAAATAAATAAATAAATAAATAAATATATATATATATATATATATATATATATATATATATATATATATATATATATATATATATATATATCAGTGTTTGAAAAAGATCTCTTAATTCCTGAATTTCAGGACACTGATGGAACAATGCAATTCCTGCAATGTGTTAATGACGTATTTGACATATTTAATTCTAGAAATTTAAACAATGTTGGTTTAGAAAAGTCTCTTTGCCCAAACAATAAACGGACATATTTAATAAACTTGACGAAGTATATCAGTACTTTCAAACACTTACCCGTCCGGATTGGAATTTCTCAAAAATACTCAGAGACGGCTAGGGTTTTTAGGCTTCATAAATAACATTATTGCGCTGAAATGGATATGTGTAAATTTCGTTGAAAAACAAGATGGTTTGAAATTTTTACCTACTTATAAAATGTCCATTGGAGACTTTTTTCAGCGCTATCCGATCAAAAGGAGGCTTTAACAATAATCCCACAGTTAAAAACTTTATGGCAGCCCGCAAAAGGTTATTATGTCACACTGAAATAAAATTAAGTGAAAGTGGCAATTGCCACTAGAAATAATTGCAGTATTATCTACCAGCTCCAAGTCGTTTAATTGTCCTAAATTGATAGAATTAATAATTCATCAAATTATAATAAAATTTTCAACGAGCTGTTGCAGGAATGTAAGAAACCTATCCAAAACGAAAAAACGGATTGTGATGAAGATATGGTGCTTTTGGATAATACTGCTTCTTTGTCTCAGATGTCTATGATGACAGTTTCATATATATCTGGTAATATTACAAGACGACTAAGTATTAGATTAGGTGTGATATATTATGTGTTCAAAGTTTGACGGCAAGTTCTTCAGAAATGCATTAATTGTAATAGTGTGTAATAGAGATTATTCCAAAACTGATGATGGTTATCTGACATACCCATCAAATGAAGTTGTCACGTTGTGTTGAAGTGCTGAAAGTCATTTTAGACAAAATATGAAGAATAAAATAATGTATGACTTAATTTATGCCAAAAATTTATTACATGTTCTGCGCAATAATCACCACCTCTTTGATTCTTTGAAGAAACATGTTTTAGATCAAGCCCCGTTGGACGATCACAGGTATCTCCTTATGAAAGGTCCTTCGATTAAAGCACGAAATCAAACCGATAAAGTTCGATAGAAACTCCTTACAGACCTATTTCAATAAATCTGTTATATTCAGGGGCCAATGAATGTTAGTGTATGGTATCTAAAATAAGTATTACAGGAATTAACCTGCAATATTTTTTCTACCTGATTTATATTTTTGATTCGTTATTTTTAAATAAAATTTTATTATGCAATCCGCACTTTTATTACGGCAAATTTCTGACGTTGTGCGACGCTTCGTACAAAATATAAGGAGACGGAGTGCCTCCCGTCCAGCGAGCGTTAGTTTCTTACACACAAGGTAGGTTTTGCTTGCATATAAATTATCTAAGGTCGCGGTCGTTAGACTCGTCGGCACCTGGCTCCTAGACTTTGTCGATACTACGATTTCGTAATGTTGACATCACTATGACACTCACACATGCGCATTTTTATTTTTGTATCGCCTTCAGCACGTCTTTGTTTATCTTTTACATTCTAAATCTATGGCCCAATATACCAATTAGGCTATTTGTAATCATTAATAAACTGTCAAAATTTACCTTCTTATTCTAACGATATTGTAGCAGTTTTCCATTGCCTAAAAACACAGACAAAAAGACATTTTCTAAAAATAAATCCTAGCTAGACCGATTTATTGCCCCCGAAACTCCCTGCACACAAAATTTTATGAAAATCGTTGGAGCCGTTTCCGAGATTCCGATTATATATATATATATATATATATATATATATATATATATATATATATATATATATATATATATATATATATATATATATATATATATATATATATATATATACAAGAATTGCTCGTTTAAAGGTATAGGATTTAAAGTATTCTAATAGATATTACTAATTAAAGTTCCATCGTTCTGTATTTGTTATTATGTTTCAATAAATATTAAAATTAAAAACATTAATTTTATGCGTGACTTAAGTAAAACTAACCGTACAATAATCGGCTAGTTAAGACCCGCATGAGCGTGACTTAAACGTGGTTTTAAGTCGCCCTGTACTATAAAATTAGTTTATTATATTTGTTTAGTATTGTTTTGTTGCACATACTACCAGGCATTAAAACACGTTCACGCTTGTTACCCAGAGGGGTAGTCAGCGACTACGGACTTGTGTTTGGCACGATCCTCATACATCTATCTCTCTTCTTTCACATCCATATACGTACGCATACATGTTCGTGAACGCAGGACACATAGTAAATGGGGATCTTAACACGTATGGAATTTTGTGTTAATCATGAAAGTAAAATGTATACTTTAAATTTAGGGATAGGGCTAATTGTAAATAATATGGTCAGAAATTATGTAATACGGGAAAAGTGCGGATGATAGATGTTATGACTAGGATAAAGAAACGAATGTTTCGGTGGTTTAGACACGTAAAAATAATGAACAAGGAAAGAGTGACAAAGCAAATGTATGCTGCAGAAGTGTGATGGGGTCAGCTAGGAACGCTCAAGTTGGAAGTTTATCGATCAAATTAGCAATATGTTGAACATGAGCCAAATTAAAATTATTCTTAACCGCGAGCATGTATGCATTCAAAAGGTATTTATTCGTCGTTCGTAGTAAATTATTTACATGTGGTAGAGCCACGATGCAACTATATTATGGTTGTAGCACGAATGGGTCAGCTCAAACGGGGTAAGGCAATGCTCTCACAGAATACCAGCGTAAAATAGCAGCTTAATGCCGCTGTGCTTTGCATGGTGAGTATAGAGAACCAGAGACCTTTTTTAAGAGACATTGCATTGATGTCCCTTAAACTATGAAAAAGGGGCCCATAAAACTGGTTAACAACTGGTTCTAATACAAGAACATTTTATTAAATATTTTGCACTTTATTTAAAAAAAAAGTCCATTTTTCGTTACAATCTATTGTACCATGTAGAAAGTTCATTGAAAACCGTTAATAGTATACTATACTCGTACTCGTACCTCTTTGCAAAATAGTAATTGGGTACAAGTTTTTAAAATAGTAAATTTTTAAAACTCACTTTGACGGCGACAGTACTTCGAAGCAAAAGCGCCGCTCACCATCTTGTACTGGCTTCACCGTACACAGCCGCAAATCCTCCTCCATAACAGTAACGTTTAATTCACCTGTCCTCTTCCTGCAATAATTTAAATAAGGATAACACTAAAAACATTTTGCACGCTTATTTGGTGGATGATACAGGTGAATATCCTAGTGTGGGGGTAACATTTTTTAAACGAAAAACATTCATTAGTAACGATAGATACTTTTGAAAGTCAAAATCAAACTCATACTAATATTGTTAATAGTATAATGTCCTCCAGACCGAATTTCGATCACAGCGGCCTGCCTCAACGAAGACAAGACATCGGCGCAGGACGAGATTTTAGTGCCCAAGTGTATGCGCAAGCACAGGTGCACCCTCTATTCCCTCACTCTCGTAATCCGGTAGGACGGTAACCCGACACGACCGGAGAGAGATTAGGCGCAGGACCAACGGCTTTACGTGCTTTCCAAGGCAATGGGGTGAGACACCGGTACCTTCCTGACTCCGGACAGCTACTAAGAATTTCCTGACGGGAAAACTCAATAATTGATTTTTGGCCCGACCCGGGATTCGAACCCAGGACCCCATGATCAGCAGTCGCACTACTACAACCACTAGACCAACGAGGCGGTCATATAGTAATATTGAGTTATAACAGAAACAATATACATATGTATACATCCATAGGTATACATATGTTTCAACAAGAAAGATAAACAAACTGCAATGGAGTCCTAATTTTATTAACCTTTATTTGTCTCCAAACTCAACATGTCAACATACTCACCTATATACTAATCGATTATCATACAGATAGAACCATCGCCTGTTCCATGTTTTAAACGCATTCGAAGTCCTCTTGAAGAGGTAGCCCTGCATTCTGGGCAGATTTTTTAAGCATGGTGTACTGAGCAGGCCGTCTTTACTGTCCCCTTCAGTAACGCTCGCTGTACAGCTGGGCAAAACTGTATCCTTGCTGTTCACGATCGTGTGCCGATTTTCCATTTCTTTGTCGAGTATTTTTGTGTCGTTACGCATTTTGGCTACCTGAAAATGTAAGTCAAATGTGTGATTAAATAAACTGTTTATAGAATTGTGATGTAATAAAATACGTACATATGTATCTAAACATCCAGCTTTGCAAATAGTTTTTGAAGAATGATGGGCTGTTTTTTTTTTAAATATTATACTAAGCCAGCGCGTAGCTACAATGCCACCTGATGGTAGCCTAAGACACTGTAATCGGATGGAAAGACAGATGCTGGCAACTTATTACAGTCTCTTGCTGTACGCATAGAATACTATAATACACAATAGAATGGCTGCCAACCCTATTTTGTACAAGGATCGGTGTCTCCGGGAGCACATATACAAGCAATTACATCGTATTATCAGTTATCACTACTACGAATTTACACATTTTAGACTTTTAATTAATGTTTTTGACACATCAATATTTCATAATTTTTAATATTCACAAACTATAAATGGTTTCGACTTACTGGTTGTAGTATATGTCTCTTTTATTTAAATTCGATTTCCCGTTATTCTTTCGACACGTAATTATTGCAAAATTTGCCATTTTTTAAATAGTTTGCATGCAGCGGCGCTTGACACGAAAATTGGAAACGATTGATTGTGTTGACATTTATAGGCGTGAATTGACATGTTAGTGACATCATAGTGACTACGCGGGCTCCGCCCACTCCCCCGTTCTATTATGTATGTATTATAGTATTCTATGGCTGTACGTATGACGAACGACGTAGCAAACGGTTTAGTTGGAATGCGTGGTAAGTCAACAACGAAAGGGTGGAGACTGGCCGAATGTCTGGTTGTCCGATGGTGGCAGGGAGAGTGATTATGCAAGGGAGAATGTTCCAAGTGGGAAGTAATGAGTAATACCAATGTCTATATTCCTTTGCATATAATTATATTCCTTTGCATATAATTATAATAAAAGTATCACTGGTGGGTAAAAGTTAGTCTTCAGGGGCGACAACACATCTGCATTTTGACTTTTAATCGAGGATATATGTAGTTGTCTATGGACATGGATGGATGGGTATATTCTATAAAAAGAAAGTGGTATCATCTATGGCATTATATATAAAAAGTGAGCTACGGGATAGGACGGGAAGCGACTTGCATAATGCTATTATTTAAAATTAAGGGGAACAATTGTAAGAAGTAACGACAATTATAATTATAAATGTAAGATATATTTGAAAAAAAAAATGACGGTGTTTTTTGAAGAAGTCTTCTTTTATTTATATTCAACCACATATTTATAAAATACATATGTATAGCTTGTTAGTTTAAGCATTACTGTACGGCGCTGTGGGCCGAGTTTGAATCCAACACGGAACACGTATATATGTTTATATGTATATATACGTATATAATTATTTTTGTATATAATTTTAATGTTATTTACGTAGAAAACATTAACTGATATTTAATTCATCATCATCACTGCAGTCCACCAAGTTCACTATTGAACAAGGGACGCCACAAGACACAGGCCACTTGTATTCATCGACATCCTGCATTTCTTACCAGGTCGTCATTCCATCTAGTGGGGTCCGCCCTACGCTTCGCTTACCAGTACAACCTTTCTTCCGTAGTTAAATGATATACATTGTAACAGTTTAGATATTCTTCAATTTTATTATTTTTTATTTGTATTCATAATTCTTATTTATTTTTAAAAGAAGAGATATTTAAATAGGTACGCCAAGTAAACAGATGTAGATAAAATGGCACACACATAAATTTTTACACCCTTTTTACTTGTCGTTAAAAGATAAAAAAAATTGTCGTTAAAAGATTTATAAAAAAAAACTAAGAAATAATGTCAATGATAACATGTTTATCTAAATACCTCGTCAGCTGTGGATTTAAGGAACGGTTCAAGATCTTCTGATAAATCAGCGCCTTGGTGGTAGTACGTGCAGCAAGCCTGCATGTACGATAGAAACTGAAAAGAAAATTGTACAGTATTGCATAGTTTTACAAAAAATTAAGTGTTTATCATTTTGATTTCTTATATTTACGCGAACACTACACATTGATTAAAACTACTTTTACGGATTTTATCGCGTTTATTTTACTATTATTTTTAATTGCCGACGTTTCTGGCGCTTTCCAGCACCCATGGTCACGGAGGACTGAGATGACTGACGTCCCGATGTCATTGTTAAACCCGGAGCTGATGTGAAGCATCAACGTTCCGGGAAGTCTGCAGTTTGCGATCATATCCTAGACGGCCCCAACCATTACATCAGATTTGATAGACCACAAAACCTCGCAAAAGAACACCGACTCCTACCAAGGATGATATGTGAGGCTATTGAAATTAAAAAACATCCCAATTTCAATAGAGGAGGCTGGGTACTACCACCTGCTTGGGATCCAATAATCAATAAAATTAAAACTAAACCCAAGCATACCACTGCAAGACCTCAGGACATAGTCAGTTCATTTTGCATAGATCGGACCATAAACACGCTAAAATCCGTAAAAGTAGTTTTAATCAATGTTTACATTTATTAATTTTTTGGCTTATTAATATGGTTAAAATAAAACGAGTAGTATAGTAGGTATGAACGAGTTAAACATTTATCGAAAATGATTTTATAAACTTGCACTTGTTGTAAGCACTTTATTTATTATGATTTATTTGAATAATGAAAATGCATGAATAAAGTTTTCAATAATAGAAACAAAGAACATATAGGAAACATACTTGACCCGGATTATGTCTTCAGTTACGTGAACAAATAATGATTCCTCGAGTAAGTGAATATACATATATAATGATTTCTCATATTTACGCGAATACTACACATTGTATAAAACTAATTGTAGGGATTTCATCGCGTTTTATTTTAACTTTTCTTTTATTACCGACGTTTCGGGTACGTTCCGGTACTTGAAAGTGTCCGATACGTCGGGAATTAAGATAGTTAAAATTAAACGCGATAAAATCCGTAAAAATTGTTATTATTTCAAGTGAATATAAATATTATAATAAAAAATATAAATTACGAATTACCTGACTTATGGAAATACTTGTGAACTCGTCAAGAGGCCAATAATACTACGCTAAATAGACGACACCGTCAGCGAAGTGTGAACGATGACAAAATAACAGATTCCTTATGCAACTGAATACATAACCGCCATCGCAAGACCACTGGAGTGGATTATTTGAAACTTTAGTCGCATTTGTTACTTGTAACCTTGTGGCGAGCCAGTAGTGGGTGTGTTAGCAAGAAGCAAAAATATATTGAAAACGATACACCTGGCATTGCCCTGGTGCTAGTGACTCAGTGATACATTCATTTTGTAGATATGATACGTGTTATCTTGTAAAGTACGTTGTTCTTCATCAATACACTTCATAACGTGACACATTAATATTTGTCTAAACACGAATTTTTTGTATTCGCGATTTGATAGTTCTCACTTATCGGTACTAGAACACAGTGTTCACTTATTGTGTATATTATCACACAGTAAAATAGTGAATCAAAATAAATTGCG
Organism: Parnassius smintheus behrii; assembly: GCA_036936625.1. Taxonomy (NCBI): domain Eukaryota; kingdom Metazoa; phylum Arthropoda; class Insecta; order Lepidoptera; family Papilionidae; genus Parnassius; species Parnassius smintheus. The sequence continues at coordinate 21,022,424 of JAUPFT010000010.1, read as the reverse complement.
AACATTTACATTTTCAAACATTATCAAAAAAGCTTTTAATATCCAAGATATAGGCATAATGTTTTTATTATACTGGATGACCTTTTTTACCGTTAGAAAAACATATGGTGTAACATGTGAACGGAGTAGAAGCCTATATGATACTGATATTTTACAAAAAAAAAATAAAAACAAGAATTTTGAATTAAATAAATTAACTAAATAAAATTTATCGCAATTCAAATTATATCCACCCTTCTTTACAAACGGCAGTAAAACAATAAATTTTGTAGGCATATTTGACTTTGTCACTCACTTAGCAGGGTCACAGGCTAGGGTGGATATAATAAATATATAATAAATAATATTCCACAACTATCACACAACGCCATCTAGTCCCAAGCTAAGCAGAGCTTGTGTTATGGGTACTAGATAACTGATAAACATACTTATATATTTCTAAATACATAAATATTATAGATAAATTACACCCAGACACAGAACAAATGATCGTGCTCATCACACAAACATTTGTCCTGGGTGGGAATCGAACCCACGACCTCCGGCATAGCAGTCAGGGTCACTAACCACTAAACCAACAGGCCTGTCATATGATTTGAATTTCGATATGTTTTAAGTAATTTATTGATTTAATACAAAAAAAAAATTAGTAAAATGTCAGTGCCATAGGCTTCTACTCCATTCATGTGTTACACCCTATTTTTAACCAGAGGGTAAAATAGGTCATCCAGTATACGATGCTGGTATAGAGCCATTTTAATTACAGGCTGAGGCATTACGCCTTAGTCCTCAAAAATGACAAGGTATTCATCTTTGTATAAAGCCTGCTTCAAGTGAATATGGACTGCACTAACTACTTACCCGTACTGTAAGTTAAATGTAAGTCCGTTTTTTACTTCAGTTTCATAAAAAAGGCGCTGAAAAGTAAGTAATGAAACTTTGCCTTAATATAAGCCCCTTACTTACAAGTTATAAGACTTCATTGCTCAATGAAACAACTAATCCCCTATAAAATATAAAGCTAGAATATAAATGTTCTATGATTTGTTATCATGACCTACAATTTCTTTAAGAGAACAGTATGGTAAGCCTACTAATAGAGAATGATTTAATTTAATAAGCAATATTTTTGTATTTGTGAATACTTGAACAAGCATATATAAATTAAGTGCGTGACGGCATTATGTAGAAGAATAACAAACAAAAACTTTATTAAAGAATTATTATTATAGTAAGACTACAACACACAAGAAATATTGAGGTTACTGTGTAAGTAATTACCTGCAGTTGAATGGCACAAGTTCTCACGAACACTCAACCGTTTGAAATCGCAATCTGGTATCACACACAACCGCCGTAACAGCACGATGTCATAATTAGTCAATTAGCTAAAACCATTGTTATTCTAACCGCGCGTCTTGGCACCCGATGAGAAACATAATTTCGCCTCATAGCATTGTTTTGCGTAACCAATAATATAAACAGGATATGATTTAATAAATCTACTTCCATTGAATATAAACATAATATGAATACCGTATCTTGTATTAAATAACAATAGAAAGTGTTTGTAGTTTTTTTTTATAGGAAAAGGGTGACAAGCGAGCACACAGTCCACCTGATGGTAAGTGGTTGCTGTGGCCCATAGACATCTACATCTATCCTCGTTTGCGAATCAAAATGAAGATGCGTTGTCCGCCTTGAGGACTAGGATGGAATGCCTCTTTTGTAGTAAAAAGGGTCTCCGGTTCTCTACACTCACCATACGATACACAGCAGCATTAAGCTACTATTTGACGCTGGTATTCTGTGAGAGCGTGGTCCTTCCCCGGTCGAGCCGACCCATTCGCGCTACAACTATACAATTAATATAGCTGCAGCATGGCTCTACTACGTAAAAAAATATGTCTCTAATTAGCTTGTTTATTTAGATAAATAAAAGCAATAAAGTCAATATGTTGGACAACATGAATAATTTATTGGTTCATCGATATATATATCACTTACCTGATGGTAAGTGGCAAACAACTATAAAGAAAGAGAATCACAGGTGTGTTGTCACAATTGAGGACTACCATGAAGTCCCCCATAGTCAAGTCATTGTTAGAGGTGCTAATTATTGCTCGTGTTTTACCCAACCGCCATGCCTTCTACCATGCACCATGCAACCGCACCAAAACATTAGAGAATAGTCAAAATCCGATATCAGATGCTAGATAAGATAAAGATAAAGATATTTTATTTTGCAAATATGGGTACAGTACATGGAAATTTAGGTAGTGAGTTCAGCCATATTTTACCAGTAGGCATGCAAAATATACAGAAATATAAACTTATCACCTAAACAGCTATAACAAAATAAAATAATAGCACAAAAACAAACATAATTTAAATTTTTTAACATTCTATAGTCTTAATCTCAAAATGAAAAATTTTTTTCAGTCAAGAATTCTGTTACGCTATAGTATGCTTTAACTGTCAAGAAGCTACGAAGCCTTTTTTTAAATATCGATAGCGGCAATTCTTTCCAACTTTTTGGTATTTTATCATATATGACTGGAGCCATGCAGTATATACTTTTGCGCATTAGTGCTGTCTTAGCGGATTGATGACATAAAAGGGTATTGTCGCGTCTATTACGTGGAACTACTTGGTCAAGGCGTTTAAAACGTTTCGGATGCAGTTTAACAAACACTGCTACTTCTAGTATGTATAAGCAAGGTAATGTCAGTATTTTATACTGTTTAAAATATGGCAAGCAACTATCGGTAGTTTTGAGCTTAAACATCGCCCTTATGCATCTTTTTTGAGCCTTAAACGCTGATTCTTTTTCGGTTGAGTTACCCCAAAATATTATTCCATATCGGAGGTGGGATTCTGCTAAGCCGTAGCAAGCAGTGAGGAGTGCATCCGTGTATACTATTGAAGACAAATTATGTAAAGCATACGCGGTTTTACTAATTTTTTTACATAAAGTATTAATGTGTGCTTTCCAGTTAAGATTTTTATCTATTTCGAGACCCAGGAACTTTGCAGTTTCAACTTCTTTTACAACATCATTATTGTAGTGTACATTTAGGCTCATGCTAGGAATCCGTTGACTGAAATGGATAATTTTTGTTTTATTTAAGTTTATTTTTAAATTGTTTTCGTCCAGTTTACAACTAATTTTAAGGAGTTATTAATGTCATTTTCATAGGTCTCTACACTTTTACATGGTATTGTCACTGTGGTATCATCCGCAAATAGTGTTACTGGTTGCTCAATGCATTTAGGTAAGTCATTGATGTACAATATAAATATAAAAGGACCCAGCACACTCCCCTGTGGTACTCCAAATTTAACTTCGCGCTTTGACGATCGAAATATCTCATCCTTCTTATTTGCTATATTAATTTGATTAATTTCAGTTATTTGTATTCTATTCTTTAAGTAAGATTCAATTAGATTGATGGGGCATATATAGCTTTTATATTTTTAAACATAAGTATTTCCTACAAAATGAAGAACGTCGTTTATTTTTTCGATATTTAACGCTAAATACAGGAGCTGCATAATAAAATCTATAACTAGTGTGTTTAATTTAAATGTACAAAAAGTATTTTAACAGATTTGTAAAATCACGACATGTATTTTATAAACACTGTTAACGCACATTTTAATAGCACTATTAAACTTTGCTTAACTAACTTAACTATTTTTAAAAGAGGTTATTAATTTTTATTTAATTTTACAGACATACAGAACTAAATTTTTCGACATCATTTCTATAATGAAAAAGGAACACGCATAAATATAAACATAAAAGGGGTATATTACGCGGTAATAATGTCCTCCACATCGTCAGATTTTTGATCACGGCGTCATGTCTCAACAGACTAATCCATCATCGCAAGACAGGATTATAGTTCACGAACACAGATGCGCTTTATTACCACACTCTCATGGTCTGATGGAATGGCAATCCAACATAAACAGAAAGAGATCAGGCCTTAGGACTAACGGATTATTTTGTTTATCCGCCCTAAGGATTTCTTAGACACCCTAGAGTGGGTACTCGGAATCGCGTGATCGTTTATTTTTGATTGTTGTTCCGCCTGTCCAGCCCAAGTACAGTTCAACAGAAAATATATTATTGACAGAAAATATATTAACCACAACATTCAACAAAAATCATATAACACGCGTTTCCGTGAATCCTCCCTAGAGTGGATAAACGGAACCTAACCCGGGCTAACGGCTTTTACGTGCTATCTGAGGCACATGGGTGAAAAACCGCCAACTTTCTAGTCACACGGCCCTAAACTGAGAATTTCTCAACAGAAAAACCACAATAACCAATTATGCTACGATCCGGGATATGAACTCGTGACCATACGACCACTAGACCAAATGTTGAGTATCGAGCTCCACTTGTGCTGGTGGAATTCTCGAATTAAAATAAATACTTCGATATGTAGACTGTATAAGTGATTTAATAGGCTCTGGTACAATATAAGAGTAGCCGTTATGCGTGCGTTCGCGACCTGGTGGTTCCGAGCAAGAAGCCTGGTAGGAGTGTCGCGTTATGTCCACGATGGTGGTGGGGCTCGCAGAACCGGTTGCTTTTCGCTGCCCGGCGATACGAGCCAGGGAGTACGAAAGGCTGTGACGTCAGGAACACCAAAGAAGCAGTCATACTAAAAAGTAAAAATTGACTTACAGTTGCTAGGATTTCATGGCGTTTCCTCGCTTGTAACATTGTAATTTTCTGCACATGGTCAAGAGCAGTATGTCGGAAACACGAACGAGTGGCCAGCAATAAATTTACTGCCTCTTCAACGTCACTGGCTTTATGACGCGACACCTAAGGAACAAAATATCAAGATTAGTATCTTCTTCTTCCTGTACTAAACTCAAGTTATATGGGTTCGGCATAGCATGTCTTCCTCTTCCATTTCCCTCTATTAGCAGTCATCTCTTCAATCAGTTTCCTATGCATATCATCACTAACACAAACCGTCCATCTTTTCTTTGTTCTCCCTCTACACAGTCCAACTGATGGTAAGTGGATGTTGTGACCTATAGACATCTACATTTAACATCGATTAAGAATCAAAATGCAGATGCGTTATCATCTTTTGTTTTTCTAAGGACTAAGATGGAATGCCTTACATCCAGTAATAAGGATTTCCGCTCACCATGCGAAACACAGCTAGAATTAAGCTGCTATTTTATGTTGGTAATCTGTGAGAGCGTGGTCCTTCTCCGGTCGAGCCGACCCATTCATGCTACAACCATATTATTATAGCTGCAGCATAGCTCTACCACATATAATCTTAACAGTATGTATTAACTTTCATGGCATCTTGCGTAATTCACAAGCGGTAAGCTTGTGAATGACGTGCGTTGAATAAGCAAAATGTCAGAAAAAAAATTATATGGAAAGTTCTCTCTCTAGTCATTTTAGTGTCCCGTGAGTCATACTCGTATATGAACATTTCGATTGTTTAACTTTTTTTTTTGAACATTTCGATTGTTTGCGGATAGGGAAACTGCTAGAATTATTAGGTATAATATGTAACAGAGAAAAGCATTTAATTTGCGAGATATCTGGTAATGCGATCCTGCGCCAAGCATGACGATAACGTCAAATCCTCCCTTGTCAAATAATTTAAAAGATTGCTTTTTATTGGTTTTCCAAAAGAAAAGGTTAATGGACGGTGCTTCCTTGTCCAATAAAATCTTTTTTTCGTCACGATATGTTAAAGCCAATTCACCAAGCCTTACTAAGTCCACCACTCACCATTGCTGTAAGGTACCATGTACCAGGTGTTATACCTTTAGATTGCCGCAAATCACGGTCTGAGCCTCTGTATCCATAGACTTAATGCTACATAATTATTATTGAAAATAAATAAATTATATCAACATATAATTATATAACATAATTAATGAATTCGGAGTGAAACTACTGGCCACTACTGCCGAGCTCAATTCTTGTTGCCGGACTTCACGTGTGTTCGTAATATGTATATTTAATTTTATAGATTTGCAAGCTTCTTCACGATGTTTTATTCACCGCCGCGCCGAGCATGTTAAATCAGAACTATACCATTTCACTGTCTCGTGAGTAACATATGTGAACACTTCGATCGTTTAACTATAGTTTTATTCGCGGACACGAAAGTTGTTAAAATTGCAACTACAATTTCATTTGTACCGGCTGGGATCAAACCCAAACCGCTTGCGTACGGTGAAACTTAATACCCCTAAGCTACGACTGTTTTTCTTAAGATTCTTAGTATTGCAATAATAAACAATTATATAAATGAATAAGCCCATTGTGATACAGATATCAACATAATTAATAATTTTTCAGAATTCTTGTATAATAATTTTTATTCACAACCATTTATTTAATTTGTTGGATTGTAGCAAATTTGTAGAATCGTTTATAACAGGATAACAGATAGAGTGAGAAAGTAACAACAAGTTAACTAAAATAATGATTTGTAATAGATAATATATTCCCCCCAACAAGCTTTAGGCTGACCCCCAACAAGCTTTCGGCTGACCTGAACTGCCTCCTGGCGGTTCAGGCCGAGCCTACTTAACACATCCCTTAATCTGCCTTAGTTAAGCACAATTCTAAGCGGCTTTTCGCCGATTGCGCCCTCCTTTCTGCCAATTAGGGTCGCGTCCGTCTACGGCTTAAAGATCTCTCGTCAGATCGGTAAGCCAAACCCAAAAGGTGGAGTTTAGTGGGTAAAAGTCTCCACATAACCACGCAGCCGGCTGCGTAGTATGCTATGAGCATTCTCCACCTCCTTCTCCCGTTACCGGAGGGTTGCCCTTAATTTGCTTCGGGCTCAAAAAAAATATTTATATAGATAAATGTACACACATAAATTACATATCAGAAATTTTGGTAGTAATTTAGAGTTTAAATCTTTTTATAGAATAAGGGTGACAAACGAGCATACAGTCCACCTGGTGGTAATATGATGCTGTGGCCAATAGGCATCGTCATCTTTCGTCGACTAAGAATCAAAATGCAGATGCGCTGTCACCTCTGAGGACTAAGATAGAATGCCTCGTAAAATCATTCGAAACACTGTAGCTGTTATTTTACTCTGGTATTCTGTGAGATCGTGGTCCTTCTCCGTTCGAGCCGACCCATTGGTGTTACAACTATAATATAGCTGCAGCATGGCTTTGCTACGTATTAAATTTTAAGATTGATTTTATTAATTAAGCGTACATTACACCGTACCGTGTAGTGGCGGCGAAAGAATATCCACTACCCCATGTCATCTAGTGGGTGTCGTGAGAGGCGACAGATAAAGGGTATGTTCCGAAATACAACGCAGTACAATGGCCAATGCAAATTACGTCATAAATTGACGGCGTATTCCACCATATTCGATACAACGAATCACCAATATGGCGTCATTTGCAATGGCCAGTGTACTAGGTTGTATTTCGGAACATACCCAAAATTAAAACTGCGGTTGCCAACCCGCTGCGTCGGCCAAGCGTGGCAACTATGGCAAATGTCCCCCCTATGAGCCAATCTATGGGGGAGGCTTATGTTCAGTGGACTTTAATAAATTGTAACAGTAAGCTTACATTATATACAACTAAAGTGTCTAAAACAGAAGTCTAAAGCAGAACATTTTAAGTACACATAACAGCATACCTGTGAGTTTCTTATTAAAGCTATATCCAATTCATTTGAGATTTTGTCGAAGTGATGCTTGCTTTCCTTAACACCTTTAATATCTCTGTAACAAGACATATCACTAACATATAAAAGAAATAAAACAATTTTATGAACAATGTTTTTTAAATATAAAAAAATATTTATTAAGGTGGTTTTAACTATAGTCTTTTGTATTTTGCGTTAATTGTGTCAAAGATTATTAATAAATGATGAAAAGTATTACTTGTTTTTTTAATGCTTTGTTCAAATAAGTAACAAGTTAGGTCTAGATCGAAATAGCAATAACTTTTTTTATAAATTAGACCTGGTAATATTAAAACATTTTAAAATTGGTATTTAGTAGGCATAATTTGTAACTAATGGCCACTGACAGTTTTATAGAATTTAATACGTTTTATAACAGTATAAACATAACTACATTTTAAAATAGTATTTCAATGAAAATCTTCTCTTTTTCAATTTAAATTGGATATCGTTTGTTATACAATAGGACCCGTTATAGTGATACTATTTTGAAATCGGTATTAAGTAGGCATATTTTTTAATAAATAAGCACTGACAGTGTATATAATAGAGAAAAACTTATTTTTTTATTCATAAGGTCTAAATTTACATGACAAGCAATATTTTCTCGCGATTGCTCTAGTATTCAGCAGTAATTAACAAAAATTAAAATGAACAAAATAATGATTTTGATGAAACTACTGCAATAATGGTAACAAAAGACATCAACTTCGTAAAAAAATACGGGAGCCTTTGAGTAAATAAGGTTAAAATTATAATATTTTATAGTGAATTATTTGTTTTATCGAATCCTTAACAGTAGACCACTATTTATGCCACAACCTGTATACGTAAACGTATATATAACACATACGCACAATAGTGGACACACACACACACGCACGCACGCACGCACGCACGCACGAAGCCCGCCCGCCCGCACGTACGCACGTACGCACGCACGCACGCACGCACGCACGCACGCACGAAACTTCGAGACTTCGAGAGCACCGATCGTACAGTTCACACACGTGGTTCCAACAAGAGGATGCCACAGCTCATACGGCGAGGGCCACCATGAGCTTCCTCCGCGATCATTTTTTTCATTTACTTAATCTAAACCTGTCATGGTACACTGGTATAACATAAACAATTTATATGGTTTTAACTTTAACCACTTTTATATGGTTTTAAAAAAACCAACATGTTTAAATGTTAAATGTCTGATTTTACGTAAGTTTAGTTATCGTTTACTCAAAAAATATGTCTGTCTCTAATATTGAAATAACTTACTTTGATTATGCTCAGGTGTATTTGCACGCTATTACATAGACTTTAGCATTGAAAGAGTAAATGAAGATTTAAAAAAAGTTAGATAATGGAGAAAACATGTGCAAACTGGAGAAAGAGCGTGGAGTTGAGCGTGCTACTTTGCACGAAAAGCGAAGCAGATTTAAATTCTTGGCTTGAAGAGAACACTGAAGAAACAGAGCAAATGATGATGAAGACGTGCAAGAAGAAGGAAAGCCTTGCAAAAATATTGGAGCCAACAACTACTACTGAAAAATAAAACGAGATATGGCGTTTAATTGTATCAATACTTGTATAACATGGGCTGAAGAAAATGGTCTATCTGGCAAGGGTGTTATAGTGCTTTGAAATCTCCGAGGAAAAGCTTTTTAACAAAAACTACCAGTAGCAAAAAACAAACTTTAATTAAACCCTCAACAGTATCTTTCTTAATGGCGTCATTTCTTAAATGTTGCAGCCATTGCGGCTTGTATTTACTGCCTGGGAGAAATAATTTATATATTTCGTGTCTGCTGTATGCTGATGATGCAGTGCTTATTGCACCATCGGAAGCAGAACTGCAGGCATTAGTCACGTGTATGAAAGAGGAATGTGAAATTAAAGGTCTCCGTTGGAATGCTAATAAAACTAAGGTTCTGGTATTTGAAAAGGACGAAGAGAGAACGAAATGTGAAATATGGGTAAATCAGGAATGTCTAGAACAGGTAAATGAAATTGTATACTTGGGGAGGCTTTCAGCCGGGATGGAAGATGTGATTTAGATGTGGATAGGCGTGTCGCTGCCGGAAACAAAGTCAATGGTGCCCTGAATGCATTAGTAAAAAGGCAAGGCGTGGTGAAGAGTGCACGCCTTGCAATACATAACGCAGTGTTGGTACCGACTTTGTTATATGGCAGCGAAACCTGGGTATGCCAGAAGAAGCATAAAAGCAAGTTGAATGCAGTGGAGATGCGATCTCTTCGTAAAATGTGTGGCGTTAGCATAGCCGACCGAAAGCGAAACGAAGAGATTCGCAATATGGCAGGATTGAAAGATGACCTTATCACAAAAATTGATAGGGGCGTACTCCAATGGTTTGGGCACGTTGAACGAATGAGTGAAGACCGAATGGTGAAGAAAATATATAGAGCGAAAGTAAATATTAAAAGGTGTCGAGGTAGACCGAGACTAACTTTCGGAGACCATGTGAGCAAATTACTCGAAGAGGGGAGGGTCAAGAGTACTCGGATACCTAGACGTGCATGTATAAAGAAGTTAATGAACCTGAAAGAAGCGAAAGAGGTATGTAAGGATCGTGACACTTGGCGATCTGTTCTCTCTGGCTACCCCGTTAGGGATTGTGCGTGACGATAAGTAAGTAAGTAAGTAAGTAATTTCGTGTTATCTTTAAATATAAGGGTATAATGTTATGGTTAATATAATAAAATATATTCAACATTTAAGTACTACTATACTTCGCTTTTAATTATGCAATAAAACATAAGTAAAAGCGAAGTATAATATATTAGAATAGTAATTAAAGTATTAAAAAAGGCAGAAAATGGCGGGAATTGAATCGCCGCAATGGATGACAGTTACTGACAATAGATATTTGAGTTGAGTGATTAAGGACTATTTTAGAATAAATTAGTTAAGATAAACATTGTATATATATATATATATATATATATATATATATATATATATATATATATATATATACCTTCTGTGTACTAAATATCGGGAATTTGTCAATAAAACAAAAAATACAAATTATTCATCTAAATTATTTTATCGCCTTCAAAGTAGGCCCCATCGCTTGCAATACAACATCTCCAATGCTTCACCCAGTCTTCCATACATTTTTCATAGGCTATTTGCGGTATGGCCTTTAGCTCATTCAGCGAATTTTTTGTTATGGCTTCTATCGACTCAAAACGTTTTCCTCGAAGTGGTAATTTTAACTTGGGAAATAAAAAAAGTCAGACGGAGCCATATCAGGTGAATACGGTGCTTGGTCGAGAACTTTTGTTGAATTTTTCGCTAAAAACTCTTTCACTATAATGGCTGTGTGTGATGGTGCATTATCATGGTGCAGCATCCATGAGTTGTGTTGCCACAAATCTGGACGTTTTCGGCGGATACTCTCACGCAAACGCTTCATGACGCCTAAATAATATTCTTTATTCACTGTTTCTCCCTTTGGAAGGAATTTGGAGTGAACCACACCACGATAGTCAAAAAAAACTGTCAGCATCACCTTGATTTTGGAGCGACTTTGCCGCGGTTTTTTGGGTTTCGGCTCGTTTTCGAGACGCCATTCTGAAGACTGTTGGGTTGTTTGCATGTCGTACTCATAAAACCATGTCTCGTCGCCAGACGTCGCCATACGTTTCATAAAGGTCGGATCCGTAGAAGCTCGGGAAACCATATCTTCAGCGACATGCTTTCGCTGCGCTCTTTGAACAAAATTGAGCTCTTTTGGAACTAGTCGAGCGGCGACGCGTTTCATGCCTAAAATGTCAATGAGAATGTTGTGGACGGACTTAAAAGATATGTTCACCTCACTAGCCAACTCTCTCAGACTCATACGTCGATTTTCGAGCACTAGCTTCTTGATTTTGTCGATGTTTTCTTTGGTCGTAGCGGTTGAAGGTCTACCAGAACGAGGCAAGTCTACTACTACTTCTCGGCCTTCTTTAAAAGCCTTATACCATTCATAAGCCCTTGTTTTCGATATACACGATTCGCCGTAGGTATTTCGCAACATTTTTAGTGATTCACCACATGAAATATCATTCGAAACACAAAATTAAAGGCACACTCTTTGTTCAACAATATTTTCCATTGTAAAAATCGCCGAGAACTCAAAACTATGACCAACAAAAAGTGTAGTTTAAAACAAATTAAATGACAGATCCCGCTCAAACTTTGCGCGCTAAATCAGTACAGTGCTACCAACATGCAGTAAAAAAATTAGAACGACCTCTTTTACGCGGGTCTTTTTATTGACATATTCCCGATACTTTTTACACAGAGTAGTATATATATACTAGCCTGCCAGGCAGACGTTGTTCTGCCCTTTTTGACGACCCTTTGTCATGTCCTATTAAAATTCCTTAAATTCGTAAAAAAATTGTGCGTCACTCATGGGCAAAAAAATTATCCTATCTCTCAAATTGGACCAAACTGCACACGATGTACAAATTTGATTAAAATCGGTGAAGTGGTTTAGGTGTCCATCACGGACAAACAATGTGACACGTAATTTTTATACATGTACTAGCTTGCCATGCAGACATTGTTCTGCCATTTTTGCCGACCCTTTGTCATGTCTTATTAAAAATCCTTGAATGCGCAAAAAAAATTTGGGTCACTCATGGGCAAAAAAAAAACTATCCTATCTCTCAATTTGGACCAAATTGCATTTGGTGTGCAACTGTGCAAATTTGATTAAAATCGGTTAAGTAGTTTAGGAGTCCATCGCGGACAAATAACGTGACATGTAATTTATATATATTAAGATCTATAAATATTACACACAATAGCATTGAGCTGCTACTTTACACTATTCTTCGAGAGAGATAATGTTAATGCCGAGCCAATGATCAACTTCCTATTAGTTAACCACACTAAATTTGACAATCACCTACAACCTAGTTCGCACAGTTCAACACTCTTCTGAACTTATTTACTTACAAACTACACATCATAGTATTGAGTTCACATAACTTGTATTAGGCAAGATTTATATAGTTTTTATTGGTGAGTAATAATTTCAATCAAGAGAAAAATTTAAAGAATACAAAAATTATTGCTTACATTTTAATAAATGCAGCGAGATTCTTGAGTATAGTCCTGGAGGCCTGGTCTAGTAGTATTGAATGGAACTTGTTCATTTCCTGAAGGGCATGGATCATGCGGTTTAAGTTTGCCATTACCGTTGGATCTTCTGAAAAACTGCTGCTTAAGTCCCATAAGGCATTTGTAAATGAACTGAAATAGAATAAAACCATTTTAAAATAATTTTCAACTAATTTCTGAAATTTTCTTTTGAAAATATCTACTCTAAAATACATTCAGTAATAAATAAATTAGTTTTAACTACACTACAAAGAATTTTTTTTAAATTCCTCTTATTAGATCTAAGTTGTTTAAGAGTAATTAACTTTTGATAACTATATACAAACAATAATGGATTAAACATATTAAAGTATATGGAAGCTCCACAATCACTGACCTCCATATATATATAAGTAATGCTGTACTGGTTACACCCTACAAAATTTTTGTGCCGATTTGAAGTGTCGCCTTTTTTCGTACCAGATATAAATTGACATAATATGCCAGTCCGTTTCTGTTTAAATCATATTGACTTTTGATAAACAAAAAAATTCAATAGGGCTGTCGAGTTCCTTGTTTAATGTTTTCTTCTACCCATATCTGTTAACAACCAAAGGCGCCAACAACAGATAATTATCAAATGGTACTAGTCATTCACTTCAAGAATGCCGTTACCTCCCGCCGCGCCCCCTCATTCCGCGCCTCAAGCGTCGCCCTTTTAGTACCGATAGCAACGTCGAAGTGTACTTACGTCCGTTTTTTATGCTCCCGTACGTTCTCTAGTTTGTTACTGTTTTTGCTGTTGTTTTTGTTACTGTTGATTTTTTGTTTTTGTTTCTGTTGATATTCCTTAATTTGTTCGAACAACAACAACAACAGAACAAGAACAGAAACAAGCGATTTCGAAAATCTTTAATTTGATATATTTAAAATGTAAAATAAAACTATAAAAAAATATTTTATTTTATCGAACACGTTCTTATTTCATCATCATCATCATTCAAAAAACATTTTATTTCATCGAACACGTTATTATTTAACTTTATTGAAAATATGAATACTAAAAAACATAAACATGATGACTTTTTTCGTCTACGGTACCGTCAGCTGTGACGTCGTAACGGTCTACGACGGCAAACTCGAAATGAACACGTAGTACAGTTATTATTGATTCACAAACTGTAACAATTCCCAATACTGGCAAGTCCACATTTGTGTAAGAAAACACAAGTTATCTGAGAGTAAGACCAAAGAGTAAGTTTATTTGAGGGTTAGTTACTCGGGTGTAACATGGTATTTGATCGAATGCAACCTTAAGACTGTTACGAGCTTGAGGTTCCAGTAAATACGGGCGCCAACCGACCAGGCGCAGAAAGTTCGAGTGTGGGGCTTCTAGAAAGCTTTCTTCTTCTGTTAGATACTAGATGGCGTTGTTGGTGGAAGTTCAAGATTGACATTTTCTAAGCCCTCCTCACTCTGGTCCCCGACACTAGACGGCGCTAGTGCCAGGTAACAGACGACAACCAGGCGCGCAACAGGGTTTGAGGGTCAGTTACTCGGGTGTAACATGGTATTTGGTTGAATCCAACCTTAAGACCATTTTTTTATTACATGTAATAATAATATAGTATTCTTTTAATATAATGTTGTCCCATCATGGGACACCCACAATTTTATCTGAAGAGCTTGTGTCTCTACAATTGTTCCCTTGATTTTAGAGCTTTGTAGATAGAATATTTAGATGACAGGAGGCAGGAAACCCGACGGTGTGACTTTGGATGCTTAGAAGAGTAGTAGTGTAGGATGCAGTGGGATACTAATTGCAAAGACACTTTTGCAGCCTCTCATCTCAGGAGTAACTCGTTTAAAGTAGGGGCGGCATCAGTGGCAACTGAATTACATAAGTAGCCCAAATATGTGTCTCTGAGAGATGAGTACATATTTGTGCCATTTGCTGTAGAAACTATCGGTCCGTAGGGTACACGTGGGTTGAAGTTCCTAAAAAACTGTCCGCAACCAATTGTTGCTGCTGGTGATAAGAGGGCTGCTTACTTTCTCGCTCAAAGGCTAAGTATAGCCATTCTGAGAGGTAACACAGCCAGTGTTCTTGGCATTATACTGTGGGGAGTAGGACTGTATGATAATTTTAGTTTTTAGTTTCATTTTTTATTATAGTTTTTAATATTGTAATTTTAATTTCAAATTTGAAGTTGCAAATAACTAATAACTATGTAATTTAAAGTTTATATCTTGCTAGATGGTACCCGGCGCATTGCTGCCGCAGAAGAAATAATTGTAGAAATATTGTTTTACATTTGGAAGAGTAATATTGTTTGATTAGAAATGATAATACACTAGCCATCAAAAAAATCGGCCCACCTGCGTTTTTGCCGCAAATCACGTTTTTCTAAAGCAGAACCAATCAAAATGTTTAAGTACTGATATGTTTTATTTAACTTGTTTATTTACACCAATTTAATCACAGTTACATCAAAATGATTTTTTGAAAGTAATTTTCATTTAAAAACCAAAATCTTTAATTTTTAACGATTATTTTTATTAATTTTCAATATGCTTTAGTTTTTATATATTGAATTTTATGTACACAATTGTTGCAACTTAATATTGCGTATTTCCTCCTTTTACTCGAATGACAGGCTGCATTCGCCGTTTTAATGACCTTATCAAGATTTTGATGGTCTCTTGAGGGATTCGGTTCCATTCTTCCCTAATGGCGGTTTCAAGGTCTCCTAATGTTGTAGGGACTGGATTACGGGCTCTAACCTTCTGTTTTAGGGTGTCCCACATGTGCTTTATAGGGTTGAGATCAGGGCTTCTTGCTGGCCACGACATAGCCCGAATGCCGACCTCTTCAAGGTAATCGGTTGTGATGCGCGCTACGTGTGGTCGTGCATTATCATGCATTAATTCAAAGGTCTCTCCAATATAGCCGGCGTATGGCACCACATGGTCTTCTAAGATC
Source organism: Parnassius smintheus behrii (assembly GCA_036936625.1). NCBI lineage: Eukaryota > Metazoa > Arthropoda > Insecta > Lepidoptera > Papilionidae > Parnassius > Parnassius smintheus. Next base: position 21,006,599 of record JAUPFT010000010.1, on the reverse strand, counting down.
TCTGTGATGTATCGTGCTGCAGTTAAAGCACCTTTTCATATGAAAACTAGCTCAGTGCGTACAGTCAAAGATATCCCAGCCCAAAACATTACAGAGCCTCCACCATAATTGACAGTTTCTCTTATGCAACACTGGGTATAACGTTCACCTGGTCGGACATTACGGCGTCCGTCAGAACCGTATAAAGTCATTCGACTCTCATCACTAAAAAGAACTGACTCCCATTGGCCTATAGTCCAGTTGATGTGGTTACGCGCAAATTGAAGTCTGGCTTGTCGATGAGCTGTGGTCAATTGTGGTTTTGTTGCTGGCTTGTGAGGTCTTAAATTCTGTTCACGAAGTCTCCTTCTCACAACACTATCAATTATAGCTACACTTCGATCTTCACGTAAGCGTCGCTGGAGATCAACACCAGATAGGTGCAGATTTTGTAGAGCTGATAACATTATAAATCGGTCATCCCTTTGAGTTGTCACCCTATGTCTTCCAGATCCAGATCTTCTTCGATACTGCCCAGTCTCCAGAAACCTTTGGTAAACTCGTCACACTGCAGAATGGCTCAGATTTGACCTCCTGGCCACGACACGTTGACTTAAGCCTTGTTGCAGCAAAGCCACAACTTGGGCCGCCTCAGCTTCAGTAGTGTCCATTATTTTTAGACAAAGTAATCAAAGCTACAGCCTCAGTAAATAAACTTAACGTAATTAACGAGAAATCCCTACAAAAGTCTGTGTCGGACTGAAATAACGGTTCAAATTTGTTCTGACGTAAAACAACGAAATCAGCACTCAACAGTATTTCTGTATAAAAAATTGTAAAGTACCTTCAAATGCAATAAGATTTACGACAAAAAAGGTGTCAAACATCATATCTGACCCTCAAAATAAAAACAAATGTGTAAAACAGCTTTTAAGTGAAACAATCGATAAATTTCAAACAAAAAATGGGTAGGTCGATTTTTTTGATGACCAGTATATATTAATTGAAATTGAATGATCAATAACTTTCAAATAAATTGTCAGTATGATACGCGCACTAGTGTAAGTAAATTGTACTATGCTTATAACTTCTGCACAGGTGCAAGCAATAAATTGACGAAGCTTTACCACAATCTGATGAACAGCATGGGAATGTATAAAATACCAGGTGTCTCAAAAGAAAGTTCACATTTAAATCTTTTTTTAAAAGAAAAGTCTTAGCTTTATTGAAAAAATGTTTATTTTATATTGAAGTACACTGTTTGGGAATTTATTTTTTAAAAATAACATTGTCCAAATGTAAACCGTTGCGCTCTCGGCATTCATTTAGTCGGGCACTAAAATTGCCTATGACAGCTCGGCAGGTAGTCTCCGTGATGGCTGCCATTTCATGACGGATATTTTCTTTTAATTGTGCCAGGGAAGTCGGTTTATTAGCGTAAACTTTTGATTTGACATAACCCCACAGGAAAAAATCCATAGGCGTTAAATCGGGACTCCGTGGAGGCCAATTTATGTCACCTCGCCAGGAGATTAATTTGTTCGGAAAAATTTCTCGAACTCGAGGCAGAGATCTGTTGGACGTGTGTGAAGTTGCTCCATCCTGCTGGAACCATGTTCTTTGGTTGTAACCAGGAAAGTTTTGCAGTTGGGGTACGAAAAACTCGTCTAACATCTCCACATAACGCTCTGAATTCACTGTGAGTGTGCGTCCCCTTCCATCTTCAAAAAAGTAAGGGCCGATAATTCGTCGCGCCGACATCGCTGCCCATACGGTGACTTTGGGTGAATGTAGCGGTTTCTGATGTTTTTGTTTTGGGTTGGTTGCACTCCAGTAACGACAATTTTGCTTGTTTACATGCCCATTCAGGTGAAAATGGGCTTCATCGGAAAACAAGATGTTGGTGAACGTTGGAAAGCGCTCAATCATCTGATTTACAAAGGCAAGCCTCTGACCAGCATCTTGAGGCTTCAGTTCTTGCACTAACTGAATTTTGTACGGGTGCAGCTTTAAATCTTTGTGTAAAATGCGGCATAATGAAGATCTGTGCACATTTAAAGCAACAGCACGCTTCCGAATCGAGAGGTTTGGATCATCTCGAATAGACTGAGTAACACTGTCCACGTTTTCGGCTGTTCTTGATGTTCTTGGTCGCCCAGATTTTGGTTTCTCCAGAGTTGACCCAGTCTCTTCAAACTTCTCAACCCATTTTGCAACGAGACGAGTGCTAGGCGCATCATTTAAGTGACGAATATGTCGAATACTGCAGAATTTTCTACGCGCTACAGTCGCCGAATTACCGTTTTTGTAAAACTCACGTACGCACAACGCACGGTCCGCACCAGAGAAACGCTCCATAGCGACTAAATTCCCAAGAGCCAGACTACCGACTGACATACCCCCCGCGCCCCTCAGAATAGTTGCTTTCGCGTAATAAGATAAGCAAATGTGAACTTACTTTTGAGACACCTTGTATGAACAGATAAATATTAATTTTTAGATATAGGAAGATATAGTTTATTCTGTCCATAAGCAGACCTGTAAATAACTAGAATAGGCGTTATTTCAACAGCTGATTTGTTTTCTATAATACTAGAACCGAATGAATGATTGTTACTAAATTCTTTGAGAAAATAAGTTATTTTTATTTTGAATAATTACTTATACCAGTTGAATATTTTCCAGTACTAATTTAATATTTGAACCTCGTGATTGGACCAACATACCCAATGTTGAAACCTGAAGGGAAAATCCTTGTTCGTAACTACAAATAAAAATGTAGATAGATCAATGCAGCATCAATACAAGGTATACAGTATGTGTCTACGGCCTAGGTAATAATTTATACATTTATTTATTGTATGGCATTGTATTAATATGATACATAAATGGAATGGATGTCATGGGTAGGCCTGGGTGTAAAAAATTTATCGATATATTTTATCACACTGACTTATCTCTATTATTAATTCTGTGGACATTCACTTCTGCCATCAGTGTCAAAATGGCGAAAATCAAATCGCCTCATTATATCAGTGTATAACCAGTCCATATATAGAAGTCAGTGTCCAAAATAAACAAAATGTAGCAGTCATAGTATTTTGACAATAAAAAGTGACACACTTAGACTTACCTTCTATGAGTCATGTATGTTTTCCCTGATTCTATCATAAAAGAACAAGTCTTGAGAATTTTATCGAGCTTTTGCTCCAAGCCATCGATGCTGGCTTCTTCCGTTTCTAACTGTTCCCTAAAGTAGCAAATTAGACACTGATAAATATTAGAACACAAAACACGTCTAAAATTTCACTTTCTTTAAGCAACTTTCGTTGATTACTAATATCGTTCATTTACCTGAATTTTGGGGAATCTCTAAGACATTCATCGAAATCGATTAAAGGTTTCATGGTAGCAATAGTGATTTTGGTCACCAATCTTATAACATTTTTTGTTAAAGCAAAAACTTTTTATAGTCGTTCCACTAAACAATAATATACACACACACACACAAAAATCACAAAACTGATTTGCGATTTACGCTGATTGCTGATGTTAAACAATGATTGTGACAGTGACAGCAACATTTAGTGTGGCCATCTATAAAAACAGATCGTGCCTTAGAGTAATTACATAATCATGCCTAACTGGTTAATAACCTGCCAAATCCTGTTAGTCTGTAGTGAAAAATGCCTAAATACTGCTAACTTTATTAGATATTTCATCTTCTTATTCTATTAAATAGTTCATCACATTACGACATGGCAAATTGTCTTCTAATAAAATACCGGACAAGTTTAGCTCTGCCTTTTTAATTTTTTTTGTAAGGAAGATGTCTTAAAGAATTTATGCACCAGAAACAATTCAGTAAATTCATTTTAAAATGCAACATGCATTCTTGTGGGTGTAAGATTAAATAAAAAAAAAACAAAGTTTAGCTTAGCATTGCGATACGACGTTCGATCTGGTGAAAAAATAAATATACCTATTACAAGGTCTTGCTGCTGCCCACTGAATTCACTTATATTTTTTGATGTTTACTTGTAGCGGCATGTTTCTTTAAAGCGAAAAGCTGGGACGCCAACTTTACAAAACAAAGACGAAAGTAAAGTATTTTCTGGGCGGGGGTTAGTCTACTCCTAACTTTTTGATATTATCAGTAGGACTAGGTTAACACCTATTCTGCTCTCCTGTCCGGCGAGCAGTTTGGCGAATGGCTCTAGGGGAGAGCGTAGGTCGTGTTGATCCCCAGGGCAAGTCTGAGCAGTTCTTCCTTCACGTGGTTGCCACCTCTTATTTGGTCTAGTTCAATAGGAAACAGACAGAACTGAAACACTCGGACGATCTTCTTATCTTTTATCCCACCCCCTTTTTCCCATCCTAGCCCAATCCAAGGTGTCAAGCGTACCGTGCCGAAACGTTAATATTGCCGTTAAGAATAAAGGTAGTAGACCCAGAGCTTGTATAATTTACAATAAAAATATTGAACTTTTAGCTATTCCAGAGTACTGCAATGATGACCTGGTTACAGCCTTCATAAATTTCAAGGGATGCACAGGGGCCAGAGTAATCATTTGCTCAGCCTATCTTCCCGGGGAGAACTCAGATCTTACCATCGAGTTAGAGCAAGTGGCGGAGTTCGCCCGAAAACACAACGCTGAACTTGTGGTGGGTTGTGATGCTAATTCTCACCACACAGCCTGGGGAAGTACTAACATTAACGAAAGAGGCGAGCTACTCTATGATTTTCTCATCTCTAACCGCCTGGTAAGCCTAAACTTAGGGTGTACACCAACCTTTGTTACGCGAGCTAGGCAAGAAGTGTTAGACATAACCTTCGCTACAAATAACATATCCAGGCGGATAAAAGACTGGCATATTAGTAGTGAAAACTCGATGTCCGATCACAAACACATTAAGTTTGTGATTGGAGCATCACCAACCTATGAAACCGTTACTTTTAGGGATCTAAAAGCGACCTCCTGGGATATCTATGGAGCCTAAGGAGGAATTTAGAAACTTTTCCTAAAAACATCAAAACGATTGAGGTCTGGAGTTATCGACGGAGACAGTAACCGTAGGTATTCGTGAAGCCTTCGAGGACAGTTGTCCCGTCAAAACCAAGATCTCAACACGAAAAGTTCCTTGGTGGAATACTAAGCTAAAAGAACTTAGGGAAAAGACCAGGAAACTATTTAATATGGCTAAGAAAACCAAAGAGTAGAATATTTATACTGCAGCCCTAACTGAATATAATAAAGAAATTAGAAAAGCCAAGAAAGCAGAAGTTGAGTCTTTGCCTCGCAGTGCAAGACTACACAAAACGCTATTGAAAGCGAAATCTAATCAGATCGGGCTTCTTAAAAAGCCTGATGATAACTTCACTAATAGTGAAACAGAAACATTGGAGTTACTAGCGTCAACCCATTTCCCAGGGTTACACAAGACCCCAGACTTAAATTCTTTCAGAGCCCTACGAAGGACTTGTAATGAGGACTGTTGTAGGGCTGCAAAGATAATAAGGCCAAACCTGGTGCAGTGGGCTGTTGACTGCTTTAAACCATTTAAATCAAGCGGGGAGGATGGAATAATTCCCATCCAACTGCAGATGGGTATTGACATCTTCTTCTCTATCTGGTGAAAATCTTCAGAGCAAGTTTTGCCTGGGGATATATTCCAGAACGATGGACAATTGTCAAAGTTCTATTTATACCTAAGGCTGGTAGAAAGGACTACGCTTTACCAAAGTTCTTTAGACCTATAAGTATATATCTTCCTTTTTCCTTAAGACATTGGAAAAGGTTATAGATAGATGTATATGGGATTTAGCTCTAGCTACGAAGCCCATACATTACAACCAGCATGCTTACCGCAGAGTAAAATCTACGAAAACAGTCCTGATCAGCGTTATTGAAAGGGTCGAAAAAGCACTGGAGGATAAAGAAATAGCTCTTTGTGCCTTTCTAGATATTGAGGGCGCCTTGACAGTAGCCCCACATCACTGCTGATTGGGGGCCTGACATCTAAAAATGTTGACCCCATAACCATCAGATGGGTGAAGTCGATGATCTCAAGCAGAAAGGCAAAAATAGCGCTGTTTCAAACTTCGATTGAGGTTGCAACTACAAGAGGCTGCCCACAAGGAGGTGGACCCCCTTTTTTGGACTCTTGCGGTTGACCAACTATTGTACAAAATGGCAGACCTACGCATTGACACACTGGGTTATGCTGATGACCTTGTGATCATTGCGAGGGGCTTTTGCCAAATTACTTTATCGTCAATAATACAAAGAGCCCTAAACACCATAAATAACTGGTATAGGGATAACGGTTTATCAGTTAATGCTTATAAAACTGTTATAATAAAAGTTAAATGATGATAAAATAAGATATATTCAGACCAAACACCACAATAAAAATTACATTTAAAGGAGCTTACTCAAGAGTTAAATGATAGAATAACAAAGGGAGAGGAAAATATTTCAATAAGATATTCAAAAGTTGTGCCAAAAATAGTAAAAAGTTTCACAAAAAACTCAAAACAATAGAAAATTATACTAATCATAAAGAAGAGGATAACAAAGTAAACACTTACCAACTAGTTGAAGACTACAAACAAAACAAGAAAACATTAAAAATATACTATACTATACACAGCATTGTCGCACCAGGGAAGTTTGATGAGTTACAATGGGCACTAAAAATGTTTGCAAATACTGTCAATTTTAACTGAAACTTGGATAAAATCTGAAGAGTAAGCTAAACGTTTTGTGATCTCAAACTACAGCCACTACTATAATTTCAGAAACACAGGAAGAGGTGGTGGTGTATCGATTTTTGTTCATAATGATTTGAAGCACTCCCACGTGAGTGACACTTATTTGGATGGTAACCATTTCCTTTGGATTCATCTCAAAAATATTCTATGGAAATTGAAACTGATATAGAAAACCAGATTCGGATATAAAACAGTTTTTGGATGAATATTCTGCTCAAATATGTAAACGTAAAAGACCAATTATTATTGGTGATTTTAATTTCAATCTACTTTCCAATGATCATGGAACCCTTGCTTATAAAGAAACTTTGCAAGAAAATGGTTACAAAATTATAAACAAGATGGACCCAAAGTTTCGCACTAGGGAAACTGAAACAACTAAAACCATTATTGACCATCTATGTATTAACCTTAATGAAAAATATTTTCACTTTGCTATTCTAGAGTCACCCATTTCAGATCACAAGCAAATATATATTGAGGTTAAATAATATGAGCCAGCTCCTCTTAGTAAATTACAATATGAAGCTGTAAACTACGCGAAATGGCATACAATTATGCAAAATGACAAACAAGGGAATTAATCTAAATCGTATGATAAATTAGAAAAAAGTAAGTAAGCCATTTTGTGGAATCCCAGGAAGCCTAGCCCGATTGACCCCTGAAACTCTTTATCACAATAAATCACTTAAGATCTGGTTTGATTCACAAGGCTTAAAACATTCTAAAACCTTAATCCGGGCTTTTGATCGTAAATTTGCTTCAGAAGCCCCGGGATTAAGTAAATAAATTGCGCATTCCGGCAAGAGCCCTAACTGAACATTGTTGTCTTAAAAAGCACATGTCCATCCTAGTACTAAGCAACTCAAGAATGTGTCGGTTCTATTCCATAACGGAAGAAACGCCTCTACACATCCTAACTGATTGCGGACCCTTAACCTTTCTATACCCGCGCCAAATATTGTGACACCTATACCCGTGCACGGTCTCATAGACCGAAAGTTCGGAACCCAATTTCATAGTATTTTTTCAAGAAAACGTATAATGAAATTACGTTTTCCTTAAACAAGGGAGTATCAGGTTAATAAAAAAAACTATCGACAGTATATCATTTATTTACTGACTAACAGTCTTTTATTACAGTCTCTGGAAAATAATAAGTTTTTCATATGAGCTAATAAAAATGTAACAAAAATATTTTTTCTTCATATAATAAACTAAAACAAACTTTAATCTTAATTAAAACAAGTAAATTAACAGTAAACTTACAACCATTCTTAGGCAGAAGTCTCACTATACCAGTCAGAGCATACCATAAGCGCGTGTTCCATACAAAAATAAATTTTACATTTTACGCAGTTATAACGCGTCTTACGGTTCTTTTTTGACGTGCAAAATGCACAACGGCCGATTTTATTGTTATTAGATGTTGCTGCAGACTCAGGACCATCTAATTTACATATTTCATTGAGCCATAACTTTAGAGTTTTTGGCAATGACGTGTTGGCCGCCCGTCTCCTGAGATGCGAATTTATGAGGTCATAGGACAAAGCTTCCAGAAAAGTTCTACGGTTGACTTTCTTATTGGGATTGTTTTGCAGGTATAAAACATACGAATTTATACCCGTTACATTCATCAAACTGTAGAAAATTACCATGGGCCACCTGTTTGTGCCTCTTGAAACGTTATAGGTTTCGCACATTTTGTCCACAGTAACTACTCCACCTTTTGTCGCATTGTAGTCCATTATCAATTTAGGTTTGCCGGTTTCGACGTCGATTTTAGCATCATCACGCATGCTAGACACAAGTAAAACATTCTTGCCCTTTTTGGGCACATAAGATACAAGTGTACAATTGCCTCGGTGCTCAAATAAGCTGGATTTTTCTTCTCGGCGTCTTATCTCTGTAGACTGTTTGGGCAGTTCACAGAAAGGCAGCTAACAGAAAGTAAAAAATTTTAGCATTGATGTATAAAGAAAAAAAACGCAAAAGAGTATTTTGTCGATCTCACAGACTAACACGCGGGTATAGGAAGATTAATGCGCAAACTTAACACTCATCTGGGAAACTATGCACTCCGCCCAGAAGAAGTGAAATTGCTCACGGCTAAGCAACTCCTTCTATTCATTGAAAACATAGGGCTTAGCCGTGAATTATAGCCATAGCAGCGATCACAATAGATCTTCTAGGTCGCAGTGATACTGGTCTCTTTCCCTAGACCTGCATAGCTATTGGCATATAATAAAAAAATAGGGTCAAGGTACGCGTGACGCCAAATACGCGCGGCTCATGAATAATTTATCTATTCAATTGCGCTAGGCCCGCAGCCTGCGATCGTACAAATACCTAATAATTTACATTTGTCTAAATACCTAACTTATTTACTTAATCTACCATTTTGCCACTGTGCTAGTCTCCACCTAGCCACTTTAATTCGAATTCACAGGTTAAGTAAACCAAATACATGGTTCGATTCCCCGCTTATGAAAAAATTTACTTAAATTATTTAGTAGGTATGTTTATTATTCTGATGTATTTAGTTATGTACCTATTCAGAACAGTTCAGTACTAAGTTATTTAAAAAAATAGGTATGAAACAGCTTATCGATCTAAATCCATAAATAAACCTGCCCATACGTTAACCAACCATCGGGTTTGGTGCTCGGTTTACGCTTTTACAAGTCATGAACTCTTCAGTATGACACACTTGTTCCATCTCGATGCCTTAACAATTTAGCGATACGTTATAAAATTGTAAATTGTAAATTCGTAATGCACGCAAAGCATTCCCGTGAACTTCTCCAAGGCACATTAACATGTTACCGTTTTCACGACCACTATAAACGTACGCATTAGACATTATTAAAACAAAACAAGAAACACAAAACGTAACAACAAGTAATCACAAGTAATAACACCAAAAATTCAATGAACAAAACGTTTGACCTGTCGTATCGCTCATGCGCACGTAAACACGGAACTGTCTCAAAAACTAATTTCAGTTTAGCGACGCCGCACATGTTGCAGCGTTGCCAAACCGAAATTAACCTACTAAAATATGACCTATTTGTCGTTTTCCCCGAAAGTCCATTTCAAATTTCCCTCAATTTTATTTTAAGAATTGAAACAATTTTCAATTAATTTTATAAGATTTATTTTTTTAACTAACATTTTTTTATTTTTTTCCGAATGTTTTTTCACACTCCATGTTTTCGTAACAAGAATTTTACGCCATGGAGTATTTTTAATTCGTTCCCTTGTTGTCATTAAGAAGGATCACAGTAGCTGTATTTACTCTGCTGTAAAATAAAAAATTAAGAAATTTTTATTATCATTAAATGATACACAAAAGTTGCCAAAAAAATCCGAAAATTAAATGTGGTCGGAAGTCGAGTCATTTGATATTCATAATTAACTTAATAAAAATGTTACGATAATTATTTGGATTTCTTGAAAAAATCCCCGCACAATCCACAAAAAAATCCCCGCACAATCCACAATAAATCCCCAACCAATATAAACTACCCGCAATTTGGGGAATTCCCCACATGTTTGTAACGCTGAACAGGCGTAAATTAAAATAAATTACGAGGTGACACGAGTCGGCCGGGAGGCAGCAGCGCGTGTGTGAAAGGGAAGGGTAGAGTGAGCGTGAACACAGTAATACTTATTACATTGTTTCGCACCGAGCTAGATAGAAAAAGTTCAGCATCCGCGCATTTTTTGACCCCATAATCAGCTGATTTCAGGTTTGATTTTTACTGCTGGCTTATGCTTGGGTATTTCCATAATTTTTTAATGAAATTATCGCTTAATTTGGCTGTATTAACACGATGGAGCATGATTAAAGCTAATTAAACGTTGCAAAAAATTTTTTCACCAGGATCGATTTTCTTTTCGTCCAGTTATCAAAGGTTTCCTTAGTACTATCGTCTGTGTTCGTTTTTGGGAGCGTTTCAAAAATACCCGTTTAGTGAGTGATTATTTGAGTCAATAGACGAGATGACAGTTTTTTTTTTCAGATAAATAACATATTTATAATTTATAAACAATTTTAAAATTAGTTTTAACGCTTGCATAATAATTTGAACTATACGTTTTATTCACAAAACAGCGCCATCTATTAATAAATGGAAAAAAAAGTATATTTTGTAGGTTTTATTAAACATCAAACGATCATGCCAAAGGCTAAAATAAGATGTAAATCCTGCCAAATTGGAAAGAACCTGTTGCATATGGTCACACTGGTATTTAGAAAAATATATTATAAGAAGGCTGTTCAAACAACGATAATTTCGGAAATTCTCAGCCGAATGAATTAATTATAACTAAACAAAACATGATAGATGAAGAGGTTAAAAAAAAGATTGAGATGAAACTATTGATATTTTCAAAAGTTATCGTGTTTACTCCTCCATGCATCCTTAATAAATTTTCACCATAAGCCAAAGCTTTTTAATATATAAATAGCAATTAGTTGAATTTAAAAAGAAAATAAGTTCAACAATAATTTATCTTTCTGATAATGTGCTTTTTATATTATTTATATGTTCAATACGATTGTTAGATATGATTTCATTCAAAAACTGAACGTAGCCGGGCTAACTATGACATTGGTATGTCAAAAATCTCAGTTCCCCCCCCCCGCGCGTAGCAATGTGTGCTGTTAAGCACCACAAACATTAGGAATTAAAAATAAGTTAATTAAGCGCGATAAAATCCGTATAAATAGTTTTAATTATATATGTGTGGTGTTCGCGTTTAAGAAATCATTATACTTAATAAAAAGTAATGACCTGAAAAAGAAATAATGACGACGACTTTCAGCACACATTTAAAAATACTGTCGCGTGCCATAAGTGCCGTGAGGATGCTCAGGACAGACGATCTCAGAAACGAGTGGAAGGATAGCCTACAACATGCACAGCAGGATCATTCGGTCATTAAGCCGATTCTGGAATAGATGAAGGCCAGTGCTCCCAAGCCCAAATGGAGTGACGTCTCAGCGAAGAGTTCGACCACGATGTCCAGCGATAAGCTGATTCAGGATGGAGTTCTGTATCGTAAAAGGGAAAATGGTTAGAGAGGCAGCTGTCATTTGCAAATCGTTGTCCCTGAAGCTTAAGTACTTAATATTCTACGACTGTACCATAATGGTTGCTGCGTCCACTGTCGTAACGTTGTGGAGGATTGGAGTCGCAAAGGTACAAGTTATGCGGCTGTGAAGGGACCTCATACTCGTAGTAGATGTTCATTGAAATTGTACAATGTTTGAGCACCATAGGAGAGGATAGGCCTTGACGTTGCGGGGCCGTTTCAGAAAGACCCAATTCCCCCCCCCCCCACCTACCATGGTCGCGGAGTTAAATATAACACTACCTCAGGAGGGTACTAGCACCCCCGGTGACGGAGAATCCCTCGCTGAGCATACACTCCCAAACTGCCCTACTTTTCCTGAGCATGGGTGCTCAGGCTGCTCTTCGTATTCTGGGGGGAGGGGGGAATTCCGCTCGAGACTAAACCTTCTCGGAGCAAACGGAACAATAAGTCAAAGGCGCCCTCTGCCACGTTATCCTTGGATTTCTGCAACATCAGGGGTCTTCATTCAAACCTTAACGCCATCCACTGCCATCTGGAAACGGCGAAGTCAGCCTTGATCCTTCTAACCGAAACACAGGTGTCCTCTCTGGCTGACACTTCATATCTCTCCTACCCGGGGTACAGATTAGAACACTCTTTTGTGCCCCGGGCTGCAGTTTGCTTGTACGTCAGAGAGGACATCTGTTTTCGACGCCTCGGCAGCCTTGAAGGTATGGACCTGACCATCTTATGGCTACGCGTAGACAGCGACGACCATCCCCGCGTCAACGAGTGCTTATATAGGTCCCATAGCAGTAATTCTGACACAGACCGATTGATCAACCACGTCAGATGGCTGCAGACTCCGTACTACAACAGGTCCCATCCGCAAAGATCGTCATAGATTTAAGATATTAACGCCCACCATGCTGAATGGCTTGGTTCTCGTTTAACCGATCATGCGGGTAGATCTGTTTACGACTTTGCTTTGGCATATGGTCTGACACAACTGGTTACCTCGCCTACGCGAATCCCGGATGTGGAAGACCATGTTTTTTTTATATAGAAGAGGGGGCAAACGAGCATGCGGCTCACCTGATGTTAAGTGACTACCGCCGCCCATGATCAACTGCAACATCAGGGGAATTGCAGATGCGTAGCCGGCCCTTTAGAAAGGAGTAAGCTGTATTCTTGAAGGTCCCTAGATCGTATCGGTCCGGAAAAATTGCAGGTGGTAAACTATTCCACAGAGAGGTCGTACGCGGAAGAAAACTCCTTGAGAAACGTACAGTGGCGGACCGCCAAGCATCCAGATGGTGTGGATGGTATCGGGACGTTTGCCGCGTAGTGCATTCACGAAATTTGGTGGCTGGGATTAATCCGAACAATTCCTCAGAGCACTCCCCAAGGTATATGCGAAAGAAAATGCAAAGTGGTGCAACATCTCTTCGCAGCGCCAGTGAATCGAGCTGAACGGAAAGCACTCGGTCGTCGACGATTCGAGCCGCTCTGCGCTTGATACGGTCAAGTGGAAGGAGCTGGTACTGGGGATCCCCAGCCCAGAGATGCGAACAGTATTCCATGTGCGGTTGAACCTGCGCCTTGTAAAGTTACAGGCGGTGTGCCGGCATGAAATACTAGGCTGCACTAAAAGTATCGGGAATGGATTATTTCCACTGTTCCTGTCATATCAAAATCTTTTTAATTGAAAACTCTTGGTTTTAAAAATCGAATACCATTTATTAATTTAAAAAAAGATTCTCGGTCTTGTCACAAGGTTTTGTCAAACTTGTTTCGTCGTTGAGAAAATGGAATTGACTCGAGAAAATTCAAGAGCGATGATTTATTATGACTTACGAAGTGGTTTAACACAAAAACAGTGTGTTGACCGGATGATTTCTGCATTTGGTGATGAAGCACCATCCATTCTGAATTTCAACGTGGACGTGTCAAGCTCACTGATGATCCCCGTCAAGGTCGTCCAAAAACTGCAGTCACCCAAGTAAACGTTGATGCTGTGCGTAAGCTGATTGAGGAAGATCGAGATGTGACATACCGCGAAATTCAGGCAACTTTAGACATTGGCATGAGTCAAATACAAATAATCTTGCATGAACAATTAGGTATAAATAAGTTGTTATCCCGATGGATACTGCATTCGCTCTGTGAAGAGCAAAAAGCGGCTCGCGTTACTTGGTGCGTCAGAAGTCTCGAAAGATTCCACGCAGGATCCTCAAATGCTGTATACAACATCGTATCAGGTGACGAATCCTGGATATATACGTACGAACCCGAAACAAAAGACCAGTCACGAGGTTGGGTGTTCGAAAATGAGTTAAAGCTAACAAAAATTGTTCGTTCACGGAGTACTGCAAAAAAAATGGTGGCCACGTTTGTCTCCAAAATCAGCCATGTTACGACTACTCCTCTTGAGGGACAAAGAACGGTTAATGCAGAATGGTATGCTAGCATTTGTTTGCCACAGGTCGTTTCTGAGAAGAGAACTGTAACCGCCGCATCATCCTCCATCACGACAATGCGAGTTCTCACACCACACACGGAACAAAAGAGTTTTTAGAGCGAGAAAACATAGAATTATAAGACCATCCGCCGTACAGCCCCGACCTAAGCCCTAATGATTTCTATACTTCCCTAAAATAAGGTATAAATTGCGTGGACAGAGATTTTCATCACCTGAAGAAGCTGTGGACGCCTAAAAAACGGCCATGTTGGAGACCTCAACTTCCGAATGGAATGGTTGCTTCAATGATTGGTTCCATCGTATGGAAACATGTGTCAAATTTCGCGGAGAATACTTCGAAAAGCAACAAATACATTTTTAAATAGTAATGTTGTGTCACTTCCTTGATTCCCGAAATTTTCAGTGCCGCCCTCGTACTGTCCCAATCTACTGAGCACGCCAAGCTTTTTAGAGGCCAATTTGGCCTTCTCTTTCAAGTGACCACGAAACTGCATGTCACTCGTTATGTCGACGCCGAGGATTCCGATACTGGCTGAGGCAACAAGGGCAGTGCCTTGAAACTGGGGTTCTTTTTAGCGGTGAACGCGCAAACTTCTGTATACTGAGGGTTAAATTGGACTAGATTTAGTCGCCCCCAATCCGAGACTTTGTTCAGCAAAGACTCGACTTCAGACACAAGTTTGTCCCGGTACTCGGAGACGTTTTCCCGAGAAATATTGGGATTGGCGGTGTACAGCGCATCACCAGTGCTGTCATCTGCATAGCAATGAATGTTACTGGCTTGCAACATATCATTGCTTGAAATATATCACCTTCCCTGTTGGATCTTTTGCTGACATTTCATTCAGACAGATATCAGGTCTCCGTTAATGCCCCTCTTGGCTCCTCGGACCACTGTCTGATCAAGAGTACGGTGCCACTCACGCTCCCGTCACGGTTGCGTACTGCAGGTTGCCGCCGTGTTTGGCATTATAAGTCGGCCGATTGAAACGGGATGCGATCTTTTTTTGCATCCTACCCTTGAAGGTGGGCTTGCTTCTCGCCGGATGATCCCAGTATTGTTGCTGATTCTGTCGCTTATATGGTGCTACAGGGAATAGTACTATTTATTCCATCATATGTAGTATCTATTGGATGCAGAACCCAGCCTTGGTTTGTTTGCTCCAGCAAAATTGCATTACATCATAAGCAGGAGTGTTACCAGGCCTGGGCTCGCGCATCAACCTCTCGGGATGTAAATACCAACGTTCTTAAAAAGAAGTATAATTCTGCTTCCAGGTCCTTCAAAAGTGTCAATGTCAAGGCAAAGTCAGAGCACATCGGCAGAATTTGCGAGAAACTTGTTGGTCTTCCTTCGGAAACACGTGCACTCTGGTCTCTCGCCAAGGCTGTCCAAGGGAACTTCTGCCAGCCATCTCTTCCATCTCTTCACAGGAAAGGTTGACTCATTGGCCCATGGCGCAAAAGACAGCCGATCTACTGGGGTCTGTCTATGCGTCTAACTCTACTCTTGATGACGTGGCAAACACACCGCCGACCATTCCGCAGTGTTGGTGCTCCATGCAGGATGTGCTGTTTAGCCAACACTCGGTGCGCAGAGCACTCCTTTCCCTGGACATCAACAAGTTGAGTGGGCCGGATGGCGCCCCTCCTATTGTGCTGAATACGGGTGCTCGGGAGTTGGCACCGGTCCTAACGCGTCTTTTCCGGTACTCCTACTCCCTAGGCGTAGTCCCGAAATCATGGAAAACAGCCTTCGTGCACCCGAACCCTAAAAAAGGTAACCGCTCTGATCCGTCCAACCGTAGACCTATCGCCATCACCTCCTTGTTCCCTAAAATAATAAAATCTATTACTAACAACCAGCTCATGCGGCACCTTGAGGATCACCAGCTGATTAGTGACCACCAGTACTAATTTATAATAATTAAAATAATAAAAAACGTAATTTACAATTTATTTTAATGAATATAAAACATGACTTCTTCTTCTAATAATAACTTCTTTATTTTCTTTAAATTATATTATAATCATTTCAAACTAGCGCACAACTTAGCGATCGCAGCGCCTCACTTATTTTGCCCATATTTTTGGAACACTATTTTCTACAGCGATCGTTCTCCTGTTCTCTAACCTCCATGTATCATCTCTAATTGTCAATAGGGATAGGCAAATAAAAATATATCGATATATATGGTATTGATATTTTTTTGCGCCCGAAGCAAATAAGGGCAACCCTCCGGTAACGGGAGAGGGAGGTAGTGAATGCTCATAGCATATTTTACCCACTAAAAATCGATATTTTTAAATCGATATATATCGCGTGACAAATATCGATATATCGTCATCTTTTGCATGATGTAGTGAGATAAGGCCACAAACTAATAAGAGTACTAACGTACGATAAGGCCCAACATTAAAGTGCTTTTGTAGCAGATTTTGTTGCTTAATGTTTTTTTCGATTAATACAACATTTTGAAATATATCAAAATTGATACGATATATACTCTAAAAAAAAGACGTATGGCACTCGGGGACTGCCGCGGTAAAGCTATTGCATAGCATTTTGTATTAACTTATGCAATTATAATTATTTATTTATTTTATTTATGCAGTATTTCTTTTTCTTTGATATTAATTCAAGTTACACTTTTTGAGCGTGTTGACCGATAAGAAAACAATTTTTTTTTCTTTTATTAAATAAATAAATAATAAATGCACTTTGTTCATTCATATTCAAAACACTTTATACACAAATTTTACAAGTACGGCTATTCACTGTTGTACATAAATTCCTATACACCTATATACTTTCTCATAAACAGCTGCTTATGTATTCGTCCGATTTCGGAGCAGCTCGTCTCGATTCGTGCGAGCTTCGTAGAGTCGTACAATACGTCTAGTTGCACGCACATAAACACCGTGTCGAAGACTGACTCTGGTAAATTTTAAATATGACTGGATAGATAAGAAAAGTTGGTTTAATATGATTGTTGAAAACAAATACCCTTTAATTGTAATAAAAAATACTTGAGGTTAATGAATGTTGAATCAAAAACATTATTTTTTTATTTAATTTACGGACTCCTATCCAGATGTTTACTAGGAGAATACAAAGTTTATTTCATTTTTGTAATATGGCTAATTATTAATTAGGCAGGGATTTCTAAGATTAATAACTAATTAACTAAGATTAAGGTTAAGAACTAAGATTAAGATTAATGATAAGATAGGAACTGATTTAATATAAGGTTTACATTTACAATGTTCCGAAATAAATAAATAAATAATTGACCATGAGTGAGTAAAAATAATATCTTTTATTTTACACATTGAGTTATAATGTACTACGTACTAGAGAAGACGCCTCAACTCGAATGTTTGTAACACGCGTTAGAGCGCACGCACTCCAACTCACTTAGTCTGTGTCAAGCGGTTGCCGCAACGTGAGACGATTGAGTGAAGAATTGTTTTTAAAATAATATGCCTTCGTGTGCATTGAGATATTGTTCAAACAACTCGAGAAACATAAGTAAAAGTCAAGGAGTGACTTTTCACCAGTAAGTTCAATTTATATTTCAGTTAAAATAAGTGCAAGTAGGTATTATTTTTCTTGTACCGTTTGTTATTTTTCTTGTATACTCATATATATATATATATATATATATATATATATATATATATATATATATATATATATATATATAAGAATTTAAACTATACGCGTGTGTGTGTTTGTGTGTATATAAAGAGGGCTACTTTTAATATCGCTCATTTTAATATCAAAAATTTAGGTTATCTTTATAGCAGTATTATATTTTCAATTCAAAATTAGTACTGCATTTGTGATAAAAATAAAATGTATGTATATAGAGTACTCACTCATTTTCTTTCACTATTTTTTCGTGACTTTCTTCATTAATAATAAATGCACTTTGTTCATTCAATTTCAAAACACTTTATACACAAACACCGTGTCGAAGACTGCCGAAAAGAAACGACGTTAGACCATCGTTAGACAATGCACGGCCTTCAAGCCATACCTCCGTGCCCGTCGGAGTGGGGAGCGTGAGGTTTTTTCGTTACGGAATAAATTTCTGGATTCGGTCCCCGCGCTCAAGGCCCGCGAAAGAAGCTATGCAATAGCTTAATAAATATTGAATATCGATATATCGGGATTAAATATATCTTAGATTTTAGGAGAAAATATCGCTATTTCGATATATCGATATTTTTTACCCAAGCCTATTTGTCAAAGGTCATAACGTCAACCAAAAACAAAACTTTCCCTGCTAGAAAACTAATACTTTTTCATTGAATTTCCCACTGTTAGAAGAAAAGTGAACACAAAATATTTAAAAATTATAAGTAGCATACATTTTTATAAAAATGGACACAAATAAAAACTCGACTTCTCCTAAAAATAATCATTTTATTACAGTTATTTTATGTGTAATTGCTTTACCACTTTCTATGTCTTTGTGGATTATTAATATAATTTATTCAAAATTGATGGATCAAAATGGACTTGATGGTAAGTCTCATGCGTAGGTAGTGTATATTTATTAAAATTCACTAATGAGACAAAACAAACCTTTTTAGAGCCTGCAGTTATTTCTCCCGCACGATGGCTGGCTTCCTGTTTCATACCTTTAGTTATATGTATCTACGGGTATAAAAAGAAGAACCTTAGTTTTAGTGGTGCAGTCTTAGGATTTGCTGTCGGATTTGTACTAACTTTGGCTAATCTATGTTTTTTTGCCGATCTCCTAATATTTTTTGTATCATCTTCCAAAGCAACTAAAGTAAAGGCTCATTTGAAAAGAAAATTTGAAGAAGATTTTAAAGAAGGTAATAAATTTAGGATTATCACATAATTTTATTTTTTAAACTATTTTAAGTAACATAGTAACGTTTTATGTTTTCTTTAATATTAAAATTTAGAAACTAAACTAAACATTTGATGAAAAGTAAAAACCTACTACAAAAAACTAATAAGAATAAAACAATCATTACATTTTAACTGTTAAGCTGGTGCTATTACAAAGCATAAAGCCTCATCTTCAGAAGCTTAGATTCATTGCCAGCTTTTACTTTTTAAAGTAAATTTTTTGATCGTTTTGACAACTAGAAGCAGCTGATGAGAATCTGGACTGAATGCTATATGGCCAAAACTTATTAAGCAGATTAATTCTCTGGACATGTTAATTTACTGGTACATAAACACTTAATTATTCAACATTCATTAATGGACAAACCATGATAACTGACAAGCTAGGCAAGTCCTGCATTAAATTGTTACATTTCCAATTCATTAATACAACTTAAGGAATCCCAAATATGGAATGTAATACTAGTGCTTTTACAGGACATGGTTGTTTTTAACAGGCATCAATTTACCATAAGTTTTACAGACAGTCCCTGGTGCAGGGCTTGCCTGAGGGAAAAAGAAACTGTAGCTCACATACTGCTGGTATGTCTGGAAGTCTCCACTTATAGTGCTCTATACATCTTATGGTGTAGAGGTCCCACCACATGGTTATCGGTAATATTAAGGGACTAAAATCCTCCAATAGTTAAGTTATGGCATCGGGGAAAATAACATGCTGCAAGCCATTGTGCTCCAGATGAAATTAGGGTCATGATGGTAAGTAGATGCTTATAGATGTCTACATCTATCTTTCACCATACAAAACACTACAGCATTATTCTGCTGTATCATACTGGCATTCTGTGAGAGCTTGGTCCTACCTCGGTCGAGTTGACCCATTCATGCTGCAGCTATATATAGGTGTAGTGTGACTCAACCACTTAAAAATTGTCTCAACAAAGGCTAGCATTTGTGCAGAACTGAAATATAGCGCATGAGTTGAATTTGTACGAATATATAATTCAATTTTGAAACCTAACAATATTCTATCTGTAGAAGAAAAACAGTTATATTTTTCTCCTCTTTATCTGCTCTATTTGAGATAAGTCATGAATAACTGAAATTGACTATATTACTTTTTTTGGTATAAGTGTTTTGTATAAATTAATTAGTTAATTATGTGGTATTATTATATAGTAAATAAATAGATTTCGACTGATGTTGGCCTGACCTGGGACCCAAACTTGGAACTTCATGACTTACAGTTGTGCTTACGACCACTATATCAACGAGGCAGTGGTGAAACAACTAATAACTGAAATGTTGCTTAAATAGTTACATTAAAAAATTCATTCCCCATTTTCTCAGATTTCTCTGTCTGATCTGAACTACTGCCTATATAAATATAATATGGAGAATTACTTGTCCAAATCATATTTATACGGGTGTTAGTGTAAACACCGTTATCTTTGTAACCAGTAGTGTGATTTCACTTATAGAACGTAAATTCAATGAATTTAAAGAAAACTCTATTTTCTTTCATAATATTTAAAAAGTTTCTGTCCGACCCCGTCTGTAAATTCATGGATACCCTATGCGCCCGAGTGATGTAATCACTAATCACTGTAAAGATCACCGCCCGTGCTAGCTACCTACACAACATTCCAATAAAAACACAGTAGGTACACATAACCTGTGATGTAACTTTTCTTTCATACTTTCATCTTGGCTTAGGACAGGCAAAAATTGAGGAATTAAGGAAAAATTGAGATTTTACTAAAAAAAATGTTATTTTTGATTGAATTTACGTTCTATAAGTGAAACCAAACCACTGGTTTCAAAGATAACAGTGTTTACACTAACAACCTGTATAGTATCACCCTTGCTAGTAGAAAATTAAATTAATATTAAAGTTCAAAGATATCACATTAATATACATACAAAAAATAACATTTAATCTATTTAAATTTTTTGAATTGTAGGTGGCCAAAGGAATTGGATTCAAGTTCTGTGTAATGGAGGCATGGCCACACAGTTAAGTTTATTGTACTTACTAGATGTTGGTGCTTCAGAAAGGCCTATTGATTTTATTAAAGATTATAGAGCATCTTGGCTTTCTTTAGGTGTTGTTGGTAAGATTTTCTTAAGATATTGTGCTTATGACTTGAATTATGTTATACATTAGAATATAACTAATTGAACTTAATTAAACATGCTTGTTTAAGGTGTACTAGCATGCTGCAATGGCGATACATGGGCTTCAGAACTGGGAACTGTCTTTAGCAATGACGACCCAATTCTTGTAACATCTTGGAAGAAAGTACCAAAAGGAACAAATGGAGCAATAAGTCTCATTGGAACAATTTTTAGCACAGTTGGAGGACTTGTTATAGGAATGGCTCATTATTTAGCTTTATTATATTTTTCTGACAAAAGTCTATGGACTTATGCACCTCCTCAGTGGCCAATTATTGTTTTTAGTGCTTTTGCTGGGTTTTTTGGCAGCTTCATTGACTCTATATTGGGAGCTACCTTACAATATTCTGGTAATTATTTAAATATGTAAATATGTTATATATAATATGTTTACTAATCCATTTGTTTATGATTTTAACAATTCATGTGTTCAATTTCAGGATTAGATGAAAATGGAAAAATTGTAACACATTCAAATGAGGCTGTTAAACA
Source organism: Parnassius smintheus behrii (assembly GCA_036936625.1). Lineage (NCBI taxonomy): Eukaryota > Metazoa > Arthropoda > Insecta > Lepidoptera > Papilionidae > Parnassius > Parnassius smintheus. The sequence continues at coordinate 20,984,723 of JAUPFT010000010.1, read as the reverse complement.
TATCAGTGGAATAAACATATTAGATAATCACAGTGTCAATCTTATATCTACTATAATTATGGGAATGCTTTTACCAACTGTCAGTAAAGCTATGTGGCCCCAATTTTGATACTTAAATACTAAAGAATACTCACTATGTTTTTTAATTTTGTTTACTGATACAATTTTTATATGATGAATTATATTAAAAATGTGTTCTTGTTAACTATAATAAATGATATGTTTCATTTAATTTATTAATAACTCTAATGCATCATACAAGGATATTTCTCCTCTGTCTAAAAAGGCAATCATTAATTTTTCAGCAATTATGTATTTTAAATAGAAGTATTAAGTAGTACTGGAACCAAATAAGTGTTTCCTGTTCTCATTCAAAGTATTCTATATGGAATGGGAATGTAAAATAAGGTATTTAAATATAAGTAGACTTAAATAATGGATCTTTTATGACCTATTTTCCTGAATTTAGACCCTGATACATTCCTGTATAATTCCTCAGTGAAATACACTCATGAAAAGATGAATTTTACAAAATACTGTAAAGTTGACATTAAAAATTGGGGGATGAGTCGCTCGCGTCCGTAGGTTCCGACCACCTAACCTTTAGGCCCACCCTACACGTGTCCCCCGGGTGGTGCTAAACGAGCGACAAAGCCAAAAAAATAGACTCGGCTTCTCGCCGTATGGTAGCGGCGTAAAATCTACCACCACCCCTTGTTCGCACCATGACTCAGGAAATAAAAGAAATGGCCCCGAGTTCCCGGCGCCCCTTATATGGGGCAGGGGTGCGAAGAATCTCCGGGAGAAAAACCGGCGACGAGGTTCGCCACCCGTCACGTTCTGTCTCCTGGAGGGGCGAAAAGTGGATTGCGGAAACCCGTCTGGCTACGCTGAATGTATGTGGAGGAATGAATGATAAGATGGATGAAGTATGCGAAATGATGAATGACAGAGGAATAGATGTGTTATGTGTGAATGAGACGAAACGAAAGGGAAAGGATGCCACTGCACATGGCACGTATACCGCGTATTGGTCTGGTGTGGGCGAGACCGAACGGGCATGCCAGGGAGTCGGTTTCATCCTTTCAGAAAGAATGGGTCAATGTGTGAAAGAGTATGAATGTGTAAGCCCGAGACTGCTATGGATACGAATGAAAGTGGGCTTAAAGAAGCTGTTCCTGCTAGGGGTGTACGCCCTAGACATGTCTAAGCCCACTTACATCCGAGAGCAGTTTTGGGACATGGTAAGGATAGTGTTGACAAAATGTAAGGAAAATGAAAATATTATTATGTTAGGAGACTTTAATGGAAGAGTTGGGGTGAAGAGGTCTGGTTTTATAAGGATATTGGGAACGTTTGGTGATGAAAGTATAAATGAGAATGGTGAAGACCTCCTCACCGTATGTGCGGAAAAGAATCTTTTTGTGACGAATACTTTTTTTTCGTGATAAGAAGGTTCACATGTATACATGGGAAAGAGGTGATGATAGAAGCATGATAGATTTCGTAATTGTGGATGAAAGAATGAGGAGCGCAGTCGTAGATACAAGGGTTTACCGGGGGTCCAACGTAGGGACGGATCATTACTTGGTCTTATGTCGAATTAATGGTCTTTTCAAGCGTTGGCGGCATCGGACATCTGTGTCTACCACTGCGTTACAGCGTATAAGAATAGAGAAGTTACAAGATGAAGATGTGAAAGAGAAGTATAAATGTAGACTGAGAGAAAATATTAGATGTTTGAATGAGTTGTGTATGAATGATTTAGACTTGAATACTATGTGGGATAATATTAAGAAAGGTTTGGTGGATACCGCCACCGAAGTATGTGGTGTAAGTAAGAGAACAAATGAAAGGAATAGTAATACGTTATGGTGGGATGATGGGGTACGGGTGGAAGTTGAATCAAAGAAGAAAGCATGGTTAGATTTACTAGCAACCAAAGCCGGTAATTCTTCTGGTATGAATGATGAGATTGAAAGAAAAAAGGCAGAATTTAGACGTCTAAATAAGAGAGTAAAAGAAGTTGTTGAAAGGAAAAAGAAAGAAAGAACGGATAAGAATGATAGAAGGATATCTGATAATTTCCAGGCTAACATAAAAATGTTCTGGAAACTCGTAAGAACTGCCAGGGGAAATACAAAACAGCCTATAATAAATGCTATAAGAGACGAGAATGGATGTATTCTGAATGATGAAGTTTCGAATTTAAACAGATGGAAGGAATACTTTGAAAGCGTGTTTATGAGTGAAGAGTCGTCTGAATTAAATGAACTAGAAATTCCGAAGGAAGTGGAAAGGGGTATGGAGATAAGTGTAGATGAAATAATGAAAGCAATGAAAAGCATGAAAGCAGGTAAGGCAGCTGGATATGATAGAGTATCACTCGAGATGCTAAGAACTGGAGAGGGAGTGGTGGCAGGCCTGCTGTACACCTTGTTTAATTTATGTTGGGAATTAAAACGGGTACCGGATGACTGGTGTAAAGCAGTTATAGTACCAATATATAAGGGAAAAGGGTCACAGCAGGACTGCAAAAACTACTACGGTATCAGCTTGCTTAGTATTGTGGGTAAACTGTATGCTAAGGTGTTAATTGAAAGAGTTATGAAAGAAACTGATGGAAAAATTTGGGATGTGCAAGCGGGTTTTAGAAAGCGAATGGGGTGCACAGATCAAGTCTTTTCCATGCGCATGATTGCGGAGAAGTTTTTGGCCAAAAACCAGAAAGTTTTTTGTGCGTTCATGGACTTGGAAAGGGCTTATGACAGAGTGGACAGGAATGTGTTATGGCAAACACTGAACTCATTTGGGTTGAGCGCTGGTTTGATACGGGCATTAAGGTCTCTTTATGGGGACTATAGTGCTTGTGTCAGGATCAATGGGGTCTACTCGGACTGGTTTGGCATCCAAAAAGGTGTCAGACAGGGCTGTGTAGCTTCCCCTTGGCTGTTCAACCTATTTATGGACCGGTGTTTGCAAACTTTGAAAGATGGAGAATGTGGGTTAAGAATGGGCGAGTTAACCGTCAAATGCCTTTTGTATGCCGATGATCAAGTCATATTTGCGTCATCGGCGGCTGAGTTGCAAATGATGGTTACATTAATGAACTGGGAATTAAAAGAAAGGGGAATGAAAGAGAACGCAAGTAAGACGAAAGTGATGGTTTTTGAAAGAGAAGAAAGCAAAACGGTATGTGAAATAAGAATAGAAGGAGAGTTAATTGACCAAGTGGATGAGTTTGTGTATTTGGGATGTGTATTTAGCTGGGATGGTAGATATGATAGGGATATAGAACGACGAGTAAATGCAGGGAATAGAGTGAATGGGGCACTACACTCTATTATGAAAAACCAGAATATGTCAAAACAGGCACGTATGGTAATTCATAATGCTGTGTTAGTACCTACTTTAATGTATGGTAGTGAAAGCTGGGTGTGGCAGAAGAAGCACGAAAGTAGAATAAATGCTGTAGAAATGCGGTCTTTAATCTTTAATCTGAGGTTGAATCTGAATGACAGGGTGAGAAATTGCGTGATAAGAGATAAATGTGGTATGCAAGATGATATTGTGACCAGGATTAAGAAAGGAATGCTTCGGTGGTTTGGTCACGTAGAATGAATGAATGAGGAAAGAGTGACAAAGCAAATTTATATGGCAGATGTGAACGGCCGAGTCGGAAAGGGACGCCCTAGAAAAAAGTTTATCGACCAAATTGGCGATATTTTGAAAATGGGCCACGTTAGAAGTACCCTTAACCGACGAGCATGTATGCGTAGATATATGGATGTGAAGGAGGCGAAAGAGGTATGTCAGGATCGTGCCAAATGGAAGTCCGTAGTCTCTGCCTACCCCTCTGAGTGACAGGCGTGAGTGGTTATGTATTTATGTTGACATTAAAATATTTATTGTGACGGCCTCCGTGGCGCAGTGGCTTAGCAATGAGTTGCAGTGCTGGGGGCCGCAGGTTCGAATCCTGCACAGAACAAGTATTTGTACGGCCTACAAATAATTGTTCCAGGACTGCATGTTTATCCTTGTGAAATTTATGCCTGCAAACTGCCTCCACAATGCATGAGAAAATCCTAATGTGGGTGTAACTTTCATTAAAAAGTTATTAAAAAGGACCATATTTATTTTGTACGTATTTATGTACAAAATAAGTATGGTCCTAAGAAACTGAAAGTATATTTATAGAAATTTGTAACTATACATAAGGGGGTCCTTGTAGAAGCGTGCCCGTCGCGACCCCTGCCAGCCCTTTTCAGGGCTGCAATTCTACACAGCTGCGCACCCATGCAAACGAGGGTTAGGGCGTCCCCCCAAGGCGACGCACACCAGCTCGTCCCCGTTGATGTGGAATGCAGCGCGCAAAGCGGCGATGGGGACCGCCACCCGTCACGCACAGCCCGACACGGCGGAAGGTGGAGGACGGAGTGCAGAGTTGGCACGTGGAATGTTAGAGGGGGCATGAGAGATAAGACGAATGAGTTGATCGAAATAATGAAAGAAAGAGAATTAGATGTCGTGTGTATGTCGGGGACCAAACGGAAAGGCAGTGGTACTGAAGAGCTCCCTGGCGGGACGTTAGCTATATGGTCCGGAGTCCCGGAAAGCGACAACGCCTGCCAGGGAGTGGGAGTGCTGTTGTCGTCCCGGTTGGTCGATCTTATGACTGAATACAAGGTTGTGAACTCAAGACTTCTCTGGGTTCGCTTCAAAATGGGACTGACGAAGTTATTCCTTTTGGCTGTTTATGCGCCGGTAGCTTCGTCGTCCAGGGCTGAGCTGGAGAGTTTTGGGAGAATGTAAGAGAAGTTCTAGATTTGGTTAAGGGAAACGAAAGAACTGTTGTATGTGGTGATTTGAATGGATGGGTAGGTATCGCTCGACCAGGATACGAGTCGGTGCTTGGAAAGTTTGGCGATAAAAGGGTTAATGATGCTGGCAAGCTTATACTGGCTGTATGCAAGGAAAAGGGTCTTCTTGTGACAAACACTATGTTTAATCACAGGAAAATCCATATGTACACTAGAGAAAGAAAGAATGAGAGAAGTATGATTGATTTGTTCCTGGTGGATGACCGACTGCGAAAACAGGTGATGGATACACGAGTGTTCAGGGGTGCTGACCTGGGAACGGATCATTATCTAGTAATTACTAGATTTAGGGGTTTGTTCGCGTGATCTCTCCGCATGATCACGGAGAAGCTTCTGAGTGTTAACCAGAGGATTTTCTGTGCTTTTGTGGATCTGGAGAAAGCATTTGATAAGGTTATAAGGAAGAAAATGTGGGAACTGTTGCCGGGATATGGTGTGGATGGTCGATTGTTAAGGGCTGTGCAGTCACTTTACTATGACTGTAAAGCCTGTGTGCGGGTAGGGCATGACCTGTCACCAATGTTTAGCGTCCAAGTGGGCGTAAAACAGGGTTGTGTCATGTCTTCCTGGCTGTTCATACTGTATCTCGACAGCTGTTTACAGAAGCTGAAAAATAGCTGTTTGGGTGTGAAATTGGGTGACATAAAAGTTAATTGTCTGCTGTATGCTGATGATGCAGTGCTTATTGCACCATCAGAAGCAGAACTGCAGGCATTAGTCACGTGTATGAAAGAGGAATGTGAAATTAAAGGTCTCCGTTTGAATGCTAATAAAACTAAGGTTCTGGTATTTGAAAAGGACGAAGAGAGAACGAAATGTGAAATATGGGTAAATCAGGAATGTCTAGAACAGGTAAATGAAATTGTATACTTGGGGAGTGCTTTCAGCCGGGATGGAAGATCTGATTTAGATGTGGATAGACGTGTCGCTGCCGGAAACAAAGAAAATCAATGGTGCCCTGAATGCATTAGTAAAAAGGCAAGGCGTGGTTAAGAGTGCACGTCTTGCAATACATAACGCAGTGTTGGTACCGACTTTGTTATATGGCAGCGAAACCTGGGTATGCCAGAAGAAGCATAAAAGCAAGTTGAATGCAGTGGAGATGCGATCTCTTCGTAAAATGTGTGGCGTTAGCATAGCCGACCGAAAGCGAAACGAAGAGATTCGCAATATGGCAGGATTGAAAGATGACCTTATCACAAAAATTGATAGGGGCGTACTCCAATGGTTTGGGCACGTTGAACGAATGAGTGAAGACCGAATGGTGAAGAAAATATATAGAGCGAAAGTAAATATTAAAAGGTGTCGAGGTAGACCGAGACTAACTTTCGAAGACCATGTGAGCAAATTGCTCGAAGAGGGGAGGGTCAAGAGTACTCGGATACCTAGACGTGCATGTATGAAGAAGTTAATGAACCTGAAAGAAGCGAAAGAGGTATGTAAGGATCGTGATACTTGGCGTCTGTTCTCTCTGGCTACCCCGTTAGGGATTGTGCGTGAAGATAAGTAAGTAAGTAAGTAATACATAAGGTTAGACAAATTGTTAAAGCCAATGCATCATATAGTTTAAATACCACTATATTCACCTCCATACACAAATACTCCATAAAACTTAAAGATGCTTACATGTACTGCAAAGCTGACACTTCAGATTCTGGTTAAGTTCCACACTCAATTAAAATGGTTGCCTGGCCAGTATTTGGCAGCACTCGGCCTAAGAGTCCGTTAGGGTAGGTAGCGGGCTCTTACCACCGGTCTGAAGTGTGCGGAGAGCCTGTCTAGTTACAGGCTTTGCATCTTAGTCTCCAGCGGTAACAACGCATTTCTGTAGCCTTTTTGTTTGAATTTGGCTGCAGGTGTTCATGGGAGGCAGTAGCTACTTACCGTCAGGTGAACTCATTTCAGTTTTATAAAGTACAGTGGATTTCACTTATAACGACGATAGTGACGAAATCACCGAAAGTCGCTATATCCACAGGAGTCGCTATATCCACAGGAGTAGGGAGGACAGAAAACTTGACATTAAGAAAGCATGAAAATAATATTTATTGTTAAATAATACTTTTTTTCGAAGCGTTGCATAATTTCGGAGCGGTTTTTCCACGTCGTTGACACTATAGAATGCGAAATATTTAATTCTTTGGAGAAGTTAATATGGCTCTCACCATTTTAATTCGAAATAATATCTACTTTTTCTTTAACCGTAAACGTTCTAACGGTTGCCATGATTAACAAGTGATCTAACATCCCAAAAAAAATACTTACTACGTAACTAATTTTAAGCGTATTATCAAAGGTGCCGACCTTCTGGAACTACAAACAAGAGATAAGAAAGCTTAATGACTCTATAAATTAACCTTTGTGTGTTTGTTTATTGATTCGTGCGTTGGGTATATACTCGATCGTAATGAGATTTCAAGGAATTTCTTATGAATGACTTATTAAAACTGGTCGCTGTGCCCGAAAATTGTTGTAATATCCGAAGTTGCTATAACCGAACCATTCTCTATCAAAACAAGGGTCTTCAAAGTAAAGTCGTTATAAACGAAAAGTCGTGGATAGATCCCTAAAGATATACCTATGCACTCTCTTTATTTTATTTTTATTTGATCAATGCACGCCATTGTGTTTTAAAAACTAAATTTTCTTTCACTTGTAACGCTCACGATTTATATCTTTATCTATAAATCTATACCTACTTCTACCTACTTTATCTATAATCTATATATAAATCTATACCTACTTCCTTTACCTACCTACTTTATCTATAATCTATATATAAATCTATACCTACTTCCTTTACCTACCTACTTTATCTATAATCTATATATAAATCTATACCTACTTCTTCGGCTCGGTAGTGCAGCGCCTTACGCTACGGCCACACTACCTTACCGTCTACCACCCTTTTACCGCAACAATTATGGCATTGAATTACCGTTTCAATTACTACGTTAAGTGGTGTGGTTTCACTGGAGTTTACTTAGATTTGTCAATAAAGTAGGCGGTAAAATATTTTATGGAGGTTGAAGCTGCAGCTGTAATGATTTTTTATATTTATTTAGGTGGTTTCGGTAATAATTCATTAAGGATTCTTTTTCTTCTTCAAACCATCTATTGTAAGTACAATAGATGGTTTGAAGAAGAAAAGTTCCAAGTGGAAATGACAAATTTTGTTTGATCCGATGCCAAGCATCATATTCTCTTTGATTATATACATGTCTGTATAATCAAAGCATATTCTACACCGCAATTTTTATGGGCTTTCTGTCGGGTATCCCAAAGAGACGGTTCGGATTGGAGTAATTCCAAAAATTCAAGCGCTTTTTCGTTTGACCACTCCATGTCGGTCGATACGTGCGTCGCCGTTAAGCTCATGGCTCATGTTGCACACTGGACAAACGGTAGTGGTGTGGCCAACGCATTAATTACTGTGGTAATCTTCTTTGATGTGCGAAAAAAGACCGCCGCCGGAGCTATTGTCTACCGCCATTTGCCATATTGGTTGGCATTGTAAAATTATGGCCATAAATCGTCGTTACACCTAGGCGTTGTTGAAGTTATGGCAATAATTATTGGCATATCACGGTAGTGTGGCCGTAGCATTAGCATTTAACTATGACGTTGGAAACCACGCGTTCGAATCCCACACGGAACAATTACGATATATAGAATATTGTTCCGGGTCAGGATGTATTTGTCCATGTAAAATTTATGTAAAACGCCTCCAAAATAGAGGAAATTTTTTAGCTAGGGTTTTTAACGTTTAAAATAAAACTTGTCATGTAGTTGTTATTTGCGTTGTTCTTGTCGCAATAATTAAAGAACGGCTGAAGACGTTAAATCCGCCTTGTACGTTTTGCTTACAAAGTATAAAAAGAATAAAGCGATTGGCTTTACTTGTATTATCGACACGAGAGCAAATCTACACTGACATTAAGTTCTCACTTCTCATAATCTCATTTGTGTTCTCGGTCGTACCTGGTATAGATGGAATCGGATTTAGTATTGTGTTGAAAATTAAAATACTCAAACGATGGTGGTTGACGATAACTCATCAAAATATCACAGGCATGTAAAATGGCCCATACAGACTCTCGCCAAGTAGCATCGAGATCACCCGAGGGACATGAATATGAGCAGTTTTTTGTAGTTTCGTTCTCGCGTACGTTAGTACTTCGAGCGATATTCGGTTTTATAGAATCGAATCGACCAAACAAGAATGGAATACAAAAAAGAATCCTATCCCATCTTGTTCACTCTAGTGCAATAAAAGCAGTGATGTATATAAGAAATAAAATTGCAAACCTTCTGTTCTGTTTTGATAAATTTGCGTCAACCAAGATCCTCTTTATTATTTATTTTTAACTTCTTTATTTTTCCTTAATATATTTTTGATTTTGACATATTACGAGATTATAATTTGTTAAACACGTTAATGCCACTACCCTAAATATATCATGCATACCGGACATGAACGAGAATCGATTATATACGCAAATGAGAACATGGTGCGAGTATAGATTTGTTCTCGCGTCGCTAACACAAGTAAAGCCACAGTCATACCGTCTTAATGTTTTGTGATTTCCTGGAATGTGCCTGGTGGCCCTATACGACTACACGGCTTGAGTTTGGCGGGCCTATGATATGCCGTCGAGGCAGATGCCGAGAAGGCTCGAAAAATATCTTACTAACTTGTTCTCGTTCGTATCCGGTACGAACGGCAATGATGGGACGGCGGCTTGGGTATTGTATTACACTGACTTGTATATATAGAGGTCAGTGGGGTGTATTTTCATACTTCTGATTTGTGCTAAATTGTGAAGAGTGGATGACTATTATTGGCCCTACGTACGTGTATAACAGATTATATATGATTTTTTTTCACAGAATGAAGGCTGTTGTTATCCCTAATAAATAAATAAGTAGGTATCGGCAAACCACATTCTCGTTAGAATCAAAAATAAAATTAAAATGAGGAAAAGACTCAGAATAGTGGATGACACAAACTCGTGGCAACAGCACAAGTACAACACGTACGAATTAACTTGAGACTCCGCTGGAATGCTACGCCCTTCCCGACTCCCCGCACCGCGTCCCGCGCTGGCCGTGCGCGCTCAGTACCGATAGCATTTTTGTTTCGGATACACGTCTCGACTCTAGTTCGATATTTTTGATAATTGACAATGAATAATAAATATTATAATAAATCCTTATTAATATTCCTTACTTCTATTCCTTGATTTTACATAGTTTGTGCTGTTCCGCTTATCCAAGATTGATTCACTTTCACCCTAAGGTTGCCTGGGAGAGATTGCTTTTTAGCAATTAGGTCGCCTGTTATGCTTTGTATTTTTATTGTGTACGAATCTGTAACACTTTTTATAGTGCAATAAAGTGTATAATAAATAAATTAATTATATTATAAATGAGAAAGTGTGTATGTTTATTTCTTTGTCCTTCCTTGATGCGTTAACTAAAAATAATATTATATATATTATAAAAAATAAATATTTAAAATATATAAAAATGGCAACAGTATACCACTTATTACTTCACCCCTTGCCAGAACATTTTATTTTGTTTTTATTAATAATCTCATGCAAATCTCAAAAATTTCAAATAAAAAAAATATAACGACGCATTATTTTGCACACCGTACATTGACAATTACGTCATCGGCCCAGGTCTCAAGTTAATTCGTACGAGTTATAAACGGGCATTGCTCGGAGTAGAGTCGAGCACGAGAACGAGACTGCAAGAACAAGACGCTAAGTCATATTTACGTTTCTCGGGTGTTGGGAGTTCGGACGGTCTTGGCGAGAGTTTGGACAGGCCATGATAAATTTTTATTTTGTTTGCCTATAAAAATCATGCAGTCTTTTTCAAAAATATAGACAAATGAACACTCAAATCACGTAGCGGCTATATGTAGATAATTGATATAGAATGTTGTAAATAAGCAAGTAAAATAAAAAAGTATTTATTTGCTTGTTAACTTAACAAATGGCCAAGTAAATAATTTAGTAAATACTCAAGTAATTAGCAAAGTTTATTACAAGTAAAGTAAAAACACCAATAATGGACACTTTAAGTACAAATTTGGTATATTACTTCAAATAACTTCAACAAATATAGCAATTTTGACATATTTATACAAATAAATAAAATTAAAGTGTCGGTAATATCCAAATAACAGCTTTTTACTAAATGCATATGAAAGTATATACGGTACTTCTAACAAAAGAACAATTTTTGAAATTTTTGCCTGTCTGTCTGTCTGTCTATACAAACAAACAGTGTTTCGTCTAATCTCCAAAACGGCTGGACTGATTTTGACGGGACTTTCACTAGCAGATAGCTTATATTATAAGAAGTATCTTGGGCTACTTTTATTTAAGAAAAAGAATTAGGGTTCCGCCCAAAAAAATTAAAACCCTTGAAATCCATCTTAATAAATTCCACGCGGATGAGGTCGCGGGAAAAGCTAGTTTTACAGGGTTACAGGTTAAGTTGATCTAGATCCTTTGAGGGTTGTAGTTTCCATCATTACCGACTGTTTCGACTATGAAACACCATACCCTAAACTTAATCGTTTTCAAGGTATTGAATATTTAAGTTTTCTTTTATAAAAATTAGCCAATTTTTTGCACATTGTACCTACTAAGTATTTTTTTTGTTATGTGTGCATCTTGTTTTACTTTTCGTATACATTTTGTGTAGTAGATAAGTTGCTTTATTATTTTTAACACCAAGATCTTAGGTAAATAAACAATCTGGGTCGTAGTAGACGATTGATAGTTGAAAAAAGAAATAATTTTTTTTATTTGAGGAATATTTAAAAAAATCTATGGTAGGTTTGTTGAAAATGCACTTAAAAATATTTACGTTTCTTCGGGTATCTAACAAGGTATAACAGTCTAAGGTATATCAGAAAGCCGAGAAAAAACTTAGGATGAAAGGCTCATAGGTAGTAGTAATAATGCTGGGTGTTCAACAAGCCATTTCGGTGTTTTTGTATTTAGTTTATTAGTCTATTAGTCTACTTACGTGTTTCGTACGTGGTAGATGCGATACTCGGTGCTTTCTATTTCCTACTCGGCATGGCTTGTATTTCTGCACTATTCTTCTTTCGATTTGTGACTGCTGGGTAACTGGATTTTGGTTTGTGCTTTTGATATTTAACCGTTGAAGATGACGACCTATAGGAAAGAGGCATATGCTGATATTTTGATTTGTTACGGATACTGCAATTGTGAGTCCTTTAACGAGGTTGGAATTACAGTAAAGCTTCTGAAAGCGGGTGGAACACCGGTACTTATGGTCCTTCAGAAGCTCTTCAATTCCGTCCTCTATGGTGGCACTACTCCGGAGGCGAGGAGATGAAGTGCGGTGGTCTTGTTCTTCAAGCAGGCGACAACGCTCTTTTAAAGAATTACAGACCTATTTCCCTTCTGAGCCGCGTCTACGTGCTGTTTTCGAGAGTCATTACGAATCGTCTCGCACGCAGACGCGACGACTTCCAGCCTCCCGAACAAGCCCGTTTCCGAAAAAGCTTCAGTACCATAGACCAAATACATACCCTGCGGCAGATTGTACAGAAGACCGAAGAGTACGATCTGCCACTTTGCTTGGCATATGTGGACTATGAGAAAGTCTTTGATTCCGTCTAAATTTGGGCGGTGCTACAGCCCCTTCAGCGGTGCCAAGTGGACTGTCGGTATATCGAAGTGCTGAAGTGTTTGTACAGTAGGACTACGATGGCTATCCGAGTACAGAACCAGACTATGAAACCTACCTAACTGCGGAGAGGTGTAAGACAGGATGACGTTATATCCCTGAAACTCTTCACCGCTGCATTGCAAGACGTTTTCAAGCTACTGGACTGGAAAGAATACGGTATTGACGTCAATGGCGAGTATATCACTCACCTTCGTTTTGCCGACGATATAATCCTTATGGCAGAATCGCTGGAAGACCTAAGCACTATGCTAAATTACCTCAATAGTGTCTCCCAACGGATAGCTAATGGACAAAAAGAAAGTCATGTCACACCTATGCCATGTTTATGTCACACCTATGCCGGTGGTTGTTGGGAGCACTAAGCTCGAAGTTGTTGACGAGTATGTTTACCTGGGACAAGTAGTCCGACTAGATATTAAGTCCGATTTCGACGGAGAGGTCAATCGACGGATTCAACTCGGCTGGGCAGTGTTCGGGAGATTACGACACATCTTCTCGTCATACCTAAAATTACCAAAACTAGATTGTACAACAGTGCATGTTGCCTGTGATAACCTATGAATCTGAGACGTGGTCCTTCACTGCCGGCCGAATGCGGAAGCTCAAAGTCACTCAGCGAGCTACGGAGAGGGCTATGCTCGGAGTTTCTCTGCGTGATAAACTGAGGAATGAGGATATCCGCCATAGCCGACATAGCCCAACTGATTACTAAACTGGCCCAGCCATAGGGTTCGAAGAACCGATAACCGATTAGGGAAAAAGGTTCTCGAGTGGCAATCTCGTACCGGAAGATGAAGATGGAGTGACGACCTGGTAAGGCATGCAGGGAGCCGATGGTTACAGGTGGCTCAGAACCGTGCTTTGTGGCATTCCTTGGGGGTAGGCCTATGTTCAGCAGTGGACTTGTGAAGGGCTATAATAATGATGACTGCAATTGTGTATTCGCACGAGCTCGTGATGAATACATAGCACGCTATCCCGCCCGCCGAGTGCCAGATGTTAGTGTGTTTGACAGAATTTATCGACTATTTGGAGAGACTGGCTCTGTTTCAAGGCGACGAACAAACCTGCGTAGGCCATGTGTCATTGATGATAACGTAGAGCAAGACAATGAGATAGTTCGGATAGTTCTTTTAAGATTGGATCCAACCACTTCTACTAACAATTTTGTCCGAGAACTTGAACTCTCGCTGTGGAAAGTGTGGTTTACTATCTGTAAAGCGGGCCTATATGTATATCACGCACGCCAGTACAAGTTATCGAAGAAGGAAATCCTTTGAGGAGGTTGGATTTCTGCAAATTCATGATGAATGCAGATTTAAAAGACTCATTTCTGAGATATCTTATGGACAGACGAAATATGATTAGATTGTATAACCAATTACTTTTGAATAAATCTATACGTATAATAAAAAAGTAAATTGCAGATGTCTGTCAGCCCCGGATTAAGCAAGCGCGGAGCCCGCAGCAAATTATATCGAGGGGCCCTTGATCTGCTATAGGTTTTTAAGTATAAAGTGGTAAAAAACAATTCAATACTCAATTTTGTTGGTGTTTAATAATACAGTAACTTACTGAAGGCCCTGTTAGACTCAAGTAAGTACAAAAAGCCTTAGAATGATTTTGATAAGAAACTAACAGCAATTTAAAACTGACGATACTAACAAATAATTGTAAATGTCTTTAGTACATATTTCAAAGTTTATATTTATAACAAAGTGCATTATTAGAAATTTTATTTATTTAATCTTTATTATACACCTTATACTAAGGGATATAAAGGACGGACTTAATGCCTTATGGGTATTCTCTGTCAGTCAACCCTGGATGATTTGAGAAACTGTGGCGGGTGTAAACAATCACTTCATATATTTAATATAATATAAAATTCAAATATATAGATTAGATATAGTTAGTAAAATACAATAAAGTGCAATTTGACTTGGGCTGCACATGTTACGGATGTAAGCAGGAAAATATTTCACGCCTTTCATTCTTTAAAACGCCTTCAAAGTTTTCTACCTTTGTCTACTAAGATATCTATAGTCCAGACTTTTGCCAATTTTAGATTACGCAGATGTCTGCTATTTGGATACTACCGACTTAACAAACTCGAGAGGTGTGTTATTCGTTAAAATTGGCATTGCACTGCGGTTAGACATAATTTTAGTTTTTTCCTGATTCATTTCTAAACCAGTTTTTATACTAGCCTGGTTTAATACATTTACCATATTGTTCATTTGGTGAGGGGTTTCCGAAAATAAAATTATATCATCGGCAAATCTGAGATAACTTAAAAAAATCCATTTATATTAATACCTTGATTGGACCATGGCAGCTCTCCCATTACGCGTTGTAAGACGGCTATGAATAATTTTGGTGAGATCGGGTCTCCTCTCGTGGAAAATTGAATCAAAAGCATTTTTGTAGTCTATGGAAGCTATATACAGGTTGTTAGAAATGATACACACTCACGTTAACACAACTCGTTTTTATTCTCGATGTAAAACTCAATTTGACATACATTAGCGGATAACTAACTACTACGGCAGGATACGTTCAATAGCGCGTACATAAATCAAATAGCGCCATCTGTCGATCAATAGAATACAACTATATACATGAACCTTTTTACTCATTCCGCCCACCAAGGACTTGTCCTTCAAAAAAAATCCACATACTCCTAACAATTATATTACAACTCAAACAAGAATGCCGCCCACCGTGACAATGTGATTTGAATCTTCAAGACTTAACCAACACACAAAGCTTACTAACAGGGCGTTTTAAATATCCTCCCTTACACTTAATAGTAACGACTCTAGTCACATCATCAGGTCCAGCATGCTTATTGGTTACTTTCCCTAAAATCAATTTGGCTGGTGGTATATTATCATCCCTTAACACTACTACATCTCCAATATTAATTTCAGGTTTTTTCGTATACCACTTGTTTCTTTGATTTAAATTACTTAAAAATTCTTTATACCACCTTTTCCAAAACAAATGTACCATTTTTTGAATAATTTTCCACCTATCTAAGCCGCTTACATTTTGATCACAATAATCGACATCACTAATATTTAACAAAGGTTCACCTATTAAAAAATGACCAGGTGTCAATGGGAGAGGGTCATTTGGGTTGTCGCTAAGAACACTCAAAGGTCGCGAATTTAAACAGGCCTCGATTTGCGTCAGCATAGTAGAGATCTCTTCAAATGTTAAGGTAGTGTCACCTACAACTCGTTTCAAATGAGCTTTTGCACATCGTACACCCGCCTCCCATATTCCTCCAAAGTTAGGTGCGTTTGGTGGTATAAAATGCCACTTTGTTGACTCTAAGGTTAATAATTCGGCTATTTCATTATGTAGTTCAGATTTAGCGTTATTAAACATTTTACACAACATTTTATCTGCTCTCACAAAGTTCGTGCCGTTATCGCTGAAGAGATCTTGGCAATGACCTCTACGTGCAACAAATCTTCTAAATGCAGCGATAAAGCCTTTGGCCGTCAAATCAGATACCGCTTCTAAGTGAATCGCGCGAGTCACCATACAAACGAACAAACAAATGTATCCCTTGTAGGATTTTGATCCACGGCCTGGAGAGAACCGGATATTAATTGGACCCGCATAATCCACTCCTGAACTTTTGAAAGGTCTGCTCGGTTTTAATCTAACTTCCGGCAACTGACCCATTAATTGTGTGGCTGCTGCTTTTGAGTATCTTAAACACACAACACAACTCCTGTAGTACTTTTGAAACCATATTACGTGCTCTCAATATCCAAAATTTTGATCTCAAAAAACTCATCATCTGTTGCGGACCACCATGAAGAGTCTTTGTATGAGCATCAGCAACTATTAACTGGCTGAGATGATTCTCAGCAGGCAAAATGATCGGATTCTTCAGATCGTAGCTTACATTAGCTTGGCTTAGGCGTCCACCCACTCTTAAAATCCCATTTTTGTCTAAAAAGCGACAAAGAGTGCGTAACACGCTCCGATTTTCAACGCAAACTTTTAGTTTCAAAGAATTTATTTCTTCCGCGAACTCACACTCTTGAACTTGTTTAATGCAAAATTTTAGCGTTTGAATCATCTCGTCAGTTGTAGCAAATTTTGGAAAGGCTTTCCTCTCATCTGGCGGCAACTTTATTTTCAGAAATCTGCGACATAACGAAATAACTTTCAATAGCTTAGTTAAGTTTGAAAATTTCATCCATTCAAAATCAGTACATCCCTTTTCTTTAACAACAAACGATTTTATTCGTTCTTCTTCATGAGTATCCATTATTTCAGGCTTTTCAATACGAACAATTTGTTGTGATAGCCAGTCAGGACCGCTCCACCACAATTTGTGGCTCTTTAATTCCGTCGGTTTTAGTCCTCTTGACGCACAGTCAGCGGGATTAATATTAGTGGATACATGTCCCCACTGTTCAACATCCATAATTGTGAGAATGTGGGACACCCTATTACTTACGTAAGTCGTCCATGGACTGACAGGTCCGCGTAGCCAAGCCAACACTACAGTTGAGTCAGTCCACGCATATAAGTCTCCTTTAGGTATGTCCATTACTTGCGAAACCTCGTTTAATAATTTTGCAGCTAGAGTTGCTCCGCAAAGTTCCAAGCGGGGTATGGTCACCTCCTTTTCTATTGGTGCGACCTTAGTCTTGGCAGTAATAAGCCTCACGTTTACTTCTTTATTATCGTTCATTACCCTGAGATAAATTGCAGCTGCATAAGCTACACTCGATGCATCTGCGAATGCGTGAAGTTCCAATTTAGACCCCTTTGTTGAACCAAGCCACCGCGGTATCGTGATATTCTTAAGGTTCATTAACTCGTATCTATATGTTAACCACTCAGATAAAAGATTTTTGGGCAATTTCTGATCCCACTCAAGGCATGCTTTCCATAATTTCTGGATGAAAACCTTAGCAGTAATTACTACTGGGGCAATCCATCCAATAGGATCATAGAGTCTGGCAACATCTGATAAAACTTTTCGTTTTGTTATATATTCTTCAGGTTCAGCTAGATTTACTATATACTCAAAATTATCTTTACGCCTGTTCCAACAAATGCCTAAAACCTTCATCACATTATCAACCTTAATCACTATAAACTTTTCGGTGTTCAAATTCTCTTTCCTAATGTGATTTAGAAACAATTGATTATTGCTACTCCACTTTTGCAGTTCAAATCCACCAGCTCCCATCAGTTTACACATTTGTTCGTAAATATGTAATGCTTCTTCCTCAGTTTCGCAACCTGTCATTAAATCGTCAACATAGTAATCTTGTTGTGTAATCTGAGCTGCCAATGGATATTTGTCCTTTTCTAATTCTGCTAATGTCTGTAGCGTTTTCACTGCAAGATAAGGCGCACAGGCAGTGCCAAACGTCAATGTTAGCAAATTATAGTGCTGAACTGGTAACTCAGGTTTAGTTCTCCATAATATCCTCTGAAAGTCGGTGTCATCCTCATGCACATATACCTGCCGATACATTTTCACTAGGTCGGCAACTATACAGATAGGATGTTTGAGCCATCGTAGTAACAAGTGACGTAAATCTTGTTGGAGTTTAGGACCAACTAGTAAATCATCGTTAAGAGACACGTCATTAACACCCTTACTAGAAGCATTGAAGACCACTCTGACCTTCGTTGTCTCTTTATCTTCCCTCACAACTGCGTGGTGAGGAAGGTACACGGCTTTAGGATTATTAACATCATCACCATTAACTACCTCCATACGGTCCAACGTTGCATATTCCTGTAAAACGTTAATGTACTCCTTATAAAGTGTAGGGTTTTTACACAATCTTCGCTCTAATGAATGTAATTTGTTAACAGCAATCTCAAATGATCGACCATATTGACACTGCGGGTCAATTGTTTTAAAAGGTAATCTTACAATGAATTTACCGTCTTCACGCCTTAAAGTTATCTTTGTATAACTTTTCACATAATTTTTCCTCTGCTGTTAATTTTTTCTCGATACTATTAGGCTCGTTCTCCATTTCCCAAAATTTTTTCAGTATCTCATCCTCTCTTATATGAACATGTAAAGTGATAACATTCTCACTATTCAACTCGTGTGTTAATTTACCAGACAAAATCCACCCAAACAACGTGTTTTGTGCTATTAAATTTCCATATGGACTTTTCTTAATTCCACTTAGCAATATTTCCCCGTATACGTCAGCACCGAGTAATATATCAACCTTTCCCGGTGATGCAAATCCAGGATCGGCAAGAGGTAAGGTTTTTAATTCTAGCCAATCGGGTACACGTACTCGTACTTCACGACCTGGTAATAACGAAGTAAGTGATTTTAATACATACGCATTAACGCATATAATTTTCCCAGGTACGTGACGCGATTCGACTTCAATGCTAACCGCATGTTTAATCACCATTTGACCATCTCCCAAACCTGACACCTTACGATTTACATTTGTACGCTTAAGACCTAACAATTGCATAGTATCTTCACTAACAAAAGAAGCTTGCGAGCCTTGATCAAGCAACGCTCTAATCACATAAGAACCATTTCTAGATTTAGATTTTATAACAGCAGTCGCTAACAATACATCATAAGTTTTTAAATCTTGTCTCGAAAAATTAGCTACTACGTATCTCTCGTTCGCTGAACAAGTCGCATCACTATTAAATTGTTGAGGTTCTCCTTTAGATAAATCATGTTGTTTCGAAATTTTAAAAGCTTCTTTATCCTCTTTCTCAAAATGAAGCAAAGTGTGATGTTTTTTACCACACTTGCGGCAAGTAGTATTTTGATGACATTTGTATACAGGATGCGTAGGTGCTAGACAATTAAAACAAAGCCTTTCAGTTTGTGCAATATTTTGTCTCTCAATAACTGGCTGCTTTTTAAATTGAGTACAGTAATAAACAAAATGTGGACCGTTACACATTGCGCAATTCTGCTCAGCTGAACTCTGTTTCACATTCATAGTTGAATGAAATGACAGCTTTTACCGATTGGTTTAAACTTTTCGATTGTATTGTAATCTTATTGCTTGTAGTTTGCTTACTTGTATCGATCATCTCCAAAGTTCTAAATCTCATTTCTAAAAATTGTTCTAACTGAGACCATTTAGGTAATTCATCTGATGCAGCACTTATATAATTTTCCCACTGTCGATGCGACTCGTGATCCAACTTTGACACTACCAAATGAATTATAACTGCGTCCCATTGTTCCATACCAACGTTAAGATTATTAAGAGCCTTTAGGCAAGAAGTTGTTGTATCTAACAAATGTCTAATGGCATTCGCCGATTCGTATTGTATATTCTTTTGTCCAAATAATGTCTTCATAATAGCATTACAGTTATATCTTTTGTTGTTATAACGTTTAATTAATTGCTCCCATGCTTCTTTGTAATTAGCCGATGTAGTAGCAAAATTCCTCAGAAGCACTTCAGGTTCTCCAGACAAACTCGATTTTAAGTAATGTAATTTCTGAACAGCTGAAAGTGTATGATTTTCGTGTATTAAAGAGACAAACATATCATAAAAGGATTGCCACTCGGTGTATTTTCCTGAGAAAATAGGAAGTTGTATTCTAGGTAATTGCACCTCAGAGTTTCCTTGACTTTTGTTCGATGCATTCTCATTTCCGTCTATCTTTTGTGTAGTCGTGTTTAGATCGGAATAAGCTAGGTA
Organism: Parnassius smintheus behrii; assembly: GCA_036936625.1. Taxonomy (NCBI): domain Eukaryota; kingdom Metazoa; phylum Arthropoda; class Insecta; order Lepidoptera; family Papilionidae; genus Parnassius; species Parnassius smintheus. The sequence goes on along the minus strand of JAUPFT010000010.1, from coordinate 20,964,399 downwards.
CTCCTTCAACAAGGCTTTGTATTGTATAAAATATTCTTGAAAGCTATCCTGCAAGTCATCTTGAAAATATTGTAACGTTTTTATTTGCTCCTCTGTTGCTTTTGCAACTATTTGAAGATGATTTTGGTTGAAAGCTTCTTCCAACTTGTTTAACGCTTTCATTCTTGCTGTCAAATAACTTGACTTCACCCGAACCTCATGGTTCGCCTTCTCAAGATTGCGCTCTGCTTTTCTTAATAGCTCAAACAACTCTTGTTGCCCTTTGATTAATCTCTCCATTTTATTATATTTAACGTAAATTTTCTTTAAGTCTTTCGAATTAATAATTCACAAAATCCTAAAATTCAACTCGATAAACTGTTCAAAGTATATGGAACAATTAAAACCTAATGCAAGTTCATATAGGTAACACATTCTCAATTATTTTACAAGTTCAAATTATACAAATTCAAGTCCACAACACTCTGAGAATTTTCTAAGTGTATAGAATGGAATCGCGAAATTTTTACAAATCTACAATAACACTAGATTTTTCTAAGTCCACAGAATGCAATCACAAAATTTTTACAAGTCCGAGTAATTTTCTAAGACAATATTCTAATTCACTGATATTTGAAAAGTTTATTTACTCATGGTTTTAAAGTCCAATTTCGTTTAACTTTGCACTGTTCTCACCACTTATTAACACTTCACAGTTCACTAACTTCACTTTAGGTTCAATCTTCTCCCGGGTTTCGGCACCAATGTTAGAAATGATACACACTCACGTTAACACAACTCGTTTTTATTCTCGATGTAAAACTCAATTTGACATACATTAGCGGATAACTAACCGCTACGGCAGGATACATTCAATAGCGCGTACATAAATCAAATAGCGCCATCTGTCGATCAATAGAATACAACTATATACATGAACCTTTTTACTCACAGGGGTTTATTAAATTCTGAATATTTTTATATCACCTGGTAAGCACTTGGATATGATCCATCGTGCTGAAACCGCTTCCGAAACCGGCTTGTTCGATCGGTTGGTGAGCATCGATGGCTGGGGCTATCCTTTCAAGTAGACAGGAGGCAAAAAGTTTATGAAAACAAGGCATTAGGCTTATAGGACGATAGTTGCCTATATCAGCTGGGTCACCTTTTTTATATAGTAGTATAATTTCCGATGTCATCCATAGATGTGGCACAGCTTCTTCGGCAAGTATTTTATTCCATAGGATAGTGATTGGTGTCAGTAGTAGTCTTCGCAACCTTGATACAGTCGTTGGTGATTCCATCCGGTCCTGTGCTTTATTCTGGCTTAAGGCTCATAATTTGTTACAATATTTCATTTTTTTTTTGTCAATGGGTGTGTTGGAGAGGTATCTATGTAGCTACAGGAAACCATGTTTTGATTTTGTGTGTCTGAATGTCTGTATAGATTAGCGTAGAAGTTAGTAGCAGCATTTATGATTTCTGTGCGAGATTTGCATTTGTTTTTGGCCGACTTGAGAAAAGGAACCCATGTTTTGGCTTGATTTAGCTCTTTATAATCTTTTTTGGCAGATCTAGTATTATTGAGGTGTCTTTGTATAACTAGTTGTTGTTCTGTAGGTAACGTAGCACCTTTTTATTTATTTGTTGGTAAGTTTGTACAAAGTTTTTAGTTTTTCTTTATCAGCTACGCTTAATTGGGGCCTATTTTGTAGTTCGCTTCTTTCTTTCAAGAGTTTTAGCTATTTCGCGGACAGGATTTTGTTCTTATATCTTCCTTTTATATTTTTTTAGACTCATCTTGATATAGTGCATGATTTGTTAATAGTATTCCTCCGCATTATAGTTATTTTGATTCTTTATACGTTGTGGTATAAAGCTGTGGAGGGTTGTAAGGTACAATTCCTGCTCCGCTAGAGTTTTTAGCTTAGTGGATGTATTTGAAAAATTGCGCCTACTTTTCTTTGTTGAATTTAGGTGTATTGTTGCTCTTAGTAGTCTGTGGTCCGATCCAAAAGAGAAAGATGGTAGTACTTCATATTTTGAGAGCATGTAGGGCTTAGTGGTCATGATATAGTCAATTTCATTTCTTGTGTTTTTATCTGGAGAGATCCATGTCCAGCGGTTTTTTGGTTTTAGTTTGAACATTGTATTAAAAATTTTTAGATTGTACTCTTGCGTGTATTGAATCAGTCTCGTGCCTCAAGCGCTTCTGATGCTGTAACCATACTCTCCTGTAGCGGACCGTTCATACTTTTCTGGAATACCGATTTGAGCATTAAAATCACCTATAGAAATACGTATTCAGTAGATGTGGAATCATGAGCTTTCGCTAAGTCCTCGTAAAAATTGTCTATTTCTTCATGTGATGAGTTTTCAGTGGGGGCGTGCGGTTGAATTACTGCAAAACACAATTTTTCCATTTTGATTTCCAGTACGCACACTCTTTCGGATATTCCAGTAAATTTTATGATGTTATCTTTGTGCCTCTTTCTTACTAGAAAACCTACTCCATATAGTCCTTTTGTTGGGCCAATGTAGTAGAAGATGTATTCGTCGTCTTCGATTGTCATTTCTCCTAGGCGGCGAACTTCTCTCAAACCTAATAAATTATGCTTAATATCTTCTAGCGCAGCTTTGAGCTCAATAAATTTTTGGTTAGAAGATAGAGATCTTACGTTGAAGGTGCAAATATAGACGGTATTTTTCGTTTTGATAGTTGTTCTTGGGGGATTTTAGTCGAACTCTCCCGCGGTGACCATCCGTACTGGGAGATTAGAGTTGGAAGAGGGTCGATTTTGATTGCTATGCTGTGTTGTAGCCTGATGTCTCCGATTGGCGTTGAGTTGATTCTGTATGAGCTAGGATTAGTTTGGGCTTTTGTATTATACAGGCTGTTAGTGTAAACACCATTATCCTTAAAACCAGTGGTTTGGTTTCAATTGGCAGGTCTGTTGGTCTAGTGGTTAGTGAGCCTGACTGCTATGCCGGAGGTCGTGGGTTCGATTCCCATTCAGGACAAATGTTTGTGTGATGAGCACGATCATTTGTTCTGTGTCTGGGTGTAATTTATCTATAATATTTATGTATTTAGAAAAGTATGTTTATCAGTTGTCTAGTACCCATAACACAAGCTTTGCTTAGCTTGGGACTAGATGGCGTTGTGTGATAGTTGTAGAATATTATATTACTTATAGAACGTAAATTCAATGAAAATAACATTTTTTTTACTAAAATTTCAATTTTTTCCTTAATTTCTCAATTTTTGCCAGTCCTAAGCCAGGATGAAAGTATGAAGGAAAAGTTACATCACAGGTTGGTTGTAGTGTAGGTAGCTAGCACGGGCGGTGATTTTTACAGTGATTACGTCACTCGGGTGCATAGGGTATCCATAAATTTACGGACGGTGTCGGACAGAAACTTTTTAAATTTTATGAAAGAAAATAGCTTTTTTTTAAATTTATTAAATTTACGTTCTATATGTGAAACCAAACCACTGGTTTCAAGAATAACGGTGTTTACACTAACATCCTGTATAGTTCTTCATGTCCCCTTTATTTTTCTTAAGTGGTTGTGGTTTCAAGAATAACGGTGTTTACACTAACATCCTGTATAGTTCTTCATGTCCCCTTTATTTTTCTTAAGTGGTTGTTTACTAGTCTGTTGAACATTTTGTTTATCAGGGTGGAGCTTCTCCGGGGACTCTGATAGGTTTCTTTTGCTTGAGTGTTTCTGTGGGGGGTCTTTGTTGGTCAGTATAATAATTTTGTCGTATTTTATAAAAGCGGTGTTCCTGCATCTTTTTCTTTCTGTAGTTGGACTTGTAGCTATTTACGCTTAATTAAGACTTCGATTGGGTAGTCTTCTTTTAAGTAATAGGAAGTGTTTTTAAGGTTATGTTAGTTTTTTTGTATTTTTAATTTGAAATCTAAAGTATTGAATGTTATTACTATCGGTTGAACGTTTTCACCCTTTATCCCTAATCTTCTAACAGCTTCTATGTTGTAAGTATCGCGTTAAATTTTTATGTATGTATTTATTACATTTATTACCATTTTTTCCATTTTGTCATACGATTTTTCTGTCTCTTTAACGCCAAAAAGGATCAGATTTTTACGTCTACACTGTCTTTCTAGGTTATTAATTTTATTTTATTGCTCTTTAATTTTTTTCCAAAAGCTCATTTTTCAGTTCTAATTTATTGAAATTTTCGTTGAGGCTGTTAATTATTGTACTTTTAATATCTTCTTTCATCCCTAGCATGTCTTGTTTTTGCTGCTTTATATCTTGCTGCATGCTAATTTAACATATTTTTTATTTCATCCATATTTGGTTATAATTCGCTTAGTTCGCTTAGCGCCCTCTATGGGAACAGGTAAGTACTTCTTCACTTAGTGGCGATCGAGTTATCTAAGTGTATCTTCGATCAACAATACTAACTAGATGTCGGGTCGGCGCAAGAAATCCATCTAGGTAAATAAGAGCGCACATGAGACGTGAGCTCTGTAGTGTAGCTCGCAAGGTAATAACGGGTAAAAGAACTTTATTTGTTATAACTTAAGGTTGATTTCACACTAAATGTTATTTAATTTATGTCTTTTCATAGTTTATATTCATGCGGACAGTATTTAGCTATGATTTTGTACGTGAACCGTTATCTAGTTGGTATTGACAGGCCTGTTGGTCTAGTGGTTAGTGACCCTGACTACTATGCCGGAGGTCGTGGGTTCGATTCCCACCCAGGACAAATGTTTATGTGATGAGCACGATCATTTGTTCTGTGTCTGGGTGTAATTTATCTATAATATTTATGTATTTAGAAATATATAAGTATGTTTATCAGTTGTCTAGTACCCATAACACAAGCTCTGCTTAGCTTGGGACTAGATGGCGTTGTGTGATAGTTGTGGAATATTATTATTATTATTATTATATTATTATTGTTGATCGAAGAATTGGTATTAAGAGGTGTCCTAAATGTTGCGAGATATCTGAATGCGCGTCGAACTAGGACCTGGCTAAAAAGTTCTTATAAATCATAATAGATGGCACTGATAGATACCTAGATCGATGATTTAGGAACAAAGATATTTATTATGAATACATAGCACTTTTGAGGTTATAGTTCTTGATGCTTTTGGTTTACTCACAGTTTTAATATAATTCAAGTTCCAGTTTTGTTTCGTACACATGCTACACTAATAATTTTTCGCTCGAATAATGATGATATGTTCTTGGTATCTTGTTTTACATTCCCAGCCATTAGAGGGGGCGCTCTCCCACTTGCCTAAGTTCGAGATCGCAGGTGAAGGTTGCTCTGCTTCATTAAATATATAACTTATTAATTTTTTTTCCAAAAATATTCCTTTTACTTTTGTCGTGGTAGTGTAATTTTAACCCTATTATATTTCATAAATGTCGTTTTTAGTAATGTTTATACGGGATGTAGGTTTAAAAAGGGTATATACAACCGAAAGAAAATAAAAACTGTTTTTAGATAGATACTTAATAAAAGTTATTGTCCCAATTTCAATCATCTAAATCCAGCGGTTTGAACTATGTTATATTTTATACAATATTTTTCATACAAAATATGAACCCTTGTTTTAAAATTTTTATTATTTAATTACTTTAAGGCATTTCATATTTTTCTCCCTTCAAATTGAACATTATCTACCCCCTTCTCCCTCCCCCGGTAACGAATTGTTTTAAGAAATATCAAAATATTTTATTTCCATACAAAATTGCATCCTCTGCCCCCTTACTATATCCCTATACCCCTTCTACCGTAATAGGTTATTTTGAAATCGCAAAAAACGTATTTATTTATTTTTTAAAAACAGCACTTTCAGTAAGTATCGAGTCAATCGCCCTGTAAAATATTTTTTCAATAAAATTGTAAAGTGTAAAATAAGGGTGTTAATTTCACCCTCTTAGGGTTCGAATTTCCCAAAATGATTTCATTGCGGTCTACCTACCTCCTGTCCAAATTTTGTATTCCTAATTTAATTTAATTTCAAGCGGTTTAGGTTAAGCTTGCGCACTGGTACACAGACTACACAGACTACTAAGAGGATACTACGCATCACTGGTAAATGAGTTTATTATATGAGTTACTCAATTTGAGCTTTGAGTATTCGAACTATGGAGTGTAGAAGGAGTACCAACACCCATAGTAGAATAGTTGAAAAAGTGGCCATCTGTAAGCAGTAAATAACAGTTCAAAAACTCAGCGCACAACAGCGCTGGAGTAGCTACTGGGATGAAATGAACTTAGGAGTTGTCGACGGTTTGAAGTGTGCTGCTAAACTGCTCAGTAGCTCTAAAATCTAAAATAATTTTATTTTGTAAATATAACCTCGAAGAAGTCTTCTATCCTACTAATATTTTTCGGCACGTTCTTTAAAATTTAGCCCGTAGCTATAGTGGCGCCACCCTTATTTAATGGTTTTCTATGGACACTTTTTAATACACAGTCTGTACGCCTTACTTCTACACTCCATAATTCGACCAATATAATTATCATACCATACCATTATAGTCACTCAGTATAGATTAGTATCTTTGATTCAGTATATAAAGAACATGGAGTGCAGAGCTATGGAGAACCAACTCGCATAAAAGAATAGTCGAAAAGGTGTCCATCTGTAACTTCGATCAACAATATACTAGATTCCCGATGAGCGCTTCAAAAACGGCCAGAAAAATAAGACCTCAAACACTTCTGTGGTCTTATTTCAAATTAGTATAGTCCAATCATAGCCAACGTCAAAACGTCGAAATGCCGCAGTGCGCTCGTTCAAAAACTATGCAAATAACCACCGTAACACCAAGAATTTGGAAGGAATATCTTTTTTTCGGTAAGTTTATATCATTAAGTGTTTTTCATAAAATAAAAACAGAATTAAATAGCAAAAATTATTCAATTAGCTAATATTATGATTGTTTGGCCAATGTTTGCTACAACACAACGACTATTGTAACGAACATCGACTGTTCTTGAACAAACATGCATGGAGTAGTATTATTATTACTATATATTTTTGTTTGTAAATTTCCTAGGGACCCATTTTGCTGTGTAGAATGAGTATCTATTGTCGCGAAAGAAAGAGGAGAGGAACTATATATACAAACCATCCAAAAATTTGAGAATAGGTTCTATTCATTTTGATAGATTGAACATAACTGGAAACATGCAAAGGCGTAGATTACTAAAACAGCGGTTTCCAAATTGCAGGTAATTATCATAAAGTAGTAAAATTATGAAGGTAGTGTAGTGCTTTTGGTAAAAAAGTAAGTTGTTTATGACTTTAACAGAATCACGGACCAATAAAAGTGCAATCAGCTTTATGTCCAGAATAAAGAAAGAGTTATTAAATCAGGTTATTGAAAAAAATCTTTATCAGAAAAAAACTATAAAGTAAAAAAAGTAAAGTTACAGCCTATATACGTCCCAACCCAAAAACTATACTTGTAGGTATTTTCATGAAATACTTTAAAATTGTTTTCAATAAACTTTAACTTTTGAAGATATGACAGAAACACGTGACGTACCTCGGGCTGATGCAGTTTGCTTGATGTCTTCTGATGCATCATTATCAGATTTAACATCGATATGTGACACTCCTAGAAAAGGGTACTTAAAAAAGAAATTGGCGACCTTTCAATGAATACCTACTACTTAATCCTGCAACTTTTATAAATCGGTCAAAAATATTTGCCACCATACAAAACGACCCTTGCCCTAAAATATTTACATTCTGCAACTCTACGTCTTTCAATTCTCACTGTGTTCGGAGCATTGTAATATAATACTGTTACGAGCTTGAGTTTCGTGACAATAAAAATTGCCGATAGAATAACCTAAATTAACACTTTAATTCACTTTACACTAATTAAAGTTAAAAACACTAATAACTAATCACACTGATTCACTTTATTCCGCTCCGAAGCTTCGCTTGTGTCGCCAACTCCAATACTTCCTCGATCGCATCTTGCAGCGCCTATTTATATAAATTAGCAGCAAAATATCCAGAATATTCAAGTAAACACGCGCAAGGTACCGAGAATTCGTGTTTCAACTTCAAGAAGTTTAGTTCTTCGGTTCGAGACTAGATGGCACAGTGCCGTCGACTTGAGCGCGTAACACTGCCCCCCCCCTAAGACATGCTCATCCCGAGCATTATCGGCCCCATAATAACGCGCCAGGCGATCCACATGAACGATCTTAGGAGTCCCTCTTGCGCCTTTCTGTATCCGGTAGGTTACATCGTTGATCCTGGTCACAATCCGGTACGGGCCGTCCCATTTAGCTTGAAGCTTAGGAGATTTCCCTTTGCTGCGGACGGGATTAAGCAACCACACTAGTGAACCTTCGTCAAACCCTTTGTTGTTCATTTTGCGGTCGTACCGGGTTTTCATCTTTTCAGACATTTGCTGGCCCGATTGTCTGACGTGCTCATAAACGTCATTCATTTTGTTCCGCAAGTCATTTGCATAATCGGTTATACTACGTGGAGCATCAGGTGGTATCCCGGTGATCAGTTCTCCAGGCAGCCGTAATTCTCTTCCAAAGTTTGCGAAAGCTGGTGTCACTGCTGTACTTTCGTGAACAGCGCTTCGATATGACAACAAAAACGGATGTATGTGCTTGTCCCAATCTCGTTGCCGATTGTCTACAACTTTTGCTAGGTACCTCTCCAATGTCTGATTAAATCGTTCTACCATTCCATCAGATTGCGGGTGATAAGAAGTCGTTCTTGTTTTATGAGTACCCATAACTCGGCAAGTTTCCTGGAATATTTGAGATTCAAAATTCCTTCCTTGATCGCTGTGAATCTCTAAAGGTACTCCAAAACGGCAGAAGACTTCATGAACTAGTTTATCTGCAACTGTTGAAGCTTCTTGATTTGGAATGGCGAAGACTTCTGGCCACTTAGTGAAGTAATCCATCACAACCATGAAATACTTGTTACCGCTTTCACTCTCCGGAAACGGCCCCGCCACGTCAATGGCTATTCTCTCCCATGGTGCACCAACATTGTACAACTTCAATGCACCTCTACTACGAGTCTGAGGTCCCTTTACAGCCGCACAACTTGTACATTTGCGACACCAGTCCTCGACATCGTTTCGACAGTGGACCCAGTAAAACCGTTCTCGGATCTTCAGTAGAGTTCGTTTAACTCCCAGATGGCCTCCTGAATAATCATTATGGTACAGCTGTAGAACATCCGGTACTTTAGCTTTAGGGACAACCATTTGTAAATGGCAGCTGTCTCCCCGAACATTTTCTCATTTACGGCACAGAATTTCATCCTGAAGCAGCAAGCTGTCCCACTGGGCCCAATAGCTTTTAGTGGTCGAACTCATCGTTGAGACGTCGCTCCACTTGGGCTTGGGAGCACTGGCCTTCATCCATTCCAGGATCGGCTTGATGTCCGGATCTTCCTGCTGTGCACGTTGTAAGCTGTCCTTCCACTCGTTGCTGAGGTGGTCTGCCCTGAGCATCCTCACGGATACCACTTCCTTATTCTCCTGCCTAGTAAAATGTTTGCAATCTTCAGGACAAGGTCGTCGTGACAATGCATCTGCGTTGCCATGAGGTCTCCCGCTGCGATGTTCAATCTGAAAGCCGTATTCTTGCAGTAGTTCAATCCACCTCGCAACTTGTCCTTCTGGATTTTTAAACTGCAATAGCCATTTTAGTGCAGCATGGTCAGTTCTTAAGTGAAATTTTTGTCCCAGAAGATATTTGCTAAAATGCTGCAACGACTTTACCACAGCTAGCAATTCGCGTCTTGTTTTTTGGAACCGGCCAATCCTTTACAGCTGCGATTTTCTCTGGATCCGTGCGGATAATTTCTTCCGACACTACATACCCCAAAAAGTTGACTTGCCGTTTGAATAGTGAACATTTCTTCGGACTCAACTTGAGGTTGGCACTCTGAATCTTCATGAGCACGCGTTCCAGGTTTTGAAGGTGTTCCTCAAACGTACGGCCCACGATGATGATGTCATCCATGTAGACCAGACAGGCATCGCCAATTAGCCCAGTAAGTACAAGCTCTGTGCTACCGGTAATCTTCTTGGCCGCTGACGGATAGGCAATTCTTCATCTGTGATTATTTTGTGTTGAACTAAGCCAGTCTTTCCTATGTCAGCATCGTTTGATGAGAATACATCAGCATACTTGAGTAACAACTTCTTCGCTTTGACCATTTCATTCGGGGAGAGAACGCTGCGACAGTCTTCTAAAAGTGTGCTCACTCTCGTTTGTGCATCCTTGCTGGGGGTCCCAGTCGATAGATATTGGCACCGACGTAACCAATCCACTTCCTCACAAGTAGCAACCAGTGTGCCTTTTTCTATAATCTGTTCCTGGCCACAAAGGTTCAGCACACGTACTCCTGAGATGTTAGTGGTTCTGACCAAGGTTCGAGCCACTTTCCATGGAAGGTTATTTTCTAACTTTTCCACGAGTACACAACGATGAGGTTGCCCAGGATTCCGAGGAAGACTAACCGGCACAATTGTTTCCGATCTCGGCGGAAGAACAATCTTCTCAAGGCTGTACACGTTCCCTGGTAACGCTCCTTCCACAAAAAGTTCCTATTGTCCACATTTCAAGACACCTTGCTTAACGTCAATCGCACAACAATTCTTCCTCATGCAAGTATATAAGCAAGTATATAAGCGAGTAAATAAGCAAGTATACAAGCAAGTATATAAGCGAGTAAATAAGCAAGTATACAAGCAAGTATATAAGCAAGTATAGAGGCAAGTATATAAGCAAGTATAGAGGCAAGTATATAAGCATGTAAATAAGCAAGTATATAAGCAAGAACAAAAGCAAGTGTATAAGCAAGTATATTAGCAAGTACATAAGCAAGTATATAGGTAAGTATATAAGCAAATATATAAGCAAGTATATGAACAAGTATATAGGTAAGTATATAAGCAAGTATATAAGCAAGAATAGCTAATTACGTAATAACTTAAGACAGAAGGACCCTTAAGTAGGCACTGAATAAATCAACCGACTTGGTATTACATGGATCTCACAACTTTTAACGATGGAAGAACTGAGTTGCGAGACTTGTTTTTTTTTACAAGTTATGTTTTGGATGGCATCCAATCCTATACCTTTAAACGAGCAATTCTTGTATATATATATATAGATCTCTTTACGGTAGATGTTGATCAGACGCGACTTCACGCGAGCACTTTGTTGATCCGGCGCCTTTTGTTGATCCAATATGCATCTCTGGTAACTAAATTGGCTCCGACCGGATCAACATCTGCACCCACGAGACTGTTTGCTAGCGTTGGCTGAAGTTGATCCGATATACAAATCCACCTTGCGATGGTTACGGAAAATGTTGATCCGATTTAAATGAGCCTGAGCCTGCCATGAATCAGAGCACAGCAAACGATAAGATAAACGTTCGGATTGACTGAAAGCAGCTGCGACGTTGCCGTTTCGTATCTTTGGCGGTACAAGCTACAGATTAAATGCGAGTTATGTAATGCATTCAGGGTGCTGTTTGGTCTACCTCGTAATGCGCCGGGTATGTTCGCGGATGCGCGTGTGGATTGTTTATAAGTTCTAACCCACCATGCGTAGACGATGCACATCCCTGGTGCGCAGGGTGCGGGCCAGTTCCAACATTATCCTGAGGGCATTTTCTGACAGGTTTGAGGTCAGTACCTAAACCATTGTCATATGGTTCGCGTGCTGACTAATCGGGCCTGTCTTATATATAGTTTTAAAATTAGGTAAATAGTTTTGAGTTTTACGAAAATTAGTTTTAAGATTTGTATTATTACTAACATCTATGATCCTTATTGTCGGAATAAACGACTTTTTTTAACTAATTACTCGACAACGCCCCTTCTTGTAGCGAAAGTGGTGGCAACGGCGACATAAGGTATTCGTCTGAGCGCGTGTTTGCGTGCGTGCGTATGTGTGTGTGTGTGTGTGTGTGTGTGTGTGTGTGTGTGTGTGTGTGTGTGTGTGTGTGTGTATGCGTGTGTGTGCGTGCGTGCGTGTGCGCGTGTGTGTGTGTGTGTGTGTTTGTGTGCATATGTGGGCGCGTGCGTATGTGTACATGTGTGTGTGTGTGTATACTTTATTATCTAATGAAAGATATTATTTGGTCAATAACGAGATTTTGTTAGAGAAATTTAAAATAATAATTAAAAGGCGATAATAAGGCTCTAAGCTTCACTATTAACTTAGATAGTTACAGTATCAAGATCGATAGCCTGTGACATTGAAGATTGTTATAAGTATTTGTCACCTAGTGAATCCAACTTCACAATTATTACGCAGAATATACGAAGTATTAACTATATATTTGTTTATTTACTTGCTTATATACTTGCTTATAAACTTGCTTATTTACACGCTTATATACTTACCTATATACTTGCTTATATACTTGCTTATATGCTTGCTTGTATACTTGCTTATTTACTCGCTTATATACTTGCTTATGTACTTGCTTATATACTTGATAATGTACTTGCTTATATACTTGCTTATTTACTTGCTTATATACTTGCTTATATACTTGCTTATTTAACGTTTTTCTACAGACACTTGTTGTTATGTTAGCTAATTACGTAATAACTTAAGAAAGAAGGACCCTTAAGTAGGCACTGAATAAATCAACCGACTTGGTATTACATGGATCTCACAACTTTTAACGATGGAAGAACTGAGTTGCGAGACTTGTTTTTTTTTACAAGTTATGTTTTGGAATGCATCCAATCCTATACCTTTAGACGAGCAATTCTTGTATGTATATATATATATATATATATATATATATATATATATATATATATATATATATATATATATGTAAATGTTGATCAGACGCGACTCCACGCGAGCACTTTGTTGATCCGAATATACATGCTTATTTACTTGCTAATATACTTGCTTATTTACTTGCTTATAAATTTTCTTATATACTTTCCTATATACTTGCTTATGTTCTTGCTTATTTACTTGCTTATTTACCCGCTTATGTACTTGCTTATAAACTTGCTGATATACTTGCTTATATACTTGCTTTTTTACTTGATTATTTACTTGCTTAAGTACTTGCATATATACTTGCTTATATACTTGCTTATATACTTACCTATATACTTGCTCATATACTTGCTTATATATTTGCTTATATACTTACCTATATACTTGCTTATGTACTTGCTAATATACTTGCTTATACACTTGCTTATATACTTGCTTATTTACATGCTTATTTACATGCTTATATACTTGCCTTTATACTTGCTTATATACTTGCTTGTATACTTGCTTATTTACTCGCTTATATACTTGCTTATATACTTGCTTATTTACTTGCTTATGTACTTGCTTATATACTTGCTTATAAACTAGCTTTTATACTTGCTTATATACTTACCTATATACTTGCTTAAATACTTGCTTATATACTCTCTTATATACTTGCTTATATTCTTGTCTATATTCTTTCTTATATACTTGATTATTTACTTGCTTATATACTTGCTTACATACATGTTTATATATTTACCTATATACTCTCTTATATACTTGCTTATATATTTGCTTATATACTTACCTATATACTTGCTTAAGTACTTGCTTATATACTCGCTTATTCACTTGTTTATTTTCTTGATTATATAGTTGCTTATATGCTTACCTACATACTTGCTTATATACATGCTTATTTACTTGATAATTTACTTGCTTATGTACTTTATTTACTTGCTTATATACTTGCTTGTATTCTTGCTTATCCACTCGCTTATATACTTGCTTATGTACTTGCTTATTTACTTGCTTATTTACGTGGTTATATACTTGCTTATATACTTGCTAATATACTTGCTTATATACTTGCTTATTTAGTTGATTATTTACTTGCTTATGTACTTGCTTATATACCTGCTTATATACTTGCTTATATACTTGCTTATTACTTGCTTGTATTATATACCTACTTATATACTTGCTAATGTACTTGCTTATTTAACTGCTTATGTACTTGCTTATTTACTTGCTTATTTACTGGCTTATGTACTTGCTTATATACTTGCTTATTTACTTGTATATTTACTTGCTTATGTACTTGCTTATATACTTACCTATATACTTGCTTATATACTTGCTTATATATTTGATTATATAGTTACCTATATACTTGCTTATATACTTGCTTATATTCTTGCTTACAGTATATAAATTAGCAAATAAGCAAGTATATAAGCAAGTACATAAGCAAGTAAATAAGCAAGTAAATAAGCAAGTACATAAGCAAGTATATAAGCAGGTAAATAAGTAAGTAAATAAGCAATTAAATAAGCAAGTACATAAACAAGTATATAAGCGAGTAAATAAGCAAGTTTATGAGCAAGTGTAAAAGTAAGTAAATAATCAAGTATATAAGAAAGTATATAAGCAAGAATATAAGCAAGTATATAAGAGAATATATAAGCAAGCATATAAGCAAGTACAAAAGCAAGTAAATAATAAGTATATAAGCAAGTACATAAGCAAGTAAATAAGTAAGTATATAAGCAAGTACATAAGCAATTTATAAGCAAGTAAATAAGCAAGATACAAGCAAGTATACATATAAGCGAGTAAATAAGCAAGTATACAAGCAAGTATATAAGCAAGTATAGAGGCAAGTATATAAGCATGTAAATAGGCAAGTATATAAGCAAGTATATAAGCAAGAACAAAAGCAAGTGTATAAGCAAGTCTATAAGCAAGTACATAAGCAAGTATATAGGTAAGTATATAAGCAAATGTATAAACAAGTGCATAATCAAGTATATAGGAAAGTATATAAGAAAATATATGAGCAAGTATATAAGCAAGTATATAGGTAAGTATATAAGCAAGTATTTAAGCAAGTATATATGCAAACACATAAGCAAGTAAATAATCAAGTAAAAAAGCAAGTATATAAGGTGGTATATAAGCAAGTATATAAGCAAGTACATACGCAGGTAAATAAGCAAGTAAATAAGCAAGTACATAAGCAAGTATATAAGCAAGTAAATAAGCAAGTAAATAAGCAAGTATATAAGCAAGTATATAAGCAAGTACATAAGCAAGTAAATAAGCAAGTAAATAAGCAAGTAAATAAGCAAGTATATAAGCAAGTATATTAGCAAGTATATAAGCATGTATATAACCACGTAAATAAGCAAGTACATAAGCAAGTATATACTTGCTTATATATTTGCTTATATACTTGTTATTTACTTGCTTATTGACTTGCTTATATACTTGATAATGTTCTTGCTTATTTACTTGTTTATTTGCTTGCTTATGTACTTGCTTATATACATGCTTATGTACTTGCTTATATACGTGCTTATTTACTTGCTTATTTACTTGCCTTTTACCTGCTTATATACTAGCTTTAATACTTGCTTTGTTTATTTACTTGCTTATATACTTACCTATATACTTGCTTATATACTTGCTTATATACTTGCTTATACACTTGATTATATTCTTGCTTATAGTATATAAGCTAGTATATAAGCAAGTATATAAGCAAGTAAATATACAAGTGTACAAGCAAGTATATATAAGCAAGTACATAAGCAAGTAAATAAGCAAGTAAATAAGCAAGTACATAAGCAGGTATATTAGCAGGTAAATAAGCAAGTAAATAAGCAAGTGAATAAGCAAGTACATAAGCAAGTATAGCTTAAATACTTGCTTATATCCTTACCTATATACTTACTTATATGCTTGCTTGTATACTTGCTTATTAACTCGCTTATATACATCGTTATTTACATGCTTATATACTTGCTTATATACTTGATAATGTACTTGCTTATATACTTGCTTATTTACTTGCTTATATACTTGCTTATACACTTGTTTATTAACTTGCTTATTTACTTGCTTATTTACTTGCTTATATACTTGCTTATATACTTGCTTATATACTTGCTTATATACTTGCTTATTTAATTGCTTATATATTTTTATATACTTTCCTATATACTTGCATATGTTCTTGCTTATATACTTGCTTATTCACCTGCTTATGTACTTGCTTATAAACTTGCTTATATACTTGCTTATTTACTTGATTATTTACTTGCTTAAGTACTTGCATATATACTTGCTTATATACTTGCTTAGATACTTATCTATATACTTTCTTATGTACTTGCTTATATACTTGCTTATACACTTGCTTTTGTTCTTGCTTATATACTTGCTTATATACTTTTCTCATATTTGGCATAGTTTCCACGATCAATCACGCACGCTTAACCCAATTACGGAATCGAAGAAGCAGGTTATAAATTATAATATACAGTTAAATAATATGGTCCTGAAAACAGGTATTCAGTAAAATGTATATATAAAAAAAGATATCATTGTAGGCATTCTCATATTTCTTGAAGCGGGGAAGAGTTCATAGTCCCTTCTTGATGCATTTGTTCTATTTACTTTAGAATTTAGAATTAGTAATAAACAGCATATTACTAATTTATGTTTTGTTTGCTAAGTTAATAGGTACTTAAAGTTAGACAAAATTCTTATTTTATATCAGAAGTTTTTTTATTTCGTTTGCAAAGAGCATTTATGAAATTTTGTTAATAGTACCTGGTTGACAGAGCTTTGCTCGTTATTTTTCGCTCGGTTTTTTTTAATTCGTGTGTTTTGGACATTATATTTAGATACACATTACATACTGATGAACTACAAATAATATTTTTTGATCTTAGCGACATAATATAAAAACAGAACTGGTTATTTGAATAAAAATCATCAGTGCAATTAGTTTAATTTATATTTTCATGTTTTTAAAAAATGCTAAAAAAAGGGCTAGAAAAAATAGATTTTCTCAAAAAAGAAAGGAACTTGAAAAAAAAATTAAAAAAGTCGGTCGGTCGGCCTGGGCTCGAACCAAGGTACTACGATTCGCTGACCGCCCGATATATCAATTAAGCTACTCATAATCACTAATAAACTGTCAAAATTTACCTTCTTATTCTAACGATATTGTAGCAGTTTTTCATTGCCTTAAAAACACGGACAAAAAGACATTTTCTAAAAATAAATCCTAGCTAGATCGATTTATTGCCCCCGAAACTCCCTGGACACTAAATTTTATGAAAATCGTTGGAGCAGTTTCCGAGATTCCGATTATATATATATATATATATATATATATATATATATACATGTATGTATATGTATATACAAAATACAAATATAATATATTATAAGAAAAAAATATATAATTCAATAGATTATATTTATAATGTTACATATATGAATTATCTGAATTATCTACACGTCACGAATTAATCGTTATGGTGTGAATGATAATGCACTTTAACAAGTCTTTTAAACATAGACCCCGACTTAGCGTCACGAATCCTAAAGGAAACTGAATTCCACAATCGTACTGCGTTAACAGTAAATGAATGAGAATAGAGCATTGTATTGAAAGACGGAAATCTTAACAGTGTTCTAGTATTTGATCTACATGGAATATCTAGAGGATGAACAAATGTAAAGCGATTTTTTAGATATAGCGGAGTATCAGGGTTATGTAGAACATTGAAAAGAAGACAGAGGTTTCGAGTGTTCCGGCGAAGGCGGATGGGGAGCTATTTAAGCTGTTTGCGATAAACAGAGACGTGATCGAACTTCTTTAAGTCAAAAAATGTATGGAATACATAAATTTTGCAAGCGCTCGAGTTTATTAATTTGCTCCTCGGTAGCATCCAAATAGCAGACATCAGCGTAATCTAAAATTGGCATTATAAGAGTCTGGACTATATTTTAGTAGACAAAGGTATAAAACTTTGAAGGCGTTTTAGAGAATGAAAGGCGTGAAATATTTTCCTGCTTACATCCGTAACATGTGCGCCCCAAGTCAAATATATATATATATATATATATATATATATATATATATATATATATATATATATATATATATATATATATACATATATATAAAAGCACAGAGACCGCAAATAATGTCAGTCAATGTATTGTCCGAAAGCATGTGGTAAAAGTACATAATTAAGAAAAACCGAAATACTTCGGATGTGAAGTGATTGACCAGTCGGAGTAGTCTTGTGAGAATTTACATACACAGTACCTATCCCCACTATGGAGCAATCACCGACTTTTTAGTTTTTTTTTTCTTTATTATTTATGCAATTTGGATTACGGCATCTTGTAAGACTCACAAGAACAAACATTTTCAGTTATATGAGATTCTTTACCATTTGATGCACCAATTAAGAAAAAAAATTGTTATCAATTCAATAACTTTTCGAACAATATTTTATAACGAATAAAGTACAGAATTTATAATCTCTAGGAACTAATATTATAAATAAGAAAAATTTATTTAAGAAGTAAGCTATGCTCTCTGTGTTGTTCATTACTCTGCATCTGAGCTAGTTCAGTCAAATATAATCAAAGCCCGTACGGCTTTGATTATAGGTATTATACATGTCTATATAAACAAAGCGTAGGTACTGGCGGCGCTTGGTTTGCTGCAAAACTAGCAAGGTCATTCGCGTCGTATTGGGCCTTAAGAAAAGAAGGATTAGAAGGAATAAAGAGAACATTGTAAAGGCCAAAGTCTTGAAGACTCATTACAACTTTATAAAGTTGCTTATCAGTGAGATCAAGATAGCTGACATTTGCATGGTACATAATTGGGAGAAGAAGAGATTGAGCAAGTGCAATTTTAGTGTCAGTAGGTAGAAAGTTCCTTAATCTGTTCAACGATTGAGCAGCTGCAAAAAGCTTACGACCAACCTCCTGTATTTAAGGACCCCATGATAGGTTCCTGTCAATATAAATTCCAAGTCCTTGACTTTTTCACTAACAGGAAAAAAATTTCTATTAAAAACAAATTGAGGTGCTTGAGATATGTTAGATTTTCCAATAATATTCGAACTTCCGATGATAATTACCTGAGTCTTTAGGGGGTTAACCTTCAACCCATATGTTTTTGCCCAGTCTGATATTTGCTAGAGGTAACTATTTGTGTTGCTAATAGCAATAGTTACTTCGCTTAGAGACACGTGAGTATATATTTGAAGATCATCTCGTAAGTGGTAGCAAGGAGTAATCTTAGTGGCTATATAATTAATGAAAATTGAGAAAGGTATAAAAGCAAGTAAATAAGCAAGTAAATAAGCAAGTAAATAAGCAAGTAAATAAGAAAGTCAATAAGCAAGTAAATAAGCAAGTATATAAGCAAGTATATAAGCAAGTATATAAGCAAGTACATAAGCAAGTAAATAAGCAAGTAAATAAGCAAGTAAATAAGCAAATAAATAAGCAAGTATATAAGCAAGTATATTAGCAAGTATATAAGCAAGTATATAACCACGTAAATAAGCAAGTACATAAGCAAGTATATACTTGCTTATACACTTGTTTATTAACTTGCTTATTTACTTGCTTATTTACTTGCTTATGTACTTGCTTATATACTTGCTTATATACTTGCTTATATACTTGCTTATTTAATTGCTTATATATTTTTTATATACTTTCCTATATACTTGCGTATGTTCTTGCTTATTTACTTGCTTATTCACCTGCTTATGTACTTGCTTATAAACTTGATTATATACTTGCTTATTTACTTGATTATTTACTTGCTTAAGTACTTGCATATATACTTGCTTATATACTTGCTTAGATACTTATCTATATACTTTCTTATGTACTTGCTTATATACTTGCTTATACACTTGCTTTTGTTCTTGCTTATATACTTGCTTATATACTTTTCTCATATTTGGCATAGTTTCCGCGATCAATCACGCACGCTTAACCCAATTACGGAATCGAAGAAGCAGGTTATAAATTATAATATACAGTTAAATAATATGGTCCTGAAAACAGGTATTCAGTAAAATGTATATATAAAAAAAGATATCATTGTAGGCATTCTCATATTTCTTGAAGCGGGGAAGAGTTCATAGTCCCTTCTTGATGCATTTGTTCTATTTACTTTAGAATTTAGAATTAGTAATAAACAGCATATTACTAATTTATGTTTTGTTTGCTAAGTTAATAGGTACTTAAAGTTAGACAAAATTCTTATTTTATATCAGAAGTTTTTTTATTTCGTTTGCAAAGAGCATTTATGAAATTTTGTTAATAGTACCTGGTTGACAGAGCTTTGCTCGTTATTTTTCGCTCGGTTTTTTTTAATTCGTGTGTTTTGGAAATTATATTTAGATACACATTACATACTGATGAACTACAAATAATATTTTTTGATCTTAGCGACATAATATAAAAACAGAACTGGTTATTTGAATAAAAATCATCAGTGCAATTAGTTTAATTTATATTTTCATATTTTTAAAAAATGCTAAAAAAAGGGCTCGAAAAAATAGATTTTCTCAAAAAAGAAAGGAACTTGAAAAAAAAATTAAAAAAGTCGGTCGGTCGGCCTGGGCTCGAACCAAGGTACTACGATTCGCTGACCGCCCGATGTATCAATTAAGCTACTCATAATCACTAATAAACTGTCAAAATTTACCTTCTTATTCTAACGATATTGTAGCAGTTTTTCATTGCCTTAAAAACACGGACAAAAAGACATTTTCTAAAAATAAATCCTAGCTAGATCGATTTATTGCCCCCGAAACTCCCTGGACACTAAATTTTATGAAAATCGTTGGAGCAGTTTCCGAGATTCCGATTATATATATATATATATATATATATATATATATATATATATATATATATATACATGTATGTATATGTATATATAAAATACAAATATAATATATTATAAGAAAAAAATATATAATTCAATAGATTATATTTTTAATGTTACATATATGAATTATCTGAATTATCTACACGTCACGAATTAATCGTTATGGTGTGAATGATAATGCACTTTAACAAGTCTTTTAAACATAGACCCCGACTTAGCGTCACGAATCCTAAAGGAAACTGAATTCCACAATCGTACTGCGTTAACAGTAAATGAATGAGAATAGAGCATTGTATTGAAAGACGGAAATCTTAACAGTGTTCTAGTATTTGATCTACATGGAATATCTAGAAGATGAACAAATGTAAAGCGATTTTTTAGATATAGCGGAGTATCAGGGTTATGTAGAACATTGAAAAGAAGACAGAGGTTTCGAGTGTTCCGGCGAAGGCGGATGGGGAGCCATTTAAGCTGCTTGCGATAAACAGAGACGTGATCGAACTTCTTTAAGTCAAAAATGTATGGAATACATAAATTTTGCAAGCGCTCGAGTTTATTAATTTGCTCCTCGGTAGCATCCAAATAGCAGACATCAGCGTAATCTAAAATTGGCATTATAAGAGTCTGGACTATATTTTAGTAGACAAAGGTATAAAACTTTGAAGGCGTTTTAGAGAATGAAAGGCGTGAAATATTTTCCTGCTTACATCCGTAACATGTGCGCCCCAAGTCAAATATATATATATATATATATATATATATATATATATATATATATATATATATATATATATATATATATATATACATATATATAAAAGCACAGAGACCGCAAATAATGTCAGTCAATGTATTGTCCGAAAGCATGTGGTAAAAGTACATAATTAAGAAAAACCGAAATACTTCGGATGTGAAGTGATTGACCAGTCGGAGTAGTCTTGTGAGAATTTACATACACAGTACCTATCCCCACTATGTAGCAATCACCGACTTTTTAGTTTTTTTTTCTTTATTATTTATGCAATTTGGATTACGGCATCTTGTAAGACTCACAAGAACAAACATTTTCAGTTATATGAGATTCTTTACCATATGATGCACCAATTAAGAAAAAAAATTGTTATCAATTTAATAACTTTTCGAACAATATTTTATAACGAATAAAGTACAGAATTTATAATCTCTAGGAACTAATATTATAAATAAGAAAAATTTATTTAAGAAGTAAGCTATGCTCTCTGTGTTGTTCATTACTCTGCATCTGAGCTAGTTCAGTCAAATATAATCAAAGCCCGTACGGCTTTGATTATAGGTATTATACATGTCTATATAAACAAAGCGTAGGTACTGGCGGCGCTTGGTTTGCTGCAAAACTAGCAAGGTCATTCGCGTCGTATTGGGCCTTAAGAAAAGAAGGATTAGAAGGAATAAAGAGAACATTGTAAAGGCCAAAGTCTTGAAGACTCATTACAACTTTATAAAGTTGCTTATCAGTGAGATCAAGATAGCTGACATTTGCATGGTACATAATTGGGAGAAGAAGAGATTGAGCAAGTGCAATTTTAGTGTCAGTAGGTAGAAAGTTCCTTAATCTGTTCAACGATTGAGCAGCTGCAAAAAGCTTACGACCAACCTCCTGTATTTAAGGACCCCATGATAGGTTCCTGTCAATATAAATTCCAAGTCCTTGACTTTTTCACTAACAGGAATAAAATTTCTATTAAAAACAAATTGAGGTGCTTGAGATATGTTAGATTTTCCAATAATATTCGAACTTCCGATGATAATTACCTGAGTCTTTAGGGGGTTAACCTTCAACCCATATGTTTTTGCCCAGTCTGATATTTGCTAGAGGTAACTATTTGTGTTGCTAATAGCAATAGTTACTTCGCTTAGAGACACGTGAGTATATATTTGAAGATCATCTCGTAAGTGGTAGCAAGGAGTAATCTTAGTGGCTATATAATTAATGAAAATTGAGAAAGGTATAAAAGCAAGTAAATAAGCAAGTAAATAAGCAAGTAAATAAGCAAGTCAATAAGCAAGTAAATAAGCAAGTATATAAGCAAGTATATTAGCAAGTATATAAGCAAGTATATAACCACGTAAATAAGCAAGTACATAAGCAAGTATATACTTGCTTATATATTTGCTTATATACTTGCTTACTTACTTGCTTATTGACTTGCTTATATACTTGATAATGTTCTTGCTTATTTACTTGCTTATTTGCTTGCTTATGCTATTTACGTGGTTATATACTTGCTTATATACTTGCTTATATACTTGCTTATATATTTGCTTATTTACTTGCTTATTGACTTGCTTATTTACTTGCTTATTTACTTGCTTATGTACTTGCTTATTTACTTGCTTATTTACTTGCTTATATACTTGCTTATATATACTTGCTTGTACACTTGTATATTTAAGTACTTGCTTATATACTTGCTTATATACTTGCTTATATACTAGCTTATATACTATAATCAAGAAGATAATCAAGTGTATAAGCAAGTATATAAGCAAGTACATAAGCAAGTATATAAGCAAGTAAATAAGCAAGTATATAAGCAAGTATATAAGCAAGTACATAAGCAAGTAAATAAGCAAGTAAATAAGCAAGTAAATAAGCAAATAAATAAGCAAGTATATAAGCAAGTATATTAGCAAGTATATAAGCAAGTATATAACCACGTAAATAAGCAAGTACATAAGCAAGTATATACTTGCTTATACACTTGTTTATTAACTTGCTTATTTACTTGCTTATTTACTTGCTTATGTACTTGCTTATATACTTGCTTATATACTTGCTTATATACTTGCTTATTTAATTGCTTATATATTTTTTTTATATACTTTCCTATATACTTGCGTATGTTCTTGCTTATTTACTTGCTTATTCACCTGCTTATGTACTTGCTTATAAACTTGATTATATACTTGCTTATTTACTTGATTATTTACTTGCTTAAGTACTTGCATATATACTTGCTTATATACTTGCTTAGATACTTATCTATATACTTTCTTATGTACTTGCTTATATACTTGCTTATACACTTGCTTTTGTTCTTGCTTATATACTTGCTTATATACTTTTCTCATATTTGGCATAGTTTCCGCGATCAATCACGCACGCTTAACCCAATTACGGAATCGAAGAAGCAGGTTATAAATTATAATATACAGTTAAATAATATGGTCCTGAAAACAGGTATTCAGTAAAATGTATATATAAAAAAAGATATCATTGTAGGCATTCTCATATTTCTTGAAGCGGGGAAGAGTTCATAGTCCCTTCTTGATGCATTTGTTCTATTTACTTTAGAATTTAGAATTAGTAATAAACAGCATATTACTAATTTATGTTTTGTTTGCTAAGTTAATAGGTACTTAAAGTTAGACAAAATTCTTATTTTATATCAGAAGTTTTTTTATTTCGTTTGCAAAGAGCATTTATGAAATTTTGTTAATAGTACCTGGTTGACAGAGCTTTGCTCGTTATTTTTCGCTCGGTTTTTTTTAATTCGTGTGTTTTGGAAATTATATTTAGATACACATTACATACTGATGAACTACAAATAATATTTTTTGATCTTAGCGACATAATATAAAAACAGAACTGGTTATTTGAATAAAAATCATCAGTGCAATTAGTTTAATTTATATTTTCATGTTTTTAATAAATGCTAAAAAAAGGGCTCGAAAAAATAGATTTTCTCAAAAAAGAAAGGAACTTGAAAAAAAAATTAAAAAAGTCGGTCGGTCGGCCTGGGCTCGAACCAAGGTACTACGATTCGCTGACCGCCCGATATATCAATTAAGCTACTCATAATCACTAATAAACTGTCAAAATTTACCTTCTTATTCTAACGATATTGTAGCAGTTTTTCATTGCCTTAAAAACACGGACAAAAAGACATTTTCTAAAAATAAATCCTAGCTAGATCGATTTATTGCCCCCGAAACTCCCTGGACACTAAATTTTATGAAAATCGTTGGAGCAGTTTCCGAGATTCCGATTCATCATCATCATTACAGCCTTTCACAAGTCCACTGCTGAACATAGGCCTCCCCCAAGTAATGCCACAAAGCACGGTCCTGAGCCACCTGCATCCATCGACTTCCTGCATGTCTTACCAGGTCGTCACTCCATCTAGTGGGGGGTCGCCCTACACTACGCCTACCGGTACGAGGCTGCCACTCGAGAACCTTTCTTCCCCATCGGTTATCGGTTCTTCGAGCTATATGGCCGGCCCATTGCCACTTCAGCTTACTAATCCGTTGGGCTATGTCGGTCACTCTGGTTTTACTGCGGATATCCTCATTTCTGAGTCTATCACGCAGAGAAACTCCGAGCATAGCCCTCTCCATAGCTCGCTGAGCGACCTTAAGCGTCCTCATACGGCCAGCAGTGAAGGACCACGTCTCAGATCCATAAGTCATCACTGGCAACACGCACTGGTTGTACAATCTAGTTTTTAGAGATTGAGGTATACCTGACGAAAAGAAATTACGACATATCTTTTCGTCAGATTCCGATTATATATATATATATATATATATATATATATATATATATATATATATATATATATATACATGTATGTATATGTATATATAA
This sequence comes from Parnassius smintheus behrii, assembly GCA_036936625.1. NCBI lineage: Eukaryota > Metazoa > Arthropoda > Insecta > Lepidoptera > Papilionidae > Parnassius > Parnassius smintheus. The sequence continues at coordinate 20,939,022 of JAUPFT010000010.1, read as the reverse complement.
AATACAAATATAATATATTATAAGAAAAAAATATATAACTCAATAGATTATATTTTTAATGTTACATATATGAATTATCTGAATTATCTACACGTCACGAATTAATCGTTATGGTGTGAATGATAATGCACTTTAACAAGTCTTTTAAACATAGACCCCGACTTAGCGTCACGAATCCTAAAGGAAACTGAATTCCACAATCGTACTGCGTTAACAGTAAATGAATGAGAATAGAGCATTGTATTGAAAGACGGAAATCTTAACAGTGTTCTAGTATTTGATCTACATGGAATATCTAGAGGATGAACAAATGTAAAGCGATTTTTTAGATATAGCGGAGTATCAGGATTATGTAGAACATTGAAAAGAAGACAGAGGTTTCGAGTGTTCCGGCGAAGGCGGATGGGGAGCCATTTAAGCTGCTTGCGATAAACAGAGACGTGATCGAACTTCTTTAAGTCAAAAATGTATGGAATACATAAATTTTGCAAGCGCTCGAGTTTATTAATTTGCTCCTCGGTAGCATCCAAATAGCAGACATCAGCGTGATCTAAAATTGGCATTATAAGAGTCTGGACTATATTTTAGTAGACAAAGGTATAAAACTTTGAAGGCGTTTTAGAGAATGAAAGGCGTGAAATATTTTCCTGCTTACATCCGTAACATGTGCGCCCCAAGTCAAATATATATATATAATACATATATTTATGTGGATGTGAAGTGATTGACCAGTCGGAGTAGTCTTGTGAGAATTTACATACACAGTACCTATCCCCACTATGGAGCAATCACCGACTTTTTAGTTTTTTTTTTCTTTATTATTTATGCAATTTGGATTACGGCATCTTGTAAGACTCACAAGAACAAACATTTTCAGTTATATGAGATTCTTTACCATTTGATGCACCAATTAAGAAAAAAAATTGTTATCAATTCAATAACTTTTCGAACAATATTTTATAACGAATAAAGTACAGAATTTATAATCTCTAGGAACTAATATTATAAATAAGAAAAATTTATTTAAGAAGTAAGCTATGCTCTCTATGTTGTTCATTACTCTGCATCTGAGCTAGTTCAGTCAAATATAATCAAAGCCCGTACGGCTTTGATTATAGGTATTATACATGTCTATATAAACAAAGCGTAGGTACTGGCGGCGCTTGGTTTGCTGCAAAACTAGCAAGGTCATTCGCGTCGTATTGGGCCTTAAGAAAAGAAGGATTAGAAGGAATAAAGAGAACATTGTAAAGGCCAAAGTCTTGAAGACTCATTACAACTTTATAAAGTTGCTTATCAGTGAGATCAAGATAGCTGACATTTGCATGGTACATAATTGGGAGAAGAAGAGATTGAGCAAGTGCAATTTTAGTGTCAGTAGGTAGAAAGTTCCTTAACCTGTTCAACGATTGAGCAGCTGCAAAAAGCTTACGACCAACCTCCTGTATTTAAGGACCCCATGATAGGTTCCTGTCAATATAAATTCCAAGTCCTTGACTTTTTCACTAACAGGAATAAAATTTCTATTAAAAACAAATTGAGGTGCTTGAGATATGTTAGATTTTCCAATAATATTCGAACTTCCGATGATAATTACCTGAGTCTTTAGGGGGTTAACCTTCAACCCATATGTTTTGCCGAGTCTGATATTTGCTAGAGGTAACTATTTGTGTTGCTAATAGCAATAGTTACTTCGCTTAGAGACACGTGAGTATATATTTGAAGATCATCTCGTAAGTGGTAGCAAGGAGTAATCTTAGTGGCTATATAATTAATGAAAATTGAGAAAGGTATAAAAGCAAGTAAATAAGCAAGTAAATAAGCAAGTATATGACCAAGTGTAAAAGCAAGTAAATAATCAAGTATATAAGAAAGTATATAAGCAAGAATATAAGCAAATATATAAGCTAGTATATACAAGTATATAAGCAAGTATATAAGCAAGTAAATGAGCACGTATATAAGCAAGTACATAAGCAAGCAAATAAGCAAGTAAATAAGCAAGAACATTATCAAGTATATAAGCAAGTCAATAAGCAAGTAAATAAGCAAGTAAATAAGCAAGTATATAAGCAAATATATAAGCAAGTATATACTTGCTTATGTACTTGCTTATTTACGTGGTTATATACTTGCTTATATACTTGCTAATATACTTGCTTATGTACTTGCTTATTTACTTGCTTATTTACTTGCTTATTTACTTGCTCATTTACTTGCTTATGTACTTGCTTATATACTTGCTTATATACTTGCTTATTTACTTGCTTATATACTTGCTTATGTACTTGCTTATATACTTGCTTATATACTTGCTTATACAAATGATTATATTCTTGATTATAGTATATAAGCTAGTATGTAAGCAAGTATATAAGCAAGTATATAAGCAAGTATATAAGCAAGTAAATATACAAGTGTACAAGCAAGTATATATAAGCAAGTACATAAGCAAGTAAATAAGCAACTAAATAAGCAAGTACATAAGCAGGTATATTAGCAGGAAAATAAGCAAGTAAATAAGCAAGTGAATAAGCAAGTACATAAGCAAGTATAGCTTAAATACTTGCTTATATACTTACCTATATACTTGCTTATATGCTTGCTTGTATACTTGCTTATTTACTCGCTTATATACTTCGTTATTTACTTGCTTATATACTTGCTTATATACTTGATAATGTACTGGCTTATATACTTGCTTATTTACTTGCTTATATACTTGCTTATACACTTGTTTATTAACTTGCTTATTTACTTGCTTATTTACTTGCTTATGTACTTGCTTATATACTTGCTTATATACTTGCTTATATACTTGCTTATTTAATTGCTTATATATTTTTTTTATATACTTTCCTATATACTTGCGTATGTTCTTGCTTATTTACTTGCTTATTCACCTGCTTATGTACTTGTTTATAAACTTGCTTATATACTTGCTTATTTTCTTGATTATTTACTTGCTTAAGTACTTGCACATATACTTGCTTATATACTTGCTTAGATACTTATCTATATACTTTCTTATGTACTTGCTTATATACTTGCTTATACACTTGCTTTTGTTCTTGCTTATATACTTGCTTATATACTTTTCTCATATTTGGCATAGTTTCCACGATCAATCACGCACGCTTAACCCAATTACGGAATCGAAGAAGCAGGTTATAAATTATAATATACAGTTAAATAATATGGTCCTGAAAACAGGTATTCAGTAAAATGTATATATAAAAAAAGATATCATTGTAGGCATTCTCATATTTCTTGAAGCGGGGAAGAGTTCATAGTCCCGTCTTGATGCATTTGTTCTATTTACTTTAGAATTTAGAATTAGTAATAAACAGCATATTATTAATTTATGTTTTGTTTGCTAAGTTAATAGGTACTTAAAGTTAGACAAAATTCTTATTTTATATCAGAAGTTTTTTTATTTCGTTTGCAAAGAGCATTTATGAAATTTTGTTAATAGTACCTGGTTGACAGAGCTTTGCTCGTTATTTTTCGCTCGGTTTTTTTTTAATTCGTGTGTTTTGGAAATTATATTTAGATACACATTACATACTGATGAACTACAAATAATATTTTTTGATCTTAGCGACATAATATAAAAACAGAACTGGTTATTTGAATAAAAATCATCAGTGCAATTAGTTTAATTTATATTTTCATGTTTTTAAAAAATGCTAAAAAAAGGGCTCGAAAAAATAGATTTTCTCAAAAAAGAAAGGAACTTGAAAAAAAAATTAAAAAAGTCGGTCGGTCGGCCTGGGCTCGAACCAAGGTACTACGATTCGCTGACCGCCCGATATATCAGTTAAGCTACTCATAATCACTAATAAACTGTCAAAATTTACCTTCTTATTCTATCGATATTGTAGCAGTTTTTCATTGCCTTAAAAACACGGACAAAAAGACATTTTCTAAAAATAAATCCTAGCTAGATCGATTTATTGCCCCCGAAACTCCCTGGACACTAAATTTTATGAAAATCGTTGGAGCAGTTTCCGAGATTCCGATTATATATATAAGCAAGTATATAAGCAAGTAAATATACAAGTGTACAAGCAAGTATATATAAGCAAGTACATAAGCAAGTAAATAAGCAAGTAAATAAGCAAGTACATAAGCAGGTATATTAGCAGGTAAATAAGCAAGTAAATAAGCAAGTATATAAGCAAGTATATTTTATTTGTATATTTGCTTATATACTTACCTATATACCTACCTATGTACTTGCTAATATACTTGCTTATATACTCGCTTTTATTCTTGCTTATATACTCGCTTATATACTTGCTTATATACTTGCCTATTTACATGCTTATATACTTGCCTCCATACTTGCTTATATACTTGCTTGTATACTTGCTTATTTACTCGCTTATATACTAGCTTGTATACTTGCTTATTTACTCGCTTATATACTTGCTCATATACTTGCTTATTTACTTGCTTATGTACTTGCTTATATACTTGCTTATAAACTAGTTTAAATACTTGCTTATATACTCTCTTTATATACTTGCTTATATTCTTGTATATATTCTTTCTTATATATTTGATTATTTACTTGCTTTAACACTTGCTCATATACTTGCCTATTTCCTCGCTTATATACTTGCTTATGTACTTGCTTACTTACTTGCTTTTTTACTAGCTTATTAAGTTTATTACTGCTTATATACTTTCTTATATACTTTCTTATCTACTCGCTTATATACTTGCTTATTCACTTGATTATTTACTTGCTTATGTACTTGCTTATATACTTGCTTATATACTTGCTTATTTACTTGCTTATTTACTTGATTATTTACTTGCTTATGTACTTGCATATATACTTGCTTATATACTTGTTTATATACTTACCTATATACTTTCTTATATACTTGCTTAAATATTTGCTTATATACTTACCTATATACTTGCTTAAGTACTTGCTTATATACTCGCTTATTCACTTGTTTATATTCTTGATTATATACTTGTTTATATACTTGCTTATTTACTTGATTATTTACTTGCTTATGTACTTTATTTACCTGCTTATATACTTGCTTGTATTCTTGCTTATCTACTCGCTTGTATACTTGCTTATGTACTTGCTTATTTACTTGCTTATTTCCGTGGTTATATACTTGCTTATATACATGCTAATATACTTGCTTATATACTTGCTAATGTACTTGCTTATTTAACTGCTTATGTACTTGTTTATCTACTTGCTTATTTACTGGCTTATGTACTTGCTTATATACTTGCTTATTTACTTGTATATTTACTTGCTTATATTCTTGCTTAGATACTAGCTTAAATACTTGCTTATATACTTACCTATATACTTGCTTATATACTTGCTTATATATTTGATTATATAGTTACCTATATACTTGCTTATATACTTGCTTATATTCATGCTTATAGTATATAAACTAGTATATAAGCAAGTACATAAGCAAGTAAATATTCAGGTTTATAAGCAAGTATATAAGCAAGTACATAAGCAAGTAAATAAGCAAGTAAATAAGCAAGTACATAAGCAAGTAAATAAGCGAGTAAATAAGCAAGTTTATGAGCAAGTGTTAAAGTAAGTAAATAATCAAGTATATAAGAAAGTATATAAGCAAGAATATAAGCAAGTGTATAAGAGAGTATATAAGCAAGTATATAAGCAAGTACATAAGCAAGTAAATAAGCAAGTATATAGCAAGTACATAAGCAAGTAATTAAGCAAGTAAATAAGCAAGTAAATAAGCAAGTATATAAGCAAGTATATAAGCGAGTAAATAAGCAAGATACAAGCAAGTATATAAGCGAGTAAATAAGCAAGTATACAAGCAAGTATACAAGCAAGTATATGAGCAAGTATACAGGCAAGTATGTATATAATTATGTAAATAGGCAAGTATATAAGCAAGTATATAACCACGTAAATAAGCAAGTAAATATTTTAGTATATAAGCAAGTATATAAGCACGTACATAAGCGAGTATATAGGTAACTTTATAATCAAATAAGTATATAAGCGTGTAAATAAGCAAGTATATGAGCAAGTGTAAAACAAGTAAATAATCAAGTATATAAGAAAGTATGTAAGCAAGAATATAAGCAAGTACATAAGCAAGTAAATAAGCAAGTATATAAGCAAGTACATAAGCAAGTAAATAAGCAAGTAAATAAGCAAGTAAATAAGCAAGTAAATAAGCAAGTATATAAGCTAGTATATAAGCGAGTAAATAAGCAAGTATACAAGCAAGTGTATAAGCGAGTAAATAAGCAAGTATACAAGAAAGTATATAAGCTAGTATAGAGGCAAGTATATAAGCTTATATAAGCTATACTTACCTATATACTTGCTTATGTACTTGCTTATATACTTGCTTTATACACTTGCTTTTATTCTTGCTTATATACTTGCTTATATACTTGCTAATAAGTATATTAGCAAGTATATAAGCAAGTATATAAGCTTATTTACATGCTTATATACTTGCCTCTATACTTGCTTATATACTTGCTAGTATACTTGCTTATTTACTCGCTTATATACTTGCTTATTGACTTGCTTATATACTTGCTAGTGTACTTGCTTATATACTTGCATATTTACTTGTTTATTTACTTGCTTATTTGCTTGCTTATGTACTTGCTTATATACGTGCTTATTTACTTGCTTATATACTTGCTTATATACTTGTATATACTAGCTTATATATTTGCTTATATTCTTGCTTATATACTTTCTTATATACTTGATTATTTACTTGCTTTTACACTTGCTCATATACTTGCTTATTTACTTGCTTTTATACCTTTCTCAATTTTCATTAATTATATAGCCACTAAGATTACTCCTTGCTACCACTTACGAGATGATCTTCAAATATATACTCACGTGTCTCTAAGCGAAGTAACTATTGCTATTAGCAACACAAATAGTTACCTCTAACAAATATCAGACTGGGCAAAAACATATGGGTTGAAGGTTAACCCCCTAAAGACTCAGGTAATTATCATCGGAAGTTCGAATATTATTGGAAAATCTAACATATCTCAAGCACCTCAATTTGTTTTTAATAGAAATTTTATTCCTGTTAGTGAAAAAGTCAAGGACTTGGAATTTATATTGACAGGAACCTATCATGGGGTCCTTAAATACAGGAGGTTGGTCGTAAGCTTTTTGCAGCTGCTCAATCGTTGAACAGATTAAGGAACTTTCTACCTACTGACACTAAAATTGCACTTGCTCAATCTCTTCTTCTCCCAATTATGTACCATGCAAATGTCAGCTATCTTGATCTCACTGATAAGCAACTTTATAAAGTTGTAATGAGTCTTCAAGACTTTGGCCTTTACAATGTTCTCTTTATTCCTTCTAATCCTTCTTTTCTTAAGGCCCAATACGACGCGAATGACCTTGCTAGTTTTGCAGCAAACCAAGCGCCGCCAGTACCTACGCTTTGTTTATATAGACATGTATAATACCTATAATCAAAGCCGTACGGGCTTTGATTATATTTGACTGAACTAGCTCAGATGCAGAGTAGTGAACAACACAGAGAGCATAGCTTACTTCTTAAATAAATTTTTCTTATTTATAATATTAGTTCCTAGAGATTATAAATTCTGTACTTTATTCGTTATAAAATATTGTTCGAAAAGTTATTAAATTGATAACAATTTTTTTTCTTAATTGGTGCATCAAATGGTAAAGAATCTCATATAACTGAAAATGTTTGTTCTTGTGAGTCTTACAAGATGCCGTAATCCAAATTGCATAAATAATAAAGAAAAAAAAAACTAAAAAGTCGGTGATTGCTCCATAGTGGGGATAGGTACTGTGTATGTAAATTCTCACAAGACTACTCCGACTGGTCAATCACTTCACATCCGAAGTATTTCGGTTTTTCTTAATTATGTACTTTTACCACATGCTTTCGGACAATACATTGACTGACATTATTTGCGGTCTCTGTGCTTTTATATATATGTATATATATATATATATATATATATATATATATATATATATATATATATATATATATATATATATATATATATTTGACTTGGGGCGCACATGTTACGGATGTAAGCAGGAAAATATTTCACGCCTTTCATTCTCTAAAACGCCTTCAAAGTTTTATACCTTTGTCTACTAAAATATAGTCCAGACTCTTATAATGCCAATTTTAGATTACGCTGATGTCTGCTATTTGGATGCTACCGAGGAGCAAATTAATAAACTCGAGCGCTTGCAAAATTTATGTATTCCATACATTTTTGACTTAAAGAAGTTCGATCACGTCTCTGTTTATCGCAAGCAGCTTAAATGGCTCCCCATCCGCCTTCGCCGGAACACTCGAAACCTCTGTCTTCTTTTCAATGTTCTACATAACCCTGATACTCCGCTATATCTAAAAAATCGCTTTACATTTGTTCATCCTCTAGATATTCCATGTAGATCAAATACTAGAACACTGTTAAGATTTCCGTCTTTCAATACAATGCTCTATTCTCATTCATTTACTGTTAACGCAGTACGATTGTGGAATTCAGTTCCCTTTAGGATTCGTGACGCTAAGTCGGGGTCTATGTTTAAAAGACTTGTTAAAGTGCATTATCATTCACACCATAACGATTAATTCGTGACGTGTAGATAATTCAGATAATTCATATATGTAACATTAAAAATATAATCTATTGAATTATATATTTTTTTCCTATAATATATTATATTTGTATTTTATATATACATATACATACATGTATATATATATATATATATATATATATATATATATATATATATATATATATATATATATAATCGGAATCTCGGAAACTGCTCCAACGATTTTCATAAACTTTAGTGTCCAGGGAGTTTCGGGGGCAATAAATCGATCTAACTAGGATTTATTTTTAGAAAATGTCTTTTTGTCCGTGTTTTTAAGGCAATGAAAAACTGCTACAATATCGTTAGAATAAAAAGGTAAATTTTGACAGTTTATTAGTGATTATGAGTAGCTTAATTGATATATCGGGCGGTCAGCGAATCGTAGTACCTTGGTTCGAGCCCAGGCCGACCGACCGACTTTTTTAATTTTTTTTTTTCAAGTTCCTTTCTTTTTTGAGAAAATCTATTTTTTCGAGCCCTTTTTTTAGCATTTTTTAAAAACATGAAAATATAAATTAAACTAATTGCACTGATGATTTTTATTCAAATAACCAGTTCTGTTTTTATATTATGTCGCTAAGATCAAAAAATATTATTTGTAGTTCATCAGTATGTAATGTGTATCTAAATATAATTTCCAAAACACACGAATTAAAAAAAAAACCGAGCGAAAAATAACGAGCAAAGCTCTGTCAACCAGGTACTATTAACAAAATTTCATAAATGCTCTTTGCAAACGAAATAAAAAAACTTCTGATATAAAATAAGAATTTTGTCTAACTTTAAGTACCTATTAACTTAGCAAACAAAACATAAATTAATAATATGCTGTTTATTACTAATTCTAAATTCTAAAGTAAATAGAACAAATGCATCAAGACGGGACTATGAACTCTTCCCCGCTTCAAGAAATATGAGAATGCCTACAATGATATCTTTTTTTATATATACATTTTACTGAATACCTGTTTTCAGGACCATATTATTTAACTGTATATTATAATTTATAACCTGCTTCTTCGATTCCGTAATTGGGTTAAGCGTGCGTGATTGATCGTGGAAACTATGCCAAATATGAGGCAATCAATGGGGAGGTCTATGTTCAGCAGTGGATTTTAAAAACTATAACGGTTATCGGATTACGGTAAGAAACTTATATTTGCTGGTCCAATACAAATATTGCGTTTAAAACAGCAAGCCAAGTATATATATACATATTAGTTTATAATTAAAACTTACGGTGCTTGAATATACTTAAAGCGCCATCTACCTATATAAAATTATAGTAGTTAATTTACTATTACAGTAAAATAAAAATTATATGATATATAGAAAACAACGGGTAAGAATAATATAAAAACAACTCAAAATCGGGTAACGTAATTTTACAATTTCACGACAATGTACATTTTAAAACTTTTAGAAAATTTTAAATAGGTATTTCTGAATTTCGACAAGTTTACAATTATGACTTCTTATATTTACGCGAACACTACACATGAAATGTGTACTAATTTTACGGATTTTATCGCGTTAAATTTTGACTTTTGATTCCCTACGTGTGTGTTGTTGTTGTTGTTCTTTACAGTACGAACTTTAATGTCGCACCTTTGACAAAATGCGGCACGTGCTGAGGCGGCGCGGCATAAAAACGACCGTATCTAAGCGAACAGACCGTATACCCAGGACAATTAAACTAAAAAACGTTTACATTGTATCTTGGTCAGGGATGAAATGAAAATTAAGCAGTTGACGAAATACCATGCTAGCAGCCAAAGACATTATGGCTATGTCGACTACGGGTTTGATATTATATCCGATATAATTTCGATGAAGCTACTGACGCATTAGTGTTTTAATACTCAATATAGACTCAACGTGGAAAGTACTCATAGACAACTATTTGATTAAATTTGAATTAAAATCTGAGTTTTATCAGTCTTTCAAAAACTGGCCATAATTATATTAACTAATAAAATCATAATTTTATATTACACTAAAAACCCTTTACTGCTGGCTGAATGAGGAAGCTCAAAGTCGCTCAGCGAGCTACAGTGACGGCTATGCTCGGGGGTTTTCTGCATGATAAACATAGAAATGAGGATATGCACAGTAGCACCAGAGATAGCATAGCCTAACGGATTAGTAAGCTGAACTGGCAATGGGTCGGCCATAAAGTTCGAAGAATCAACAACCAAGGGAGGGAATAAAGTTCTGGAGTGGCAGCCTCGTGCCGGTGGTTGCCGTACTTGTATAAAACCGTAGGTAACGAATGAAAAAATACTAAACAATACCTTTTACCAACGCTGAACATACGAGGACTATGTTGATTTGTTTATCGATAAAAATATCAACATAGTCCTCGCCTTACGTTGCTTACGCATGTATATATAGCGGCACCAAAGTATCGACACGTGTACAATTTGATGCTATGAGTAAGTGCAATGAACTCAAATACAAATCTGTAGTTTGCGTGCGCGATTCAATTTTCAATTTGTAGTAAAGTATACAGTATTGTGTTTTTCAAGAAGGGGGTCTATCAATGGATAGACTTTTTATTTAGGAATTAACGCACATGGCTACTCCGGTTGGGTAAACACTCAAAGGGATATTGTGAAGAAAAATCCATAAAAATGACTTTCCTGGATGAAAAGAAGACATGGCTAAAAGAATAAGCATCCAAGCCAGAAATTAAAAAAACGACACTGACACACTGATAAAATGACAGAAGTAACAAGAGACACCACAGATACAGATAGCGACAGCAAGGTTGTATTTTCCTTTGTTTACGTAGTGCAATTCCATAGCAAGGCTGGCGAGATTGTGACTCATTTGTTACAATAGCACTGATGTTTTACGGTTTTAAAACCTTGTGTTACCTATACTAAAACTTTCTTTTTAAGTGCCGGTGATTAGAAAAAGGAATGACCATTTCATTATAATTTACAATGTCTTTGTCAACAGAAGATAATCCAATCATAAATTCAGATATTCAAAATGATGTTACGAGTAGTCGTCGTAATCTAGTTGAGGTTGAAAGAGGTAAAATGAGATCTGTTTTCACTATCGTGTGGGTCATAAGAAAAGTGTTAAATTGCCAAAAAAAAAGTTATTTGGTGGCCTCATTTTGTTTACTATTATAGACCTATTTATTTAGTGCTTTTTTACCGTTGTATTTATACCACAATTCTTGTATTTAGAGGAAACAACAGGATGGATCAAGAGTCGAACAGTTCTTGGCATTATGGGCTTCCTAGGCTTTGCCAATGTATATGCCATGCGTGTAAATCTATCTGTGGCTATTGTAGCAATGATCAACACAACCACCGTACCAAATAATTCCTCATTAGATGTTTGTCCAGCAACTACACCCTCTAATAGCTCTGTACCATCAGTGAGTATATAATTATTAATGCATTTAGATTATTTTTAAGGATAAATAGGAGGAAATATAGGGGTGAAAGAAGGAAATATTATATATAATAAGAGATCTTTCCTAGGTAAAAATCTTACCTTTTTATTTTTTGTTACACTGATTATTGATCGAAGTGGCTTCAGTGACATTAAGATGGTGAAAAATATATTTAAAAAACAAACTTCCATAAACTGAATATAATACTTTCATAACAAAGCACAGGCAGACTTGGCTTCAGCCATTCCAGCTAACACGGAGTGTCTGCACTTTTTACAATGGGGGGGGGGGGGGGGGTAAGCGCACACCCTGTGTTCCTTTGGCTTTACAAAAACACTGAAGGGGCAGAAGCAATGAAAACACCATCATTACCGTTATACCCTTAAAGTTCACTGCTGAACGTAGACATCCTGCATAGATTGCCTCATAGGGGGAATATTTGCCATAATTGCCATGCTTGGTAAGCGAGAAGACCATCTGATTTGTTCCACCATTATTATTGAACACATTAATTGTAACCTTTTTGGTTAAAATATGACATGTCATTTTCACGTGACCATGGGTGCTGGAAAGCGCCCGAAACGTCGGGAATTAAAAATAAAAAGTAAAAATAAACGCGATAAAATCCGTAAAAGTAGTTTTAATCATGTGTAGTGTTCGCGTAAATATAAGAAATCATTATGTCATTTTCATTCACAACACCCACCCATGAGGATTCAGTGTTATCCGCGCATCCAATGCATAACACTTTATGCCTAATTTATATATTCCTTTGTATTTTCTATACATGTTAGAGCCATGTTGCTACTATGTTAATAGTATAGTTGTAGCATGAATGGAGCGTGACAGGGGCAAGTTCCACGCACTCAGAGAATACCAGCGTAAAATAGCAGCTTAATGCTGCTGTTCCGTATCGTGAGTGTAGAGAATCGGAGACCCCTTTTTACTGAAAACGAGGCATTCCGTCTTAGTCCTCACGGGTGACTAATACTACTAATAATGTAAATTTTAACTTCTCTTTTCTTTGATATTATCATTTAAAGAAGTAAACCGGTATCTACAATATTCACCACACTAATCCCTGTAAGGCAGTGGCTCTTAACTGGTAGTCCGTAGACCACTGGTGGTCCCTGGTCATGACTCCTTTAGTGGTCCATGAAGGTATTTTATTTATAAAACGAACTTAGAAATCAACCTTACTATAATTGATTTATATTATGTCTAATAGTTGGTGGTCTATAGCAAGCCTTTATTCTCATCATTGCTGATAAAGCTTTAGAAGAGGAACTATACCCACCCATATATATAATATAGCTAGGCTTTGCGATTTTCATTTACCATCCCGACTTGCATGCCTGGCACCAAGTCTGAAACAGACTAGATGTGATGTGTACCATATGCTTAAATTTATGACAAATTAAAAATTAAAATAATTTAAAGATTATTTTTTTACTTTATGTATAAAAATATTGTGGTCTTTTAATTAAGAATTCATATGAATAAAACTGCGTTATTTAATGAAATGAGGTGTGTATTTATATACTTGTCATAAGAAATGTAGTTTATTTGCTAAAATCAATAACTATGTAAAAATAAAATTGATTTTGAATAGCACTACCCTTCCTACAACATGCACTTCTGCTACCACTACTCTACGAAATAGGATTGTCATACCATAATTATCACCATCATGACTGTGACACTAGTTGAAAATGTATCAACTCAACCTAAAACACGGCAATAACAAGCAAGAAGACAGCAATAGTCGATATCTAAGTGATTATTGTCTTTTGCACTTATAGTAAACTACTTTAGTAATAAAGATATTAATTAATTTGCAACCTTCTGCTAACTAAATACAATGATGTGTCTTACCTGGATTGAAGAGCACCAGCCCGCCCTCCCTCAATTGCGTGCACCGATTCCGTCACCACTACTCCCAACACCACTATTCTAGGAAAGACACACCATCGACGATAATACGACACGTGTTTCGCCTCTACACGAGGCATCCTCAGGTGATGTAGACTCTATGGTGGCTGGCTCGCCGCTCACTTAGCTAACGGTATTTAATTAGCGAAAGGTTACAAATTAATTAATACCTTTATTATAATGGATTATATATAGGGCGACCCCCCACTAGATGGAGTGACGACCTGGCAAGATATGCAGGAAGTCGATGGATGCAGGTGGCTCAGGACTGTGCTTTGTGGCATTACTTGGGGGCCTATGTTCAGCAGTGGACTTGTGAAGGGCTGTAATGATGATGATGATGATGAATGGATTGCTGCAAAGTAATGCCTGATTCTATCAATTACTTTAGTAATGTCTATTTTATAAATGTTAAGTCAGGTGAATCTTAGCCAAGCTGGTTCTTTATTAATAATTGCTGATTGCTGATTAACATTGTAATTATTTTTCACTTGAAAGCCGCTTCACTTGTTTTAGAAACCTGGTGACTTCAATTGGACGCCGGCACAGCAAAGCATCATTTTGGGATCATTTTTCTATGGATATGTATTAACACAGGTATCTCAGACAAATTTTACTACAAATGTATATTTATTAATAACATTTAGCTTTTTGAAGAAGGTATCATTACATGGTAGAGCCATGCAGTTATATTAGTAGTATAGTTGTAGCACGAATGGTTCGACTCGACCGGGGAAGGACCACGCTCTCACGGAATACCAGCGTCAAATAGTAGCTTAATGCTGCTGTGTTTCGTATGGTGAGTGTAGAGAACCGGAGACCCTTTTTACTGGAAACGAGGCATTCCACGTAAGTCCTCACGGATGACGACGCATCTGCATTTTGATTCGTAATCGAGGATGGATGTAGATGTCTATGGGCCACAGCAACCACTTACCATCAGGTGGACTGTGTGCTCGTTTGTCATCCTATCCTATAAAAAATAATAATATGAATAACGTTTTCTAGATATTTGCATGTTTCAATGTTAGGGCTGTAATCAATGAAATATTCGATTTTCAGATACCTGGTGGAAGGATAGCAGAAATTTTTGGTGGGAAACTTGTTTACGGTGTGGGTGTGCTTTTGACAGCAATATTTACAATTCTTAGTCCAATTGCAGCATTTATAGATTTCAAATTCTTTATTGTTGTACGAGTTCTGGAAGGGTTAGGTGAAGGTGTGACATACCCTGCCATGCATGCTATGTTGGCAAGGTGGATTCCACCTATGGAAAGATCAAAGTTTGCTGCATATGTTTATGCTGGTAAGACATATTGTTTCATACATTGTTATTTCTTTTATTGCTTAAAATTACAGAACAAAGGTGTAATTATCATTAATCATTATTGCTACCGTTGTTGAGCCTTACCTCTGGTGAAAGACTGATGGTGGAAAATCTATTCTAAAATGCTGAGTACAAATTTCACAGACTAATCATAAGGAGCAATATTAGCAGTGCCAGAGTATTTTTATTATGACTGCTGTACTAGCCCATCAAGGCCACTATTGCCTGGACATATAAAGCAAGCTTAATTTTTTTTTAAATACAATTGAATGAACGTACAAACTTATAATTCACCTGATGGTAAGTGGCTAATGCAGCTCATGGAGACTTGTAATGGACTTCAAACACCACCCTTCAGCCTTCACCCTTCAGAACCGAACACCGCAGTACCTACTTATTGGGTAAAGAAATTGGTAAGGGGGTGTTAGCTACCGATATGGACAACTAAGCAGAAACATTTAATTAAACTTAAGACCAATGACAAGCTGTGAGTTTAGAAAATGAACAGATATTTACTATAATTAAAAAATGTGTGCATTTCACACACAATAGAAGTGAAACCTTCAAGAATTTTTTTAATTATAGGAGAGGGGCAAACAAGCATACGGCTCACCTGATGGTAAGTGATTACCGCCGCCCATGAACAACTGCAACACCAGGGGAATTGCAGGTGCGTTGCCGGCCTTTTCTTAAAAGTCCCTAAGTCGTATCGGTATGGAAAAATCTCTGGTGGTAGTTGGTTCCATAAGGAAGTTGTGCGAGGAAAAAAACTTCTTTTAAATCGCACAGTGGTGAACCGCCAGTCATCCAGATGGAATAAATAGTATCGCGAGTTTTGTCGCGACGTGCGATGGTGAAATTGTACACCTAGAATTAGTCCGAACAATTTCTCAGAGCACTCGCCATATTAGATATATACTGTTATACTGTATTCTATCTTATTATCTCGCAGGTTAAATCCTATAGATCTATATGTTTGTCTCTTTTTAGTGTCGCTTTTTCATTTCAATAAGTAAAACAACTATTCTAAAGAAGTTTTTACTTCAAAAAAGTCTTTTTCTTCTTCTCCTTTTCTTCTTCTTTTAAAAAAACGTTACCCCTACACTAGAATTTTCTCCTGTATCATGGGGCAGTTTACAAACATAAATTGCACAAAGACAAACATCCAGACCCGGAACAATTATTTGTAGGCCATACAAATACTTGTTCCGTGCGGGATGCGAACCCGCGGCCTCCAGCGCAGCCACTCATTGCTAAGCCACAGCGCTACGGAGTCGTCGTCGTCGTCCTTCTGATGTGTAAAACTATCAATTTAAAAGGAAATTTGCACTATCTAAGTTTGATTGTTGATTTATTTCAGGTTCTAACATTGGCACAGTAATATCACTACCAATATCAGGATGGCTCTGTACTTTAGATTTTGCTGGTGGATGGCCACTTTGCTTTTATCTGTTTGGAGGCCTGGGTGTGGTGTGGTTCATTGCATGGATGCTTCTCATATATGATACACCACAAAAACATCCAAGAATATGCCCAAAGGAGGTGGAATACATCACTAATGCTATTGGGCCTCATGTGAGTTATGCAAAATTATATTCACAAAAGTTTCTTTATTTTTTTAACCGACTTCAAAAATAGTAGGAGCTACTCAATTCAATATATTTTTTATTTAAGTGTGTTACCTAAGAATTTTTTTCTAGGTGAACCGATTTTGATAATTCTTGTTTTATATGATAGCTGATCGCATATATATTTGATCAAGATCTGAGCAGCAGTTTTTGAGTTATCCTTAATAATCCTAATTGACTTTGACTATATTGATGATGATCTCATTTTATTTATATTGAAGTCGGTTGTACGAAATTTTTAATTTTACCACTGTTTATTTAATTTCTCAATAAACTGTTCAATTAACTCAAATAAAGCTTTAATCTAAAATTAATTTATAATAATAGATATGTGAACTTATAATAACCTGTATCTCAGGTGTATGTGCTAATAGATACACTAACAAATCTGTTTCATATACAATATTTTATTTAATATTAACGCACACCCTCGGACTCCCCAATTAGTAGATTACGTTATAATCATAATACATACGCTGAATTCTTAGTTAAACATTTTTATGCACCGATTATTTATCAAATTAGATATACTAATTCCGGAAGAATGTTGTGGTCACAGTACAAATCCACGAACGCAACGACTTTAATGTGCTTGAAATAAAGTTCATTTTTATTTATTTTTATTAAATGACAGTATTAATAATAATACAAATAAAACTGCACTCTTAAAAGTCTTATTGCCTTAAGTTACGGTCCATTTCAGTTTGTTTTGAGTGTACAGATTTAGTGTGACTGTAATTTATGTACTTTTAATTATTTTTGGGATAAAAAATTACCTCTATTAAAAATGATAGAAATCGATTCAGTAAACGATTCTGAACTAACTACTTTCTCAAAGTGCGTTAATTATGTTACATGTTGTATAAGATGAATAACATACTATTTAGTGTTAATGTTATTGAAATATACTATCATAAATTAACTTAAAACAATTAGCAACTTTTCCGTATCATCATATGACAAATTGTCATTATTTGTAAACATGTTCGAATTACATTTTTACAGTCTGCCACTTATAATGGAAACATGCACAAAATACATTGACGTGATTATACAGGCCAAGGAATGTAAAAAATCTATGCGTGAAAGAATGCCTTATTTAAGTTTTGCTCTTTTATCAGTGACCTCATTTTTCTAGAGGAATTTTAAGTGCTGTTTTAGTAATGTACTAAATGTATGTAATGTATTAGTAATTTACTAATGAAAACAATTTAGAATTTATATAATAGATGTGATGAGAATAAGATAGGCCGGATCATGGCCATATGTATGTCAGTTTTAGTTTCAGCAGAGAATTAAGATATTATATTATACAAACACACACACATACATATATAGCTAAAAATAACTTTAAACTAAATTAAAAAATTAACTGTTGAATTTGTATAAACAAAAGTGATGCTATTTAATATAGCACATAATGCAAATGTTTTATCACTTGAGTGGGACAGTGGAACACTGCTGTGACTCATGTGTGCCAAACACAATGACATCACAGATAGCATATCTGAGGTCAAACTATATTGGCAGTTATTTTGTAAGAAAAAAATTATCTATGTATGATCTTTTTCAATATATACACATGTTCTTTTACTATTCAATTAAAATTATGTTAAATAGAAATGAAATAACAATCTACATACAATTATAGGATAACATATACAGGACTCTATGCAAGTATATTCTTACTTTGGCTTTGGCTGCTATTAAACGAAGAAAGAAAAATACATTATAATGAAAACTACATCATTAAATCTACACCTGCCAGCTCTGGACTGAGTATGCGGGGCGATCTTTAAATGGTGTTCGTGTGCAATATAATAACATCTTTAGAATGCTTATGGGTCTCAAACGCTATTGCAGTGCTTCAGGCATGTTTGCCTAAGCACGAATTAATACGTTTAATGCCATTCAAAGATTCAGAATCGCAGCATTCATGTCCAGGGTCGGTGGGTGTAGAAATAAGATAATTAGTGAGTTTGCGGTAAGACTGCCGGCCACAGTCTTTTATCAAAAATGGCTTAAGATAGCTGCTTGACGTGATGGTTCCCTCCATTTAGACTTAGATAGTATTATAATATAATTATTTTTTAATTTTTAGTAATTCTGTACTGTATTGTCTTTTTTTTGTTGGTAATTTATATGGGTGCAATATGCCTGAAATAAAGAGAATTTATTTATTTTATAAAAAAAGGATTGGAAGTTGAATCATAGATTTCCTATCTGCTGAATTACTAGTATTAACTTAAAGTAAGGCAAAATCACCTTAAGAATACACACACCAAATGGTTCCATGGGTGTCGTAGGCGACAATGAGAAACTGACCAGGAGATGGCCAGCGGCGACTTTCTAATAACAACTAATTTATATGTGCTAGAGCAACGCTGCAGCTATATTATGGTTGTAGCACAAATGGATCGGCTCGACCTGAGCAGGACCACGCTCTCACAGAATGCCAGCATAAAATAGCAGCTTAATAATGCTGTGTTTCTTGTGGTGAGTGTAGAGATCCAGAGACACTTTTTGACTAGAAACGAGGAATTCAATCTTAGTCCTCAGGGGTGACAACGCATCTGCATTTTGATTCTTAATCGAGGATAAATGTAGATGTCTATGGGTCACAACATCCACTTACCATCAGGTGGACTGTGTGCACATTTGTCTCCCTTATTCTATAAAAAGAAGAACTAAAGATTAACTAACAGTTGCTATCCTGCCTGCCAAGTTAGGCAACTATGGTAAATATCCCCCTATGAGGCAATCTATGAGAAAGGCCTATGTTTAGCTGTTGGTTTGATAGGCTGTAATGATAATGGTAAGGCAAAGAATTTATAAAAAATGTTGGCGATGCGTTACTACGCCTGAACTTATAAAACCCACTGCTGGGTACAGGCCTCTCATTTCTGAGAGGTTTAAATAGCAATCAGACTGCCGCGCTGCTCCAATGCTTGTTAGGGGACTTTACATGCCCTCGAAATATTTCATTCCTCGTTGAGGAATGTCTAAGCATGTTTAGGATGTGTTCCTGCACCGAATACTTAATAAACCAGCACTTAAAATTAATTTTGCCAACGGGGATTGAACCAAGGTTACCCACGCACTTTGAAATTTACAAACATACAAAAGCTGTTAGTATGAAGTGAAATTAAAAGTTAATTTTTAGTTTATATATTTAATTTTAAAACATATGATCGTAAAGTTATTTTTAACCTATGGTTTGTGAGATGATTTTGTATTAAGTATATTCGGTAATTATGTCTTCTGGACCGAATTTCTGTCACAGTGGCAATTTTCAACGTACACTAGCCATTCTCGCACGACACAATTATAGTGCAGTGTGTGCGCATGCACATGTACATTACTCGTATCTATTCCCTTACTCTCATAGTCCTTTAAGACAACAACCCGATACCACTGGAGAGAGATCAGACGTAGGAAAAACTGCTTTACGTGTTTTCCAAGGGACAGATATATATACATCCCAATTCTAGTCGTAGTAGTTAATCAAGTGATATTATATTTTTACAATATTTTTACAGGAAGACAAACCATCCATGTCTATCCCATGGTGTAAATTCTTAACATGTTTACCACTGTGGGCGATATTAATTGCGCAGTGTGGTCAATCCTGGCTGTTTTACACACAGTTAACTGAGCTGCCCACTTATATGAACAATATCTTGCACTTCGATATTGTGTCTGTAAGTTTTAATTTGTTTTATGTAATTTAAAAATTATTTTAGTAATCTGCAGGGTTAGCCAAGATCACTTAGTGTTGATTTTTGTATATTTCTATAGCATTACCAATCATACAAAGTCATCTTGGCTAACCCCGCTGTTATAAACTCATTGACAGGTGTTAAATAAATCGTTTTATCAGAATAGTTTATTTTTCTGGCAATACATAACTAATTTGTATATAAGAAGCTCAGAATATAAATTTTTGTTAAAATTGATAATTAAAAAATTGATAATTCCGGTCTTCAATTTTTTATTTCCGAATCTGAGACATTTTTGGTTTGAAGTTGGTTTCAGATGTGAATGATATTTCGCTTAGTTTTCTTCTCAGAACTCCTTAGACTGTTAGCCCATTCGTCACTTTAATCGTAACATAAAAATATTAAATAATTAATAAAACAAGAAGTTTTAAGATTTTATCGCGTTTTATTTATTTTATGGCCGTTTATACCCATGGTCACGGGGGATTAAGGTGACTGACGTACTGATGTCAAAGTTAACCTGGAGTACCTTCAGCTTTTTAATTATTGTCGTTTTACTTTAAAATAAATCAAACGCGATAAAATTGGTAAAAGCAGTTTTAATCAATGTGTAGCGTTCGCGTAAATATAAGAAATCTTTATGTAGCCTTAGTTGTTCAAATTAACTTTTTTCTTTCAGAACGCACGGCTTTCAGCACTACCATATCTTACTGCGTGGATAGCAGGCATTTTAATAAGTATCTTTGCTGATTGGCTCCTGGCTAAAGGATGGATATCTCGCCTCAACAGTATGAAACTGTGGAACACTGTTGGTATGATTTCAGTATTATACAAATTGATAAACATATTTTATATATTGTTTGTCCGCGATGAACTCAGAAACCACACACAACCTATTTTAATGAAATTTTGTAAATATGTATTGCTTGTTTCAACTTGACAGAGAGGATAGTTTTTATCCCGATAAGTGACCCTCAATAAAATGCAAATTTAAAGATATTTTTACAGAAAAAGCGTCATTAAAAAGGGTAGAACAAAGTGTGCCTGGCCACTAACACTAAACACTAGCTAGTGTTTAAAATATAAAAGCAATGAACAATCCTATGTTCAATATCACCTTGGAAATAGTGCTAATGCCAAACTTGTCTCAATTGCTTTTACTTAAAATCCATTTTTTATTTCAAAAACATTTATATAAATGAAAAAGAAGCATTATTATTTAAATTTTACTCTCAGTAATGTCACTTAGTGTAAGTTAGTGTAACAGGCTTTAAGTGGTAATATACGTCATAAATCGCCGCAACTTTTGTACTATGAGCACTTTCGCTTGCGAGGTAAGGTGCTCTCAGTACTTTGATCATGATAACAGCGCCTAGAAATTTAACAACTTCCACGAATGATTGTTATTATCATTAATTAATATTGTTATTCGAATAAACTTGGAAATTAAGTTTTAAAAGCAATAACATTCAGATAATATTTTTTCTTGTTGAACAGAAAACATATTATAGATGATAATTATTTTCTTTTGAAAATAGTGTCGAAAATGAGGATGACGGTATACTTGATTGCGTTCCGTTTAAAACAGTATAGCAGACTAAAAGGGAACGGCTTCACATTATACTGAATTGACGTCATACCTTACAGTGGTCACAGTGTATATCGGAACACACCTACAGTGACATGATACATGGTGTGTTGTTAAGTCAGCGTCACAACGCACGCGCCACGGATAAGGGGACTAGGGAGATGAAGCGCGGAGAGATGATACGGTTTCTCAACGTCTCGGTTTTGTGGGGTCGCGTCAGAGTAAGCGGTGTTACTATGGAGTGTAGAAGTAAGGAGTACCAACTCCCATAGGAGAGTAGTTGAAAAAGTGTCCATCTGTAAGCAGTAAATAACAGTTCATAAACTCTCCACTACAGCGCTCGAGTAGCTACGGGGTATGTTAAATCGCCGTAAAATACGTTGAGAGTGATTTTGAAAATAAAAATTTTGATAGCAATAAAATAATTATTGTGAAAAGAATTACGGTGAAAGTCTGTGCAATAAAAAAATTATAAAAAGTTCTTTAAAATTTGGACTGTAGCTACAGTGGCGCCACCCTTATTTAACGCTTTCCTACGGACAATTTTTTTATACAGAGTCTGTACTCCTTACCTCTACACTTCATAGGCGTTGCGTTGCGATAAGTGGTAGAGCCATGCTGCGGATATATTATGATTGTTGTGATAGGATCACACTCTCACACAATACTGGCGTACATTAAAGGCTTAGTTCTGCTGTATTTCATATGGTGAGTGTAGACAACCGGAGACCTCTTTTTTCTGGAAACGAGACTTTCAATCTTAGTCCTCTGACATTATGATGTATCTGCATTTTGATTCTTAATTGAAGATAGATGTATATTATGTTTATGAGCCTCAGCATCCACTTACCATTAGGTGGACTGTGTGCTCACCCGTATTCTATAAAAAAAACTGTATGGCCGTGTGGTAGCCAATGCGGCGAAGTCATAACTGGTTTCATTGTAAGTTAGAAGATTACGCTGATTATGTAAAGAGGAAAGGGTCCGATGTTAGTGATATAAAATGTATAAATATATTTGTGAACTGCAGACGCCACGGCTCGGGTGAGCAAGTGAGTAACCTTGAGTGTTTGTCTATGTTCAATTCATGTATATTCTGGTCCTACCGTCTTTGAATTTAATTTCTTTCTCTCTTTGTTAATAGACTGGTATAATGGTACTTTTGCCAGTATCAAGTAAAAATAAATTATTATTTATATTACACTTCTTAACAATATGTTGCTGCGTCACATTGCGAAATTTTTGCTAGATATTGACGGCAGTTTGAGCCAGCCTGTTGATTGCGATAGTATCTCAAGACGTCTAGGTAGACAAATTATCTTGAGGTTCACATTACCATCCGAGCACTTGTTTCACTGTTTCTGCTAATAGTTCACATTTAATACACAAAATTGCATCACTTTTATTTTACATGTCAAAATGTACTTCAAACCATTATTTAAACAATAATACAGGAGCAGCAATTCGCTGACAGTGAAGTTCCCGCCCTAACTTCATATTAGAACTTATAAACATCCTTTTCTGAATCATGACAGATCTAGTAATAGAATGGCATCTACACATTATATAAAATAAGGAATAATTGAAAATAGTATATTTATTGATGTTGCATGTTTTTCAAATATAGAAAACATTATAAAAAAATTTAAAACATTATAAAAAAACTGCATTTCAGTTCCGATAATAAAATGTTATTACGTACGACCTTGATATAACATATCTGAAGGGTATTAGAAAATATTCGTTAAATAAAGCTTGTTTGTTATATAGTGGTTAGGCTGGTCTAAGATTTGTTTTAGCAAGGTAAGCAAACTTAAAAAAGAAAGTAAAACATGGTAATGAATACCTTATTATGACAGTTTGAATTTCGTAGATTGTCTTACGATAAATTGAACGTGTTTGAACCTGTTGTGATATGAATTCTTGTTAGATGGATTGGTAGAATACTCTATGTAGATGTTAAGAAAATCGTTATTTTTAATTTGACTAAGTGTGAACGAAAAGTAAGTAAATAACCTTTATTCCGTGTTAGCGATTACGAAAATCTCACATTACTGGTGGATATAGCATCGTTTACAGAAAACTTTAAGCTGTTTAATACTGTGTTCTATGTTTACTCGGTGCAGCAATTTTAACCAAATTAAAATGCCAATTTTTAGACATTTATTTGCCAAGCCCCCTCAGAGGTACAACTTCTAGCTGGTCATCCACTATAGGTTACCACAGCTACAAGTTATCCGTCCCTTTCCAAAAAATAAGGCTAAGAGATCATTTTGTTAGAGGGTCAGACTTTACTTATGACATTGAATAGTATCAAAAGTGTGAGATGTCTTGTCATCATCATCATCATTACATCTCATCACAAGTCCACACCAAAACATCGGCCTCTCTAAGCAATGCCACAAATCACGGTACTGAGACCCTAGCATGCATCTACTTCCATTTTTTACCGTCTAGTTCAGAAAGATTATTCATAACAAGGAAAGTTCCAAGTCCAATAATGGCCATATTATGGCTTAGTGAGGTCGACGGTTATGAAAAAGTATTCGTTTCTGTTCCAGCGGCGTTTATACCAGCCTTTGGTTTGCTTGGCATCGCGTGGGCGGGTTGTGATCGCATCGCCGTCATGTTGCTACTCAGTATCACTTCCGCCTTCGGTGGTGCTGTTTATGCTGGTAAGTCGCTATTTGTATTTGTATGTTTACCATTACCATTACAGCCTACAAAAGTCCACTGCTCAACATACGCCTCCCCCACAGATTGCCTTATAGAGGGGATTTAGTCATAGTCGACACGCCTGGCGAGCGAGCTGTCAACCGCAGTTTTTGATTGTTTTGAGTTGGTATCAGGAAGACGCTGCTGCCCATCCTCTGTTTCAATTTCCCTCCGTCGCCTCTTACGACACCCACGGGACCATAGAATACTATAATACACACATAATAAAACGGGGGAGTGAGCGGAGCCCGCGTAGCCACTAAAATGTCACTAACACTTCAATTCACACGTATAAATGTCAACACGATATGCGTTTTGACGTTACGATCGTTTCCAAATTTCGTATGCAAATTATTTTGAAAATGCCAAATTGCACCCTATTTACAAATAAATATGTATTAAAATTTAAACGATTTTTTTTAATGATGATTTTGAACATTAACCAAAAGTCTAAAATGTGTAAATTTATTCAGTCTCTCAACACAGCGAATCGGGTTTGGCGACGCCAAGCCTCTTACAAAATAAAGTTGACAGCCATTCTATTATGTATTGTGGTATTCTATGCACGGGACGATATAGGGTAGAGGATATTCTTACACCGCTACTAGCCACTACATGGCACATTTGTGTTACTTAAGTTTAAATTTTTAGTCAATTCAACCACGCTCACCATTATTATTATTATTATTATTATTTTGGTTTCTAGGCAACCAGATGAACCACATCGACCTGTCGCCCCAATTCGCGGGAACCATGTACGGCATCACCAACGCCGCTAGCAATATATGCGGCTTCATGGCGCCTTACGTTATAGGACAAATTATTAGCTCCGACCAGGTAAATGATCCTCTTCTGGAATTCGTTCTCACACTCGTGCTATATAGCCGTGCCCGATTAATGCTTTGCGATAAGCTTGGAGGTAGGCGAGGAAATGTTGCCAATTTTTTATATAAAGTATAGTAAATATTTTCGAGGCAAGAAATAGTATCTTTCAAATTAAAATTTTATTACATAATTACTATTTTTTGCTTTGAGTCTTTAATAATGGCCTCACATCATATGCAGCCGTTATTAAAGTATTGTAGTTTCATATGCCATATTTTTTGAATTAACGTATATGAACTACTGATATGACCTTGTCTTACTATATTTTTTGTTAAGAGACGCTTTAATTACACACAAAGTCCAAAAACTATCAACTTCGGTCTTTGCTCAGTTTTTGGTTACCTCTAAAATTTGGTCTTTTAACCTACACTAGTCATTACCTACTAGTAGCTAAAGTAACATTCATACCCCAAGATCAGAGAAAACAACAAAATATTAAGTGTACTTAGTTTTGTGTTTTCTGTCGTGATAGATTTTTTGATTGCCTGTGAATCTATAATCAATGTTATATAGTCAATGGTAAAAATACATTAACGAAATTATTCTTCATGGATTTAATCGCCTTTATGCTCAACCAAATCTAAGAAATACGTTTTGACAGCTGTCAGAATTGGAATGAAAATTGGTATTGTACTAGGCATGCCAACCAGAAACTAGGAACGTACAATATTCGATCCTAAAAAAACTATATCAATTCTTTGGAGTTGGTAATCATTCATAGTTTTGTTTCGATTAATACAGATTTATCAGTTTCTTCGTATTTATTATTACTGCTTATTTCTAGAGGCAACATTATATAAATGCAAGACTAAAACTAGATCAAAAAAATTATTTAATCACTTTACTCAACTCAACTAGTTGAGCTGTCGTTGTTTAGATTAATTATTATTTGATTTTCAATAATGTAGTCAAAATTAATGTCTCAAAGTCATCCATAATAATTTTTTTTTTGTTTTCTCCACCACTTTTGCACAATCATCCTGTGTGACATTGGCACATGCATCCTTCAGCAAACCATCCATCTTCTTCACCGTGAAAGGTGGCTTGGTGTTGTGTCGTGCTGCGTAGCCCGTAAAAGTTTAAGATATTTTTAATTTTGTGTGTGTTTAAGTAGAGTTAATATGTTTGCATGTAGAACATTTCATATAAGAACATACATAGCCTTTGAATAAAACTATTATTTACGGATTTTATCGCGTTTAATTCAACTTTAATTTATTTTCATTATCCCGACGTTTCGGGTGCTTTACGGCACCCGTGGTCACGGGGGGGGGGGGGACTGGGATGTTTGACGTCCCAATGTCATAGTTAGTCTGGCTACCATCAGTTTTTTAATATTAATTTTTGGTCAGATTTACGCAAAATGAGGTTATAGTATCATGAAGTCTTGCAGTGGTATGCTTGGGTTTGGGTTTAATTTTGTAAATTATAGGATCCCAAGCAGCTGGCAGCACCCATCCATCTTCTCTATTGAAATTTGGATGTTTTTTAATTTCAATAGCCTCGCGTATCATCCTTGGTAGGAATCGGTGTTCTTTTGCAAGGATTTGTGGTTTATCAAATCTAATGTAATGGTGGGGACGATCTTGAACATGTTCGCAGACTGCAGACTTCCCGGAGCGTCGGTGCTTCACGTCAGCTATATGTTCCTTCACGCGGGTTTTAATAGATCTTTTTGTTTGACCTATGTAAGAGAGACCACATTCACAATCTAGCTTGTACACTCCTGCATCTTGTAGAGGAATATTGCATTTGACAAAATTGACTAATCTTCTTCAACGGCTTGTAGTATGTTTTAATGGACGCTCGCTTCAAGATGTAGCCAATCTTGTCTGTGACTCCTCTAACATACGGTAGTACAGCAGGCGCGTGCTCGACTGTGGCCGGCTTCACTCGTTCACTGTGACGTAGGCGCGGGACCCGAAGCTTGTCTTGCAATACTTGCTTGACGTGCTGAAGCTCGGCGGCTAGATGTTTTCTGTCACAGATCCCTCGTGCTCTCTGAAACAAAGATTTACCCACGGTAGCTAACCGTGAAGGATGATGGTGAGATTCACCATTTAGATATCGGTTGGTATGGGTCTTTTTTCTATACACAGTGTGACCAATAGTGTTATCAGGATTTCGGATGACTAAAACATCTAGGAAGGCTAAAGAATTATTTGCCTCTAACTCCATTGTGAATTGTATTTTAGAGTTTATGGAGTTAAGGTGGTCTAAAAATGCAGTTGCTTTGTCAGATGGTAAAATTGTGAAAGTGTCGTCTACGGACCGCTTGTAGAACCTTGGATTTATAGGAGCAGTAAGAAGGGCTCTCTCCTCAAAGTCCTCCATGAATATGTCGGCGACTATGGGAGTCACAGGTGAGCCCATCGCCACACCATCTACTTGCTTGTAGAACTCCTCCTTCCACAATAGATAGCCAGATGTGAGGCAGTGTTCAAGTAATATTGCATATTCTTGAGGCATGTTATTTTCTTCTAGCTTCCTAGTTACAATTGAGATGCAGTCAACCATAGGTAGGCATGTAAATAGTGATTGAACATCAAAACTGACCATAGTTTCATTGTCAGCAAGATGTAGGTCTTTTATCTCACTCACAAAATGGTATGAATCCTTTGTGTGTGCTCTGGTATGTCCTCTCAGTGGTGATAGTATTTTTGCTGAGTATTGTGCCAGCTTATAAGTTGGTGAATCGATCTGGCTCACTATGGGGCGTAGTGGAGCGTTTGGTTTGCGTATCTTAGGTAACCCATTCAACCTCGGCGGTTTGGTACATGGTGGAATTTGCGAAATCACGTTGAGATTTAATTTTTCGGAGTATTTCTTTACTAAATCGCTAGTTGTTTTAAGCGCGCTCGTTGTAGGGTCTGTTTTGACCTTTTTATGTGTACTTTCGTCCGATAAAAGTTGTTGTATTTTAAAATTATATTCCGACGTGTCTATTATTACCGTAGCATTTCCTTTATCCGGGCGGAGAATCGTGAGTTCTGGTCTGTTCCGTAAGTAATTCATCGCTCATTCGCTGTAAATTCGTCTTTAGGAAGGTTTGGTTTCGGCACTGAACTACGACGTAACAAGGACGAAGTATCTTGACGTATAGCCTCCAAATCTTCCTTACCTTTATTCTTAAACAGACAATCCTCAACACTGCAGATAATTTCTTCGTACGGGATTTTTCGCGGTGTTAATGCGAAGTTCATTCCCTTCGCTAATACTTTCATTGTGTCAAAACATACACTGGACGAACCGACAATCTGTGACAGAAAACATCTGGCCGCCGAGCTTCAGCACGTCAAGCAAGTATTGCAAGACAACAAGCTTCGGGTCCCGCGCCTACGTCACAGTGAACGAGTGAAGCCGGCCACAGTC
Organism: Parnassius smintheus behrii; assembly: GCA_036936625.1. Taxonomy (NCBI): domain Eukaryota; kingdom Metazoa; phylum Arthropoda; class Insecta; order Lepidoptera; family Papilionidae; genus Parnassius; species Parnassius smintheus. The sequence continues at coordinate 20,909,761 of JAUPFT010000010.1, read as the reverse complement.
GAGCACGCGCCTGCTGTACTACCGTATGTTAGAGGAGTCACAGACAAGATTGGCTACATCTTGAAGCGAGCGTCCATTAAAACATACTACAAGCCGTTGAAGAAGATTAGTCAATTTTGTCAAATGCAATATTCGTCTACAAGATGCAGGAGTGTACAAGCTAGATTGTGAATGTGGTCTCTCTTACATAGGTCAAACAAAAAGATCTATTAAAACCCGCGTGAAGGAACATATAGCTGACGTGAAGCACCGACGCTCCGGGAAGTCTGCAGTCTGCGAACATGTTCAAGATCGTCCCCACCATTACATTAGATTTGATAAACCACAAATCCTTGCAAAAGAACACCGATTCCTACCAAGGATGATACGCGAGGCTATTGAAATTAAAAAACATCCAAATTTCAATAGAGAAGATGGATGGGTGCTGCCTGCTGCTTGGGATCCTATAATTTACAAAATTAAACCCAAACCCAAGCATACCACTGCAAGATTTCATGATACTATAACCTCATTTTGCGTAAAGCGGACCAAAAATTAATATTCAAAATCTGAAAGTAGCCGGACTAACTATGACATTGGGACGTCAAACATCTCAGTCCCCCCCCCCCCCGTGACCACGTGTGCTGTAAAGCACCCGAAACGTCGGGATAGTAAAAATAAATTAAAGTTGAATTAAACGCGATAAAATCCGTAAATAATAGTTTTATTCGATGTGTAGTGTTCGCGTAAATTTAAGAAATCATAACCATAGCCTTTGATTTGGGTCCAAATCAATTCTCTTTTCATTATCAAATCAATTGTGATATGGTGGTAATCTTATAACTTTATGCCCAATGCTCTCTGCTAATTTATCAATAACATACAATGGCGCAGGACAGGATTATGGTGCCCAAGTGTATGCGTAAGCACAGGTGCCCTCTCTATTCCCTCACTCTCATAATCCGATGGGACGGTAAACCGACACGACCGGAGAGAGATCAGGCGCAGGACCAACGGCTTTACGTGCTTTCCGAGGCACGGGGGTGAGACACCGCCAACTTCCTGACTCCGGACAATTCTACTAAGAATTTCTTGACGGAAAAACTCAATAATTAATTTTTTGGCCCGACCCGGGATTCGAACCCAGGACCTCATGATCAGCAATCGCACTAATACAACCACTAGACCAACGAGGCAGTACAATGGTTTACGTGTTATATTTCGCTTTACTAATTGTATTAGCTCAACTTTCAATAATTTCATGTCCGCATCCACTCCTTTGTGTTCAGCCATTCTACTAAATCTGCATTCTTATTCGCTTGGATTGGGGTTTTGTCGATTTGGACACAATGCTATTAGAAGGAATGTTTTGTAAAAAGATTATTAACCACACTTTGATTTTTTCTGCATCCATTTCCTCATGATATTTTCTTATACTCTTTGATTGGAGGGCTACTAAAAAAATGTATACAAATCCTCCTGCGGCGAATCCTGCATGGCAAACTATGAGGCATAAAGATATTAAAATTTAATTCGCAACCACCTGCTTAATTAAATACAATGGTGCGATGATTTCTTAAATTTACGCGAACACTACACATTTAATAAAACTAAATTTACGGATTCTATCGCGTTTATTTAACTGATTTTACTTATTTTTAATTCCCGACGTTTCGGGTGCTTTACAGCGCCCATGGTCACGGGGGGGACTGAGATGTTTGACGACGTCCCAATGTCATTGTTAGCCCGGCTACCTTCAGTTTTTGAATATTAATTTTTGGTCCGAGAAGATGGTTGGGTGCTGCCATCTGCTTGGGATCCTATAATTAACAAAATTAATCTCAAACCCAAGCATACCACTGCAAGACTTCAAGATACTGTAAGTTCGTTTTGCGTAAATCGGACCAAAAATTAATATTCAAAAACTGAAGGTAGCCGGGCTAACAATGACATTGGGACGTCGTCAAACATCTCAGTCCCCCCGTGACCATGGGCGCTGTAAAGCACCCGAAACGTCGGGAATTAAAAATAAGTAAAATCAGTTAAATAAACGCGATAGTTATCCGTAAATTTAGTTTTATTCAATACAATGATGTGTCTTACCTGGATTGAAGAGCACCTCCCGCCCTCCCTCAATTGCATGCACTACTTCCAACACCACTATTCCAGAAAAGACACACCATGGACGACAATATTTCACGTGTTCCGCCTCTACACGAGGCATCCTCTAAGTCAACTTAGCTAAGTCAGCTTCGATCCAGGTAAAGACACATCATTGTATTTAATTAAGCGGATGGTTGCGAATAAAATTTTAATATCTTTATTATAATGAATTTCCGCAAAGTAACGCCTGATTCTAGAAAATTATGAGGCGCCCACCTTTTCCCACGGACACCTTCGACCAAGATGCAGCAGTGTCGTCTGTCCTTTCTCTCTGTCGTGATTTGCGGCACAATGTAGTGGGCGTTTAACCACGTTTCATCCACGAATATGACGTTGTCCCAATCGTTAATCGATTTTTCATTTCTCTTAATAATAATAATAATTTTGGCGTAGGGAAGTGACGACCCCATCGCCCGCTGACGTAACGGTTATGTGACAAAACCACTACGTCAGCGCAGTCAGTCAGCACCTTGCCAAGAGGTGTTAGTGCCGTGCCTCGGCAAAAATTAAAGGCGCAAAAGCCCGCTTGTGCACATGGCCCCACCATAAAACGGCGCCGGGTCTGGGCGTCTCCCGTTAAATGACGCCCACTTTTATGGATGATGGAATATGTAAAAACGCGCAAAGGGCCGCTGCCTGGGGGTCGCCAGGGCGCGTCTGGTGCTGGCGCTGGACGCGACAGCATGCGAACCGCCAGCCCAGCGAGAGGTGCTGCACGACCACCCATCAGCCCCTCGCATCCATCATCCCCACCAGCTGGCTTGGTGTCGGCAGGGTCTTCGCAGGCCCAGCAATCGGCACCCGCCACTGGTGGAGTACGCCGCATGCGATGGACAACCGAAATGAATACTAACGCATTGCGGGCGTATTTTAGGGCGAAAGGGGGAGAATTTGGAGGTTTGGCGTATCGGGCTAGGATGCATCGTCTTTTTGCTGAGCTGGAGCCATCTTTAACCGTCTCAGAGCAAAACCTGGCAGACCGGGTTCAGTATATCTTGCGCTCAAATATATTTGATGTCGCCGAACTCGAACGACTACGACGTGAGGCTGTTCCCTCATCGGATGAAAATGCTACGGCTGAGGATGCGGCGCCACAAATTGCAGAGTAACCCGCAAATGTGAATGCCGCCGTGAATACCCCAGTTGTGGTTGATTCAAACGATGATGGAACAGTCGCCCAGGAACTGGAATTAGAGCATATGAGGAGTACATTGGAAGAGGCGATTGTGGAAACGCGCAGTACGCCTCTCGAAAATCGACCGCGACTTCCCCGCATAGCCCTAAGCAAGCGGAATCGGGCTGTCGTGAGGGCTCTGAACCCAATGCTGGTGACCTATTTGGAAGCCAGCCGGGACCTTTGCGAGACGGACTCAATTCTTTTTGGCGCCGCACTGGCAGTGTGCCGTATTATAGGCGCCAAACTTTCCACGGCTGGACGCGCTACTGGACAAAGTAGCGCTATCCCAGCCTGGAGAATAAGAATTGAAGAACGTATCGCAAAGGCTAGGGCCCTCATCGGCAGACTGATATGCTTCAGGTCAGGCAACAACAGGCCAAGGATTGTGCGCACCGTCAGGATGGCATTTGCTGGGACAAATGTTAGTTTGTCCCAGCCGGATATAATGCAAAAACTGACGGAGCGCATAGACGACCTGAAGCAGAGAATCGCTGCTTGGGGAAAGCGGATTCGGCGATATACCGAGAGGTCCACACGGTTTAACCAGAATCGTCTCTTCCAGAGTGATCAGAAGAGGCTCTATAAATCGTTGGAGCGACCAATGGTAAGTGGAACGGGCCCAGCACCGAATCAGGCCGACACTGTAGCATTCTGGCTCGGCCTGTGGTCAGAGCCCATAAACCACAGCGAGGGCCCTTGGACGGAAGTTGTGGCGAGTCAGTGTGCGAGTATAACGCCCATGGACCCCGTCATTATAACGCCGGATGACGTAGCTGAGACGGTCCGTAGGGCCCCGAACTGGAAAAGTCCGGGACTCGACGGGCTGCATCACTACTGGCTGAAGGGGTTTGTGGTGTGTCACACTGTGCTCGCCCGACAGTTCCAAGAGGCTCTCAACCAGAAGTCGCTCCCGAGCCTCTTCACTACTGGGATCACTCATTTGGTTCCTAAAGACCAGGTCACTACAGACCCGAGCAAATACCGCCCCATCACGTGTCTGCCGACCATATACAAGACACTAACATCCATTTTGAGCGCGAGAATCTCCTTGCGAGCCAGGTAACGCGAGGTTACCTGGAATCAAATCAGGTGATGTTGCGCGCTCAAAATGGATGTCGGGGCGGCGGTCGTGGAACCAAGGAACCACTCCTCATTGACGCGGTCATTAGCAAAGTGGTGAAACACAACCGTCTGAACTTCTCCGCCGCCTGGATAGACTACAGAAAGGCATTTGACTCGGTGCCCCATACATGGCTAAAGAGGATCCTCTAGCTGTACAAGATTGACTGTACAGTTCGAGACTTCCTCGAGCGGTGTATGGGGCAGTGGAGTACGATCCTCTGTCATCTAGGCGAGCGGATGACGGCTGCGGAAAGCCGCATAAGGATAAGAAGGGGTATATTCCAGGGCGACTGTCTGAGTCCAATCTGGTTCTGCCTCTCTTTGAACCCTCTCAGTACTTTACTGGAGAGCTCCGGGAGGGGATTTCAGCTTCGGAAAGGAGGTACAAAAGTGACCCACCTCTTCTATATGGATGACCTCAAATTATTCGCCTCCAGTCGCTCCATCTTATGGAATTGTTAAACATCACTTGTGAATTTAGCAATTCTATTGGAATGGAGCTGGGGACGGATAAGTGTGCGGTCCTCCATGTTGAGAGGGGTAGGGTTGCTAACTCTGAGGGCATAGACTTATCTATGCCCGTCATCTTAAGGACCCTTTCCGAGGCTGAAACATACCGATACCTGGGTATGTCACAGAACATCGGTATCGATGAGGCTGGTATGAAACAGTCAGTTTGCGACACGTTTTATGCACGCTTGACCAAAGTGCTTAACAGTCTTTTGTCCGGTGTGAATAAGGCACACGCATATAACGGCTGGGTCATGCCTGTCCTCATGTATACCTTTGGCATACTCAGGTGGACTCAGACCGAACTTAACGCCCTGGATAGAAAAGTCCGCACTACCATGACGTCCCATAGGATGCATCATCCGAGATCGTCGGTAATGAGGCTGTACTTGCCGCAAAAGCATGGTGGGCGTGGCTTCCTGAGCGCGCTCACCATGCATAATCGCGAAGTGTGCAGCTCCGTCAGTACTTTCTGGCGAGATCGGATGATCCATTCTATAATGACGTCATTTCTAGTGATAAAGGACTTACCCCTCTAACCTTAGACAACGAGCAATGGCAAGACCCGGCAGTACGGATTTCCGACCGGGAGACCGTATGGAAGGAGAAGGAGCTCCATGGGAGGTACTACAGGGCTCTACATGAGCCTCACGTAGATACAGCCGCCTCCCTCAACTGGCTACGTTTCGGTGACCTCTTCGGGGAAACCGAGGGTTTTGTCTGTGCAATACAGGATCAGGTTATTAAGACAAACAACTATCGGAGATACATCCTAAAGGATGGCACTGTCGATGTCTGTCGAGCTTGTCGCCATCCCGGGGAGTCACTTAGGCATGTCATTTCCGGTTGTTCGGCGCTTTCTAACTCTGAGTACTTGCACAGGCACAACCTAGTAGCCAGAATTCTACACCAGGAGCTCGCTTTGAAATACGGTCTCGTGGACCGGAAATTGCCGTATTACAAGTACTTGCCGGAAGCCGTGCTCGAAAATGACCGCGCCAGGCTCTACTGGGACCGGGCTATTATCACAGACAGGACTATTCTTGCGAATAAGCCTGATATTGTGCTGATGGACCGGGCACAGTCAAGGATATTTTTGATCAACATTACCATTCCGTATGACGAGAACCTCGTGAAAGCCGAAACAGATAAACAAACAAAATATCTGGACCTGGCTCACGAGGTGACCGACATGTGGGGTGGTGTGTCGACCGAAATTATTCCTGTAGTCGTCTCTGCGAATGGGCTAATCCCAGTCAGCCTCTCGGGTCATCTGAGGCGACTGGGACTCCGTGACGGACCGCTCCGGGCTCAAATGCAGAAGGCGGTGCCCCTCGATACCGCCCGCATCGTCCGCCGGTTTCTTTGCCTTTCCCCCTAACCCTCGGCCGTCTGGTCTCCCCTGCCGAGGGCTTCCATCTGGTTGGGCTTTTATTTATTTATGTATTTTTGTATTTATTTTATGTTATTGATATTTATGTATATTTATCGTTTCATTTTAATTTATAATTATATATTTATATAACCCAACCAGATGAGAAAAAGATTAAAAAAAAATAATATAATTTATTTAGTTCCCAAACATACACACAAATTAACATAACATCATTATTTAAGGGAATAGAACTAAAAAGGCGTCTACTCAGCAGAAATGTTATAGAAACGACACACTACGACTACTGATTTTCAGTAAACACCAGAGACATAGGTGGAATAAAATAAGCTTGACTAATTGCACTAATCACAATTAATTACAACTATCATAACAATCTAATAACTAATCACAACTAATTACATTAATCTTAAAAATGTTATTCTTTGCAAGACTATGTCATGCCTCTTGATAATTATTTTGCGTTAAATTTTTTTTATCGGAAGCCCATGCGTTTTAAAATGGTTCTCAATGATTTTACACTACACAGGATATTCGCTCCTTGTGAAATAGCCATAGACATGTTACTTGTATTACTTGTTGGTGTAATATTTTTCTAATAGCATCATCTAATAGTATCCGTTTTCTAATAGCATCTGCGTCGAACATAATAGGTTGTGTTACTTTATACGTAGTAGAGCCATTCTGCAGTTATATTAGTAGTATAGTTGTAGCACGAATGGGTCGGCTCGACCGGGGAAGGACCACGCTCTCACAGAATACCAGCGTAAAATAGTAGCTTAATGCTGCTGTGTTTCGTATGGTGAGTGTACAGAACCGGAGACCCTTTTTATTTGAAACGAGGCATTCCGTCTTAGTCCTCACGGGTGACAAACCATCTGCATTTTGATTTGTAATCGAAGATAAATGTAGATGTCTACGGGCCACAGCATCCACTTACCATCAAGTGGACTGTGAGCTTGATTGTCATCCTTATCCTATTAAAAAAAACTGATCGATACCTGTTACTGGTTTGTTATTTTTTAATTTTTTCGGCGTGTGAAGTAAATTACTCTCACTGCCTGAAGGCCCGTACTTTTTAGTGACGATCTTGGCAAAGGTGCGTTTGCCAATTCCGAGTGCTTCACCGACACGATCCAGCACTTGTGTCACTGCTAAAAAAAGGGGCCCACCGTTTTGTGACTCACGTTCAAAATATTCGTATAATGCACGTGCCTGTTTAAATTGCAACTACCACAATTACGTCCTCTTTTCGACTTATCACCACTTGCTTAGTCAGAGTCCAATATATAACTTGCCAAAATATAGAAGAAATAATCCAAAAAGTTATAGCCGATTCACAAAATAAGAAGACAAACACAAAATCAAAGAAGTACGCACAGTAAGCTCAAGAAATAATAAATAATAAATTAAAAAAAATTAAAGATCAGATTATTTAAATTTTTTCACCGATTTTTTGAATATTTTTGCCTATTATTCGCATACCAATGAATTTTAATCAACCAAGCACTACTGTAAAGGTACATTGCGACATATCATTTAAACTACGTCAAGGAAAAAAGTTGATTCAGGTTATTTTTTTTTAATTTGCTTTGTTTGAAAGATTCAAATTTAAATTAGTGATAAAAAACTGTACATATTATAATGAATAATAGTTAACTTCATAATTCTTTTCATTTATGTAAAAGGTTATATGAATCGTGTAAATGCTCGTATAAGGGAGCGTTGAAAAATAGAGCGGGTTTGCTGGCGGGATGTTAACTGGAGAGCATACAGTAGCAGTTAGATGAGCAATAAATAACACTTCTTGAGAGTTTCTTCTTGTTTTATTTCTTGATTCCTTTTTATTACATTGCCGGATTTGGAATAATTTACCACGAAAAACGCCCCTTTTTTATAAGCGGCTGTAACCAATCATATTTAAGAAAAAATCGCATACGGCATTAGTGAATCTATTGACCAATCAGAGCGCAGAGTAACCTTTTCTAAGAGAGATTCACAACTTCCTTAATAAACGTAGTAAAACATTCCTTACAATATTTATATTTATTCCTAACGATAGATACAACTTATTTCTATTATTCTAAACATAAATCATTCAATAAACCTTTATTTTACATTTATAAAAAATAAAAATAGTTTCGCGGTCGCCTCACGGTTTAGCTCCGTAGTAGGACTATATTTTTTGCTGAACATACAAGTGGCGCCGCCAAGAGGTAGGAATGTACAACACTTTTTCAGGAATTATGCTTAAGAATCTATACAATATTTTTTCATGAAATTTAAATCTTTCTCATAATGAAATAACATTATACAGCGATTAATTGACATATTAATGTTTCTTTTGAAGTACTTTAAAGGAAAAAGAATTATATTAATCACTTATATGTTAAATAGCTCTTAAAGTTATGATAAAAGAAATCTTACTAGAAAATAAGCTTATACTTGCGTCTAATGTTCTAATCAAACCTAAATAATATTAAATAGATTCATATAAGTCACTTTAAGATAAAAATAGAAGTGTTTAATTTACTTTCCTGTTTTTTCAGCACTAATCAGTCTTTACACTTAGCTTTATTTTATGAATAGGAAACAGTTAAGATTAATACTATCACCTAATTTTAAATCACTGATAAGAAATAATTATGATTAAATGCTAACACTTAGTTTTTTTAATTCACTGATAATAAATAATTAATATTAAATGTTCGAATTCACTTTGTCGTCGCTAACATTCTCCCCCACGGTGCGTAGCACTGCATCCTCTGGAGGCGACGACTCCGCTGGCACCAGCACGATGACACGTCGAGTTGGACGGCGAAGTATTCCGCCTGATGTCCGCACGTCCAGCACCCTGGTTCTTCCGTCTGGTCCGGGATAGGTTTTGACGATTTCACCGCGAGGCCATGAGTTTCGCGGTAATGTGGCGTCCACTATTAGCACGATGTCTCCTTCCCTTGGGTCTCTGGTTTCTTTCCCCTCGAGTTTCCTTGGCATCAGGAGAGGTAAGTATTCTTTAATCCACCTTTTCCAGAAGTGGTCTGCGAGTCTCTGGGTGGTTCTCCAGCTTGCCTTTCCGATGAGCTCCGTGTCGCTGAACTCTCCCGGCGCCATAGCTCCGCATGATCTTCCCAGCAGAAAGTGGTTCGGTGTTAGGCTCTCCTCGTCTCCTGGGTCCATGCTGATCGGGGTGAGAGGTCTCGAGTTGACGATGTGTTCAACCTCAGTCATTAGCGTATGGAGTACTTCCTCGGGCGGGCTCTTCTCGTTGAGGACTACTGCTAGCGCCGTCTTGACTGTTCGTACGAGCCTCTCCCAGGCGCCTCCCATGTTCGGAGCTCCCGGGGGGATGAACTTCCACTGGATGCCCTTTTCCTGTGCGGCCTCCTCTAATTCCCTTTTTGCTCCGACGAAATTAGTTCCGTTGTCGCTATATACGGTTTTCGGAGTTCCTCTTCTGGCTGCCATTCGACGGAGTGCCATGATCATTGAGCTGGCGCTGAGAGAAGGTACCAGTTCTAAATGTACTGCTCTAGTCGTGAGGCAGGTAAATAAGGCTCCCCAGCGCTTCTCGTTTCTTCTTCCGATGGTGACTTGCATCGGCCCGAAGTAGTCTACGGCTGTGCAGGAGAACGGAAATTGATGATGCTGCAATCTTTCACTCGGCAGATCTCCCGTTGGTGGTATCTCTGGTGAACTCTTCTTTGTCTTGCACCATTGACAGCTGTGTGCGACCGCTTTTAGAGTTGCTCTTAAACCCAAGGTCCAGAACCTTTGACGAATTTCGTTCATTACTGTAGCGGTGTTTTCGTGAAAGAATTTCCTGTGATAGTGTTGTATTATTAGACGAGTTATTTTTTGTTTTCCGTCTAAAATGATAGGATTCATTATTCTTCCGTTTCGGTCGTGAAATTTCATTGTTCTGCTCCTTAATTTAATTATTCCGTCGTCTCCAATGTAAACGTCGATTTTCTTAAGTCGACTCGAATTTTCTAATGGCTTTTCTGACTTCAGTTTTCTTATGTCTGATGCAAAACTATCGCTCTGGCTTATTTTTATTAATATCTCTTCGGCCCTTTTTAGGTGTTCTGCTTCTATGGGTGAGTATAGGCGCTTATTTTTACTTCCGCTGGTCGACGGGATTGAGGTTTGTGCTTCTTTCTTCTGGATTTTTTGTGGTTTCCAAGACTCATCCTTCTGGCGTGCGGCGGTGGTGGTCGCTTTACGGCTCTTCTTTAGTAGGTGTGTAAAGGCGATCACTCTGGCTGTAGTGCGCAGCAGTCGCTCCCAGCTCGAGAACCTTTCTAGGTTTAATAGGGTGTCTTCTGCTGCCATCGTTGCCAATACCTTTTGCTTGCTTTTTTCTTCTGGCATAACAATTTCTGGCTTGAAGTCGTGAAATGGCCATTCTTCTTCCGGTCGACGGAGAAATGACGGGCCTTTGAACCATCTGGCGTTGTGGTCGAATTCGGTTGGGGTTCCCCTCGTGGCGTCGTCCGCTGGATTTTCCCTGGTTGGCACCCATCTCCAGTCTTCTGGCTTGGACCTTTCTTCGATCTCGGCGAGTCGGTTGGCCACAATCGTTTTGAACTTCCTTGGTTCTGACTTTATCCATTGCAGCACTGTGCTGGAGTCGGTCCAGTAAACCTTTCTCGTTATGTCGAGCTCTGATTCCTCTTCGATTGTGGCGGCTAGTCTGCTTCCGAGTAAAGCCGCTTGTAGCTCCAGCCTCGGAATTGACACAGGTTTCGTTGGCGTTACCTTTGCTTTGCCGGCGATCATGGAGACATGGACCTTTCCTCCGGGCTCGACTATTCTCCAGTAGACTACTGCTGCATAGGCTTCTTCACTCGCATCGGAGAATGTGTGTAGCTGTCCTTTTCTGCCTTTGGGTGAGACGCACCTCGGGATCTTCAGCCTCGTTAATGTTGATACTTCTTCCAGGTATTTCATCCAGACTTCCTTTTGATGTTCGTTGATTGGTTCATCCCAGTCTATTTTCTTTCGCCAGATGTCTTGGATTAGTTTCTTTCCTTGTATTAGAACTGGTGTAGCAAAACCCATTGGATCGAACTTGCGCTCGATTACTGCGCTTGTGACTTCTCTTTTTGTTGGAGTCCTTCTGCCGTCTTGCAGGTCCTCCGGCGTGTTGCGTAGCCCGACGTTGAAGGCTAATGTATCTTCTTTCACCAGCCATCTTAGTCCCAGAGTATTCTCTTCCTTGGTCAGTTGTAAGGAGTTTTCTTTGTTTGCGTCTTCTACCTCTGATATTACCCCCGAGTTGTTGCTGGCCCATCCCTTCAGATGAAAGTTTACTCTTGCGTGAATGTCTTTCACTTCTTTGGATATTTTCTTTGCTTCGGTTGTAGATGCGAAGCTCTGCAGATAGTCGTCCATGTAGTGGTTTCTCTTAATTGCTTTCACTGCTTCAGGATGAGTGTTCTTAAATTCCTCTGCATTCTTGTTCATTACGTATATGGCTGTTGCAGGTGATGACGCTGCCCCAAAGATGATTGAAGACATTCTATACTCTTCAGGCTTGCCGGTTCTTCGGTTTCCGCGCCACAGGAACCTGAGACTGTCTCGGTCGTCTTCTCTGACTTTTACTCGAAGAAACATGTCTTGTATGTCTGCCATGACGGCTACTGGTCCCTCTCTGAAACGCAGCAGTACTCCGAATAATGATTGTAGCAAGTCCGGGCCCGAGAGCAAGGCGTCGTTGAGGCTCTTTCCTTCATATTTGGCAGCTGCGTCGAACACTATTCTTAGCTTCTTCTTGACTGGGTGTACAACAGCGAAGTGGGGTAGGTAGAATGTCCTTCCTTCGTTAGAGTTTTCTGGAGCCTTCTCTGCGTATCCTTTTTCGATTAGACTCAGAATCTGCTCCTCGTAGTGCTTTCTTGCTTCTTGATCACGATCCAATTTTTTCTCGATGCTAACCAGGCGTCGAACAGCTTGATTGTAGTTGTTGGGCAGGTGTTCATCTTCTTTTTTCCACAGGAGTCCCGTTTCATATTGACCGCTTGGCAGTTTCTTGGTAGTTTTCTCGAGGGTTTCTAATGCTCTTCTGTCGCTGTCGTTAGATGGTGAACGATTTTGGATCCCTAGAGACTCTAATTGGAAGTGTTCTCGGACGAGGTCTTCTATGTCTTCCTTGCCAGTGGTCGCTCTGCCATAATGAGTGAAGTGTACTGTGGCAGTTGTTCCTGTTTCACATCCGTGTAACACCCACCCTAAGTTCGTGAGGGAAGCTACAGGATCTGATGGTTTGCCCTTCTTCAGCTTTCTTGTCACTATCAGTCCCCAATTGTCTTGGCCTATCAGTAGCTTGGGCCTCTCGGAGACGTAGAGGAGTTGATTTTCAATTGCCTTCAGGTGCTCACAGTTTCTCACGGTGTCCTTGTTTATGCATTGTTCAGACAGCTTCAGGTCGTCGATGGTTCTTGCTACGATAGTTCTCTTTTCTTTTCTATGAGCCCCTTTTATTTTGAACTCGATCTTCTGTGAACTGTCTTTTCTTAACACCTTTCCGCCAACGGTTTCGATCGTGAGTTTTTCTTTCTTTCCTTCGACTCCGATTTTTCCAGCAATTGATGCGTCTAAGAGTGTGACCGTTGACCCTTCGTCTAGTAGTGCTAATACGCGAACTTGTCCTTTTGGGCCATAGAGGTTCACGGGGATCATCTTTAGGTAGGCCTTTTCTTCTCCTTTGGCGTTATGGATTGAGGCGACCTTTTCTTCTGAGATGCTATTGGTGTCTTTTGCTTCTTTTTCTATCGACGCCGGTGGTTTGTCAGAATGTAAGATGGTATGATGCCATCTTTTACACAGCTTGCAGACTGGTGCTTTACAGTTGATTCTTGAGTGTCTGAATCGAAGGCACTTGAAGCATATCTTTGCCTTCTTGGTCATATCCCATTTTCCATTCAGGTTGGCTTCTTTGAACCTTTTACATTCTAATGCGAAGTGTTCTTCCCCACAGAACGGACACGACTTCTTATATTTCTCTTTTGACGCTTCTTGAACCAAATGAACGGGTTTTCTTATTCCTCTTCTTTGTTCTGAGGGCGCTTCGGGCGGGGCGAAGTCTCCACACATGTCGGCTTCTGTTTCTAGGAACGCTTCGATAAGTAATAGCTCCTGAATTTCCTCGTCTCTTCTGCTTCTGTGGTAGGCGAACCAACGGAACTTCATTGACGTCGGCATCTTGTCTACTATAACTCTTAGCGTTTCAGGTGAACTGAGATATTGTGGTTTCTTCAGGGCTTTGATTGTTTCGACTGCGTTCTTTACTTTGCTTGCAAATATGTATATGTCGCTCGGGTTTTCGCCGACTCTTGGGAGGTTCTTCATTTTTTCTAGTTCTGCTAATGCTAGTGCTCCAGGTCTTCCGAATCTTGCTTCTAGTCCTTTGATCACTTCGCGTGGGTCTTCGGCGGTGAATAGCAGGCTTTGGACGGCTTCTCTAGCTTTTCCTTGGATCGCTATTCTAAGGCGTGCTAGGTTTTGATTGCTACTGAAAGAAGCAGCCGTATCCTCGTATGATCTTTTGAAGGCTAACCATTCTTCGCAGGCCCCGTTGAAGTGAGGTAGTTCTAGGTGCTTCGGTGAAACGGTGTCACGTGATTTTTCTGATAGCTTTAGTATGACTGAAGCTAGTTCCTGGATGTCACTTTTCTTTTCTTCTGCCTCTATTGGTTTGTGGTTCTTATTAGGCATGTCTCCGGTCTGGATGAACCAGCGTTCGACTTCTCGAGTTCGCTCGAACAGCTCTTCTCCGGCACCATCTTCATCTTCTGATTCCGCGGTGAGAAGTTCTAATTCCGCTTGAGCAACTTTTGACCGCGCTTCTGCCAATTCTAGTTCCCTTAATGCCATTGTCATCTTTGCTTGCGCTTCTGCTCTCTTCCTATGCGACGAGCGAACGGAAAGCGTGTCTGGATCGCGGGTCGTCTTCTTAGGGTGAGGCTGCTGCAGAGTCTTCATTGCGACACTTCTTTCTTGAATCTGCGGCGTTGGATGACTTCCTTCTTGGTGAGGAACTGACGCTTCGACGGTGCGTGTCGGGGGGGTGGTATGGGTTACGTCCCCCGGTGTTGATTCTTTTCCGGCAATGTTTTTGTTAAGAAGTACGGGTTGTCTGTGTACGCTGCTGGGCGATGCTCTTGTAAGCGTCGATCGATCTGAAGTTGACGTGTTGGTAGTCGTCGTGTTTGTAGAATCACTCGGCGTATTCATGCTCCAATCCGTCGTACTGGTACCCGTAGTGGCGTTGCTTTCACTCGTAGTCTTCGACTGCACTGATTTTGATCTTGTATTTGAAGGCATCTTCCTAGTTTTCCTTATACCCGATCCGGCTTCTCGAAGGACCAATGTAAATGCTCGTATAAGGGAGCGTTGATAAATAGAGCGGGTTTGCTGGCGGGATGTTAACTGGAGAGCATACAGTAGCAGTTAGATGAGCAATAAATAACACTTCTTGAGAGTTTCTTCTTGTTTTATTTCTTGATTCCTTTTTATTACATTGCCGGATTTGGAATAATTTACCACGAAAAACGCCCCTTTTTTATAAGCGGCTGTAACCAATCATATTTAAGAAAAAATCGCATACGGCATTAGTGAATCTATTGACCAATCAGAGCGCAGAGTAACCTTTTCTAAGAGAGATTCACAATTTCCTTAATAAACGTGGTAAAACATTCCTTACAATATTTATATTTATTCCTAACGATAGATACAACTTATTTCTATTATTCTAAACATAAATCATTCAATAAACCTTTATTTTACATTTATAAAAAATAAAAATAGTTTCGCGGTCGCCTCACGGTTTAGCTCCGTAGTAGGACTATATTTTTTGCTGAACATACAAGTGGCGCCGCCAAGAGGTAGGAATGTACAACACTTTTTCAGGAATTATGCTTAAGAATCTATACAATATTTTTTCATGAAATTTAAATCTTTCTCATAATGAAATAACATTATACAGCGATTAATTGACATATTAATGTTTCTTTTGAAGTACTTTAAAGGAAAAAGAATTATATTAATCACTTATATGTTAAATAGCTCTTAAAGTTATGATAAAAGAAATCTTACTAGAAAATAAGCTTATACTTGCGTCTAATGTTCTAATCAAACCTAAATAATATTAAATAGATTCATATAAGTCACTTTAAGATAAAAATAGAAGTGTTTAATTTACTTTCCTGTTTTTTCAGCACTAATCAGTCTTTACACTTAGCTTTATTTTATGAATAGGAAACAGTTAAGATTAATACTATCACCTAATTTTAAATCACTGATAAGAAATAATTATGATTAAATGCTAACACTTAGTTTTTTTAATTCACTGATAATAAATAATTAATATTAAATGTTCGAATTCACTTTGTCGTCGCTAACAAATCGTATGAGTAAACCTGTACAAAGTTATTGCGGAATGATTAATCTGAAACGTTAAAAGGTATTTCTTAGATTTGGTTGAGTATAATTTAAATTATAATATTCTAGACCATGATGTTTCGATGGCTTTGCAGCAGCAGCAAGACATCCTTAATCTTATAAAATCAAACTCATACATTATTTTATGAAAGTTGTAATGGCGGCGCTGGCGTCGCGCCACAAGCGAAGCTGAAGTCTACATCGCGCTAACGAAATTCACGAACTACTGCGATATATATATGCGATCATACGCGGTAGAAGTGAAACCTTCAGAAAACTACACTTCGCGAATATGAGATGATGAATGTTGAGTATTTGGAGTAGGATAGTTGTTGGGTTTTATGTATTTAAAATATAAATAAATTTATAATAACCAATGCGTACTGTATTCTGTCTCATTCCCTCGCAGGCCAAATCCTACAGATGTACATGTTTGTCTCCTTTTAGTGTCGCTTTTTCATTTCATCGAATTTCAAATTACAACGATTCTAAAGAAGTTTTCATTCAAAAATATTTTCAATTAGTCATTATGTAGAAAATTGATAACTAGGACAGACAAACAAACGCACCCACGCGCATTTAATACATTTTATTTTCGCAGCAAACTCTGGGACAATGGCGTGAAGTGTTTTACTTAGCTGCAGCCATAGATTTAGGAGCCAATCTCTTTTATTTATTCTTCGCCAGCACCGAGGAACAGGTGATTGTTGCTAATCATATGCAAACAATTATTTACTTTAAATTTTTCGTTTGTATTTTTTTAAGATAAATTATAACTTGAGATCTTGAACTTAAAGTTACAATAAAAGTAGTACAAACTTAACGTGAAAAGTCTGAAAATCACGCAAGTAAATGAAAATATTATATTACTTTATTATTATTTATTTGAAATCAGTCCTAGTAACTGTATCCTACTGTAATTGTACTGCAACTAAGAAGCTTAACGTTTCCTTTTTAAAGCATATCAATAAGCTTTATGTTTATTTAATATCTAAATGGCACATTTTTCATTTTTAGGACTGGTCGCGATTAGATAACGACGACATGACAGCATCAGCGCCGGTCGAGAGTATATTATTCCCGGAGTCATAGTCTTCAATAGAATTTTCTAATGAGGGCGACACAGCCGTATAAAGTGGCAACACTGAGCTCAACATATCATATATTTGCACAGTTGGCGTTTACTACTAATTATTTATTCAAAAGTAAAAGTAGGAAATAAAATATTCTTATGATAATTGTCATTTTAATTGGGCATTGAAAATAGGTTTTTAACTTTTTCTATACTAACTAGAATCGGTTTTCATTAGTTTTACTATATTTTTATACTTAATAGTTTAGTTAACTAAATAATCTGGAAATAAAATACAAAAATATTATAGAAACCGCAAATACCCAAAAATTCGTAAGATTTGTGAATATTTATGGTTTGGTAAGGTAAGACCTGTACCAAGTACTGTTTCCGAATAAGGCTAGAAACGGCTAGGCCGGTTTCAAAGAAAATGTCTTTATTGTAAACTTATCTCTAATTTAAAAAATACAGTCAAGTTTAAAAACTAAAATGATTAATTGTTTATTTCAAACTTACGAAATATTTCCGAGGCGATCTAAATTAAACAATTATTTTCGGATGTAACGAACTTTGGCGCCACATATACAGGTTTATTTTTTAAAGAGCAGCCAAATTTTAAACCTAAGTTCAAATATAGAAATAATGACATACTGTTATAACAGTTTTTGAAAATACGAATAAATAACGCTTCTACTTTTATTTGAAATTATTCCAAATTGAACGTGATTTATGGGCAACTACGTTTTTGTCGCCGATCGACCCTTACAAATGTGTGCGAGCGCAGTAAAATCATTTAAAATAATGCCTTAAAACGCATTTTGAATTTAAAGGATAAAAAGGAAATGTTTTAGATTTTTTTAATAAATTTCATCATTTTCCTATAGGTACTTATTCTGAAACTTCTCTGCAAATTAGGCCGGTTATTGCAAAATAATCCTGTTTATTATATTGTTTTAATAATGTAAATGCCACATTATTAAATTAATTAAAGAGACATTATATTAATGCTCTTATTAGGACTTTTTAAATTTAGAATGTAATAAATAAGCGACTCGTCTAGGCTTCACACGAGTAGCACTAAGTACCTCGCTAGCTAAGTTAGCCATGGTGGGTACCTGTGGTAACCTAGGAAGCGTGGTGATAAATTTGTATGAGCCTGTCAGCTTGATCGGGTCTCCGTCTCGCTGAAACTCCTTGGACTATCACACCAATGCACATCGAATTACAGTACTGTAATTATTGCCTCAGTGTCCGCAAAACTTTTGCGTGCGAAAAACACATGTAAAAACTAAAGTACTTATCCCAATGGTTTAGAATAGACTGTTTTAATGTAGATCAAATGCATGAACCATGATTGTAGTCAATTTGATAAGGATTTGTACTTTGTTTCACAAACCACTCATAAACTGAAGTCTTACGAATGTTTATTTCTAAAGATTTCTTTTTTGTTATTGCGAGTTAATGTGAATAAATCGACGTTAAACGCCGTTTTATAAAAAGTATTTTCTTATTAATTAGTCTCAGTTTTAAAATGGTTTGTTTCAACAAAGAAGTACTGCGGAAAATATGCAACCTAAAATGTAAAGTATGTAATTTGACAGCTATCTAAAACTTTCAAGTGAGTTCTTTAGTGATAAGAATTTTTCTTAATCTGTAGTTCAAACCCGAGACTAAGAGAGACTAAACTACTTTGTCCCTAAAGAAGAAGAGAGAAGTTATTTTGCCGCGGTAGCAAGGTAGTTATTGCGAAATTTGACATTTGCCGTCAAAATCAATATTTTACATAGACAGTAAAATATACATACAAGCAGGTTCTAGCTTAACTTCGAGAGAAAATAAAAACTACTTTTTGTAATATTACGGATACTGCTATATTAGAAAAAACGACCGATAGTATCTCAAAAATCTTTTTCGATCCGAGCAGCGCTCTCTATGGGGGTAAGATTTGTTCCGACTTAATTGACAAATACCTATGAATGATATGATGCATTCGCTAATTAGCACCAATTATCCAAATCTAAATTTTAAACCCAAACTTTGCTTGTGAATCAGTTTGGAAAGCAATTTAATAATCCCCACAGTAGTTCCTGAGATTTACGCGAACATATTTACAGTAAGACGCGGCGCGCGACTTTAATTTATAATATGCTTTTTCCTTGTCATAAAAAATTTACGAGGAGCTAACTTTGATATTTTTTTTAATGTCATTCCCGTTCATAAGTAGTTACAGGGTTAAATTTCAAAAATATAATGCGAAAATATACCATGTTGAAGTTTGTTTACCAAATTTAATTTTCATCAGTGATACATTCGTACTCTTTTTCTGTTGCTGATGCTGCTGATTAACTTACATTTACTTTCTATTTAATAATGAAATTAAACTTCTTCATATAATATGCGGACAATAAAATTTATATAGGGTAATGACATGTTTGCTGTTAAGAAAAAGTGTAATAGAATAAGAGGATATATCGTAAAGTAGCAGAATTGTAAATGTACTCTGTACCATATAATGTTTACATAATGACACATTTTTGAATGTTTAGTCTACAAACAAAATAAAGGAGATATTGTATCTCCATCTATTAATTGCTCTCTTTGGCAAGTCTTTTCTGTGTAGGAAAGCTTTGGCCATATCAGTTGCGAAGGCCGTGAACAGCGCATCCACTTCTTTGACAATGACGATTGGTCCATGGATTTGAGTATTTCTGATATAATAGGCAGTAAAATTAAACCTTAAAATAATCCGGGAGGCGCCGTCAAATGGCCCGCTTGCTAAGCGTTTTTATTATTTACGGTAAGCTCAGATCCAGCTGCAAAATATTATTAAATAATTTTTGTGTTGATTATTCCACAATTTTTCGAAGGCCCCGATAATCCATTGGCATTCGAATAAGGTGCAATGCTTATTACGCTGCTAATTCGAGTAATTTACTAAGTATACGCTAGTAAGTACATCTAATTATTGAAGTAAGTAACTATAATATCAGAAGATATTTTGATCACACTTTTAGTATTAATATAGCCAAAATGCCACACGGCCAAAGATTTTTACTAAATATATTGCGCGCGATCTATAGCAAATAACATGATATTCATAATGTAATCTTTTCGATCAATTGTTTTAATAGTGTTTGTATCTAGTTGTGGCTTAAATTATTAGAATTCATAAACTCATTTTAATATAAGAGCAATTCAATTTTAACTATAATTTATGAAAATAATTTTACTTCGCAGATTTTCTGTCTATGTTATGATTTTATTGCTAACAAAATATTGTTAGTGATGTATAGTGATATTTATTATTATGTTTTACTATTTGTTATATAAACATATTGTTTAATTTAGCACAAGGACGTATAGAAAATGATGTAAATATTATTTAAAACTGAACTGTGGTGATGATACTCTCATCTATAAAGAAGGAATTCTAAAATGTAAGTAGATTATTTAACAATATAAATTGGCTTTAATTATCATCGGATCTGGTTTAATTCATAGTAACTACTGGGATAATATACTATAAAAAAACGAATTAAGCAAAAGGAACCAAAGAACGTAGATACACATTAAATACGATACATTATAAGATAATGCATTCGGATTGGTTGATTGACGAGGAGATCCTCCTTTTTAAATTCGATTAAAAAACCACAAAATACTTGTTCAGGTTATTGCCGCTCAGTAAATTATTGTGATGTTGCTATAATATGATGATTTTCATCAATATTAGTGTAATTTACTAACATTTTGAAATCATTCCTTTCGATCAGTTCGATTTTGGGATTTATTGCATCATTGAAAAGATTAGACAAAATTTTACGGATTTGGCTATTGGTACTTTAAAAAAAAAACGTTACGTTGTACTAACAATGATATAATAGGATTAAACGTCAAATACGTGAAAGTATTCCGTAGTATTAATCGGTCCTAGAATTGGATTAATATATAATAAGGTTTATTTCGGTAGCCAAGCTACAGTACAAGCATAACAGGATTAAAATTCTTTCTTATAATTTATTTGCCTTTTAATTGATATAACGGCTTAAAAAGCAGAATCAGAAATCTTATAAAATAATTATAATTTATAAAACGTCGCCTAATAATAATATATTATAAACCTTACCACTTACTTAATGATGTAATAAAAAAATCTTTGTGATCACATTGTGTATGCAGTATTTGTTTATATATGTATTTATATATTTTTATATAGATACGATTGTATCAGAAATAAAGATATTTGTATCGTGGCAAGATTTAGCGTGTTTTAAGATAAAGTTTATTAACCTTAGCAGTTTTTGTGACAAAATATGTATAAACATGTATGAATGTAGCACTAATTTGATACTTAGAAAACTAATTATAATTGCTAGATGTGGTCGAATCCCATTCAATATGGAGAGTATAAAAAGTCAAATAACATTACCCCTTGTATACATATAGATAGTTCATAAAATATATTTTATTTTTAATATATTGTAAACTTGAAATGTCAAAATAATCCTAAATTTTTAATGATGCTGTGTAACACAATGAAGACAAAGTAAATGAATTGTTAAGGATTCCTTTTTTACAGCGGAATCCTAAAACAATCGCTCTATTAATATTAATTTAAATTATAGATGTTCTAAATGTGTAGCATTAAACTGTTTGCACTAAAATATTTGTTTATTTCGCATAATGATACCGAGTCTAAAAAATATTTGTGATTAAATTGTCAATTATATTTTTAATTTCATTTGAATCTTACACACCAAAACGTTGTGATTTAACAAGGTAAATACTCACAATCATTCCAAATATATGTTAATTAAATCAAGTTCATATCAGTTTATGTGTGTGAACATGCCTATTTTATTTTATTATTCTATTAAATATTTAAATTGTATTTAAATAATCTTAAAATGAAGTTGTAAGTCAATGGTGACATCCTACTTATAATTATTCCTTTGAATCTCTTAAATTTTGCACACAGTTTATTAGCTTAAATATTAACATACCATGCTTAATTTTTTTTTAAATTTGTATGCAACTGAAATTACTTTGTTAAATTATATAAAGAGTAAAACTATTCTTTTCGTATGTATTTTTGTAATTGTGATAAAACGAATATATTCTTTAATAAACATTTTCTAAGATATTTCTTTTATTATTTTAACTCTGCTTTTGTCTTCATGACTTGGAGAACATATAGAACGGCGACGAACCGAGGGTGGCGGTACGGTGGGGGCAGCGGGGAAGCGCGCCCGCAGATTATATACCATATGCCAACTGCTAACTCGCCATCGCCGTTCGCGCTTAGAAACCCACTGATGATAGATATGCTACGACATTATTGTAAACATCACCCAACATACGTTGTTAACAGTCCACGCTCTCTTTACTAAGCCCCTAGGGACCCTTACAATAACGTTACTCAGCACCCATCATCCCATCCACAGAAATAGTAATAATTATTACGATTTCTGTGATCTCATCCTTAAGGAAGCTTCTCTATTTGATGCAGCTTAATCGAGTTTGAAGAGTGATTCATTTAACTGCTGTATATATAATAAGCATCCTGGATTTATACCTGCCTTAGTAGATAGACAATATAGATGGTACATATATTTATGTCCAAAAGAAGTAGTAAATATTTGTACCAGAAGCAAATATATAGTTTGAGTAATAATATATTATAGTATATATACCTACTGATGATTAATTTTGCATGCATTTTATATAGAAATAGGGGTGGCACGATGTATTGTATTGTATGTACTCTTCGGGGGGGGGGGGGGGGGGTATAGAAAGCCTCGCCTCGATACCAGAAAAAAATAAATATTTAATAAAAATTAAGAGCCAACTGCAAAGCACTAAATATAACGAAATAATTTTCACATAATAGCTTCTGAAGTCGGTGCTTTAATTCATCTGTACACTGTGCTTTAATAAAAAAAAACCATTTAATTATTTTTAGTTCTTTAATATCGGCTGTTAGAGTATACATAAGCAAGCTTGCTTATACACGTTCTAAGTGTCGGCTAAGCTTCTTATTAAAAGTTAAATGTTTTGATCTTTTTGAAAGGGCTAAGGAATACAAAATTTAGATTTAACAACTGGAACGCCTTCTAAATAGTTGCATTACAAACTTCATTATGTAATATTTCACCCATAAGGGTAGATTTTTTTCTCCAAATTTATATGGGACCTGAAGTATAAATTTTAATGAGAAAAAGAATTATTAAATAGGTTTACAATAGACGAAGGTATCGCGTATCAATACGATAGAAACACAGTCGATTTGGGATCGTTCTCCTTTTTGTAGTTTGTTAAAAATGGTTTCCGTTTCTCTACGCTCACCAGACGGAAACAGCAGCGTTATGGTGCAATTTCGCTGAGCGTAGCACAATGCCGTTCATTATAATAATTTATCTAGGTTAAATCATGGAAGACGGCTTTCGTCCACCCGAACCCTAAAAAGGCGACCGCTCAGACCCGTCCAACTACAGGCCCATCGCCATCACCTCCATGCTCGTTGAATGCTCCAAAACAATGAAATCCATTGTAAACTGCCAGCTCATTAGGTACCTTGAGAATCACCAGCTGATTAGTAATCGCCAATACGGTTTTCGTCGTGGTCGGTCAGCTGGTGATCTTTTGGTTTACCTGATTCATTGATGGGCGACGGAAGTAGAGTCCAGGGGGGAGGTATTGGCCGTTAGTTTGGACATTGCGAAGGCTTTCTATCGGGTTTGGCACAAAGCGCTTCTTTCGAAGCTCCCTTCCTATGGGTTTCCCGAGAAATTGCGCAATTGGATCACCAGCTTTCAATGATATGTTGCAAACCTGCATTCATTGCTATGCAGATGACAGCACTGGTGATGCTCTGTACACAGGCCGTGCCTCCGGAAAAACTCCGGGAAAACGTCTCCGAGTACCGGGACAAACTTGTGTCTGAAGTCGAGTCTTTGCTAAGCAAAGTCTCGGATTGGGGGCGACTATAAATCTAGTCCAGTTTAACCCTCAGAAGATACAATTTTGCGCGTTAACCGCTAAAAATAACCCCTTTGTCGTATCTCCTCAGTTTCAAGGCAACTCCCCTTGTTGCCGCAGCCAGTATCGGAATCCTCGGCGTCGACATATCGAGTGACGTGCAGTTTCGTGGTTACTTGGAAAAGAAGGCCAAATTGGCCTCTAAAAAGCTTGGCGTGCTAAGCAGAGCGGGACAGTATTTTATGCTGGCACACCGCCTGTAGCCGTGTAGTGGTGGTTAAGAATATCCACTACCCCATATCTTCCCGTGGGTGTCGTACAAGGCGACAGAGGGATACAGGCAGGAGATGGGCAGCAGCATCTTTCTGATAACAGCAACTGTACGACAAAAAACTGCGGTTGCCAACCGCTCGCCAAGCGTGTACACTATGGCAATATACCCCCCATGAACAATTACACAAATAGACGGCCCCCAGTCCCCGGCGGCCCCGCTATTCCTGGCTACGGTTTCGACCATGGTAACGGCGGGGCAGGGGGTGCTAAGAATCTCCGGTAGAGATTCGGTTGCCACCTACGACAACTCGACCTGGCAACATTTAACGCACGCACCCTGAGGACTGACGAGAAGATTCAGGAGCTGGAAGAAGAGATAGACAAGTTGCGCTGGAATATTATAGGATTATCCGAGGTCCGAAGAGATGGGGAGGACACGGTGATTCTCGAATCCGGCAACTTGTTCTATCACCGGGAGGGCGACCATCTGTCCCAAGAAGGTGTCGTATTTATCGTCCACAAGTCTCTCGTCAACAACGTTGTAAAGATTGGGAGTGTGTCGACGAGGGTCGCGTACCTGATACTCAGAATCACCAAACGGTATTCGCTGAAGGTCATACAGGTTTACGCACCAACCTCGGCACATCCCGATGAGGAGGTGGAGGAAATGTATGAGGATATTTCCAAAGCCATGCATTCCTCCAAAACACACTACAAGGTGTTGATGGGAGACTTCAACGCAAAACTAGGCACAAGAGAAAACGGTGAGCTGAAGTTAGGGAAATTTGGAGTAGGGCAACGGAACCGAAGGGGCCAGCAGCTGGCCGACTTTATGGAGAAAGAGGGACTCTTTATGATGAACTCTTTCTTCCAGAAGCGGCCCCACAGGAAGTGGACCTGGTCGAGCCCCGACGGTTCGACAAAAAATGAGATTGACTTCATTATGACGACCAGACGCCAACCGTTAAGTGATGTCTCAGTGATCGCAAGGGTGAAAACTGGCAGCGATCACCGAATGGTTAGAGAGAGGCACACTGAACCTAAACGTTAAGTTGGAGAGGTCTCGTCTAATGAAGTCAACGCTCCGTCCCCCTCGTGCTCTAATCCAACCTATCCGAAACCTATCCAACTGCAGAGAGGTGTAAGACAAGGTGACGTTATATCCTCGAAACTCTTCACCGCTGCATTGGAAGACGTTTTCAAGCTACTGGACTGGAAAGGATACGGTATTAACATCAATGGCGAGTACATCACTCACCTTCGATTTGCCGACGATATAGTCCTTATGGCAGAATCCCTGGAGGACCTTAGCACTATGCTCAATGACCTCAATGGTGTCTCCCAACGGATAGGTCTTAAGATGGACATGGACAAAACAAAGATCATGTTTAATGTCCATGTCACACCTATGCCGGTAGTTGT
The DNA here is from genome assembly GCA_036936625.1 of Parnassius smintheus behrii. Taxonomy (NCBI): domain Eukaryota; kingdom Metazoa; phylum Arthropoda; class Insecta; order Lepidoptera; family Papilionidae; genus Parnassius; species Parnassius smintheus. The sequence goes on along the minus strand of JAUPFT010000010.1, from coordinate 20,884,228 downwards.
TGGGAGCACTATGCTCGAAGTTGTTGACGAGTACGTTTACCTGGGACAAATAGTCCCACTAGATAAGTCCAACTTCTACCGAGAGGTCAATCGACGGATTCAACTCGGCTGGGCAGCGTTCGGGAAATTACGACATATCTTCTCGTCAGGTATACCTCAATCTCTAAAAACTAGATTGTACAACCAGTGCGTGTTGCGAGTGATGACTTACGGATCTGAGACGTGGTCCTTCACTGCTGGCCGTATGAGGACGCTTAAGGTCGCTCAGCGAGCTATGGAGAGGGCTATGCTCGGAGTTTCTCTGCGTGATAGACTCAGAAATGAGGATATCCGCAGTAAAACCAGAGTGACCGACATAGCCCAACGGATTAGTAAGCTGAAGTGGCAATGGGCCGGCCATATAGCTCGAAGAACCGATAACCGAATGGGAAGAAAGGTTCTCGAGTGGCTGCCTCGTACCGGTAGGCGTAGTGTAGGGCGACCCCCCACTAGATGGAGTGACGACCTGGTAAGATATGCAGAAAGTCGATGGATGCAGGTGGCTCAGAACCGTGCTTTGTGGCATTACTTGGGGGAGGCCTATGTTCAGCAGTGGACTTGTGAAGGGCTGTAATGATGATGATGATGATGACACCGACTGCAACTTTACAAGGCGCAGGTTCGGCCGCACATGTAATACTGTTCCCATCTCTGGGCGGGGGCTCCCCAGTACCAGCTCCTTCCACTTGACCGCATCCAGCGCAGAGCGGTTCGAATCGTCGACGACCGAGTGCTTTCTAATCGGCTCGATTCACTGGCGCTGCGAAGAGATTTGCATCGCTGCGTATTTTATCGCTTCTATCACGGGGAGTGCTCTGCGGAATTGTTCGGATTAATCCCAGCCGCCAAATTTCATGGACACACTACGCGGCAAACCTCCCGATACCATCCACACCATCAGGATGCTTAGCGGTCCACCACTGTACGTTTCACTACGATTTTTCTTCCGCGTTTCTTCCCTAAATTACACGCGGGTGAATTCGCGTGGAACAGCTAGTATAATATAAGAGTTAATTGGCTAACAAAGAAAAAAAGTTAAAGTGCTAATGAACTTCATGTCGAACATTAGCCTATGAACAAAACCAAACCTAAATTTAACTAGCTAATGTTATTATGTTTATTTATATAGGTATAACTTACACCAGTATGTGTATTGGACATTCATCAGACATATTTCTATTTTAATAGAAATAGAGCGAGGGATAGAGCCGCGATAGCTCATCAGTTAGCGCTCGTTGTAAATTTCACAGTACGCCAGCAATCGCGGCACCAATAAAATTGTTAATTGCAATTTTAAGTGCTGATGAGGCGGTGAAGGAAAACATCGTGAGGAAACCTGCATATTTGAGGAATAAGACAAAAATATTTCAAAGATATTACGCAGTAGTATAATAATTCTCTGGAAGACACGTGAAGTTCGTCAACGCGCATTGAGGCAAATTGAATCAACCTAAACGCTACCACTGGGCACCGATCACAAATTCACTCACTCTAATCACTAACATTCCGTTTTGTTGACGCTAATTATTAAGTCAAAGCAAGAGTATTTAGTTTTTTTTTGTTTTGGCTTACAAGCCAGTAACTATTCTTCGCAAGAAGGACTTAATGGCCTCTTTCTTGATGCAATTGTGTGTAAAGGGTACAATAATGGTGCGAACATGGCAGGAAAATTAAAACCTTCCCACGTCGTTACTTGTTAAAACCAGAATTTGGCTCAATATTCTCGGGTATTTTTCAATCCATGTGGTTGAAGTTATTAGTACTTATTTTCCTTATATTTGCGTAATAAAATAAAATAATGTGTCCCACCCAGTCTGAAGAGCACCTCCCAACACCCCTCAATTGCATATACTATCCCCGTAGCCACCACTCCCAGTACCACCACAGCAAATACCACCACACTAGGGACGATATACCACTCTTGATAATACGATACATGTTTCGTCTCTAGTCTCTACGCGAGGCATCCATAGGTGAAGTAGTTTCTGCGGTGATTTAAGGCTAAGTGAGCGGCGAGCTGAAAAAGTTGCTATTTATACAACTCGCTGATCAACGAGTTGTATAAATAACAGCGTGTGGAGAGCGGAGAGAGTGCTAGGAGTGGTGGTGATGGGATTAGTGGTGACGAAGATTGTGACAGCCTCCGCAGAGTCTTCTTTATCTGAGGACGCCGTGTAGAGGCGAAACACATCTGGTATTATCAAGGGTGCTGTGTCGTTCCTATTGTGATGGTGCTGGGAGGAGTGGCGCTGAGAGTGGTGGCACTAAGAGTAGTGGTGCTGGAAGTGGTGGTGAAGGGGATAGTGCACGCAATTGAGGGAACGTGGGAGGAGGGTGCTCTTCAGACTGGACAGGACACATCACTGTATTTTATTACGCGGAAATGAGCAAATTAAGTTATAACAAATTCAATATAATGGATTTCTGCAAAGTGACGAACGCCTGAATCTTTTAATTGTCGTAAAAGATTAAGGAGAGAATTAGTATAAAGAAAACTGTTGAACTGGGTGTAAACAAGGCGTTCAAGGACTTTAGACAAGAAGGGCAGTAAAGAGATAGGACGGTATTCAGAAAAGGACGTAGGATTAATTTTCTTTGGGATAGGAATAACTTCAGCATTTTTCCAAGATGTTGGAAAACTATTTGTAGAGATGGAGAAGTTAAGGATATTATGACAAATAATAGGAAGAATAATATCAAGAATAGGAAGAATTATGTTACGACTGACACAATCACTTCCCACTGCATTGGAAGTGGTAGATAAAACGCTCTTCTTAACGTCACAAGCAGTTAATTGTTTAAAAATAAAAGAGAAGTGATTGGGAGTGGGAAGAGTTGAAAGATATGTTAGTGTATTAGCCTTAGCCGTGCTATCTAAGCAGGATGAAGAAGAGAAATGTTTATTTAACGTTAAAATCAGCTATCATTTAGCAGGGATGGGAGATATGATGATATAGAACGACGAGTGAATGCGGGAAATAGAGTAAATGGGGCCCTGCACTCTATTGTGAAGAGTCAAAATGTGTCGAAAAAGGCACGTATGGCAATTCACAATGCTGTATTGGTCCCTACTTTAACGTATGGTAGTGAAAGTTGGGTGCGGCAGAAGAAGCATGAGAGTAGAATGAACGCAGTAGAAATGCGTCGTTAATGAGTATGTTAGGGCTGAATCTGAATGACAGGGTGAGAAATTGTGTGATAAGAGAAGAGTGTGGTTTAGAAGATGATGTTGTGACCAGGATTAAGAAAGGAATGCTTCGGTGGTTTGGTCATATGGAAAGAATGAATGAGGAAAGGGTGACAAAGAAAATTTATGTTGCAGAAGTGAATGGCAGAGTCTGAAAGGGATATCCTAGGCGAAAATTTATCGACCAAATTGGCAATTTATTGAAAACGGGCCAAATTAGAAGTACCCTTAATCGACGAGCATGTATGCGTAGGTATATGGATGTGAAGGAGGCGAGAGAGGTGTGTCAGGATCGGGCCAAATGGAAGTCTGTAGTCTCTGCCTACCCCTCTGGATGACAGGCGTGAGTGTTTATTAGTTAGGTAGTTTAACGTTAATACATACATATATATGTATTAACGTTAAAATCATTTGTCGTTGGAGTATTCTTAGATTTCCCAACACCCAATGATCTAAAAAATTTCCAGACCTTTGCTGTATCACCGTTTTCGACTGACTTATGAATAAATTTGATACGTGGTAGAGCCATGCTGTAGTTATATTAGAAGTATAGTTGTAGCACGAATGGTTCGGCTCGACCGGGGAGGGACCACGCTCTCACAGAATACCAGCGTCAAATAGTAGCTTAATACTGCTGTATTTCGTATGGTGAGTGTAGAGAACCGGAGACCCTTTTTACTGGAAACGAGGCATTCCATCTTAGTCCTAACGGGTGACAACGCATCTGCATTTTAATTCGTAATTGAGGATTGATGTAGATGACTATGGGCCACAGAAACCACTTACCATCAGGTGGACTGTGTGCTCGTTGTCACCCCATCCTTTAAAAAAAATGAAGGCGCTGAGCATCCCTACACAAAGTGTGTTAAAAGTAAATTACAGTGATTGCGAATGTTAATATACTTATCCCTATTAAACGCATTTGGCTTAGGTACGTTTATACTTAGTCTTAGCTATCGCTTTTTTATTAATAATAAGCGCTGAGATAAAACTTTGTGAACTCGAAGCTAGTAGGAGAATTCGTGAACCGTTTAAACGCGGCATAAAGACCACATAATTTGGAACCGAACCATTTTGTGGAATCTCAAAAAGCCTAGCCCGATTGACCCTTGAAACTCTATATTACAATAAATCGCTTAAAATCTGGTCTGATACAACAGGCTAAAACATTTTAAAACCCTAATTTAGGCTTTTGATCGTAAATATCGCTTCAGAAGCTCTGGGATTAGATAAAAATTAACTGCACATTCTGGCAAGAGCTCTGACTGCACACTGTCGTCTTAAAAAGCACATGACCATCCTGGGACTAAGCAACTCAAGGATGTGCCGGTTTTGTTCTTTAACGGTAGGAACGCCTCTGCACATCCTGACCGGTTGTGGACCCTTAATGCGCAGTCGTAACACATCTGGGAAATTATTTACTTCGCACAGAAGATGTGAAATTGCTCACAGCTAAGCAACTACTAACCATTAAAGACAAAGGGCTTAGCAGTGAAAAGTAGCCATAGCAGCGATCACAATAGATCTTTTAGGTCGCAGTAATACTGGTCTTTCTAGACCTGCATAGCTGCTCGCACAAAAAAAGCTATGCAGTCTGAATATATGGATTTACCAAAGGTGTCGTATTGTTTGAAAATGTTGTCAGAATTTTGAAACAGTACCCAGCCTTTTCATCTGCTCTAATAAGAGATAGATCCGATATTTAAGCCAACCCGATCTCGAAGAAAGCAAATATTATTCAAGTACAAAGCCGTAGGTGAGACTCCAACTGATGCTAAATAATTGTTTAAAATGAACGTTTTTTACCCTGTGATTGATACCTACAATTAAAAATGCATTTGTTACTTGACTTAAACTAAAAAAAATGTTATGGTACGTGTTTTTATACAATATGAAAATAATTCCTGAAAGGTCAAAAAGCCTGTGTTGATTTGCAAATCAGTTGAACAGATGGGCATAATGTGATTTGTCTAGTTGTTCTTCTAAAAGATCAGCAGAGCCACATAAAGTTCTCAGACTTAAAAAAATGATTGGAATCAACTTAGAAATAATGATGATGAAAAAAACTTAGAAATAATGATTGGAATCAATGCTTGATTGTATAGTAACTAACGTGAGTTCATTATTCAATGTGACGCCGACATAGTTGAGCCGCGACAAAAATGGATAAATGTGTACCTAGTATGCTATTTAAGGTCACAAAAACGTAATAAATCAAGCGGCATCACTTTCAACACATAATTTTTAGTTCTTGTTTTCATATAAACGTAAAAAACCTCAAATAATTAAATAAAATTATCGAATATTGGCCATTTATGTTCAATGTTGCCACTTTTTCGCATTTGTGATTATCTTACATTAATGGGAGACTATATAATTAATGGAGTAAGTTAATTTGTTACCTCTGATTTTAAATATTTTGGAAATTATAATAAAAACTACGTTTTAACTTTCATACAAAATAATTCATTATTCTAATAAATAATATTAAAATAATATATTTTATTACCTATTTTATATTAATAATTTTATATTATTTATAATTTCATATAAATTTTATATCAATTATATTTTATTAGATACCTATTTTATATTGTTTGATTTATTAGAACCATAAAAATACGTTTTATTTCATCATTATGTTTACTTCTATTCATCTGATAAGCTTTGTATCTCTTTTTTTCTAAGGGGATAATAAAATATACGTTTTTAATATAAAATCAATTAACTGCAGCTTAAAAAAACTCATTTTTATTGCGTATTTTAGCTAAAAATTCATATAGTAAACCACACCAACCCGCCATTCCATGTTTGTGTGTCTATCTTTATCTAATCTTACGACGACGATATTGTTTTCGCAACTTGTGTAAGTGAGATAGATATATGTTTACTTAAAATTGTTGTTAGTTTCAAAGCTACGTCGTCGCGTTTGGATAGTGGTTACACTTTTTTCGACGCGCGGTAATGTGGTTTGCTCCTCTAGTATTACCGTGCTCTAGTCACGGTAATTTTTATAGATAATATTACCGTGCTCTAGTGTTGTATAACTCAATGATTGACAGGATATTTCTTCCAAATGTGTAGACAGCAAGCACTTCGTATCTTGCAGATTATTCCTAAACTATACCTGCCGCTAAACGGAAACGAAGTTAGTACATTTAAACATTTAAAAAAATTACCTACGTTTGTACTATGTGACAGGAAAGACATGTCATATTTTGAAATCTTTTCCATAGAAAATTCTATTGCCTAAAAGTTAAATTACTCCGAATTAATAAAAAAATTACAAGCGCATAAACAAGAGGCTGGTCATCTAGGCTTTTCATAGCTAAGTTCGTTATTGGTAGTTCTTTCTTTTTTAACACTGTCTGCAGAACAATAGTTTAAATAAAAGAAAAAAGAAGAAGAAAATAAACTCGCTAACATATTCTAAATGTTGTAGCTCATATCTCAGGAGGATCTCAGGGGAGAGGTCATAGTTTCATATGTCGCACACATGTCATAGGTCATAGTAGAAAAAATAATATTTCGAAAACATGTGAAGTTCGTCAACACGCATTGGGGCAGCGCGGCGGACAATTCCCTGCCCTAAAACCCTCTCAGAAGTGAGACGAGGCGGGTGCCAGGGCCCCCGCTACCTTATGTGCAAAGTGTGCAATGCACACGGGCGATATCCTTTAGGGGCGCCAAAACCCAGGGTCAAAAATTGCAACATGATCCAAAATGCCTTAAGGGGCGCCAAAATCATTTTTTGCATACAGGCGCCAGTAGCCCTTACGGGGGCCCTGGCTGGTGCCCAGCAGTAGGACGAATATAGGCTGCAGCTTTAACTTTTTTCTGTGAGATCGTGGTATTACCCGGTTGAGACCCCGACCCATTCGTGCTACAACCATGATATAACTGCAGCATGGCTCTACCTCGTGTAAATCATTTCTATGATTCTTCGAGTTAATGTTAAGATAAGACATAATCTGTGACTTTCACCACCCCATAGGTCGCAGGCAATTGCTTGTACAAAATAAAATATAATATCTATGAAAATCAATGATTTTCAAAAATTGGGAAGTATTGGTTTGATGCCGATTTTTAAAAATCGATTTCTCATTGAATCTTCGCGTTTCGAAGTCTAGTATACAGTATATGTCATAGAATACTATAATACACAATAGAATGGCTGTCAACGTTATTTTGTACGAGATTCGGCGTCGCCGGGAGCACACATACAAGCCATAACGTCGTATTATCACTACTACAAACCCGATTCGCTGTGTTGAAAGACAGATTTTAATACATATTTATTTGTAAATAGTGTGCCATTTGGCATTTTCTAAATAATTTGCATGCGAAATTTGGATACTTGTGAATTGACATATTAGTGACAATTTTGTGGCTACACGGGCTCCGCCCACTCCCCCGTTCTATTACGTATGTAATTATAGTATTCTATGGTATATGTATTTATGATTAACATTTAATGTACAAAATTTTTAAATAATATCCTTTTTCAATGAATAGTTGCTGTATAGTATATATTTGTTCTTTAACCTTATTTCTACTCAATTAATGCAAGACATAGGTAATAGGGCGGTTTTTTTCACGGTGCACCAGGGCGGCACTCACATAACGTAAATGTGGCCCTAGATGGTTCTGTGATGTAGCTCCATCTTTGATTATATACCTGTGATCAAAAGGCTCCATGTTTTCGTGTTCGAGGTGTGCATATTACAAGTGTTCCTATTAAAAAAAAAACAAATCGTTAGTTTCACATCTTTTAAGTACAACTAACTTTAAATCTATCAGCAATACAGCAAAATTTGTTTATTCTTATCCGACTGCCTCAGAAGGGTGATAATGTTTTTGAAGTTTGAAGTAATGTTTATGTTCATAATATTTTACTGTACTCTGTAAGTGTAATGCATATTCGTTAAAAGGTACCTACATTTTTAAACTTTGCGATGTGAAGTCGTAAAATTTATTTGTAAAAAACATATTCACAATGAAAAAGTTATGTCCACAAAACCCTTGCAATAAACCGTTAACAAAGTATTTTGCCGTCCTCAGCTCGTGTTTGCTAAATATTTTAGCTGCTTTTGTTCTTAAATCAATTTTACTTCAACCCGTCAATTTTACAGTAAAAATTTTAAAACGGCTAGGTTACGCGGGAGAATTGAGGATAAGTTTACGAGCCGCCAAAGGCAAAGGCAGCAATACCGAAAAGACCATTAACCAAGCCTAACGACCGATGTGTTTATGGCCATATTTACAAAACAATATTTCCCGGCGAGAATTCAAAAGGCGGCTGTTGCATCCCTTATTGTTTTTATTTGAATTCATAGGTTTGGTCTAAAAGAAGTATAACGGTAATGGACGAGGTAAATTTGGTTAAGGAAATTAAATTACTTTGTTCAAAATAATGCCTTGTAAGCGTTGGGTATATTGCTAATGAAATGAATACATCAATATCGTGCGTATATTATGGTTTATGATTGCTTAAACGCTATAAAAATCAATGATTTATATATTATTTGTAATTAATTAGTTGAAATAACCACGTAATAGGCGTAACTTGGATCAGAAAGTAATAATTACTTTGTTTGATGAAATAATACGTAAAATCAACATTAAGTATTTATTTTATATAATTTATCTTATCTGTAAAAAAAATTAAAAAAATACGTCTTGTCAGAAATAAAGTTGTTGGCATAAAATCGCTTTGACCTATAAAATATCTTTGCGCTTTACTTTCTATGCATCCTATTGCCAACCGGGCTGAGCCGCGTTGATCGCGGTTTCGTGTTGTATGTGATTCTCTTTGATTATAATCAAATACATATACATTTATATATACCTGGTTATTCTTAATATTTACTGAAAATCCACCAACCCTAAAACCCAGCTAGAAATGGCGTGAAATTAAAAAAATGGTTTTTCTCTAAAATCATCGGATGTATCAAAATCCTAAAGTAAATTTATAACAATAATTTAAAGTTAAATTTTGTATGATAAATAATGATTGACAATAAATCTATCATTAATTTTGTTTGTTTATTGAGTTCGGAAGGTAAACATGTGCTTTTTGAGATGGCCAACAGAATCGCCACTAACACGATATGTTACCCACCATCCAGCCACCAACCATAGTGATAATATAAGGTACAATCATTTGGTTTACGCCAAGCGTTAAATACATAGACCGACGACGGGAAGCAATATCAAAAGTGATTTAAATGACAGTAGTTCGAGTATTCTGGTACAACCTAGGATGAAGTAAAAAATGGACGAACGGATTGACGATAGTTGTACCCTCAGATGAAGTAAAAAATTACTTCATCTGAGTTTCAGTGGAGCTGACTATAATAACGTGAGTTGCATCGTACTATATATAATTGTCGGTAGAACAATCTGTCAGGTTCTCTTTTATGTATTCAACTAGAATAGTTTATTTTTTTTCTTTTTTTTTAAAACGTTACACTAAGATTTTCTCTTGTATCGTAGGGGCAGTTTACAAACATAAATTGCACAAGGAAAAACATCCAGACCCGGAACAACTATTTGTAGGCCATACACATAGATGTATGATTGGTCTCGCTGCGCTCGCTGCGGTCGAGCGCAGCGAGACCAATCATTCATCTATGGCCATACAAATATTAGTTCCGTGCGGGATTCAAACCCGGGACCCCCAGCGCAGCCACTCATTGTACTAATTTATTTGCAAAATATACATTTTGGCATGGTATTGTTACATGGTGTTACAGTTATATTAGTCTAGTAGGTATTGTGTATAGTTCCAAACAGCAAAGCAACTTTTAAATAATTTGTAGATACTTAACTAACCTAAAACTACATTATAAAAACACCTGTTTTGTGGCCATTCGGTTAATGAAGTCTTAAGCTTGTTTCCTTCTATTTTTTTTATAAAATCAGGTAATTTGATTAAAACTACTTTTACGAATTTTATCGCGTTTATTTTTACTTTTTATTTTTAATTCCCGACGTTTCGGGCGCTTTCCAGCACCCATGGTCACGTAGTTCATTTTGCATAGATCGGACCATAAACAATAATTAAAAAAGCTGAAGGTACTCCGGGTTTAACAATGACATCGGGACGTCAGTCATCTCAGTCCCCCGTGACCATGGGTGCTGGAAAGCGCCCGAAACGTCGGGAATTAAAAATAAAAAGTAAAAATAAACGCGATAAAATCCGTAAAAGAAGTTTTAATCATGTGTAGTGTTCGCGTAAATATAAGAAATCATCAGGTAATTTATTAAATATTATTACTTATAGTAAACATTTTTTCTACTAATGTAAGTATGACAAGGAGGTTGGTGTAATAGGTTCAATTATTTCTTCTTCTTTAGTCGTCTTAGTAGTCTCTAGTTCTTTCCTGTGTAGTATTAATATCGGTGTACTTTTGAAAATATTCCGGGTGTCGTTTTTTTTTAGTTTGAAAAGACAATCAAATACAACCCATCGATCGCCAGTTCTTTATTAGTGATCGAAGCCGTAACCATCTCCTTTTCATTACGAGGCTACAACATATTTTAAGGAACAAATTGAATATAATAAAACTGTCACCGGTATCTTTTACATCGTTCTTAAAACCGCATTTTGTTTTCGTTAGCAACATAACCGACGGCCCCAAACAAAGGTTCCATTTCAACCCCAAAACAGCTTCTTCGAACCGCAGCTTACAATACTCTACAATTATTTACGGTAAAGTCAGTTTCCTATCGCAAATTATATATTTAAGGGTGCAAGACAATATTTAGAAGTAATCTGTGCTGATGGTTATGATCGGCTTAATCAAGGTTTTACTTTCTTACAAAAAGTATGTATTAAGTAATAAGTATGTATTATGTTATATTAGTATTATTTTGAGTAAAATTATAATGCAATTATAATGCATTTTAATACTCTAATCGAATGGTTGTAGTACGAATGGGTCGGCTCTACCGGGGTAGGACTACGCTCTCACAGAATACCAGTGTAAAATAGCAGCTTAATACTGCTGTTTTACGTACAGTGAGCGTAGACGTAGAGAACCGGAGACCCTTTTTAGTGAAATCGAGGCATTCTATCTAAGTCGGAAGTCGTAAGGACTGAAATCCTTAGGGATGACATCGCATCAGCTTTTTGATTCTTAATTGAGAATAAATGTAGATGACTATGGGCCGCAGCATCCACTTACCATCAGGTGGACTGTGTGCTCGTTTGTTATCCTTATTCTATAAAAAATAAAAATAACATAAACAAATGAACGAAAATTGTCATACTTCATGTACATACATCTACATTCGCGTATTAAAAAACTAATGAAAAAGTTAACACCTTTAAAAAAATCGGGCATAGTAACCGTTAGAATTCATAATAAGAACACAGAACTGACGATACTAAAATCCCATACAAAAAACTGCTCTATTTTCTGCGACTAACTGTTTTAAAATAGAGCAAGTTCATTGTTTTGCCTATTGTAATCGTATTTTTTATTGATGGCTTGTAAACGGTCCCTAGAACAATTAAACAACTTTAAAAAATGTTTAGACCGTTACCGAAATTGTAACAGTTTGATTTTTTTAGCTAAAATTACGGTTATGACAGTACTAAGAAATATGCTTTGCTTTTCTGTCTTATACTACAAATATAAAAAAAAGGTTTCGCTCACGTAATACGGAAATATAGGTTTGACTTTTGTGTTAAGAAAGCTCTGGTTCTTTTAAACCTAAATGTAATTAAACTTATTAAAGAAAGTGAAAACTTGGTTTTATGTTGATGTTTAATTTTTTTAACCTTTAGTGTAACTACTAGAATGTCGACTATAAAATATTTTCATCTAACGTCAAAATAGTAACATTATAATTTTATACCCTATTGTATCGCTAGGCGTGGAATATTTTCCTGAAATTTAAATTAGACCATTCTCTTCAGATCGGTTCATGAATAAAATTAAAAAAGCGTAAAATGCATGATGTGCGAAAATAATTAAACATTCGCATTGAGATCCTTCTTAGCAGAAAATAGGAGTATATTTTTCGATTCGATACGAAAATATTATAAATACACATACATATTAAATTTACAGATTTACATAAAACTTCTCTTATGTGAAAAATGTTAGCTTTCACATGGGCTTACACAGCAATAAGCAGGTGAAAACAACTCTTTTAAGAGACTGGTGTCAATTTATTTGTATATGTAGCCTGTGAGTCAGACATTCGAAAAAGGCTTTTCATGATACATAACATCAAAGGTCCACTGTAGAACATAGGCCACCCCCAAAGATTGCTTTGTGGTATGAAATACATATAATATGGGGGATATTTGCTGTAGTTACCACGTTTGTCAGGTGTGGTGGCAACTGTAGTTTTTATTATGTTGACTTGTTATTGTAAAAATACTCTGGTCCATGTTCTGTTTGATTCCTACCGCCTCTCACGACCCTCACGGGCCACGGGCGACTACACGGTGAAAAAAGCTTTTAAAAACGCGAAACTTCGATATTGATATATTTATAAGTATCGATATATCGAAAATACGATATTTTAAAAAAAATATCTACAGTCCTAGTTTGAACTGATCAGTCGGAATGATCAGTTGATCTGACCGTGTGTGTCGTCCATTAGGGTGTTGACATAATGCCTTTTAGACCGAATTTCGGTAACGGCGCGGTGGCCAGTCTCAACGGAGATTACTACAGAAATCGTAAGTTTTGTCCCGACCCGGGATTCGAATCCAGGACCTTATGATCAGCAGTCGCACTCACAGTCACACACACACACAAAATATTATTGGACTATAAGTAAGTAACTATAAGTAATTAAGCTTAAAATGGGCGTCCAATATAATAATGCATTTTGGATTTTAATGGAGCTGTCGCAATTTTGTAGTGCACCTGGAATGTTTATAGAAGCTCGATCGCGTGAAATGCACGTTGTGCATTCTTAATTGATGCTTCAGTTGTAGTTTAATTAGTATTTCGTGGAATGAATCGTTTTAGTAATTTTCATTAGTTTTTTTTTAAAGTTTAATTATTTTTTAACGTTAATTTAGTTTACCTATTTATTAAAGTAGCTACTTCTTTTTGTGTAGTGAACTAACAATGTCTAAAAAAGTTGAATTTCGATTTGCTTGATTTTATTTGATATCGACTAGAGCAACAATAGATAGGTCTTTTATAGTGCTTGTATCATCCATGCTCAGATTAAAGACCTAATTCCATAAACTAATTTTAGTAATAAGCAGTAGACTTTAATAGGCTGTTACGGGAAGTGTAACGGTAATTAGCTTGGGGTGTAAGCCTAATTTTTTTTTAAACTTTTTTAAGATATTTTGAACAGTACATTCATTTAAATATAAGAAATTGTTGTGATAAGTACGCGCAGCGGAATCCTACATTAAGAGTGTCCTAACATATTATTATAATGTAAGTTTGTTGGGCATTGTTAAAAAGTGGTAATTAATTCCTTTATATCTATCATTTTATAATAGTAACCTCAACTCGAAGTGCAAAATTGATCATAATCTTAAAATACCTCATTAATGTTCGGTGTTCTCAATTTATAACCAATATTAATGTCAATACTAAAAAAATGCAATGAAGAATGAAGAAAACTTATAAGGGAGGAAATAAACGGTCTTCCCGTAAAATGGTTTAAGAGAAGAAAATTAATATAACGCATCTTCATATTGATTCTTGATCAAGGTTATAATATGTAAGTGTATATAGGCCACAACATCTTTTTAGGGTTCCGTAGTCAACTAGGAACCCTTATAGTTTGGCCATGTCTGTCTGTCCGTCTGTCCGTCCTCGCTTAATCTCTGTGACCGTTAGCACTAGAAAGCTGAAATTTGGTACCAATATGTGTATCAATCACGCCGACAAAGTGGTAAAATAAAAATTGCTGGAGTGCGAACATAATGGATACCCACTTTTATACTCATAAGTGGGAACACTTATTGTGACGGACGGGAAACTACGGAACCCTACACTGAGCGTGGCCCGACACGCTCTTGGCCGGTTTTTACCATCAGATGGAGTGTGTACACGTTTGTTAACCTTATTCTATATAGAAAAAAAAAAAAAACAATCGGATTTAGAATCCTCTCAATTGTGTTCCGATTCAATTAATGAAAGTTTTACCGCGAGATTCCTGTTTTGTTTCAGAAAGTTACCATGGCCGTTCCGAGTTTTCCGAGCTTTTTTATTTTTCCACTTACGCAGTTACTATTGATGAGATGCGTCCGTCTCCATTATAGTGTTCAATCAGTAATGCCAGCATAGCGATTTTCTTCACGTTCCATTTCATTACAGCCGATGAAATCCACCGCTGAACATGGCCAATGTGCCCCATAGCTTGCCTCTTAGGTTGACAACCAAATTTTTTTATTGTTTTGAGTTGTTATTAGAAAGATGCTGCTGAATATCTCCTTATTATTATTATGTTTATTATTTCAGTTTCTCTCTGTCAGGTCTCACGACACCCTTGCGATACTTACGAAAATATGGGGAAGTGAATATTTTGTTAACACGATTTAGTTATCTACTTAATGTTAAGTTAATTATTGTTTAACTTTGAGTCAGGACAGTGGAAGTTGTAGAATGCGATAGCCAAAACCAACAGACCGTTATTTTTAAGTATTTGATACAATTGTGGCAAAAATTATGTCAAGAATTTATACGTGGTATATTACGGTAAATGTATACAATTCCGTGTATAATGTGCTATGTATATGTGGTAGAGCTCTACAGTTATTTTAGTAGTATAGTTGTAGCACGAATGGGTTGGCTTAACCGGGGAGGGACTACGCTCTCACAGAATACCAGCGTAAAATAGTAGCTTAATGCTGCTGTGTTTCGTATGGTGAGAGTAAAGAACCGGAGAACCTTTTTACTGGAAACGAGGCATTCGATCTTAGTCCTCATGGGTGACAACGCATTTTCATTTTTCGATTCGTAATCGAGGATAGATGTAGGGTATGGGCCTCAGCAACCACTTACTATCAAGTGGACTGTGTGCTCGTTTGTCATCTTATCCTATAAAAAAGTGGTTTAGGTGCGCCCCGAAAGGTTCACACGACTAACTTCCGTGTGGAAAGAAATAAAAATATCATGTTTTAATATTTTATACAATTTTACATCCGGCACAAAAATTAATGAGGTCTAAGTTACATAATTATGCGTTAAATGAAACTGGTCCCATGTCAATATCACTCTTTTTGTTCTCGAGATACATGAGGTGAAAATTGAATCCAAACATACATACATATATACGTACATGTTGTGACGGCCCAATATTATTATTAATAATTAAATTCAATATAAAGGGGCGTCAAAAATAGTTTTAAAAGATATATATTAAGCAATTAAGTCAAATTAATAAACATAAAGTTAATATATTTCAGACATTATCCCAATAACATAGCAAATTAAGGGCAAAATTATTGTTTCTCGTAATAAGTAAATTTATTATAAGAACTTGTAAAAATATTTAAAATAAGATAAATAATAGAAATACAAGTCAAAAAATATTATAAAATTAAGTTAAATAACGTTTATAAGATAATTAGAAAATCTGTTAAAATTGTTTAAGTCATGGGAGGTGTTCGTGTATAAAAGAAAATTTTCCTAAGTTGTGGAAGGAGTTCACGTATAGATGAAATTTCCTAAGTTGTTGAAGGAGTTCATGTATTAAGGAAAATTTTCCTAAGTTATGGAAGGTGTTCACGTATAGATGTCTTGTATGGATGAGCTGCCGGAGATACATTCCTGCAGTTCTACATATATATGGGGTGGTCGGGAGCCCGACTGCCTGAAGTACTGTAGCACAATGACTAGTCCTATATTAGGGACTTATGATATTAAACTCAATGATACAAAAGCAATACTATAGAAGGTCTCCATGATGAATTTGCATTACAATAGTAGGGTCGTGGGTTCGAACCCTATATATAAATGACTTATGAAAGTAAGGTCTATGATTCAAAAGCAATACTATAGAAGGTCTCTGTGATTAATATGCATTACAATAGTAGGGTCGTGGGTTCGAACCCTATATATGAATGACTTATGAAAGTAAGGTCTATGATTCAAAAGCAATACTATAGAAGGTCTCTGTGATTAATATGCATTACAATAGTAGGGTCGTGGGTTCGAATCCTATATATGAATGATTTATGAAAGTAAGGTCTGTGATTCAAAAGCAATACTATAGAAGGTCTCTATGATTAATATGCATTACAATAGTAGGGTCATGGGTTCGAAAACTATATATACATGACTTATGAAAGTAAGGTCTATGATACAAAAGCAATATTATAGGAGGTCTCCTTGATGCATAAGCATTGTATGGGGTGGTCGGGTGACTGACTGCTCCTAGTACTGTAGCAAAATGACTAGTCCTTATTAGGGACTTGAAAAAGAATATTATGGTGGCGTGTGTGCTGCTTCACGAGCAATTGGTCCGAGGTAAACTTGGACTCGCTAACCGATGTGTCCTAGACATATCATCTTAGTGACGGTGGTAAGCGGGATTGTTGTAGCAATACGGCTTTCCCGTGGACATCGCACACCCATACCGTTTGTG
The DNA here is from genome assembly GCA_036936625.1 of Parnassius smintheus behrii. NCBI lineage: Eukaryota > Metazoa > Arthropoda > Insecta > Lepidoptera > Papilionidae > Parnassius > Parnassius smintheus. The sequence goes on along the minus strand of JAUPFT010000010.1, from coordinate 20,867,421 downwards.
GGCGGCGTAGTAGCGCATAGCGATGCGTCGTCTATATTTCGGATTGGGATGATGAGTGTGTTTGGTAGCACTTTTAAGTGTAACAGGCATACTCAACTTCATGTCTTAGTGCATTAGCGCTATGATACGTGGAGTTTTGTTCATTGACGTCTTAGTAGCGTGCTACTATGATACGTTGGTGCAGTTTTATATAACAACAATCTTAGTGCCGGTGATGAGCGGGTTCGTTGTAGCAATACGACTTTCCCGTGGACATCGCACACCCATACCGTTTGTGGGCGACGTCGTTGCGCATAGCGATGTGTCGTCTATCTTTCGGATGGGGATGATGAGTGTGTTTGGTAGCACTTTTAAGTGTAACAGGCATACTCAGCTTCATGTCTTAGTGCATTAGCGCTATGATACGTGGAGTTTTGTTCATTGGCGTCCTAGTAGCGTGCTACTATGATACGTTGGTGCAGTTTTATATAACAACAATCTTAGTGCCGGTGATGAGCGGGTTCGTTGTAGCAATACGGCTTTCCCGTGGACATCGCACACCCATACCGTTTGTGGGCGGCGTCGTTGCGCATAGCGATGCGTCGTCTATCTTTCGGATGGGGATGATGAGTGTGTTTGGTAGCACTTTTAAGTGTAACAGGCATACTCAGCTTCATGTTTTAGTGCATTAGCGCTATGATACGTGGAGTTTTGTTCATTGGCGTCTTAGTAGCGTGCTACTATGATACGTTGGTGATATTTTTTATATAACAACAATACCAACTTTGTTACCAAAGTCGATAGGGATCATGTTGGGTGTGTTGTGAGGGGGCGCCATCCGTATGATAGTTGCATTGATGCTTACTACTACTGGCGGTATTGCGTCTTGTGATGGATCTACGGGTGTGCTGCGCCTGATTCGACGCTCTCTGTGGTTCTGGTCGATGGAGGTATACGGGTGGTGATGTCTGCTGGGATGTATGGGGGACCTTGGAATGGTGTAAGCCCGACGATAGTCGTATTGATCCTTGTTGCGTTCTGCAGCATTGCGTCTCTGCGATGGTTGTTTGGTGGGACGCTATTCTCAATGGCGCTCTCTGCGTCTTGGTTTGACTCACACCTAAGTAGCTTTGCCCAAGTCGGGTCCCTTCATTGCGGGGCTGCAGACTGTCTGCCCTCCACGATGTTTTATATAACAACATAATATTATATCTCTGTAACTTTCCCACCTTTGAATGATTGAAGGCAACTTGTTGGTGGGTGAGACAAACATGATCGAAAGTGCATTTACTCAACGTCAGTAACACAAACCCTTTCTGATGGCGAATTATTACTCTTGTCTTATAACTGCCTTTTGGCTATATATGCCGTTGTATTGGTTGGTGGAGCATATGTGTCGACCTCATGCGGGTGGTAGCTGGCGGGAGGATCTGAGGAGACTCTCAAGGCTGCGGCCGAAAGCCGCACGACGTGGGACCCCATTCCCTTGAGGTGAGCAGTAGTCTCATGACACGCTCTGCGGCTAGTAGCCGTGCTGATCATGCAATTGGTGGTGATGCCATACACTTACATCACGTCTGCAGGAGCGGCGGTCTGGCAGGTGGTGGCGCTCACGGAGGGTTTACGGCCAGTGTGCCTATTTGCCTAAACCGTGTGACGTAAATTCACTGTGGCTGGATTCGTTCGTATTCTGTATGGCGTTTACACGCATTGACATGCGCGACTTCGGTCGATGTTTGTGCTTACGCACTAACAAGGGGCCAAGCCTCTTTTACTGGTTCACCAGTTATTTTGCTGTGGACTACGGTCCAGTTCCCGAATTAGCGTTCCCTTCGGGGGGAGTGCATCAAAATGGTTGGCGCTTACCGTGCACGGCGTGTGTGGGGCCGTGTACCTCCCCTACATTTTTTTTAAATAAATGTAGGAGAGCGAAGCCCTTGTATCGGGTATTTTGTATAAATATATTGTGAGCCTTTTCCAAGCGGGAAGGGATAAATAATAATAAATTAATAATGTAAACCTGATACAAGTGGAATAGGGACGTTTTATGTTCTTAACCTTTTTCGAGCCCTGTCTTCGTGAACGGGGTTCACTTAGCTTATAAGGCACTACCAACAGCTTTCAATTGCTCTAGTGAATATTCATTCTTCCAAACGACACCTAAAAGAACTAAGTTACTAAACAAACACAACGTAAATAAGGGTCCTAACTAAGTCGATCACGCCAAAATATTAAAAACGGCTTATTATTAAACCTTTTGAAAGATCATTTAGGAAGATCAAAACATATTTTATTAATCCTGGTCTCATATATATATAATGTTATTTAAAAGGGGATAATTTTAATATTATAAAATTTTTATTATATAGAGAGGGGGGGGGGGGGGATCGTTACAATGTGTATACACGGACATCCTCTTAAAAATCATACTACTCGACTCTAAAGACTTTGAAACGTGGAGATATGTTAAAATTTCCAATTTCTTTTCCATCCCATATATATGTTGAGTCGCCGTGTAGTAGCGACGTAATAGAATCGATTTTTCTTCTTCCTCTTCACCATCAGGCTTCCTCTTCATCAAAAGTCCATTTATCATTTGACTTTGGATTTACCTTCATCGACACGCTTAGCTGACGTATTTCGAGTCGCAGTACCAGTACCAGACGTCTTGCACCTTTGACGCGTTGTCCGACAACGGTTTGGATACGTTAGGTGCGTCTGACGTTATGGTCATATCGCTGTATATTATTGACATGATACTTCGAGCATTTTCCATAGTTGTTTGAATGACACCCACAAGATGAAAGGCGGTTACGTAAATATTAATGTGAATATTTCACGAATATATGTTCTTTAAGCTGTGTATAACAAAAAATTTTGTTTATATCAGTCTTAGATATTGTATTTTCTTACCTTGATACTCTTTTATTGGTCTGAGAGTTTAATATTGTGAACATTCGCAAAACAACGCCTGATTTTATTAATTAATTTAGATAACCAAACATCTTACGGAAAGAGAAGAAATTGTGTTTGTTTTTTCAAGAGATAGATTTTACATACATAAACTGAATGTGGTATAAGCGTTTACTATATGTGACATGGTATACAAATTATCGTATTTTGTAAAATCATTTCTTTTCGTGGTAGACGCTTACTGCAGTTATATTAGTAGTATAGTTGTAGCACGAATGGGTCGGCTCGACCGGGGAAGGATCACGCTCTCACAGAATACCTGCGTCAAATAGTAGCTTAATGCTGCTGTGTTTCCTATGATGCGTGTAGAGAACCGGAGACCCTTTTTACTGGAAACGAGGCATTCCATCTTAGTCCTCACGGGTGACAACGCATCTGCATTTTGATTCGTAATCAAGGATAGATGTAGATGTCTATGGGCCGCAGCAACCACTTACCATCAGGTGGACTGTGTGCTCGTTTGTCATCCTATCCTATAAAAAAACTCATCTATCTTAATCAGACGAGATTACAATTAAATTACCGAAAAAGTATTTGTAAGAATAACTATATTAATAATGGTTTACAATAGTAGAAAATATCATACGGCATCAAGTCCGCCGCTTCACCCTTTATATCCTTTATTATAAGGTGTGTAATAAAGATTAAACAAATGAATAAATGGTTTACAAACTAATAAATTAGCTTAGATATAATAAATTGATACACAATTTGCGTTTTAATTGTTCGTGACTGCATTGCAAACTGCACTATATCCGTAGTTTTCTTATAACGATATATTTTATGGTAACCTTAGCTGCGGCAAACGGACGTCAGTCGCTTTGATGTGCCGGTTTGCCGGTAGACGCGAACAAATTTATGCTCGGCGTCAATATATTAGAAGCGACCGGCGCGGCGTCGCGAATGATGTCAGCTTCACTGGCGATTTGAATTAGGCTACCTTGTAAACTAGCCATATATCACTCCTCGAGCAAAAGTAGTGAAAGTTATTTTTCCGGTCTTATAGGACAAAAATAACATTGAATAATTTAAGTATTGTATATGTCCCACAGATGAGCACACGTCTCCTTACAATTTTTGAGAGAGGAGCAAGGCAGAGTTGCAGCCCAATGAGCATAGGCGGTATTACAGGACTTCGAAATATTTGCCAGACATGCAGGTTCTTTTATAATGTTTTGCTTTTCCTTGGTATGTCTGGAGGTATATCAAAATCTAAAATTGCTTAGTACCGACGGGGATCGAACTTGCTCACGCAATATGAAATGTAAAACGCGCGCTTCTCTAAAATCTATAAATAATACGTAGGTATCTTTAAAAATGTTACCCATAATTACAATGATAAAACGATGAATATTTCAAACTCAATCATATTTTTCTTTATCTACTCAACTAAAATTACAGCTTTTTACCTCTCACAACTGGGTAAAAGCCTCCATTTTCTGTGAGGTTTATGAAGCAAACCTCCACCACGCTCGTCTAGTACCTACGTGCTGTCGTACTTCATATATCCTTTTATATTTATTCCACAGTGATGCATGTTTCCTCAGGAAGTTTTCCTTTACCGCCTTGTACCCGGTAAATTCAGCTCTTAAAATTGTAACATGCAATGTCTTTGACGTCGTCTATCAACACAGCCAAGCCGCCAATTAACTGATGTTAACTTTTTCACTGAACAAAATAGGAGATTGGATCTTTCACATTCCCAAAACCTTGAGAATTTAAATAGTATTAAGTTTAAGATTGGCTAACTAGATTGTAGCCGAGAGGGAGCCGTGGTAGCTCAGATGGTTAGCGCTCGCTGTAAATTTCACAGTAAGCGAGCAGACCGGGTTCGATCCCCGCCAGCCGGTACCAATGAAATTGTTAATTGCAATCTTGAGTGCTGATTTGAAGGAAACATGCTGAGAAAACCTGCATGTCTGTGAAATAAGAAAAAAATATTTTGCAGACATGTGAAGTTCGCCAACACGCATTGGGGCAGCGCGGCGGACAATTCGTTGCCCTAAAACCTTCTCAGATGAGAGGCGGCCTGTGCCCAGCAGTGGGACATATATAGACTGTGTAACTAACTATATTGTAGAGCTATTCTGCCTACAAGCCCGCATGTTCAGGTAAGGTCCTCTTAATGCCGTTATGTTCGGTGAACCGACTGGTATGTTTATTTTTTCAAAGATGTAACTTCTTTTTAATTGATAGAGTATAAGAAAGCCAGCACAATGTAACAAACATTTAATTTTATTACAGTAAAAAATAAACATGTTCTTGAATGATCATTGTCTTCATCTGTATTCTTGATATCAGAAATAACGGTAATGGTGTCCATGAATTCCACTGTCATCATATGTTAGTTTGCGTGTTTGTCGTTTTTCGGAAAAATTTATCTCCTCCAGACTGAAATTCAAACACGATGGCCAGTCGGTACAGGATTATAGCCTCCGAGTATATACGCAACAAAGATATTTTATAGGTATATTATAATATTGTATAGGTACGTATAAAACATCTTTGATACGCAAGCACAGACGCCCTCTCTTTTCCCTCACTCTCACACGACCAGAGAGAGATCAGGGGCAGGCCTGCCCCTGATCTCTCTCATTTTTTTCTTTCTCAGTTTTATCTATTTTCCGTGGCATGCAGGCGAAACACTCCCAACTTCCTGACTTCAGGCTGCTACTGAGCATTTCTTGACAGAAAAACCCAATAACCGATTTTGGTCCGACCCGGGACTCGAACATGAAGTCCCATGATCGGTAATCACGTTTACAACCACTAGACTAATGGGGCAGTCATAGACTGAAAAAAGTATTGATACGATAAAGTGTGCCGTTAGCCTAAGAGGAGGCACGCGTGCGGGAGAGGCGTGTAGCGTGCACAAGTCGCGTGCCTGCCGCGCTTCCCTGCGTCCGTCGTCTGCTCTCGGCTTGCGGCGCCCAAGCCCAAGCCCGCCTCGCGCCAGTCGTGCGTCGACTGCAGCGCGAGCCGCACGTGTAGTGATTACCGCTGCCTTGTGCGATTATGCAGTGATTTTACATCGCGATTCAGTGATTAGGTTGACAATATAAACTGATACAGTATGGTGACAGGAATTGCTAGCGGACCGCAACAGAGTGTCTCTAATTCAATCGTAATGGTGAACGGCAACATGGGCTCCCCAGGAGTGCAAACTGAGCAGAAGAAACCGACAGGAGATAATAGAAGGGTAAGAGTAACCTCTATATTTTCGATGGCTTGTGAAACATTATATTAATTTTACAATTTGCAAAATTATAGTTTACTATAATATATTTATATTATTATACTTGTGCGTAATATTTAACAAAATTATAGTCGAACGCATTAAAATACGCACACATTTAAATTACGCACAAGTTATTTCTTTAAAAAAAAGTGTAAATTAAAGATTGTATTTCAAATAAAGAAAAAAAATAAACAAATAATATTCATGCAAATTAAGTGCATTTTTTAATTATTCCTTTCTCTATCACTACGATGACTGACTATACATTTTTATTTAAACATACTTAAACTGTTATGGCTATGCTAGTCATTTTATTTTTCTAATAACTTTTTTAAATATGTAGATGTTTATGCACGCATAGTATATATTTTATTCGTAAATATTTTTGAATATAAAACATTTAAAAAAATGGTCTTTGATTATGTTAAATTTAAATATGGCCTTATTAATAAATTCAACCCAGGCGAGGCCAGGTGGGCCGCTAGTACATTTATGTTCGAAATAGCCCCATTTTGTGTAGCCTTAATACTTTTTCTAGGTACACGCATTTGTGAACTTAAATCAATCATAGACGTAGAGCTTCTCAATTATCTGCTCTATAGCTCTACATGTAGAGATTCATTGCCTCGTTGGACTAGCAGTAAGTGCAACTGCTGACCACAGTCCCGAGTTTGATTTCCGCGTCGAGCCTAAATCAGTTTTTGAGATTTAATATCAAGAAAATTCTCAGTAGCTGCCCGGAGTCAGAAAGATAGGAGATGGGGTGTTTTACGCCCGTACCTCTGAAATCACGCAAAGTCCATGGCCTTATCTCTCTCCTTGCCGTCTCATCAGACAATGAAAGTGAGTGAAAAGAGAGTGCATCTGTCTTAAGTTTGTGTCGACCGCAATAGATCGAATCACTTCCGAGATCGATTCGCGAGCCGTGAGCCGTGACCACCTATGTGTCACCAATAATATATATATATATATATATATATATATATATATATATATATATATATATATATATATATATATATATATATATATATAGCAATTTCCTTGCTTTATTCATTGTGTGTATTGTGCTATTTATGACTTTTATGTAAATATATGGGCCGGTATATTAACAATAACTATAATTCTGTAATATATTTATACAAAATTCCGGTGTGGGTGTGTTCGTAATTCTTTCCCTCTTAAACGGCTTAACCGACTTATAAGAAATTTTTATGGGAAACTTATGGGGTCGCTTGGATAGTTTTTAGCTATAGCTGATGCCGCTGATTTGAAGATTCAGAAATTACCACCCGTGCGAAGGCGAGGCGGTTCCCTAGTTCAACAAATATTCAATGATCTTACCTATAAATACATACATACACACACTTATGGATATATACGTATGTATGTATGAAAATTAAGTTGAAATAAATTAAATATTCAATGTCTATTTTGAGAACGACGATCCGCGATGGAAGAATAAACGAACGATAGAAGTGATTGAATTGATTTGACCCGATCACCTTACCAGTGGGTCGCGATTAACACAAGCACATACATAGTTTGCTCACACACTCATGCACGATAATTCAGTTTTGCGCAGATCATATCCAGCTGGCATTCGTTAAGTCCGAAATCGGCCTGGAAGACATTATAGAGATTAACACGTCGGTGCTCTATGTATGATACTATAACACGATATAACACTCATGTTTAGCAAGCTTATGCGAATTACACAAAAGAACATGTCACGCTCAACGTGTAGGAAGAAGGTTAACTTAACGTTGAAATTTCGTTGATGGTATGGTATCTATACTTAGTCAACTAACAATTTTCATATTTAGTTTTTAACACCAAATAAACCGTAATGTATATATCAGAGCACTGTCTAATACTAACTGTAATACTAATAATAAATGTATACAAAATAAATATGATCGTATCACGGAACGATACGATGTCGTCTACAATGTCCCGAGGGACAATGCAGGTATCGGGCCTCGGGGTTATCACGGAAGGTCATGCAGTAAATGTATCTTGTCATATAGTGTACTATATAGTGATGCAGTACGTAGTAGAGCCACGCTGCAACTATATTATATGAATGGGTCGGCTTTACCGGCGAGGACCACGCTCTCATAGAATATAAGCGCAAAATAGCACCTAAATACAGCTGTGTTTCGTATGGTGAGTGTAAAGATCCGGAGACCCTTTTTTGATTCTTAATCAACGATGTAGATGTTTATGGGAAACAGCATCCACTTACCATCAGGTGGACTGTGTGCTCGTTTGTCACCCTTATCCTATAAAAAAATCCTGTGTCTCTGGTTGTTCGCTGATGAATTACAATTTTTATTAACTCTTTAATTATGCACTATACTTTATATACTTACTATACTTTAATTATATATTCGATGTTCATTTTCATTATAGAGCTTTTACGAGGTGATTCTATGAGTGTTCCGTTTTGCTAAATTTTTCACGGAACCACAGAATAAATAGTAGTACTACGTAACGGAACGCTGAAAAGTTAGGTTTAGTCTATGGCTTAACATGATTGATATATCACTGTCATCATGGTCGTTTATTTGATTCGCTGCTGGTTGCCGCAGCCACTTTGCGAATACATCGTTATCTATGGTCCTGATAGATATAGAGAAAGATAGAAAAAAATAATTCACACTACATTTTTTATTTAAAATAGAAAGTATGAAAAAAGTTCAAACAACGTAACACATTACCAGCCTAATGTTATTATTGGCAATGATTTGAAAAAACATTATCGTGTATCAGACTATATTTTTATTACTTAAGAAATTTAGGATTAAATATATAATTTGCATCCCTAAATTCCCTGACTTAATATTGAATTTTCGTAAGATGTGAAATTGAATAGAAACAGAAATCAATATTTAAAGAATCAATTGCTGGTCCGTTAGCCTCGCTACAACATGAAAACGGTTGCAAAGATTTAGATGAATTATTTTAGGGCTAGGTAGGCGGCGCTGTTGTCGAGATCCAGAAATCACCCATGCGAAGCCGGGGCAGATCGCTAGTATTTAAATAAATTACAAAATAAAACCTATTTGTATAAACACATACACTAACTAGTTTACCCGAGTTTTATATATACGATATAGGTGCCTCTGCGGGAAACCTGTGTCATCATGGCTAAGCAGCTAAGTCATGTTGACGCACGTGAAACGAGTAGTTACATTATTCACTCGAGCTCTTATCGCCTCGGTTCCTAACTGCGGTAGTTGACAGAACAACAGAATTGTAGGGCTGTCATCTTCTATAAAACAACTATTTCATTGGCTGACTTTCGTTTCGTTAGCTGGTTAAGGTTTTTTCGGGGATTTTGAGATTACAAAATTGAAATTTAGAATCTACTCTTATTGTAAAAAAATATAACATGCATTAATTTATAAATCAATGATCAGTCTATAATATATGCATCTTTCATGGTCATGGAGCACGAGTCCTTCGCGCTGCTCCACTATTTTTAAGGGGATTATAACCTCAAATGGCTTAGCAAGATCCTCCGTTATGCCAAAAATATTGCAGCATTAATTTTGAAATAAATATATGGTAAAGTTGAGGATTAATGTTAAGGACTATGTTAGACGAAAACACGATTCCGTAAAATTTTCTAGATAGAAAAAAAATCCAAAGTTACCTCCAAAATAAACAATAAACCGCTGTTCATAAAATACTTTAAATAAGAAACTTTGCATAATAACTGAACTAACTATAAAGCAGTGCTTATGTTATTTACTTTTTTTAAAATACCACTATTTTCACTGTAAAAAGAAATTACCTAAACTATCGGCGTCTTGAAGCTTGATTCCTGCCGCCCGGTCAGTTTCGCTTCGGCCTTTGAAGGGGGTTGTGTCGCTTACGATCAGAATATACATTACGCAACAGGACGAAGTAAAATTAAAATGGGAAATAACCGTTATATAAATAAGAAGCGACTGGGTTGGCGTGAAGAAGCAGGCATAAATATGATAAACCTAATGAAATAAGTATCTAACGACCTATCTACTTACAGTATTAGTGATTACAAACATGTCGGTACATAGCATACGACGCGCAGGGAAGTGGGGGCGAAATTAGAATTTGAGCTGACTTACTATATCCCCTTAATGCCGCTATCTGACGTTGTTATCAGATACTTTTTATTTTTATATCTTTGTTTTGTGTTTTGCGTAAACAGCTTTAATTGAACGTATTATATGCGTTCCATTGAAGATGTTTACACTAATTTTACATAAACTTTATGCTATTTTTATACTAAAAGACTACACATTGCATAAAAATTACAGGTACGAAACAAAATAAATTTATTCTTAATGAATGGCAAACATGATAAACGATACACGTTTTCATGGTACGTTATATTTTATACGTGTTTGGAACTTGATGGCAACCCTAGTCGCCCTCACACCGCACTGTCTGAGTCAAGCGTGGCGTGGGCTGCACCGGCTATGCGTGGGCACTCGTGGGCTAATTGTCGTGGGAACGAGCACCGAGCGCCCACGCCTGTACTTGTCTCCCGCCAAGTCATCTCTCACCTTCAAGATTAGATAAAATATTGATAACAATGCGTTGTTATGCTAAAACGCGTACGTGCAATGTTTCTAATTATTTTAAACATGTATTGTAATTATATGTCTCTTGTGTATATGATTTGCACCATTGAGGAAATCGTTTAAATGCACTTTCTGTGACAAGTAGGTAATTTTATTGAGCGTACAGAATTAACGTTGAATATTTATTTATATTATAATGAAATATAAAGCAGATAAGTAATCATAAAATATAGCTTAATAATAAATTTATAAATCAAAACACCAATCAAGCAAAGACTAGACGACTAGAAATTTCAACTAGTAATAAATATAAATAAAACATTAACCAACAGTTTTCACAGATTATAATTTACGATAGGAATATAAGTTAAGTATAAACAGTAACTAATGTTAATAATAAAAAAACGGTAATATAAAACGTGGAAATATGATAGTGCAATAAATATTGAAAGCAATTATAGCAAAAGTTCTTAAATTTATGGAAAAACGTAATTAAACAAAACGGTGCTTAAACGAAGATAGTTTTAAAAGTAATTTTTATGACGTCTGTGCTTAAAGCAAATTTTGCAAGAAATGCTAGACATCAGGACGCATTGAACTGTTTTCGTGTCTATATTATTCAGCGTAAAATGCCCTAAAACCGGTACCTTAAACCATTGATTTTTCCATTGTTCTAAATTATTTAGAAATTAATCTTAATGACAACCTTTCAAATCCTAACGGACAGTAACAAACGTAATTTTTTTAAAGACTGATCTAACCAACAGACTTATCAGCTCATCTACTGGTAAGTGGCAAATGCAGGCTATGGATACCTGAAAACAAGTTCAAACAAAGAATAGTCTGTCTTTATTACTTTTTCTTTATTAACTGGCTTTACGGCTCTGGTTTCTAGACCTTCTGAGCCTATCCTTTCTTTGGGAATCTTCATTTTATGTTCTTTTTCTTCACAATGTGCTGATGCGTCACATTGCGAAGCCCATGGGAGATTTTGACGACAGCTCAACCTAGCGGACAGTTGATGACGACAGCCACTCAAGTTCATAAGGCGCCCAAGCGATCAAAATAACTTGAGTTTTATATCGCGACATTAAAGCACTTGTTTCGTCGTTTTCTCTAATAGTTCAGACGCACAGACACTTAATTCACAAAATCGCATCACTTTTACTAATCAAAATCGACTTCAAACCAAGAATTTTTAACTTCAAGCGACAAAACAGGAGCGATAATCCGTCTACGGCCAAGTTCCCGACAAAACTCAGTCTGTCTTCAGATGCGTTGTGACCTCTGAGGACTAAGGTGAAATGCCTTACGACCTGTAATTACATTAACTCTCTATACTCTTCAGACGCACGCAGTGCTGCTAGGTAGGAGGGGTACCCGCTCAGACAAAAAAGGAGACCTACCTGTACCACACAGAAGAGAAAAGTACTAAACTTATACTGCCATTTATAATATGCCCCACCTTTTTTCGCTTTAAGGCATTGAGGTTATACTATTATGTAATAGAGTAGACCAAATATCACCCGGTCTGGCAATGCCATTTCTGAAGATTACTTATCTGTATAATTTAAACAGAGAAAATTACTTTAAAAAAGTAGTTAGTTTTATGTCACAGAAACGACTGAACTTAGGATTTGCTCGCTTAGGCGACATTCTTAAAGCCGACCACCTATGCTAAGCTGACTTAAGATTTTACCAAGAATTTTAACTCCGGAACAAATTAATTTATAAAATAGAGGGGCTGTTTTATAAATGGATTTGTTTGATAGACAAAATAAAATGAAATTTGGGTTTTTCATTTTATGCTATATATTAATTACAACAAATATCATTAAAATGAAAAAATAAATTGTTACAGAATAAACATTTTTTATTTTCCCGAATAACATTCAGGTTTTTTATTCTTTAAATGAACTACAACAAATATTATAATCCCATAGAATAGTCTAAACCTTATTTGCGTTCATTGGCTAAAACTCATTACAATCACTTACGCTAAGATTGCTCCGTGATTTTGTTAAGACTACTACAGTCATCGATCAACAATACCAACTAGATAACGGGTCACGTACAAAATCATAGCTAAATACTGTCCGCATGAGTATAAACTATGAAAAGACATAAATCAAATAACATTTAGTGTGAAATCAACCTTAAAGTATAACAAATAAAATTCTTTTTCCCGTTATTGCCTTGCGAGCTACACTCTCACGTGCAAGAGCCCACGTCTCATGTGCGCTCTTATTTACCGAGATGGATTTCTTGCGCCGACCCGACATCTAGTTGGTATTGCTGATCGAAGACTACAGTACACGGTTTTTATGTGGTAGAGCCACGCTACAGCTATATTAAGGTAGCACGAATGGGTCGGCTCAACCGGGGCAGGACCACGCTCTCACAGAATACCAGCGTAAAATAGCAGCGTAATGCTGCTGTGTTTCTTATGGTGAGTGTAGAGAAACTACGACCATTTTTACTGGAATCCAGGCATTCCATCTTAGTTCTCAGGGGTGACAGCGCATTTTTATTTTGATCCTTAGTTGAAGATAAATTAATGTGGATGTCTATGGGCCTCAGCATTCACTTCACCAACATATGGACTGTGTGCTTGTTTGTCACTCAATACTATAAAAAACTATAGCTGTTATAATATCTCGCCTTTTTTTAAATACCACTTAAATTTTATAGTAATAAATAGATTTAAATTTTAAACATTAGTCTTTGATTATAGCCTATACGTGTATAGATTATACCTGTCTATAATCAAAGATTACGGTAGACTAAATCTTATATTCCCGGGAGCCGGGTGTAGGGAATTTTACCTACATTCTATCCTAGGATTTCTTGAGCCAGACTGTTTCGCAGAACATTGTGCTTTCAGCTTTCCCCTTCTCCTTCTCATTATCCAATAAGTGCTTGACAGCCAGTGTTTGACTATAATCATACCTGGTGGTAAGTAGTGATGAAGGATGATAACCTAGATGGGAGATCGCCCTGTCTTAGCATTACAAAAACCTATTCACTCTTACCTTGAAGCTATCAGTACTAGCGAACTAACTTCATCATTATGATGATGAAGTGACGAAAAAGATGAAGTTGAATTAAGTTTATATTTTTTATAAATAATACGATCAGTATTTTGTTCAGAACAATTACTAAAATAGCTTATTTAATACATAAGTACCCGGTTGACCGAGCTTTGCTCGGTATTTTTCGCTCGGTTTTTTTTTTAATTCGTGTGTTTTGGTAATTATATTTAGATAAAAATTACATACTGATGAAATATGAATAATATTTTTTGATCTTAGCGACATAATAGAAAAAACTGAACTGGTTATTTGAATAAAAAATCATGAGTGCAATTAGTTTAATTTAAATTTTCGTGTGTTTAAAAAATACTAAAAAAAAGGGCTCGAAAAAATAGATTTTCTCAAAAAAGAAAGGAACTTGAAAAAAAAATTAAAAAAAGTTGGACGGTCGGTCGGTTTGGGCTCGAACCGGGGTTTTACGATTCTGTGACCGCCCATTATACCAATTAAGCTATTTATAATCATTAACAATTTGTCAAAATTTACCTTCTTATTCTAACGATATTGTAGCAGTTTTTCATTGCCTAAAAACACGGACAAAAAGACATTTTCTAAAAATAAACCCTAGCTAGATCGATTTATTATCCCCGAAACTCCCTGGACACTAAATTTTAAGAAAATCGTTGGAGCCGTTTCCGAGATCCCGATTATATATATATATATATATATATATATATATATATATATATATATATATATATATATGTGTACAAGAATTGCCCGTTCAAAAGTATAGAATATTGGTCTAGCAGTGTCAAATGTCGTCATATTTAGACGCGTCTATTCCAAACTTATCGCCTAGGCCAGTTCAGACGTTAGTTATGAGCTGCAGACTGACCTCGTCTGCCCGTACTCCGTAGTTCGTAGACGCGAGAATCAACGACCGATTCACGGTCACCTATTGATATTATAATACAAGTAACAACAGCGAAACTAGGCGTAAAACGCAAGCGAAACTAGGTATTAAAGTAACCACCCTCTTAATATAAGCTGAGACTGTCGTTTTTATTATTTACCTTATATATGTAGTTAAGGCGAGGATTTCCTCCCTTCTGCAATGCATGTATATTTTGTTTAGCACAAAGTATAGTTTGTTCACTAAGATAGTGTTATTGTTACTGTGTTTGTTAAATAAATGTTTTTCTATTCTAAAAACTGATTAGGTACTATTTTACTCTTATGGTTATTGTAATAAAATACGAATATAAATAATAAACACAAGTTAATTATTAGCAAAGAACAAAGAACCTTTCACTACGGCGTCGGGCGTTTTGTTTTAAAATAAAAATTTCTCTTGCGGGTTGTACGCCGCACGCGGCAACCTTTGATGTAGCGGCGCTGCAATTGACAAGATGCGGCACGTGCCAAGGCGGCGTGACTTAAAGACGACCGTATCTAGACTAGATCTAGACTATGAACGTGCGATTTTCGGTGGACTAAAAATTACTTTATTTCAAACACTTTTAATTATTATCAGAAAAACAAGGATCTAAATAAAAATATGCCAATGAATAATCTAATTCGATAAAGTGCCTTTTATATTTAAAAAATATTATATGACAATCGCTTGAATACTTAAAAATCGGGCAAATGTTTCCCCGCAATAAATTACAATTTTTTATCTCGATTAATATAAAGTATTTTGAAAATTCATTTGATTAAGAATTTAAGTGAGTAGGTATTTCATGTATGCTCACATCTGAACATTATTTAAAGAAATATCAATTTTCACTCGTCAAAATTGTGTCTAAAATATTATATTTTGTACAAACTGGCCTTAATGTCCAATACTCTGAACAATTTCTTTCAAAATCAACGCTCATTGCCGTCATTATAATTCATGTGAAGATTAGCACTTTTAATAATAAACAGAAAAAATGGCGCTGTATTTAGAATCGATCAAGACTAAAGCGGACTACCTAGGTACATTATGGCAAATGTTTTGTAGATAAATGATCGTATTATTAAAAAATATAATAATTTTAGAGTAAAGGTGACTACTAGAATAATTTTAAATTTCTATTGTTTTGTTTTGATGAACAATTTTACTACATTATCAATAATAGTTTTTATGTGTTTTTTTTTTCTATTTTATCCTGACAGCTTACTTAGTAGTACTCATAATCATAGGCGTACAGGTGTGTCTAAAGGAAGCCACTTGGGTGTAGGTGGGTTGCAACTAGCGGGCTAGCGGGTGGCGATCCATCATGGAGCGATAAACATCGCCACGAGACGTTCGCGTGTGACCACTGAGCACCCACGCGTCGCTATTGTGGCTGTACCTTTATTTCATCACATGATATTTAATAAAGCCCTGCTATCAGTAGGAAAATCATAATTACAAGCTGAACATTTTTCCTGTTTTGTATCTTATTACAATAATAATAATATAATTATGTCCTTCAGACCGAATTTTGGCCACGGCGCCCTGCCCCAACGGAGGCTAGCCATCGGCGCAGGACAGGATTATAGTGCCAAAGTGTATGCGCAAGCACAGGTGCACTCTCTATTCTCTCACTCTCATAATCCGATGAGACGATAAACCGACACGACCGGAGAGAGATCAGGCGCAGGACTAGAAGTTAGCAAATGTGTCCTGGCCATTTTGCTTACAAGCGCTTGCTAGCGCTTTTTTCTGCCAAACGCACCCAATTCCTTATCCATTTGAGAAAATTCACATTTGGCGGTAAAAACGCGTGCCGGAAACATGGCGTCCGCTCCCACGCTTTGGCACGCGAGCTGGCGTGCAACGGGTCGCCGACGCACCGACTGCCAACTTAGTGGCAAATGAGCTGCCAAGAGCTAAATAAACGACGTCGCGTTTTATTACAGATATTTTAGTAGATTCAAGAGTTCAATTTGATGTTATATAACAAATAAAATTTTGAAATATGGAGTCATAGAAACGAATGTTATGAAGGGACGAGGAAAATGTTAATAGTTGTTGGTATATTTGCTACTTTTTCCGAAGTAGACAATTTAGGAGAATATATCTAAGTAAAAAAAATATATGAAGACTATTGTTATTTAATTGTTTATAAATAAGTAATTGAATATACGTTCTACTTAATAGATCTAAATGTGTAATGTTCTAAATGATACGACTGACAGCAGACCGATGCATAAAAGTATCTGGGTGTTTGCCAGCTTGCAGAAAATAGCCGCAGTCTGTCTGAGAAATCGGCCGATGTCAATCGTAAATAAAAAAAACCTCTGTTGATTAAAAAAATCACTTATTGATATAAGTATTAATTATCTACTAGGAATAGTTAACCAAAAAGAGAAAAACAGTTTTCGTTTCCGGACATATTACACTTATTGTATGTATTTCCATTGATTTAGTGATTACGAGTAATATTTTAAATCACTTACTTTCGTGTGTCGTTAGTACCTGCGACACTAAGATACTTCTAAATGTTTGGTTAAGTATTTAGAGAATTAGGCGATGGGCTAGCCATCTATCATTTCTTTAACATTTTTCCATCTATTTTATCCATTCTTTTGGCTGAAGGTGGTCCAAGTGGCTCGCCACTCTTTGCATTCAGTTCACCTAATGATAAGTGGATGCTATATCTTAAAGACATATACATTTTGCGTTATTATCTCTGACGACTAAGATAGAATGCCTCGTTTTTAATAAAAAGGGTCTCGGGTTTTCTACACTTTAAGAATTAAGCTGCTATCTTACGCTGGTATTTTGTGAGAGCTTGCTTCTACCCCGGTCGAGCAGATGCATTCGTGCTACAACCGTAATATAGCTGCAGCGTATCACTACTACGTAAAAAAGTTAAGATGCTTGAGCGTATCGGGAAAATGTGTCATGTTGATGCTTATTCACGGCGGCGGTGAGAGCGCCCCCAGACGCGCACGTGTCGCAGCCGGCGCCCTGCTACTAATTCCGTTTCCAGTGACGCGCCGTTACGTAAATATCACCTTCATCAGTTCTGTCTGGGCGGACGGTGCCATTTTTATTTATACCAAAAGATTTTGCGTGTCTGCTCATTTTTTTACATTTAAAAAAAGAAAGATTATTAACAATGCTATAAACATTACTAATATTCCCCTTAACCACTCATGGTAAGCTTAAATTGCTTGTGTTACGAATGGTTAACGCCAGTAGTCGTGTGGCGGATTCGAAACCACGACCTTTTGAGTTCGCGGTCCGCGCTCTGCCATTAGGCTACTGTCGCTTCAATTAACATTATTATTATTATTAACGTAGTTAGTATACTATTTCGCCCGGTGAAGGACCACGCTCTCATAGAATACCAGCGTAAAAAAAAAGTTTCGTATGGTGAGTGTAGAGAACCGGAGACGCTTTTTACTGGAAACACGGTTTTCACATTTGACAACGCATTTACATTTTGATTCCTAATCGAGGATAGATGTAGATGTCTATTGGCCACAGTACTCACCCTACCATCAGGTGTACTCGTTGGTCACCCTTATCCTATAAAAGACAATAACTATTTCAGTTGTTACAAAAGGATTGTCGGTCGGTATAGATTTATCGAACGAAAAATCTTAAAATCTAGGCGGAAAATTACAATATGATGCAATGTATTTATGGTGTAGTGAATCTTAAAGGTTGAGATGGAATAATATTTGAATTATATGTTTACTGTTTACGTAGTGACAATAATATAGTAATAAATATAGTAGACACTTATTTAGAAAAATTTCAAACTCGCTTTGTGTGCGAGTTATTTATTAACATCAGTATAAAAACTCCCGAACAAGAAACGTGACATTTAATGTATTTTGATGAATCTATGTTTACATAATGTGTTTGGAATTACTTCAAAGTGACTATTCACTGTAAAGTAAATAATTCCATTGTAATTTGAGATTTATATAATGACGTGCAAAACGTTCTATTTTAAGGCATTCGTCTACGGAAAATTTTACTTGTTGAATATGTTTTTAAATCGATAAGAATTTCAGTATATCAAAAATTAAACTGTAAGATTCATAAAAAATCATTAGTAGGTATGAGAACATGTACAACAGTTGATATTATGTCGTGTAGGTATTGTTATCGGCGTTATGTAGAGTGCTCTCGTGTTCGTGTAGGTTGTCGGAGCGTGGCGCCACGTGTCGCCTCCGCCCTCGCCTCGTTAACGACCTTGTGTGGAAATGGAAATGGAGTTAGGGCTGACAAAAATAATTAGGAAAATTTGTGTGATGTCTTTCCACAAACTCAAAAACCTCGCTCGTTCTTTAAAAACCGTTCAAATTTTATATTTTGTTTTTATTAATTATTAATGATTAATTAATAATTAATAACCTTATGATTTGTAAAATATTTATTATTGTTGTAAGGGGTACTTTTCTTTTTTGTTTTTGATTTATAAAGTATAAGGGCGTAGTTATTAAAACGATTTGATTTATTTATAGATTGATAATTGATATGATTGATGTCTAATCTCTATAACCGTACTTAATCATTTTCCACTAGTTTGTCAACTTGATAACAGTAGATAAGATAGTTGGGATATAAATAGTTCTTAGAAAATACATAATCGCAGTGCCTTGTTTGTTTCATATTTCAGAATAACACGTTATAGGTACAATCACTTTAATATTTGTTTTGATATAACGATGGTAGTGTGCCGGTAAACGGCACTTTCAGTTTCTTTCTTGTTTCGTATAGTTTTCACACTACTGTTATATATTATTATTATTATGTTAGATACTCTTATATATTATATAGTAAATAATATTAGACTAGACAAACTTCAGACATTATCTTTACAGAAAATAGCAGAAATTGCATTTTACCGATACTAATACAATTGTGTTTTTTCTTTTATAATACAGACTCATTGTTTGTGTAGCACAAATGAGCTAAAGCTTTTGTTATAAGGTGATTGACCGCATATAAATATGAATGCAATGAATAAGAAATATTCACATGTATATACCGCGTGATGGGCATAAGTGAATCAATTAGTTACGTGACTGTCGTAAGTGGAAACTTGGGGAAACTCCCAAAAACGTTTTTGTAACCTCCGACAGATTGTGGTATAACCATCACGTGCTTATAAACGATGTAGAATGGCTGTGTTTGGCAGCAAAAAGCGCTAAGAAGCGCTTGTAAGCAAAATGGCGAAACTATACAGTTTTCGGCCAGGACCATAACTTCAGTAGCGCTGACATAATCCGCCATTTTGTTTATTTATTTTGTTTGTTTTGAAGTAGGATTTATAAGTTGTTTTGTGCAATTAGTTTCAAGTAATGTAATGAAATGAATAAACATATTATTCATGTTATTAAAAATTCATGATTGGTAAGTTTTAATATGAATACTTTACAAACATATATTTTAATTAGGTTAGGTTCCCCGGTTAAAGCTAACTTAGCGTCCCAGAGGAAAATAGCTATTTACCATTTGACAGCGGTTACCGCTTACGATCGCCATTTTGCTTACAAGCGCTTGCTAGCGCTTTTTTTGCCAAACACAGCCAATAACATAAATAGATTGACAACACCGACTGTCTTAGATGCGGGATGATGTCTTTGTTACCCGTGGGGTAGGTACCACCGAAGTACTGACGATCTACAATCCTCCAGCTAAGATTAGCAATTATCCTAAATTATTCCTACGTTGGAGGATATCTATATCTGTATTTACTCATATCTGTACAACTTACATTGATTGTACCTGCTTTTTTATGTTCAGATATCATACGAAATAGTGTTATTCCAATGCTTGCCATTAGCGTTGTTTTCTATAAGCCCTTCTGATTAACTTTGATTACTCTTTAGACAAGAAGTTTAGGTTATAAGTGTTTAAGAGAAACAACCGTTTTGTCAGGGTTTAGTGTCAATGCCATAACGTGTTGTAAGTAAAAGGGAATGATAGCAAAGGCAGTCGGCCGCGACAAGCGCGCGTGACGTGATCGTCACGTAGCGTCGCCGCCGCTAGTCACGCTGTGGCCTTCACCTTGAGCACAGTCGCACGCGCCGTAATTACCATGCAAGTACCAAGGGATTGATGGCGCCTTTTGTCACGGGTTTTCTCGCATTTCAACCATATCTCCGTTACGGCACAAGTGTTGACTGTAAGTCGGTCGGACTGTGTGTCGGACACAATCTATACATATCTTTTACCAAGTAAAAAGAATGTTTCGTTTAGTATGGCAGTATTGTTCGATATAAAAGGTGCATCTTACTTTAAATGTACTTTATTTTCATAAATATATAAGCACATATTATAGTAACTATGTACAACTGTACATAGTTACTATAATACAACATAAAGGCATTCATTATGGTTTTATATCTTTTATGATTTTTAAATTAACTTTTAAAATTTATTTTTACTGGAAACGAGGCATTCCATCTTAGTCCTCACGGGTGACAACGCATCTGCATTTTGATTCGTAATCGAGGATAGATGTAGATGTCTATGGGCCACAGCAACCACTTAGGTACCATTAGGTGCACTGTGTGCTCGTTTGTCACCCTACCCTATATAAAAAAATAGGTTCTCATAAATTTATTAATTAGAAAATGCGATGACAGAATACAAGCACATACACACGAAACTTTATGCTAACGAAATTTAAAAATAAAATAAAAAATAACCACATTTTCATCATATTCTTGCGTTGTTATCTGAATTTGAGCTGTATTTAAAATTTGTAATAATAATATAAAAAAATAACCGCATTTAATCATATTCTTGCGTTATATCCGAATTTGAGCTATATTTAAAATTTGTAATAATAATATAAAAATAACCACATTTAATCATATTCTTGCGTTGTTATCCGAATATGAGATATACAAGTATTTAAAATTTAAAAATTAAAAAAAATAACAAAGAACATTTTTATCATATTCTTGTGTTGTTATCCGAATTTGAGCTTTATTTATAATTTGTAATAATAATATAAAAAATAACCACATTTAATCATATTCTTGCGTTGTTATCCGAATATGAGATATATTTAAAATTTAAAAATTAAAATAAAAAATAACAAAGAACATTTTTATCATATTCTTGTGTTGTTATCCGAATTTGAGCTTTATTTAAAATTTGTAATAATAATATAAAAAATAACCACATTTAATCATATTCTTGCGTTATTATCCGAATATGAGATATATTTAAAATTTAAAAATTAAAATAAAAAATAACAAAGAACATTTTTATCATATTCTTGCGTTGTTATCCGAATTTGAGCTATATTTAAAATTTGTAATAATAATATAAAAAATAACCACATTTAATCATATTCTTGCGTTGTTATCCGAATATGAGATATATTTAAAATTTAAAAATTAAAATAAAAAATAACAAAGAACATTTTTATTATATTCTTGCGTTGTTATCCGAATTTGAGCTATATTTAAAATTTCAAGTTTCCTACTCATCGGGAACTTAGTTTAAAATCAATTACTAAATTCCATAATAAAAACGTGGTAAAATTTTTTTCAATCATTCTTCAAAACGTAAGACATATGGAATTGCGATATGAAAGACTTTTGTATATTTGCTATTGAAGTTTCATCATCAACTGTCAATCAGTTTACCACTGGACATTGCAAGAAGGATTTTCGGTAATCGTTCCGCTTGGCTTTGTTTTGTTGCAGCTCACCAGCGTTGAGAGTGTGTATCGATCAGAGGCCATGAGATCTTTTAGCATTTTCCAGTCGCCTCCAACGATACCGGTGTTTAATGATACGTGACGAAATAGGTTGATGCATTACATTCCATTAAATTAATGATTCGAAGTGTTAAGGGGATATAGTAAGTCATGTTTGTAATCACTAATACTGTAAGTAGATAGGTCGTTAGATACTTATTTCATTAGGTTTATCATATTTATGCCTGTTTCTTAACGCCAACCCAGTCGCTTCTTATTTTTATAACGGTTATTTCCCATTTTAATTTTACGTCGTCCTGTTGCGTAATGTGTATTCTGATCGTAAGCGACACAACTTCCCCCTTCAAAAGCCGGGGCGATACTAACGGGGCGACGGGAATCAAGCTTACGCGCCGATAGTTTAGGTAATTTCTTTTTACAGTGAAAATCATGGTATTTTAAAAAAAGTAAATAATATTAGCACTGCTTTATAGTTAGTTCAGTTAGTATGCAAAGTTTCATGGTCTTATTTAAAGTATTTTATGAATAACAGCGGTTATTGTTCAGTTTGGAGGTAACTTTGGATTTTTTTTCTATCGAGAAAATTTTACGGAATCGTGTTTTCGTCTAACATAGTCCTTAACATTAATTCTCAACTTTACCATATATTTATTTCAAAATTAATGCTGCAATACTTTCGGCATAACGGAGGATCTTGCTAAGCCATTTGAGGTTATATTTCCCCTTAAATGTAGTAAAAAACGGAGAACATTTTTCTCATTGAACTATCAGGAAATACCGGAGATGAGAGTTGTTGAACGATGCGGCGGTGTGACGGAGATGTTGTCCAACACCGGCTCTAGTCCCGGATAATCGGCTACTTCCGAAACGCAATGCCTGTACCCCGCACTAAATCTATCCGGAGACGCGGCTCCTTCAGATCTAAGGCCTTCTAAATGTTTGACAGTTATTTAAGAATTTAATAACCGTCAAACATTTAGAAGGTTAATAAAGAAACATCTTTCTAATATCAATAAGAAAACAAAAAAGTGGTAAAATTTTTAATTTTTAATTTTACCACTTTTTTATTTTTTTGTTTATTTGGTACGAACTCACTATGTGATTGTTTCTGTATATTGTTGTGCGTACATAAATAATAATTAAACAAAAAGTGCAGTGTACATTAAATAAATAAATTAAATAAAGAAGTGGAATTACTCTTGTAACACTTAACGAAGTGCCATGGAAAGGATTTTATATTGAAATATTATCCTTGTTACAGAGCAATAAACCAATAATGGAGAAGCGTCGGCGGGCGCGTATTAACAACTGCCTAAATGAACTCAAGGCGCTTATTTTGGACGCAATGAAGAAAGACGTAAGTGGATTTTAATGTTTTGCCTTTGATGACCAAACAATACCTTGAGGAGTAGTAAAATTAAAAAAAAATTGTACTACTGACTTCAATACAACCTCCTTGGACAAAAATGAGGATTTTTTTGATAATTACATACACCAACGTACACTTAACACATCCGCATACTGTACCCTTTAGAGGGTACAGGCGTGATGTTATGTTGTGTGATTGCGTAAACAATGCATAGATATGCGATAGCAGCAATCGCGGTTGATTTGCTGGCGGTTATAAAAAAGTTCCATTGTCTGTCTCCGAAACTCATCATCAGATTTTTACCAAATTTAAATGGGGCCATTTCGGAACTAACTGCTTTCGAACAAAAAAAAAACATAATTTTGCAAATCCGTCTAAATATGACGGAATTTTGCCCGAACATACATAAAAAAATATAAAAATCCGAATTGAGAATTTTCTTTTTTGAAGTCGGGTAAAAACTTTTTGTCATCAGTGGAACCAGTTTTTCATTAATTTTTGATGATCTACTTAGTATTTTTCTAACATATCTAAGTAGAAGATTAATCTAGTGATTCAGAGAGAAAATAAAATTCTGCGTGCTGAAATATAAGTTTAAAAAAATATTTTTTCTTTTGTTTCATTCATTACAGCCTATCAAAGACCACTGAAGGCTTCCCAGTAGCTTGCCTAATAATAGATGCCATGCGTGGCAGGCAGTTTGAAAATAACAGTTTCCTACCCACTTCATAAGGAGGTACTCAATTCGACTGTATGTTTTTTTTATGCGTGTTACCTCTGACCTTTTTCTGGATGAACTGATATTGATGATTCTTTCTTTATCTGAGAGGTGCTTCTCGTGTAGTCCCATATAAATTTGATCAAGATCTAGACAAGTAGTTTTTGAGTTACCCTTAAGTAATAAGTGTTTATTTGACTTTTATTTATATTGAAGTCGGTTGTACAAAATTTTTAATTTCTAACTGTTGTACCACTTGTTTATTTTCTAATTGGTATTAGAAGGATACTGTCGCCCATTTTGGGATGTTTCCGTCTGTCGCCTGTTACGACACCCACGGGTCATTAGCCATCAACAGCGTTAAATTTATATGTTTAATAAAGATTTATAGTATAAGGGTGACAAATAGGCAAACAGTCCACCTGATGCTATGTGAATGCTGTGGCCCATAGACATCTACATTTACCTTCAACTAAAAATCAAAATGCAGATGTGTACGCAGCCCTGAGGACTGAGATGGAATGCCTCGTTTCCTGTAAAAAGGGTCTCCAGTTCTCTACACTCACTATACGAACCACAGCAGTATTAAGCTGCTATTTTACGCAGGTATTCCGTGAGAGCGTGGTCCTGCCCCGGTTGAGCCGACCCATTCATGCTGCAACCACAATATAGCTGTAGCATGGCTCTTCTTGCTAAAAACTATGTTGTAGAAAAATCCTTAAATACGCAAAAAAATTGTACATTATATATTATATGTTATATTATATTGTAGATGTATAATATATGTTGTATTACATAAACGTTTAATCTAAACTATTTTTTATTGTTGCAGCCAGCAAGACATTCTAAGTTAGAAAAAGCAGACATTTTGGAAATGACCGTCAAACATTTAGAAGGCCTTCGGTCTGAAGGAGCCGCGTCTCCGGATAGATTTAGTGCGGGCTACAGGCATTGCGTTTCGGAAGTAGCCAAGTATCCGGGACTAGAGCCGGGCCTAAAGAGGCGGCTTGTTAGACATCTCGAGAGCTGCGTTAATACACCAGGGTCGAGGCCAACTGGTGCGCCAACACCACCATCTGATAATGAAGATCCCGTTACACCGACGCAACATTCAACGATTCTCATCTCCGGTAGGTATCTGATAGTTCAAGGAGACAAATGTTCTCAGCTTTTTATTACATTTAAGACTTCGAATCATTAATTCAATGGAAAGTAATGCATCAACCTATTTCGTCACGTATCATTAAACACCGGTATCGTTGGAGGCGACTGGAAAATGCTAAAAGATCTCATGACCTCTGATCGATACACACTCTCAACGCTGGTGAGCAGAGCAACAAAGCAAAGTCAAGCGGGACGATTACCGAAAATCCTTCCTGCAATGTCCAGTGGTAAACTGATTAGGAGTTGATGATGAACCATAGACAAACTATACATAAGTCTTTCATATCGCTATTCCATATGTCCCACATTTCGAATTTTTTTTTAATAGAATAGGGGTGAAAATACGAGCTCACAGTCCATTTGATGGTAAGTGCTGTGGCCCATAGATATCTACATTTATCCTCGATTAAGAATCAAAACGCAGATGCGTGGTCACACCTGAGGACTAAGATAGAATGCCTTGTTTCCAATAAAAAGGGGTCTCCGGATCTCTGCACTCATCATACGAATCACAGCAGTATTAAGCTGCTATTTTACGCTGGTATTCTGTGAGCGTGGTCCTTCCCGGTCGAGCCGACCCAGTCGTGCTACAACCATAATATAACTGCAGCGTGGCTCCACAACATACGAAATATTTTCATCCATTCATTACAGCATATAAAAGTCCACTGCTGAAAATTTAATACTTTGGGTTTTATCAGGAAGATGCTTTTGTCCGTCTCCTGATTCCCTTGTCTCTGTTGCGCCTTACTACACCCACAGGATGATATGGGGTAGCGGTTTCCCTATTAGTAATTAGTACCGTTAATAGTAGTAGGCTTGACATCTTTACTTGAGCAAAAATAAGTACATTTTTTGTTTAAAAAAAACGTATGAAAAAGATATATTGTTGTATATGTGTATATTGTCTTATAAACCTTTTCAGCTGGACCTGGATCAGGTGTACGGCTCGTCCCCACAAAGCTTTCTAATGGCGACATCGCTTTGGTATTACCAGCGTGGGTCAACGCAAGCACTCTCGGCACTGTGCCAAATCTCGTCCCTCTCTCGCCCCGTGAAGCTACTTCATCAACTTCTTCAGAGCCACGTTGCTTCTCGCCAGAAAGTTCAGGGTGGGGAACACCACCTCCCTCAAATGACGAAGCTGTACCATTAGCTCTAATAACAAGAAGACAGTCTCCAGAAGAAAAACCTTGGCGACCGTGGTGACGTCTCTGTCCCTTTTCTCTTAGTTCATTCTGTGATATATTGTAGTACATATAAATGTAAATTTTATACGAGTGATAGAATATAAAAGTTCCTATTAAATGTAAATTTATTTAAATAGATTTTAATTGAAAAGTGTATATTATTTTGTCTGAAGTTACTTGCTTGGTCAGTATGTAAAATGTTGCCGTCACAAAAAATTAATTAATTTTGTCTTTAGTTATTGAACTGCAACATTTACTTTAATATATTTTAGGGTTCTTGATAATTAAATATAAAAATAGATTAATTAATTGTATATTCGTTGATGACATCTGAGGCAGTATTTCATTATCTTAAGGGTCCCGCTGTCCTTTTGTTTTAAAACATAAATGTTTTTATAGTTTTTCATTTACGCACTAAGTGCTACGTAGTAAACATAGAGGTATAAGCACTGGTTATTTATAGGTTACTTGCAGCCGTATAGTCGTATATCGTTATTTTGCAGATGTAAGTAGAAATTTAATTAAAGATTTTATAGCTTAAGAGCGTCGCACTTGGCGTTAAACATTGGTTGAAAACGCGAGATGGCCACTTTAGTATTAACGTCGTATAAATTAGATATGAAATCAATCCATGCACACAGTATGTGTCGGACATGAATTGCTGTACACCGTATCCGATTGGTCAGTATGACAGCGCTGCGACACCGATTTGGCGCACTGAGACGATCTCGAGCGCATATTAAAAAACGCTGATACTTCTCTATTCGACGCGACGCGTCTATGCTGAAACTATTTCAATACCACCGCTCGATATTGTGTTGCAATTGCATCGTCATCGCGCATAGATTTTTATTAAAACCAGGTTTCTGTTGGGAGTAAAAATATAACTTTTTTGTATATTTTAGTCGCTATGACCATTAAAAACGCGTTACATGCCACGCTCAATTACATTGACCAATCTAGAGGTGTACGACAATACCGGACAAGGTAGACTTTACATCGCTGTCGTCAATGTCGCCTATAACCGTTTCATTGCAAGTCAGCTTGTAGAGCAGTAGAGCGGTGTGATTTTGGTATTATTTTTATTAATAGTATTTATGTCTATTATCTGAGATATATGCGTTTAATTAAAAACTGAAAAAATCCAACGAATGGCTTTATTGGACATATTTAATATTACGTCGTCATCATGTTATCAAACCATACATAATCCACTGCTGAACTTGAGTCTATCACAAGGTTTGGAGGATATTCCACAAAATTCATGCTGAACAAGATAATAGAGATAGCGATATTTTTATTAGAATTACAAGTAACTTTATAGGATTCCACGTGCCTTAGACAACAAAATCATTTAGTCTTCCATTAAGTAAATAATTAATGCACTAAGTAAACTTCGATTAATTTACTTTTAGAAGAAGTATATTACATCTATCTATAAATTTTTAGTTTAACGCTCAAATATAGTGTTTTTTGTTACCGAAATGCGTTATTTAGTCATATTCGTCTTCCATTGCCAGTTACCGTTCATGGACAATATATACCAACTAGGTTGAAAAAGTAACAATTATGAATAAGTATCTAATATTTAATACGTACCTATAACTTCTTACATTTTATTATCTGTGGAATGTCTTAGGAGTCTTTTTTAACTACGCGAATGTACAAAAATATGTATTTAAGAATGTTTGAGAACAGTACGTAGTTTTAAAGGTATAGTTAATTCAGTTGTAAATATAAAAGTGATATTAAGATAAGGATATTAAGTGAAACTGATATAATATTTGTGTAAATTGATATGATGTACCTAACAAAGATATGCCATTAAAATAATTTAAAAATATGGAGTTTTTTTTAATATGTTTCTGATACGTGGCAGATTATGCTTGTAGCATGAATAGGGCAGCTTAACCGAAGAAAGGCGCTATATATACTAGTGTTAATTATCCGCACATAAAGCTGTTGTATTTCGTATGTTTAGTGACGAGAACCGAAGATAACAATTTAATAAAAAAAGTTGTAGGAGTTTACAGATATTATTTATTTACCTTCCCATGTACAAGACCATGCAATTTAAAGTAAATATTACTTACTACGTGTATAAAAACATTTTTTTTTCACTCAATTAAATAATCTTTGACTACAATCTAACCAGATAGTGAAATCATAGAGCTTAGCATAATAAAATTTTATTTTTAATAAAAGTTTAGTCATTCTTGCCTAGAAGACACTTTTGCTGGACGCATTAGGAACGACGGAGCAAACCATTTGCCTGTAAAAATGCCTGGTAAAAAAGCAAAGGGGCTGAAATCTGTCTGTTTGGTCTATCTGATAGTGGAGTAAAGTCAGGGGGAGGAAATATAAACTTTCCTTTATATCACATTGTTCAATACTAAAACAATAACATAAACTTTATAAGGTTTGCACTTCTTGATTTGCCAAACTTGTTTTGATGTTACAATGTCTGATTAAATAATTCTGAGATATAGATTTTTTTTGATTGACGATAGAAAAAGAACACGTATAAGTTGTAATAAATCGTGATCATGTTCATCGAGAAAAATAATCAAGATATTTGACTTTGATAGATCCTTAGACCTAAAAGCATTTATTACATTATGCGAAAATCCGTAGATATATTTCTTTCAAGAACATGAGTACGTCTGTTTAGCGCGGGTGGGATATACGATGCTTAATTAAAGAAACATTTATTAGATATTATTTTTCTTCATAGGGAAATAACTAAGGTATACCCGGCGTGTCGGGACAGGAACAGGTTTCACCGTAACGCTGTTCTATCTTCCCTTCTTACCTTCCTATCCGCTATCCACGAAGCTACGGGAACCCTTTCACATTCGATAGCCACACTTCTTTGGGAATCAACTTCTCAATATATCTCTATCAGGCGCTTCTTGATATATTAGAACCCCGACCCGGTTCTTGGGTCGACACGCGTCGGTATAGGAATGACATGTATGTGTATTCATAATATAATATATGAAACTATTTATATCTCAATTTAAATACCTATTTATCTGCTATTCCTATAGGTACTATCACAGAAATAGGCAAGTATTTAACACGAATCGTATGAATAATTTTTCACCTATAGAATTTTTACATTATATTTGTTATACAGTTGATTTTGAAGATTTAGACCTATTATTGCTAGCCTATATGGCGATAGATTATTGTCAATCAGATCATCACCTACTATTAGATGGAACCGAAGTTACTGGCCGTCAATTTTATAATAATAATATAAAAATTTAAAAGTAAGATGCAATGAGTTTCAAAATTATGTAAAACATCTTCATCCAGTCAGACCACACAGCGTCAGATTTTAAATAATTCAATTTTCGTATACATACCCTACAATCACCCGCCAGTAATTTAAACTCTTTCGTACCGTCGATTTTTTCATGAAGACATCAAAAATCTTAGCTTCGCCGGTGGTCGGTCTAATTCGTCAATGATTATAACAGTTTGTTTGCACTGTCCAGACACTAATGGCAGGCTATTGGAGGAGTTATTGCATCGGCGGCAGCAATTTGCTACAATCAAGGCCTTGCGTCGCTTAATTATTTCCATGTCTGCTCCATCCTGACCGTGGAGTTGTTTCGTTAATAATTCAAATTTTTACCTACATCGCGACCAATTATTATCAACCGATTTCCTTTTAATTTTGCATATTATTATTTGGTAGCATTTATTTCAGAAGTTTAAAAAGTATATTCCAGGGAAATTTTTAAAATTTGCTTAAACGCGGCATTTTCATTTCTAGGTTTATGGATTTATTGCTCCGTGCCAAAATTAGTAAAACAGGACACTTATGGAATCACACTATGTGTGTTTGTCTGCCTGACACAGAATTTTCTCACAGAGTGAATAAAAAATGTAACAATAGGAGATCAAACTCTATTTGCTTGGACACTCGAAACTCAAGACGAGCAAAATGAGCTCACTCTCACTCAACTATTCTAATTTTATTTTTAAAACGATTTTCTCGGATTTTAACACTTTCCATGTGACTAATTGGTAATGCTAAATAAAAATAATATATTACAATATAGTACAAATATATGCACAGAGTAAAAAAAAAACTTAGAGCCAATAATGAAATGTAACACCTGGCTCTACCTAAATGTGAGTTAAAGGTTTACACAGAAAAGTGTTAAAAAAGTTTGTGTAACTATATTCTACAATACTTTAATTTAACCAATAAGAATATCTTTTAAATATAATTTATTTTTGTTATGAAGATTTGATTCGAAACAAAGTAAATAGATCAGTTAAAATAATTCAAAATAATGTCTGGATTCTACCTAAGGAAAAATCTGTTCACGAAAACAAATTTTATAAAACTCGCATCGAATCTGCAGAAATACATTTTCTTCCCTTTTAGCAGTCTGTAACTGTCCACCGCTGCACGTGGGATTCTCTCGTTACTGGCGAGGTGTGAAATAATCGCTGCGATTGGCGGTTGGATGGCAATAAATATTTTCCTGTTATATTTGTTTTTTGTTTAATTATGATATTTGTTGTAAAATCAGTTGTTATCATGACTTTATTACCTATCATTCAGAGGAGTACAAAGGGATATGGAGTTGCATTTAAATTTACGTCGCGAGCGCGTCGCCGGCCACCGCGCCGCTCGCATGATTGACGGCTCCTCGTTACCTAAAGGTCGTTGCTTGCTCCTTGTCATTCTTCTTTTAATTTTTATTCCCTTTGTGTTGGTATCGGAACGATGGAGTCCAATTAATCAGTGTTATGACGCGTGACAAGACGTAATGAGCGTTCAAGCGGACGCATGCATATACAAATAGTTGAATGAATTCGAGGTGATATCATTTTCGTAAAACATAACTGAGACGGCTGTCAAGTTTCCATTTGTTTTAATACGAGCCTATATCGAGAAGAATTCTTCAGTGTTAAACATTGGCTGCGCGGTGGTCAAACTGATGGTGGTCCTAATGTTGATTTTGTAGTTTTTGCTGGCGGTCGCAGCGGGATTAGCTGTTGTTGAAACATGTGCGGCTTAGGTGGTCAAACTGTCATAGATTTGCCATTTTAGCATTTGGCCACCTGGGTTGGCGTTTTTACATTACTTATCGATTTTGTTGAATACGTGATTACGTTTTTAAAGATAATAATACTGTTTACATTGAATATCTATCTAATAACTTTAACCCTACTTACCACAAAAATGATTGGCCGCCTTTAAAAATTACGAATAAAAATATTTAAACATTATTAATATTTTACGTGGTAGAGCCGTGCTACAGCTATATTATTAGTATAGTTGTAGCACGAATGGGTCGGCTCGACCGGGGAAGTACCGCGCTCTCACAGAATACCAGCGTCAAATAGTAGCTTAATGCTGCTGTGTTTCGTATGGTGAGTGTAGAGAACCGGCAAACCATTTTTTTTACGGTAAGGCTATAAGATAATATGTCGAATAGAAAAATTTCAGGAAAATTTGAAAGGTTACCTTCAAAAGAAGACGGAATAGGCATTAAATGTGACTTTTGTCATACAATGAAGCCGTGAACAACGGCTTGAGTCATCAAGTCATCAAACAACCACATAGCTTCATGCATTTCAAGTAATGCAATGATTGAATGCTGACAGCTGATGCACAGGTCTCCTAGTTCGGCTGCAGATGCTATGTTTTCAAGTATATGTACTAATGTAGCTTTATTAAATAATGTTATGCAAATATCGTGATGTACAACCTCTTGGAAATAAAGAACTTATTATATTATATATATATATATATATATATATATATTTTTATGTTAATGCAATGATTAGAAATGCGGTGCCTTTTGCTCATATAAATGGCGTAGTAGACAAATTTTTAAGGCAAAAGTTCTAATAAAAACGGTGATCAAAATAATAAAATTGATTAAGTATTATTTATACTTTGACGAATTATACTTTGCCATAAGGGAGATATTAAGTATAATAAGGATGCGAGTATTTTTATAAATGTTACCAACAACTATAAATCTGTAATCATAAAATCATTTGCGCTTTAATAACCTCATATCTGTGAGGCAAATTTTCTTATATTACTAATTGCTAATTTGCTAAGCTTAATTCTCTGATCGTAAAGATGCCTCACGTTTAAAGGCTTTTAGTACGGAGATATTGTGAACACAGTTTTTGCTTTTAAAAATTAACAGAAGTTGGACGAGACACCACCCACAGCGTCGTTTTCTAAGCCAGTGCACACGTGCGGCCCGTCTCATTTGACAAGAGGCAATGAAATTCTATCTGTCTGGGTATTTTAATTGTGTCAAAACAAGCATATATATATATATATATATATATATATATATATATATATATATATATATATATATATATATATATATATATATATATATATATATCGTGTTGTTTGTCCGCGATGGACTCCTAAACTACTCAACCGATTTTAATCAAATTTGCATACCGTGTGCAGTTTAGTCCAACTTTAGAGATAGGATAGTTTTTTTGCCCACAATTTTTTTTTGCGAATTTAAGGCTTTTTAATAGGACATGACAAATTGTAGACGAAAAGGGCAAAACAACGTCTGCCTGGCAAGCTAGTTATTATTGTATGGTTTATAGTAATAATAGCACGATTACACAAATAGCTACTTATTATACGTATATATCGTGGGATTCTAAATACATAAATAATAATAATAATGCTTTATTTCACTAATACATTTTAACAAGTCCCTGACTCCTAATGTAGGTGAAACCTGTATCTCAAGAGCCAGTGTCTTCTCACAAAAATAACTGTACAGATTACTTATATGTTGACAAAATTAAAAATCTATTAATAAAACTAAAATAAAAATATTAAAGTATAGAAATGTGTGTGCACGTGTGCGATCGCGCGTGCGTGCGTGCATGCGAATATTATATTATCGTGTAAATATAATAATATGTACTCGGTAAAGGAATATAAAAGAGCCGACGTAATAATTTTCTTGATAAAACTATTAAACTTCTAGTCTGTACCTTTACTTTTAATTTATACTTTATGTTTAACTTACATATCATAACCATTACCGTTACATCCTATTAAAGCTCACTGCTGATCTCATGAGGAGGGCTCCCACATAGATAACCTAATAAGAGATGTATTTATCATTGTTTTATTTTCTTGTTGCGTTGATGTCCATCAATTGGTTTCTTTCCAGCTGTTGCCTCTAACTCCCGCAAGACTATATGGGGTAGTGGATATTGTTATTTTTTAAATTGTCACTCATAGAATACTACTATAATACATATATAATATAGTATTCTATGATACCACTACACGGTGAACTACATAACATAAAAAAGTACAATATTTATAATGATAATTAAAAAAACTATAAATATAAAATCTTAAATTATCATACAATATCAAGTAAAACATCAGACAGACAGATCTTTATACGTAAAAGAGCCATGCTGCAGTTATATTACAAGTATATAGCCTAATGGCAGGGCGCGGACTGCGAACTCAAAAGGTCGTGGGTTTGAATCCACCATTCGACTACTGTCGTGAACCACTCCTAACACAAGCATTTTCAGCTTACCAGGAGGGGTTAAAGGGAATATTAGTAATGTTAATTAGGATTACTAATATTTATATAAAAAAAAATAAAAATATATAGTTGTAGCACGAATGGGTTGGCCCGACCGGGGAAGGACCACGCTCTTACAGAATAGCAGCATAAAATGGTAGCTTAAAGCTGCTGTGTTTCGTACGGTGAATGTAGAGAACCGGAGACTCTTTTTACTGGAAACGAGGCATTCCATCTTAGTCCTCACGGGTGACAACGCATCTACATTTTGATTCGTAATCGAGGGTAAATGTCTATGGACTACATCAACCACTTACCGTCAGGTGGACTGTGTGGTCGTTTTTCACCCTATCCTATAAAAAAAACCTACTCTCCGCGGTCTGGGGCCAAGAACGGTGGCGTTCCGTTGTATTAATAATTATCCCTTGAGCGAGGAAAGAACAAGCCCTTTTATCACCAGCAGCGACAACAAATTGCGGATACAGTGCCTTAAGAAACTTCATTGCATGTGCACTCCTTGGACCGTTAGTCTCTACAGCAAATGGTATAAAACTGTAAATATACTATCCACTACCACAAAATAAATAATAGTACAAAAAAACTATTACCTACTTTTCTTACATGAAAGTCCCTAGAGCCCAAACACGTCGACCAGCGGCGTCGACGTGTTTGGGCTCTACAAGGGCACTGTTGGAGTTGAGGGGTCGCTGCTCGTATCCGTATTCCTACGGCTATGCGCAAGCTTCCCCGTCAAACAATGTGCCGAGATTACTTGATAGTAAAGAGTATAACTAGTGACTAGTTAATCAACATAGTTAGAAGGCAGGCCCGATTATGGTCATTATAAAAGTTATAACAAAAATCTTTCTGTTCACATCGTACCAATAAAATATCCCACTAGCCACATCCACATTTGTGATTGTTAACTCTCGTGTTATATTCTCGCTGGGACACATTGTCTGCCATGTTCGTATGTGATTGTCTTTATATTTATATCTCTGTAGCAAAGTGCGGGTCTTCCTTAGTATTTAAAATTTTGTTACTAACATCACTGACACTAAGGAAGGCGGGCAATGGAAAGCTAGAAGATTTTTACAACTCCAATCTTTATAGGTAAAGTAGCCTGTGTCCAGGCTGTTGTATTTAAAGACTTTGGAAATACTACATAGCTTTAAAAAAAATTGGAATTTTTTCTAAAGCTATGTAAAGAATAAAGCCAATTTCACAGTGGAAGCTCTGCTTCTGCGTTCGCCTGGTGAGTGTAGGTGGCCAGAGGCGGAATTAAATGTAAAACTACCCGGGAGGGTACCCCCAGACAGCACCCCTAGAGAATCCCTCGCTGAGCGTCCACGACCAAGCTACTCCACTCCTGAGCGTGGGTGCTCAGGCTGCCTGCCAGGATATTAGGGGAATGCACTAAAACCTTCACGCCGTCCACTTCCATTACGAGATGGCGAAGCCGGCCTTGCTCTTTCTAATCGAGACGCAGGTGCCCTCTCCGGCTAATACTTCGTATTACTCATACCCGCGGTACAAATTGGAGCACACCTTTGTGCTTCGGGCTGGAGATTGCGTATACGTCAGAGAGTACATCTGTTCTCGACGCCTCGGCGGTCTTGAAGGTTCGAACCGGTTCATCCTTTGGCTACGCGTAGACAGCGACAACCATCCCCGCGTCTACGGGTGCCTCTATAAGTCCCATAGCGGTAATGCCGAAACAGACCGACACACCGACCACGTCCAAATGGCTACAGATTTCTTTGCTACAGCAGATCTCATCTACAGAGATCGTGATCCTCGGTGATTTTAATGCCCACCACGTCGAATAGCTTACGTTTAACCAGGCATGCAGGGAGGTCTGTTCATGATTTTGCCTTGGCATATCGATATATCATAGGGAGGATCATGCATCTTCCTTGTTGGATCTTCTGCTGACCTATCATCCAGACAGATATCAGGTCTCCGTCGACGCCCCCCTTGGCTCCTTGGACCGTTGTTATAGTCCGAAGTATGGTGACTCACGCTGAAATCGCGGTTTCATTCAGGTCGGCCGATTGGGATAAGATGCGGACTTTCTTTGCATCATACCCTTGGCGGTGGGTTTGTTTCTCGCCGGACGATCCCAACGTTGTTGCTAATTCTGTCACTGAGGTGGTACTTCAGGGTATGAAACTTTTTATTCCTTCCTCTGTGGTGCCCATCGGAGGCAGATCTCCGTCATGGTTTAGTCGCTCCTGTAAAATAGCATCATGCTATAAGCAGGAGTGCTACCGGGCTTGGGCTGACGCATCAACGTCCTGGGATGTAAGCACCAGCGTCCTTAAAAAGAGTCATTGCCAAGGCAAAGTCGGATCACATAGGCAGAATTGGCGAGAAACTAGTTCGCCTTCCTTCTGGAACCATGTGCATTCTGGTCTCTTGCCAAGGCTGTCCAAGGAAATTTCTATCAGGGATGACGACACCACTGTACGTTTCACTGTGCAATTCCCCTGGTATTGCAGTTGATCATGATCGGCGGCGGTCACTTACCAGTGAGTGAGTTGTATGCTCGTTTGCCCCCTCTCCTATATAAAAAAGCTTATGAATATTTTTCACAAAACAAGGTCAATCAAAGTCAAAATATTGTTAAAATATTAACACAGAATTGCATCTATATCTAAAGTGATCATTTATTTTTTTCCTCAGAACGGGATACACATTTAAAATTATTATAGTTTTAACTTTACATATAAGATCATTGGTTTTAACACTTTTGACCGTCTTCTTGGTCTAACGGTCGTAAACGCAATTGCTGATCATGTGGTCCTGGGTTCAAATCGCGAGTCGGGACAAGAATCGTTCATTGGGTTTTTCTGTCACAAAATTTTCAGAAGCAGCCAGAAATATTGATTTCGAACTTATTGAAGTTGGCGGGGTTTCACCGTGCCTCCGGAAGCACGTAAAACCGTTGGTCCTGCATCTGATCTCTCTCCCGTCGTCTTGGATTACCGTTCCATCAGATTATAAGAGTGAGGGAGTAGGGTAGACCTGTGCTTTCGCATACACTTGGGCAATATAATCCTGTCCTGCGCAGATGGCTAATATTCGTTGAAAATATCCGCCGTTACCAAAATTCAATCTGGAACCCTTTATTACAGTTTTTTAAAATAAAACACATAATTGTTTAAATATTTTAATGATCAAAAGTAAGAATGAGAATTTAGAATCATATAAAATCTGACTGCTAGCTTTTTAATTTTTTCTGAACATTAAATAAATACTAATTGGAAATAACTTTTGTGATTTGATAATTTATTGTAGATTAATTAAAAAATGTCGCTTCGTAACTTTAAATTCAAAAGTGTAGGTTTTCAGAATAATCACGTAACTAGTCGGGCCATTCTGGCAAACCTGGTACGCGCAGTGTCATAATGATGGCACGGGTGACAGTTTGCATGATGCTACACTTTTATTTGTCAAGCGGGACATTTTTACGTATTTTGGGGACAGCGGGACACAAACCTTTAAATCTAAATCGGGACCATCCCGCTTAAAGTGGGACGTTTGGTCACGTTATCTATATCTCACAAAGGAATTTCATGGAAAGGTTTTACAGGATTCGAATTTAGATTCACGAGCATGTCTAGCCAATGAACGGGACTCAGAACCTAATACCAGCCAATACTCTACAAGTATTTAGGTTTGAGTAGCTAGCCCAAACTCATAAATTATTATAGATACTTATCCAAGAATAAGGTATTCATTAATGATTATATTTGCATCTTACAAAGCGAAATCAATAAGATTTCAGTTTGTTTCATTCCGAGCATACTCTCAACATGTCCGATCTTGTATCGACCGATACAAAGGCTGTATCGATTCTTTGGAACGAACATTAATTGTGCCAATTACGGCGCGCCTGTGCCGGTCGGAAGCCTGAAATCCTTTCAAATTAATTGCCTTGATTAACCAATTTAGTTTAGCGTAATTCAGTTTTTGTACGCGTTTTTACGGGAGACAAGTGATTGAGAGGTGAGGGATGTCCCAGGTAAAGCGCACCTACCGCTTCGTTGGAGTATTTTGTGCTTTAAACGTGCCTGTCACCGTGCGTCCAATTTGTACGTGGCATTTAGTTTATGATACAAATAAATTACTAGTTCTTTAGTATTCGATTCAAAGTACCGACAAGTTCTTATTTTATAGTAAATGCTCAACATAATCATCTGTTATTAAAAAAATATATTATATACAATGTTTAAAACAGTATACCGTTGCAGCTAAGTTGTAGTGTGTACCGTGATAGCTTTATCTGTTAAAAGACCATTTAGTTTTTTTTAAATAGAATAAGGGTGACAAACGAGCACACAGTCCACCTGATGGTAAGTGGATGCTATAGCCCATAGACCTCTACATTTATCTTCGACTAAGAACCAAAACGCAGATGCGTTGTCAGTTGTCACCCCTGAGGACTAAGATGGAGGGCCTCGTTTCCAGTAAAAAAGGATCACAGGAACTCTATACTCACCATACAAAACACAGCAGTATTAAGCTACTATTTTACGCTGGTATTCTGTGCGAGCGTGGTCTTTCCCCGATCGAGCCGACCTATTCGTGCTACAACTATAATATAGCTGCATCGTGCCTCCACCACGTAAGAATTTATTAAGAATTTTTAACATTTATCTAAGATTTGGAATCAATGGTTTTTGAGTTGAAAACATTATAAATATGAACGTTGCACTACTGCATAGAAAAACCAAGGGCGTTCAATAGAAGAAAGTATCTGATAAGTAAATTATATAAAATTTTAATTTTGTATTTCCATCTAGTCATCTTTTAGTGTAAAAACTTGGGTCTTGTTTTTTACGCTTGAAATTCCTTTCCTGATGTACTCTAACTGTACTCTGAGTACTTACCTAAAAATTCCTATACTGCAGCGTTAACCACTTCCTAACTTTAAGTCTTTGTCCTCTCAGATACTCCTTCAATCCTTTGATCACTAAAATACGTAGATATCACTAGGTGCAAGTTATTGTGAATATAGAAGATACTCAAGTATTTCAAAGCCAGCATCGCGAATTGCAGCCATCTTTCTTTTTATCTTGATGAAACAAAACAATCGTCGCGAGCTTGCCTCGTAGTTTCTTGTGTGTCTCGATGCGCGTGCTATTTTTTTTTTGCATACAAAGTGCCCGTAAAAGCTCTATAATCGAGATATTAAATCATTATTACCTCTTGACTATAACAGCAAGGCGAAATTGAATATGACACTCTTTTTAAGTCATAAATTTTGTTTGGGAATCGTTATAGTGGAGCGATGTTTCGATAATTGTTGTAAATCGAGCCCGAAAACGATTAGGATCTTGTTCCTCGGGAAAACTTCGGGAAAACCTCTACAAATATACAGCCTGGTTTGTTTTGCGTACCCAACGTGGGGATACTTTTTTATCGCCAAGTATTTTAAAGTGTTATGCACATCACTGTCAAAATCTTTGTTTCTTCAGCAACAGGTGTTAAAATTAAAATTTTTGTACAGCCAACTTCAATATAAATAAAATGAGAACATCATCAATGTATTCGAAGTCAATTAAATACGCATTACCAAGATAGCTCAAAAACTGGTCAGATCTTAATCAAATTTATTTGGGACCACACGAAATGTCGAAATTTCGATCTGTTCGATGTTTCGATAATTGTTGTAAATCGAGCTCGAAAACGATCAGGATTTTGTTCCTCGGGAAAACTTCGGGAAAACCTCTACAAATATACAGCCTGGTTTGTTTTGCGTACCCAACGTGGGGATACTTTTTTATCGCCAAGTATTTTAAAGTGTTATGCACATCACTGTCAAAATCTTTGTTTCTTCAGCAACAAGTGTTAAAATTAAAATTTTTGTACAGCCAACTTCAATATAAATAAAATGAGAACATCATCAATGTATTCGAAGTCAATTAAATACGCATTACCAAGATAGCTCAAAAACTACTGGTCACATCTTGATCAAATTTATATGGGAGTACCTCCTTCCTTTTTGAAGTAGGTTGATATAACTTACCGATTTCCAAAAACAATTTGTTCAATCTTAATATATATAAATTAAGTGTCACGTTGTTTGTCCGCAATGGACTCCTAAACTACTTAACCGATTTTAATCAAAATTGCACACCGTGTGCAGTTTGGCCCAACTTGAGAGATATGGTAGTTTCTTTTGCCCATGAGTGAACTACAATTTTTTTTTGCAAATTTAAGGATTTTAATAGGATATGATAAAGGGTCGTCGAAAAGGGCAGAACAACGTCTGCCTGACAAGCTAGTTTTTTTTAATAATTTTCACAGAATATTTAGGTACTATACAAGGTACCATTTTTCGATTACTGCTGTCGTATAGTGTTCCGGATGACGATTTTTTTGGTCTTTGTAAAACATGACTCAGCCTTTATGTATTATGTAAATTTTAGTTGACTGTTCCGGCATGGAATTTTTTAAGCATAGAAACTTCATAACAACTCGAAGTTCAATTTTTATCTATTTTTAACTAACACGTTAGCTCATGTTTGCAGCATAAATGGATCGGCTCGACAAGGAAAGGACCATGCTCTTACGGAATACCAGACTAAAAGCGTGGGTCCCTAATCTCTATCTAGTATTCTTTTCAATCAAAGAGGCTGTTATATTAGTAACTAGCTGTTGCCCGCGACTTCGTACGCTGATGACGTTTCTTATGCCAGCGACCACGGGGTCGTCAAAATCGAAGATCTGAAACGTCTGATGTCGAATTCTAAGAGCCCGGGGACGGGAAAACAATGTGATGCGCGAGACGATTCGAGACGTTCCAGATCTATCATTTTTGTAATTCAACACGCAATATCCATCAGACTAAACAACTTTTGCTAAGACGTCATTCCTACATATGTCATAATGTCGCTGGACTTTCGAGTTCCACAACAGGTGTTCCAGATCTTCAAATTTATTCTCACAGCAGAAAAAACTCTTCACTTAGAACATTTTTTGCAATGGCACCAATTTTTTATCTCTTATACTTTAGCTGGTCTATTGCGGTTCTGCATCAGGTGTCCATTTTCGAAAATAAATTATAGCCTATATGTTATCTAGACTTAACACCTATACAACAAAAAACTTTTCATCCCGTATATTTCACCGATCCGGTGCGGAATGCACCGGATCCCAAGGGTACACTGAATTAACAATAATATTGCAAATCACTTTAAAAAAATTCTTTACGAACTATAGCTGTACCCTTAGCTTTGCCCACGTTCTCGGTCACGCGCAAGTCGTATCTCACGCTCCTGACTGCTCTCAAGTGATCGAGCAGTCTCAGAGCGGATATTCTGAAAACTCAACCTCTGATCCCTCTGTGTAACCGTTACGGATGCGCGAGACAAAGAATGACGATTCCGGTCGATAGCTAAACGCATTTCTCGTTGTTCCACACTTTCCTGAGATCGAGAAGCAGTAGTGCGGACTCGTTTAAATTCTAGTCGTAATTGGCGCAGCGTGCTAGTTT
Source organism: Parnassius smintheus behrii (assembly GCA_036936625.1). Classification (NCBI taxonomy): domain Eukaryota; kingdom Metazoa; phylum Arthropoda; class Insecta; order Lepidoptera; family Papilionidae; genus Parnassius; species Parnassius smintheus. Next base: position 20,825,428 of record JAUPFT010000010.1, on the reverse strand, counting down.
CTTTTTTTTTTTTTTTTTTTTTTTTTAGGATAGGGTGACAAACGAGCACACAGTCCACCTGATGGTAAGTGGTTGCTGTGGCCCATAGACATCTACATCTATCCTCGATTACGAATCAAAATGTAGATGCGTTGTCACCCGTGAGGACTAAGATGGAATGCCTCGTTTCCAGTAAAAAGGGTCTCCGGTTCTCTACACCCACCATACGAAATACAGCAGCATTAAGCTACTATTTCACGCTGGTATTCTGTGAGAGCGTGGTCCTTCCCCGGTCGAGCCGACCCATTCGTGCTACAACTATACTACTAATATAACTGCAGCATGGCTCTACCACGTAAAAACGTTCTACGGACAAACTTTACGCTTTTACATTACGCTCACGGTTAGCACCTAGCCGTTGTTCACGCTCTGCGTGGGTTCGAGAGAAACTACTGCTACTACTAACTAACCTGCGCATCTTAGAATACCTTGAGTTTCGAGACAGATTTCATCTTTTTCTAAAAGGCATAGCTAAAATTCCTTCTTAATCCGATACTAACAATATTCAAAACAATGAAAAGTAATCGAATAAGTACGTAAGAACTGCTAGTAAGTAGAAAAAAAAAATAATTATTCGCAGGAAAATTAAACACATCAACCAACACAGACAACAAAGTAGTGATGGTCGACTCGAGTAACTAACTCGAGTTAACTCGAGTTGGGCTTAACTCGAACCAACTCGAGTTGAATTCTCCCTGACTCGAGTTTGAAAACCGAATGAAACCAACATGGAGCAAAGTTTGCCGATCATTTGAGACTATATTCATTCATAACAAACAAGTGTCACATTTATGCTACCTGCTGCTATATTTATGCTGCCTTACCGCTAAATTCCCCGTTGACATATTGTTAAACAGCTGTTCCCTTGCAATTTATAATATTACTGCCCCGCTCCCTTGTAAAAATAGCGTGATTATTATGTTCCCAGAGTTAAATTTCTATTTTTATTTTAACTAATAACATGTCATTTTGTGCATTCAATTATTTTGTGCATTCAATTACGAAGAAAAACCTTTTAAAATCAATACTGCTTACCTCCTATAACTTACGGCGTGATAGTATGTAGCCTAAAGCCTTCCTTGGTTTACAAAGAACATTTTTGCTGAATTTCAATTCAATCTATCCAGTAGTTTTGGCGTGAAGCCGTACCATACACACAGACAAACAGACAAACCGACAAAAATTCTAAAAAGTCACTTTTTGTCATCAGTTACGTTTTTCTAACAAAAGCCACTTATTTTTTCTCGAAAATACTCAATGTACAGTTTTTCTTTCGTTACTGTTTTATTATATGTATAGATATAGTTGTAGCACGAATGGGTCGGCTCGACCGGGGAAGGACCACGCTCTCACAGAATACCAGCGTAAAAATAAATAGTATCGTATATTATCGAATCTACAAAGTGTGTGTGATACTTTCAAATGCTTTCAAATAAATAAGTTTTAATACGCAGATAAAATAATATCGTATCTGTATAGTGTGTGACTCGCTTATAACGACATTTTATACTTCGTAAAGCATTGCTACGGCTGTATATAATAGTATAGTTATAGCACGAATGGGTCGACTCGACCGTGGAAAGACCACGCTCTCACAGAATACCAGCATTAAATAATAACTTAATGCTTCTGTGTTTCGTATGATGAGTGTAGAGAACCGGAGACCCTTTTTACTGGAAACGGGGCATTCCATCTTAGTCCTTAGGGGTGTCAATGCATCTATCTGCATTTTGATTCGTAATCGAGGATAGATGTAGAATGTCTATGGGCCATAGCGTCAGGTGGACTGTGTACAAAAAATTATGTTAAAACAGTGATGTAATATTTATTGAAGTGAAAACTTCTTTAGCGGCGTTGTACACTTTTTTGTAATGGGTAAAACAAATGTTAAACTCGCGTCAGGACACGTGACCCTGATCGAAAATTCGTAAGTTGGATGGAGAGAGATAGAGACAGTCGGCGCGGCGTAGGAGAGGAAGTATCCCCCTCTCTTTCTATGGTACGGCGAAAATGTATGCCTGCGCTTGCTGTTTCGTTTAGGTGGCGTCGTGGTGGCGTTGCGAATGTTTGTGTGTGATAATTAAAGCAATTCGTGCAAAATTATTCCCTAATCATTCCAAAATATCAAAAATGCACAACTTTAATATATTCAAGTTTTCACTTCTGCCGGCACTCCCGGAGTGCAACCCGTCGTTTTTTTGAAGTTAAAACTTCTTTAGCGGCTTTGGACACTTTTTCTTAATGGGTAAAAATTGTTATAGCTCGTGTCAGGACACGTGACCCTGATCTAAAATGCGTAATACGGACGGCGTAGGAGGGGAAGTATCTCTCTCTTCTACTGCACGGCGGCCTGCTGTTTCGTTTAGGCGGCACAGGGCGCTTGCGCGAATGTGATATAAATTGTCATGTTTGTGTACGTACGATAGCGCAATAAATAAATGTTGCATTCTACCACATAAATGATGGTACTTTTATACTGATAAAGCAATTCGTGCAAAATTATTCCCTGAGCATTCCAAAATATCAAAAACGCACAACGTTAATATTCAAGTTTTCACTTTTGCCGGCGCTCCCGGAGTGCAACCCGTTGTTTTTTTTTCTCTATTTCTCTCCCTCTCTTTATTTCTCTGTCTCTCTCTCTCTCTCTTTCTCTCGCATCAGCTCGTCAATAGTCCGGTGTCGGACATGATCACTGCGATATTAGGCGAGGATTTGCCTTGATGACCACGCTCAAAAGGGAGTTTGGCGCCAGCAGTATTTATGGCACTTTTGTTGAAACTCCTATGATAATTTGTATTCAGTTATGATAAATCTATGAATAAGCATACTCGTGTGTTCGAAATCGGAATATTGTCGGTGACGGGTTATTGGCTTGTGGTGCTAGTGTGTATTTACTAACGTCGTTTTTGAATGCTTGATTTTGAACAATTTACTTTAAATGGATTTATATTTTTCCATGGCCATATAGTCTATTAATATGAAACAGAGAAATATTAAGGGAATAGACTGACTCTAGCTTTATAGTTCTTAAAATTATCCATCATTTATTTTAATAAAAGGACGAACAGATTGCTGGTAAAAATCAGACAAAATGCTATTCTTATACTTTTTTGTTTTTGTGGTTCCCGGCTTTTACTGATGATTTATTTTTACCTTATAGCATAACATTAAAACAAAGTTATAATCAATGTATCAACACATTGTGAGTGTTTCTGAATCTATTTTTTTTATTTAGATTGCTAACATAAGAAATAGCAATTAATGTTTGGTTACATTACAGCGTTATAAATTTTACATGATTAACTGTTCTTATAATTATAGGCAACCACAGCATGCGTTGTGTTATAATTGTTAAACAAAATTGAGAAAAATATGTTCTTAAATAAAAAACAATGATAAAGAAATAAAAGTTAATTATCTTAATAGAAATAAAAGTTATATAAAGATGGTGCATTTTTGGCGCGAATGTCATTATGTAGGTGGCATTATTTATGGTAACGCCTTCGTACACAACTACAGCAGCGACATTTCGATGCTTAATTACCCACGTTGTTAATGCTCGCTTTAAAATAAAATGGCCAGACGGGAATTTTATCGAGCAGCGTCACCCAGCGGCAACCTTCGCCGACACGACGCCTCTCAAACTGCAACGTTTAATAATTATACGCTATTCTATATAAATAATGAATATGGCAGTAAAATTAACCTTTTTATTTTACCGTGGTCGTAGAAGAATCCATGGAACTCCATAAAACAACATTTACTGTGGCACGTGCACTAATTATATGAAGACTGAAAAAACTTAAAGCGTTTTATATTCTCAAGTATTGTTTTTTGGTTTTATTTGAATATACATTTTAAAGAAAAAATGTGAATTCGGCAACAATGTACAAAGGCAATGTATTTGAAATATGTGACTAGTTTTAGCACCGGTTATTAAGGGAGTTGCGTTGCTCTCGTCTTTGAGGGTAGTCGATAAAGAGCCACAATAGCTTTCATTAAACTTGGTAGTAACGTAAAATAAACTAGTGCCGTATGTTGAGTTGTCGTAAGAGATGACTTATAACTTTATACATTATTTATATTTTCGAGACGTTTGTTTCCGTTACATCTTAATCTATCGAATCGTTATCGAATATCTACGGAAATATCTATTATATCTATCGAAAGCTAAGAGATTTAACTGGGGACCGATGTCTTCCCTAGTTACAAGTACGAATGTCTTTATTTAGTAAGTTATCTCGTTAAAATATTTCAGTTAAACACAATACCAGTAGTGAATAATGAAATGCTTTGTTGTTACTCGTGAATATACGATGCTATGGAGCACACAGAAAGTTTTATAGTAGGCATTCTACTGCTCTTATATGAAGAAGTAAGAACTCTAACTATACAAAGCTGTCTGTTATACTCTCATACGAGTATTTTTTTTATGGAAGAGGGGGCAAACGAGCATGCGGCTCACCTGATGTTAAGTGACTACCGCCGCCCACGATCAACCGCAACATCAGGAGAATTGCGGGTGCGTTGCCGGCCCTTTAGAAAGGAGTAAGCTCTTTTCTTGAAGGTCCCCAGGTCGTATCGGTCCGGAAAAATCGCCGGTGGTAAACTATTCCACAGAGAGGTTGTACGTGGAAGAAAACTCCTTGGGAAACGTACAGTGGTGGACCGCCAAGCATCTAGATGGTGTGGATGGTATCGGGACGTTTGCCGTGTAGTGCGTTCACGAAATTTGGCGGCTGGGATTAATCCGAACAATTCCTCAGAGCACTCCCCGTGATAGATGCGATAAAATACGCAAAGAGATGCAACATCTCTTCGCAGCGCCAGTGAATCGAGCCGATCGGAAAGCACTCAGTCGTCGACGATTCGAGCCGCTCTGCGCTGGATGCGGTCAAGTGGAAGGAGCTGGTACTGGGGAGCCCCAGCCCAGAGATGGGAACAGTATTCCATGTGCGGCCGAACCTGCGCCTTGTAAAGTTGCAGGCGGTGTGCCGGCATGAAATACTGTCCCGCTCTGCTGAGCCCAATTTGGCCTTCCCTTCCAAGTGACCACGAAACTGCACGTCACTCAATATGTCGACGCCGAGGATTCCGATACTGGCTGAGGCAACAAGGGGAGTGCCTTGAAACTGAGGGGATACGACAAAGGGGTTCTTTTTAGCGGTTAACGCGCAAACTTGTGTCTTCTGGGGGTTAAACTGGACTAGATTTAGTCGCCCCCAATCCGAGACTCTGTCCAGCAGAGACTCGACTTCAGACACAAGTTTGTCCCGGCACTCGGAGACGTTTTCCCGAGAAATATTGGCTCGGCCGGTGTAAAGAGCATCACCAGTGCTGTCATCCGCATAGCAATGAATGTTACGGGCATGCAACATATCATTGATATGCAGAAGAAACAGCGTTGGCGATAGCACGCAGCCCTGTGGAACACCAGCATTAATAGGCTTGCAATCGGAGCTTGCACCGTCTACAACGACCTTGATGCTCCGATCTGCAAGAAAGCTGGTGATCCAATCGCACAATTTCTCGGGAAGCCCATAGAAAGGGAGCTTCGAAAGAAGCGCTTTGTGCCAAACCCGATCGAAGGCCTTCGCAATGTCCAAACTAACGGCCAATGTCTCCCCCTTGAACTCTACTGCCTCCGCCCATCTGTGAGTGAGGTAGACCAGAAGATCACCAGCTGACCGACCACGGCGAAAACCGTATTGGCGGTCACTAATCAGCTGGTGATCCTCAAGGTACCTCATGAGCTGGCAGTTTACAATGGACTCCATTGTTTTGGAGAACAAGGAGGTAATGGCGATTGGCCGGTAGTTGGACGGGTCTGAGCGGTCGCCTTTTTTAGGGATCGGGTGGACGAAAGCCGTCTTCCATGATTTTGGGACTACGCCTAGGGAGTAGGAGTACCGGAAAAGACGCGTTAAAACCGGTGCCAACTCTGGAGCACACGTCCTCAGCACAATTGGGGGGATTCCGTCAGGCCCACTCGACTTGTGGATGTCCAGGGAGAGGAGTGCTTTGCGAACCGAGCGCTGTGTGAACTACACTTCCGGCATGGAGCACTCACACCACGGGATGGTCGGCGGCGTACTCCCCCCGTCATCGAGAGTCGAGTTAGACGCAAAGAAAGAGCCTAGAAGATCGGCTTTCTCCTTTGCAGTATGGGCCAGTGAGTCGTCCTCCCTGTGCAGAGATGGAAGAGATGGCTGACAGAAATTCCCCTGGACAGCCTTGGCGAGAGACCAGAATGCACGGGTTCCAGAAGGAAGGCGAACTAGTTTCTCGCCAATTCTGCCTATGTGCTCTGACTTTGCCTTGGCAATGACTCTTTTGAAGGACCTAGAGGCGGAATTATACTTCTTTTTTAGAGCGCTGGTGTTTACATCCCGGGACGCTGATGCATCAACCCAGGCTTGGTAGCACTCCTGCTTATAGCATGATGCTATTTTACAGGAGCGACCAAACCATGGCTGAGATTTGCCTCCAATGGGCACCACAGAGGAAGGAATAAAAAGTTCCATACCCTGAAGTACCACATCAGTAACAGAATCCGCAACAACGTTGGGATCATCCGGCGAGAAGCAAACCCGCCCCCAAGGGTAGGATGCAAAGAAAGACCGGCAATCGGCTGACCTATAGTGCCAAACACGGCGACAGCCGTGATTTCAGCGTGAGTGGCACAACACTCCGGACCAGACAATGGTCCGAGGAGCCTAAAGGGGCGTCGACGGAAATCTGATATCCGTCCGGGTGAGAGGTCAGCAGAAGGTCCAACAGGGAAGGTGCATGATCTTCCACATCGGGAATCCGCATAGGCGAAGTAACCAGTTGTGTCAGACCATATGCCAAGGCAAAATCATGAACAGATCTCCCCGCATGATCGGTTAAACGTGAACCAAGCCATTCAGCGTGATGGGCGTTAAAGTCACCGAGGATCACGATCTCTGCGGAGGGGATCTGCTGTAGCAACGAATCCGCAGCCATTTGGACGTGGTCGAAGAGTCGGTCTGTGTCGGCATTACCGCTATGGGACCTATAGAGGCACCCGTAGACGCGCGGATGGTCGTCGCTGTCTACGCGTAGCCAAAGGATGGACAGGTCCGAACCTTCAAGTCTGCCGAGGCGTCGAGAAGAGATGTCCTCTCTGACGTAAACGCAAACTCCAGCGCGAGGCACAAAGGAGTGTTCCAGTTTGTACCCCGGGTAGGAGAGATACGGGACATCAGCCGGAGAGGACACCTGCGTCTCGGTCAGAAAGAGCAGAGCCGGCCTCGCCGTCTCGAGATGGTAGTGGACGGCGTTTAGGTTAGAGGGCAGTAGTAGTCTTGAGCGGAATTTTGCCCCCCCCAGAATACGCGGGGCAGCCTGAGCACCCACGCTCAGAAGTGGAGAAACATGGTCGTGGATGCTCAGCGAGGGATTCTCCAGGGGTGCTGGTACCCTCCTGGGGTAGTGTATCATTATTTAATTCCGCTACCATGTTGATGGGGGGGGGGGGGGGATTTGGGCCTCCGGCCACCTGCACTCACCAGACGAAACGCGGAAGCAGAGCTTCCACTTCACGCCGGTATTCTGTGAGGTCGTGGTACCACCCCGGTTTGAGCCGGCCCATACGTGCAACAACAAAGCTGCCGCGTGGCTCTACCACTGTTATATATATATATATATATATATATATATATATATATATATATATATATATATATATATATATATATATATATATATATATATATAGTGAGTATGGTATATTTTAATCTTAAAATTGAAATTTCGTCTCTGTTCTCATTTCTATCCTATCCTATCCGGCCTAAGGACATTAAACTTCTATCGATGATATTTTAAATTATGATGATAGTTAAATTAACTGTTTAATAAAATGTAGAACCGACTTAAAAGTTGGATTTTTTAATATAAAATAAGGGTGACAAACGAGCACGCAGCCATCCACCTGATGGTAAGTGGATGCTGTGGCCCATAGACATTTACATTTATCCTCGATTAAGAATCAAAACGCAGATGTGTTGTCACCCCTGAGGACTAAGATGGAATGCCTCGATTCCAGTCAAAAAGGGAGTCCGGTTCTCTACACGGTATTTTGTAAGAGCGTGGTTTTTTTCTTTTTTTTTTAAAGCGTGGTTGCTTGCGTTCGTTAATTTTTGAAGAAGGTTTTAATTTTTATTTAAAGTTTTGTTATTTTACCCTTTTCAGTACATACTACAATGAATATAACAAGGTAAAAATTATAATTCCATTTAAATAGGTACATTAATTGAATAGAATCATTTTTATTCAATTTGGATTACAAGAATATTTATTAATTACAAGAATACTAAGAATACTCTGTCCTGTTAAGAACTAGAAAGAAACTCAGCGGGGCTTTTTTGCATTAATAAAATCAATTCACAATATTATATTTCATACAGTTGGTATGAAGACATTATAAAAAGCGTGGTAACGATCATCTCAGGAGTTTTTAATATTCATTTCATTGTATAATAACCCTAAACAATTTTATTTTTATAAAAATTATAAACTTTTTGGTCTTGGTCTGCATATTTTTGGGACATAAGCATACATATTTGCCAAATGAAGAAATTACTGACTCTAGAGTCGAGTAATTGGAATCCTAACTAACTTGGGCTTCTTTGATTTTAACTAAATTAAAATCTTCATTTTCTTTTTTCTACTCTTAGTGATGAAACATATTCTTTAAATTCAAACAGCGGTCCCGTTTTAATTTAAAGAATAAAAATCAAAACAATGTTCAACCCTTTCCGAGTTATCGGTAAACATACTTAAAAAAAAACGCTGGTATTCTGCGACAGCGTGGTCCTTCCCCGGTCGAGCCGACTTTTTCGTGCTTCAACCGTAATATAGCAGCAGCGTGGCTCCACCATGTATAAAACGATTTTAGCCTATGAGGATTGTTAACAAAATATGTAAAAGTCAAAATATTGTTAAAAAGTTAACGCAGAACAGCATCTATATCTCTCAGGCAACGATTTAAATAGTTAGATGCGCCTTCACCTCGAAAACTGTGGCATTATTTTTGGATGTGTTCGTTTGCAAGACGCTGACGCGCGCACACTAATGCAATAGTGTCATCTCTTATTATCATACAGAAATTGTGTATATTTCTTTCTCTGTCGCACAAATGAGCACTGATTGCGAATGAGTGAGCTCACTCATTTGAGTATGGACACATTTCGGAGCGGTCATACTATGGTAAGGGCGCATCTAACTATTTAAATATTTGCTCTCAGGGGAATTATATGGAAAGATTTTATAGTGCTCGAATTCACGAACATGTCGAGTCAATGAACGGAACTCAGAACCCAATATTCTACAAATATGTAGGTTTGAATAACTACCCCAAGCTCATGAAGTCATAAATTATTAGTAATTATTATATTAAGTGTGTGGTTTGCAAGATGATGTTGTGACCAGGATTAAGAAAGGAATGCTTCGGTGGTTTGTTCATGTGGAAAGAATGAATGAGGAAAGAGTGACAAAGAAAATGTATGTTACAGAAGTGAATGGCAGAGTCGGAAAGGGACGCCCTAGGAGAAAATTAGCGATTTATTAAAAACGGGCCAAATTAGAAGTACCCTTAACCGACGAGCAGGTATGCGTAGGTATATGGATGTGAAGGAGGCGAGAGAGGTGTGTCAGGATCGTGCCAAATGGAAGTCTGTAATCTCTGCCTACCCCTCTGGGTGACAGGCGTGAGTGTTTATTTATTATAGATACCTACCCAAGAATAAGATATTCATAAATGATGATGAGATGGTAAAGCGTGTAACCAGTGACAATAGTCGAAACAACTAGAAGACGTGCCTGATCTTGGTCATTATGGAGATCATGAAATTAATCTTTCTGCACATTTCGTACCAAGTGAATATCCGACTGCTTTTGTTGGTTAACTTACAAAGGATAATTTTCGTTGGGACCGAGTGCTTGCCGTCTGCCTTGCAGCAAAGACCTTTAGTTACTAAATAATTAATCTTATCATATGAAATGTTATATAAATTAATAAATGTTTTTATAAACATTTTTATATTGTTAAAATCTTGACTTTCATTAAAACCGTTTAATAATTGAAGTAAAAATGTCATCTGTCATAAATGCAAAATTTGAGATGGTTGTTAGTTAAATTCAGTGACATACTAATTATTAAATAAATTAATACTTAAATATAAATTGCGATCATAGCAAACTCTCAATATTATAATATTATTATATTTAAAACATATTTATATGCATAATTTCTGAGTGTTGACATTCATTAGTTAATAAGTTGATAACACCACCATCTATGAACTTCTGCTGCAAAAAACATATGTGACTATTTATTTGACCGTCTAGTAGCGCTGTAAGGATAATCACTACCCTAGAAAATCTCGTTGGTTTCGTAAGAGCCGCCAGATGAAAACTGCAGATGTGCAGTAGCATTTTCCTTCCTTGTCCTAAAACCCTCTATGAAATGAGACTGTGCCCAGCAGTGGGACGTATATGGGCTGTAACTTAACTTTAACCTATCTATGGGAGAGGTCTATGTTCAGCTGCGGACTTTTTATAGGCTGTATGTAATGTAATGACTATAATATATTTTCCTTATTCATACGCTCACACATTCCTTCAAAACAAAGTAAATTGAACATTATTCAAATCTAATCAAATATTATTATAAAATAAATAAAGTAAATATACGATTTTCTGTTTAGTTGCTATTCTCCTATATAGTTATACAATAATAACAAATATAAAAAATGTGCTTCGATTTGGTATATCATATTCGGTGAAAAGTGAAAATATGCAAAAATGATTTGAGATCTGTCTGGCACCTTTTTTTAAATAGCTAAAAGAAAGCTAAAATCACGACGTATAGTTTTAATTTAAGAACTGAACCAAATATTTCGTCATATCTGATCATCAATATATAATATTATGTACTACTGCCGTGTAGTAGCGGTTAAGAATATCCACTACCCCATATCTTCCCGTGGGTGTCGTAAGAGGCGACAGAGGGAAACAGGCAGGAGATGGGCAGCAGCATCTTCCTGATAACAACAATAACATAATAAAAAACTGCGGTTGCCAACCCGTTATCCAAGCGTGGCAACTATGGCAAATACCCCCCCATGAGCAACGACGCAAATAAACGGCCCCCAGTCCCCGGCGGTCCCGCTATTCCTGGCTACGGTGGCAACCATGGTAACGGCGGGGCAGGGGGTGCTAAGAATCTCCTGTGGAGGTTCGGTTGCCACCTACGACGACTCGACCTGGCAACGTATAACGCACGCACCCTGAGGACTGACGAGAAGATACTGGAGCTGGAAGAAGAGGTAGACAAGTTGCGCTGGCATATTATCGGATTATCTGAGGTCCGAAGAGAGAGGGAGGACACGGTAATCCTCGAGTCCGGCAACTTGTTCTATCACCGGGAGGGCGACCATCTGTCCCAAAGAGGTGTCGGATTTATCGTCCACAAGTCTCTCGTCAACAACGTTGTAAAGATTGGGAGTGTGTCGACGAGGGTCGCGGACCTGATACTCAGAATCACCAAACGGTATTCGCTGAAGGTCATACAGGTCTACGCACCAACCTCGGCACATCCCGATGAGGAGGTGGAGGAAATGTATGAGGATATTTCTAGAGCCATGCATTCCTCCGAAACCCACTACACGGTGTTGATGGGAGACTTCAACGCAAAACTAGGCACAAGAGAAGGCGGTGAGCTGAGGTTAGGGAAATTTTGAGTAGTGGACGATATGAGATGAGGCTGGTAAACAGATTTGACAGCATACAGGTAACTGAACAGACAGATCTCCAAATGCATGCGGCGAGACTTACGCAACTTTAATACTGCTCGTATTAAAGAAGCGATCGAGCGGAACCAGGGCTCCAAAGTCTTTGCCAGAGATCTGTCTGCCAGAAAGAGCCAACTGTCAAAGCTGAAGACTGAGTGTGGCAGCATCGTTTCCGGGACACCTGAGATTTTGAGTGAGATTGAGAGGTTCTATGGGCAGCTGTACACATCATCGTTGGAGCCACACGCAAGTATGAGTAACGATCCAAGAGCAAGTCTTACCCGACACTATTCAGATGATATCCCGGACGTCAGTCTGAGCGAGATCAGAATGGCTCTCCAGCACCTTAAAAACGGCAGGGCCCCAGGCGAGGATGGAATTACAGCTGAGCTTCTGAAAGCGGGTGGAACACCGGTACTTGAAGTCCTTCAGAAGCTCTTCAATTCCGTCCTCCATGGTGACACTACTCCAGAGGCGTGGAGCAGAAGTGCGGTGGTCTTGTTCTTTAAGAAAGCCGACAACGCTCTCTTAAAGAACTACAGACCGATTTCCCTTCTGAGCCGCGTCTACATGCTGTTTTCGAGAGTCATTACGAATCGTCTCGCACGCAGACTCGACGACTTCCAGCCTCCCGAACAAGCCGGTTTCCGAAAAGGCTTTAGTACCATAGACCACATACATACCCTGCGGCAGATTGTGCAGAAGACCGAATAGTACAATCTGCCACTTTGCCTGGCGTATGTGGACTATGAGAAAGCCTTTGATTCCGTCGAAATTTGGGCGGTGCTACAGTCCCTTCAGCGGTGCCAAGTTGACTGTCGGTATATCGAAGTGCTGAAGTGTTTGTACAGTAGGGCTACGATGGCTATCCGAGTACAGAACCAGAGTTTGAAACCTATCCAACTGCAGAGAGGTGTAAGACAGGGTGACGTTATATCCCCGAAACTCTTCACCGCTACTGGACTGGAAAGGATACGGTATTAACGTCAGTGGCGAGTACATCACTCACCTTCGATTTGCCGACGATATAGTCCTTATGGCAGAATCGCTGGAGGACCTTAGCACTATGCTCAATGACCTCAATGGTGTCTCCCAACGGATAGGTCTTAAGATGAACATGGACAAAACAAAGATCATGTTCAATATCCATGTCACACCTATGCCGGTAGTTGTTGGGAGCACTATGCTTGAAGTTGTTGACGAGTACGTTTACCTGGGACAAATAGTCCGACTAGGTAAGTCCAATTTCGACCGAGAGGTCAATCGAAGGATTCAACTCGGCTGGGCAGCGTTCGGGAAATTACAACACATCTTCTCGTCAGGTATACCTCAGTCTCTGAAAACTAAAGTGTACAACCAGTGCGTGTTGCCAGTGATGACTTACGGATCAGAGACGTGGTCCTTCACTGCTGGCCGTATGAGGACACTCAAGGTCGCTCAGCGAGCTATGGAGAGGGCTATGCTCGGAGTTTCTCTGCGTGATAGACTCAGAAATGAGGATATCCGCAGTAAAACCAGAGTGACCGACATAGCCCAACGGATTAGTAAGCTGAAGTGGCAAAGGGCCGGCCATATAGCTCGAAGAACCGATAACCGATGGGGAAGAAAGGTTCTCGAGTGGCAGCCTCGTACCGGTCGGCGTAGTGTAGGGCGACCCCCCACTAGATGGAGTGACGACCTGGTAAGACATGCAGGAAGTCGATGGATGCAGGTGGCCCACGACCGTGCTTTGTGGCGTTACTTGGGGGAGGCCTATGCTCAGCAGTGGACTTGTGAAGGGCTGTAATGATGATGATGACTACGCATTAGTTTTGGCGTTCCGAACACTCACTATGTTCAACTGAACTGTACTGCAATCCGTACACCTGTTATTGTGGCTTCGATATTAATGCAATGCGGAGCGGCGCTAATAATAATTTTATATTAAATTAGCACATATGCAAAATAAACGAAAATTAAAAAAATGTACTCGATTAACAATACAATCTAAATAAATTATTATTTACTATGACAATTTTCGCGCGTTTATATCAAAGACTGCGCATGCGCTACTCTACTGTTTCCCGCGCATGTGCGGCTACAGAGTAGTGCACATTTTTTGTTTAGCGCTTATTACACCATACAATTTTTAGGAAATCTAATTAGGATCCTAAATTGGAAGCTAGTGATCACACTACACCAAATTGGATTCTAAATCGTGACGAACCGCATTCGTAAATAAGTATCGACGGGCCAACCCCGTTTGATCGATGGCGCCGTATTTATCAAAACAGCAGAAAATAGGACTTGCCTTAGCCATGGTGGGAACAATGGATATTAAAAAAAGAGAAAAGAGTACTTGTCATTGAAAAAAACTGTCCAATATGAATATCATTATATATTTTTAGATTCTAAGCAGTTTTTTTATAGGATAGGGTGACAAACTAGCACACAGTCCACCTGATGGTAAGTGGTTGCTGCGGCCCATAGACATCTACATACATCTCCGATTACAAATCAAAATGCAGATGCGTTGTCACCTGTGACGACTAAGATGGAATGCCTCGTTTCCAGTAAAAAGGGTCTCCGGTTCTCTACACTCGCCATACGAAACACAGCAACATTAAGCTACTATTTTTCGCTGGTATTCTGTGGGAGCGTGGTGCTTCCTCGGTCGAGCCGACCCATTCGTGCTACAACTATACTACTAATATAACTGCAGCATGGCTCTACCACCTATAAAACGGTTTGAATATTTGTTAAGTTTGGTATCCAAACATATTGAAAAAGAAGTCACGATATTTCGATAAAGTGTGAGTACCAAAGAATGTTTGATGGTGACATTACGTTTTATAGCCACCGGAAATTAATATTAAGATTTAAAGTACTGCTCTCTGATATCAGACTTCTATCAAAACTTCAAGACATCCGCTTGTATCAAAGCGCGGGCGCTGACTGGTTGTTCTAAATCGTAACGTTGCGATTACACTGTCCTAAATTGTAAACAATTTAGGAAGTACATCGATTGGGACCTCCAATTTGACTAAATCGGATCCTAACTGTTCTAACTACGATTACACCTTCCTATTTCCTAATAAGATTTCCTAAAAATTGTATAGTGTAATAAGCGCTTTTGGAATACTTCGATCAATGGAATAGCTTCTATAGTAGATACGTAGTACATATAACTCAATGTATCTGATATAATTCAATAAAACGTCACTAGAATAATTGTTTGGGGAGTTATTATAACCGCAAAACAAAATGTCCGGCTGTAAATACCTAAACCCGTGACAGTGACGATTATCATTTACGTACATCATTAGCATATATATAAAAAAGCAGATCATTAGTAATCGCTACGTTTCGGAGAAAAATTAGCAATATTATATCAGAGTTTACACAACTTGGTTACTGTGTGTACAAAATTGTGATTATAAGAGAAGCCCAGTAAATATGTTGATTGTATATCAGCATGGTAATAATGAGTTCACGAACTATCAAGGTTGCCGACGTATGTATACAGACAAAATCCGGTGGGATAGTTTGTGGCTTGTATAAAATATTTACGTTATCCTTTATTACACTTACTAAATTGCTTCATCGTCTGATAAAGCAAAGTAATAAATATTCAATCGTAAAGACGGTATCCACTATTTTTTCTTTTAATTTACATTGAAGTAATATGTACTTACGTACTAGAACAGCTATTTCAAACAATAAATGTGCGCTACTCTGTGTTCGCGCGGTTTGTTTTCTTAACATAGAATAAACATAGGTAGAATGATCAGTAGGTAATAAAAGATTGTACTGTTAAGGGGAAATATAATCTCAAATGGCTTAGCAAGATCCTCCGTTATGCCGAAAGTATTGCAGCATTAATTTTGAAATAAATATATGGTAAAGTTGAGGATTAATGTTAAGGACTATGTTAGACGAAAACAGGATTTCGTAAAATTTTCTCGATAGAAAAAAATCCAAAGTTACCTCCAAACTGAACAATAAAAAAAATACTTTAAATAAGATCATGAAACTTTGCATACTAACTGAACTAACTATAAAGCAGTGCTTATGTTATTTACTTTTTTAAAATACCATTATTTTCACTGTAAAAAGAAATTACCTAAACTATCGGCGCGTAAGCTTGATTTCTGTCGCCCCGTTACCGTTAGTATCGCTCCGGCTTTTGAAGGGAGAAGTTGTGTCGCTTACGATGAGAATACACATTACGCAACAGGACGACGTAAAATTAAAATGGGAAATAACCGTTATAAAAATAAGAAGCGACTGGCTTGGCGTTAAGAAACAGGCATAAATATGATAAACCTAATGAAATAAGTATCTAACGATCTATCTACTTACAGTATTAGTGATTACAAACATGTCGGTACATAGCATACGACGCGCGGGGAAGTGGGTGCGAAATTAGAATTTGAGCTAACTTACTCTATCCTCCTAAATAGGTAAATTATATCAAGAACAATTTTTTAAATTTTGTCATTTATTTTGTACATTATATTTGCTTATTTAATATAATATTATATCACAATTACATTTTAATGATATTTTTATCTCATTATTTTAAAAGGTATCTATCTCAAATATAAAAAAAACATACTAAATGTATGTTTAACAAAACATGTTAATATAACATTTAAATTACAAATATATTTTTTTAAAATTAGAATAAGAGCCGTTCATAAATACTGGGCACGCGAGAGTTAAAAATTGACGAATTTATTCCACTTTGACTTTGATGTGGAAACCTAAAAATAAAATATAAGAATAATTAGCAGATTTAAATATAAAAAATTTGGCCTAATTATGATAACTCATATATGTTTCTACAAAAAATGTGTATAATAATATATTCGTTCTATATTTAAGTACCCACAGAAATATCGCTGCTGAACAAATTAATTTCATAATCTATATTACGTGACACAAGATGGCGTCTTAGGAATAATTTGTTTTATTACTAATTAATAATACTTGTTTTATTGATTAAGTATCTTATTAACCAATGAAAAGTAATTCCTTGGTTTTTACTGACATTTCTTGAATTATTTGTGCAATATCTAAGTACGCACGACGGCATATTTTTATCTCGAGATTTTTTTTAAATCAACACAACACGTGTCAACTCTACAAGCGCCTAGCGAGTGACTTATTAAAGTGCAGTGTATGCACCGCAGTTGAATGAAACATAGTAGCTGAATGCAGTGTCGCCTCTAGTACGTAGTACATATTAGCTCAATGTTAATTTAGAAGTTTTACTTGCATTGTTCAAAATATTTTCAAGAATGTGCTTAACCGGTCTGTACTATAGAAGTGTATTATACTTTATTATCATCAGCCTAAACCTCCCAACCTTTACAAAACCAGAGGTGGCTTAATCTTATAGTTTTTTTTTCAATTCAGGTTTACAGGTAGATAATCTAATTTTATTACTAACCCAAATTTATAAGGTGTAATATATTGTATTTTAATAAAATGAATCTTGTACAGCAGCAACATAATTATTTTATAAATACATTATCATTATATATTTTTAAGAAAACATTTACAGTAAAAAATTAGTCAAAGCTGAACATTTTTAAGCTTGTCGAGAATAGTTCAAAAGAATAGATCCATTTTTTTTAGTTTAAAGTAACGGACTGGTTCGTGGTCGTTGCCTTCGTCGTCGGCCCTTTTAAGTTCACTGCTGTATATTTTGGATGGATTTCCTAACATTGTTTCGACGCTATTGCCTCAGTCAGTATGATGCAACGCATGCAGTCGAAGTTATATTTGAAGCAAAAAGTATACATTACCCTTTATCACACTTATTAAATTGCTACATCGTGTGATAAAGCAAAGTAATTTCTTTTTATCTTCGTTCGCTTAATATTTTTCCTTTAAGTGTCTTTTGCTCTATTTCAGTCTAGTAACAGCTATGCAGGAATACGCAGACTCGCGTAGGTGTTATTTAGCCCTCAAGGTGGTGCGGGTGCGGGCCACTTCGTGACTTACCGCCGCGCCGTCGCTACAACAAGAAATAAACACCCACGCGGCCGCCATAAAAATGTTAAAATAAATAAAGTGCACACGTCTCGGCTTATCTTGCGCTTCGCATAGCGAGGACAGGCGAAGGATCAGCGTGCACTGAATTAAAACGTGCTACAAATTGGTTTATAGTATAAATATTTGTTTTCACGTGTCATATTAACCTATTTTTATTTTGTGTATATGAAATCTAATGTTCAACAAGTTAAAAATATTTTTTTTATGTAAATGTGTAATCTGTAAACTGTAGTAAGGTATAACTATAACTAATATATTAATAAAAAAAATTGCAAGCAAGCTTTGGAAATAATTAGGAAAACTGCAAAAAAACTATTTAAAAAACTAATTAAACTACACCATACTAAAAATCGATTAAAATATTTAATTTAATATCAAGTGTCAAAATGACGTCGATAAATCATCGCTTTTTTGACCCTTTATTATTTGTTTGACCGATGAAGAACTATCATATCACAAAGCCATTTAAGCCAACAAGGCTGTAGTTTTTGAGTTATAAGAAAGTGACCATATTAAGCGGATGACTATATTACCCTCACGTACTATATATACTGCTTAATTAATTTCAACAAAATATCACAGACGGTCTAGTTTATTTCCACGATAATTGTATTGATAAGGCAGTTTCAATTGTAGAACCTGTATAATAATGTTTAATTCATTTGCGCTTTTAAAAGCTAAACGTACCTACTTAACGTATTATGAAATGAAGCGTGTTGGCAATTACAAGTAATGCTATGATTTTAATTTTTACATAATATTTCTAAGGATATTTTGCATTTAGTATTATCTTGCAATAAACTTTCACGAGACAACTTGTATTTAATAATACTATTTAATAGGCGATTAATTATATGCTTATTGAGTTAATATATTGATACTATAAGCAACTTTATGAAGACCCGTTATACCCTAAAGGCGTTGTTGAAAGCGGATGTTCGGACTCTTATTTTAATATTTATTATTTATAATTAAGCTATTAATCTCTTCGCTAACAACTTAGATAACTTGTTGAAGCATATCTATAATCAATCGCTTACAATATTTTTTTTGTATATAATTTTATCTTCCACCTGTTAAACAACATAGTTATGATAAGTTAGACGCAATAACAATTTGCTGATTAAAAATATCTTAGCGATATTTTAGTAGAAAAATGATTGAACAATTTGTGAATATTAAATTCAAGTCAGAGACTTTATTTTTTAACTAATGTATACTACATTTTGATCAAGATTTGACGGCGCAAGCCCATATTTGTTACAGGAGATGAAGGCAGGCTTCGATTAATGTTGGTATCCCTACCATTTATATTTGTTAAATCAGCCGCAAACAGTTCTCTGTTGGTCATAGGTTCGCTCTTTGCAATCAGATATTAGTTATCACGCTTATTGTGTTAGACGTTTCTGGCCTTCGACGCTGCTGTCCGTCGGTACCACCATAGGTTTGATGTTTTACGTTGTTACGCTTCTTATGACACCACGGGATGAAGTGGAGCTTCTTTTATCACTGCTGCCATGCGTCATAGATATCTCATGTTAAATGTCCACATAGATCAACGACGGAAATCATGGTCAAATTTTTTAAAAGGTCTTTTAGGAGGTTGCAAGCAAGCATGCTGCACACCTGATTGTAATTGACTACCACCGCTTATGAACAACCGCAACACTAGAGAAATCGCTGATGCATTGTTGACCTTTTATAAAAGAGTGAGCCCATTTCTTGAAGAACCTTATAAGTTGTATGTGTCGTGACTGCTCGGGAAATCTGCTCGGGAAAATCGCTAGTAGCCGATTCCACGTAGAAGTTCTTGGCTTTTTTTTTAAAATTAAAGCTCCTTCCATTTGATCGCATGCAGCGTAGAGCGGTTCGGAATGTCGGCGACCGAGTAGTTCTTTCTGATCGGCTTGACTCACTGGAAATGTAAAGAAATGTTGGAACTTTTTAGGTATTTTACAGCATCTACCACGGGGAGTGCTCTGAGTAATTGTTCAGACTTATTCCAGCCACTCAATTTGAACACCACACATCGAGACAAAATTCACGATACCATCCTTACTATCTGGATGATTAACGGTTCAACACTGTACGACTTGCAAGAAGTTTCCTTCCTCGAACAAATTTCTTGTGGAATCGACTATCACCAGCGAATTTTGCTGACCGATACGACTTAAGGACTTTCAATAAGAGAGCCTGCTTTTGTTTACTAGGTCGGTAACGCACCTGCGATTCCGTTGAAGATTTAATTGTTTATGGCCGGCGGTCGACACAACTTACCATCAGATGAGCCGCATGCTCATTTGCCCCCTATTCTATAAAAAAATGTCGTTCGAGGTAAAAACTTCTCGTAAATCGCACAGTAGTGGACCGCCAAGCATCCAGGTAGTACGGATGATTTCGTGAATTTTGTCGCGTGTATGATGGTAGAATTTGGCGGTCAGAATCAATCCGAACAATTCTTCTGAGTGCCAGTGAATCCAGTCAATCAGTTGTAAGAAGGAACTGCTATCGCTTATTCGACCACCGAGCGAGGCAATTATGGCAAATTTTTCTTACCAAGGCAATGGTTTTGTATAGCTGTGGCCAAATAACACGGAGAGAGGAAATATTTATAACGTTTGTATTATAGAATGGGTAATTGTAGATTAACTTTTCGTGATTTATAAACCAGTGTGCGTGCGCCTTGCGTGGCGTGTGCCCGCGGCAGGTGCTGCGCTCGGGACCGGTCGCTGCGCACAATATGGCACACGCGTAGGCACACCATCACTTCGACACACTGAAGGACTTGCGGTGATGCTTGCGAAATGTGAAAGGTTTGTTTACCGGCACTTTAAAGATAATTTTCCAACTTGTATTAATAATTACATATTTATGCGTCTTAGTAGTAGTCGTTTTACGGAGATATTTGTGCAGTTAGCCAGGAGATTTTTAGAGCTTCATCAGTTTTAAAGCTATATATATATATAGAGGATGACTGATAATTATGTACTGATGATAATGATTAGTACATGCCTCCGTCTCCGCAGTGTCGTATTGTCAGACACTGAACTTATTCTGTGAACGGATGAGTTTTCGGATAAAATAAGTGTGAACGTGCACACACTCCACCTGATGGATCCTCGATTAAGAATCAAAATGTACTTAGTCGATTTACTAAGATTGGATATAGATTAAACTGGGATAGGATACCTCATTACCAGTAAAATGGTTCCTCTACACTCATCATATGAAACACAGCAGCATTAAGCTGCTATCTTACGTTGGTATTCTGTGAGAGCGTGGTCCTACCCTGGTCGAGCTAACCGTTCGTGCTGCGATAGAATAGCTGCAGCATGGCTTTATCACTCAAAAAAAAGAGCGACCATTGAATTCGTATTATGTACTACGTACTAGAAGGGACGTCGGGACTTTTTGTTTGCATCACGAGTTAGAGCCTGAGGGCATTTTTTTTAATTCTGTGCCGTAAAAAGGCTTTTTGCCTCCTTCCTCTTACCCCACTTTTGCTCCGATATTGTTAGCGGTGTCTGTTCTAGTACGTGGTATATATTCAATGTGTACGTCAGCCACCACATTTCGAAAGAAACAGCAGTATTATGATGCTATTCAACGACAGTATTCTGTGCGAGCGTTGTTCTTGATCGTGTTGGTCGATATATTTATTATGCAACCATAATACAGCGTGACTTTAATAGATATAAAATAATAAAGTACAGGTAGGCAAATACAAGAGATCGGATCGAAATAAAATAATAAGCTTCCAGTGTCAATAATCTCAATAAATATTTATCAATTCTTCCTTTCAGGCCGTCCTTAGTTCTCGGCCAATAGTTTGGTAGACCTACATGCACCTATTCCGTCGCTATTCGATGCATAGCCCCTGCTATTAACAAGCTTCCACAAGATCTACGTTTTACTTTGCTACACTGTCATGTTTAAATTGTGATCATAATTTTATGTTCTTTTAATGTGCTGCTTTGTAATCATCAAACTTGACGTTTATTATACATCCACTTTTATACTTTATTAAATGACTACTATGTATTATTTATATGAATCGAGATAACATTTTATATCGCTGCTAATAAACTTAGTGACTCTTTGGCTGCTACTTTGTCAAGTTCTTTAAACATATAAATGTAAATATAAATTTACTAATAATAACTTATCTATACACATAAATAGAATTGAAGTGTTTGTCTGTAAATATGAAATCATTATTAAGCTCAACTCTACTATTTGCATGCTATTAAAACACAAATACCGTCAGATATACCTCAATACTTGAAAACGAGATTGTACAACCAGTGCGTGGTGCCAGTGATGACTTATGAATCTGAGACGTGGTCCTTCACTGCTGGCTGCTACTGCAGGAAGCTCAAGATCGCTCAGCGAGCTATGGAGGGGGTTATACTCGGGGTTTTTCTACGTGATAAATTTGGAAATGAGGATATCCGCAGTAGAACCAGAGTGAACGGCATAGCCCAACGGATTAGTAAGCTGAAGTGGCAATGGGCAGGCTATATATATAGGCGAAGTGTAGAGCGACGTTCCACTAAATGAAGTGATGGCCTGGTAAGAATGAAGATATTGTGATGAAGTCTATGGATGCAGTTGGCTCAGGACCTTGCTTTCTGGCATTCTTTGGGGGAGGCCTATGTCCAGCAGTGGACTTGTGAAGGGCTATAATAATGATGATGGTGACATAACTTTTTCTTAATTTTTGTCTTAATCGTTTGTAATGAAACTTCAATAAATAGATAGAGAGCAATGCCAGGAGTGATCTCGAGAATATTTTATCCGAAACAATCCATATACACTAACGCCTGTCACCCAGAGGGGTAGGCAGACTCGCTTCCTCCACATTCATATACCTACGCATACAAGCTCGTCAGTTGAGGGTACTTCTAATTTTTTTATAGAATGAGAGTGACAAACGAGCACACAGTTCGTCTGATGGTAAGTGGATGCTGTGGCCCATAGACATCAGTAGTTACGTTGTACCAGTTCTGGCGCACTTGTAGAAAGGTTGTACCAGTTCTGGCGCACTGAGTCACGAGTGGTACAAGTACGACGTTCGTCGACTTACGATCCTAAAAAAAAAAAAAAGGTTTTGGCATGCTCTGATCACGAATCTGCGGTCCATTTTTGCGTAGGATGCACGGTTCCGGAGATGTGCAGATCAATTAACTCTTATCTAATTGATATCCGCTGCGAGCCTCCACCGTCATTAGCGCTCCATTGTCCTTATCTACTTATCTATTGTCGATTGACTACCGTCATTATCTATTATTCGCAGCGTGTGGGTCGGCTTATGCTATTGTATTATACTCCTTTGTTCCTATCTACAACACTAATCTGAATCTACAATAAAACACATTACCTAATTTTGTTAAAATTTTTATTTATAAAATACAAAATCTTATTACTTATTATCTATAAAATAGGAGCGAAACATCTCATCCACTAACATATCGTCGTACAATGTGTTCTCTGTAAATATACTCGTAAAACTATGCATTGAACATCCCTGAAACTTATATAGCAAATACATTAAGCAATATTCGCCACAAACTGAAGTCCTATCAACATTCCAGTTCCATCTTTTACAATTTCGTACAGGTGCCCGTCCATATGAATCAAAATATTCACCGACGTCATTCGTATCGATATATAAAGCTACCCAATGTGACCCTGGTTTATCATCTGTACCCAAATTGCATATTACCTAGTCAGGTCATAAATTCTATCACATGTTTAATATAAAATAATTGAAACAAGTTTATTCATTATGTAACCATTTATATACCAAAATGAACTTAACAAAACATAGATTCTTATGACACTATAGTTTATTCAAAATGACCTCCGTAATTTTGAATACAGGCCTTCAATCTGCGCGGCCAGTCGTCTATCTCACCACGAACGAGGTCCATGTCATATCGGCGGCTGCCTTAATTAAAGATGTCTTGAGTGACTCGAAATTGGGATGAGGCTTTGAGCACGCCTTTTCCTCCAAGTGTTGCCATATCTTGTAATCTAACGGATTCAAATCTGGATTGGTCTTTGTGTCGGATGAAGTCGATTTCACGCGCCGCCAGCCAGTCTTTTTTTTTTGTTTTTAAAGAACGTTTTTTTTTTTTTTTTTTTTTATAGAAGAGGGGGCAAACGAGCATGCGGCTCACCTGATGTTAAGTGACTACCGCCGCCCATGATCAACCGCAACACCAGGAGAATTGCGGGTGCGTTGCCGGCCCTTTAGAAAGGAGTAAGCTCTTTTCTTGAAGGTCCCCAGGTCGTATCGGTCCGGAAAAATCGCCGGTGATAAACTATTCCACAGAGAGGTTGTACGTGGAAGAAAGCTCCTTGTGAAACGTACAGTGGTGGACCGCCAAGCATCCAGATGGTGTGGATGGTATCGGGACGTTTGCCGTGTCGTGCGTTCACGAAATTTGGCGGCTGGGATTAATCCGAACAATTCCTCAGAGCACTCCCCGTGATAGATGCGATAAAATACGCAAAGAGATGCAACATCTCTTCGCAACGCCAGTGAATCGAGCCGATCGGAAAGCACTCGGTCGTCGACGATTCGAGCCGCTCTGCGCTGGATGCGGTCAAGTGGAAGGAGCTGGTACTGGGGAGCCCCAGCCCAGAGATGGGAACAGTATTCCATGTGCGGTCGAACCTGCGCCTTGTAAAGTTGCAGGCGGTGTGCCGGCATGAAATACTGCCCCGCTCTGCTGAGCACGCCAAGCTTTTTAGAGGCCAATTTGGCCTTCCCTTCCAAGTGACCACGAAACTGCACGTCACTCGATATGTCGACGCCGAGGATTCCGATACTGGCTGAGGCAACAAGGGGAGTGCCTTGAAACTGAGGGGATACGACAAAGGGGTTCTTTTTAGCGGTTAACGCGCAAACTTGTGTCTTCTGGGGGTTAAACTGGACTAGATTTAGTCGTCCCCAATCCGAGACTCTGTTCAGCAAAGACTCGACTTCAGACACAAGTTTGTCCCGGCACTCGGAGACGTTTTCCCGAGAAATATTGGCTCGGCCGGTGTAAAGAGCATCACCAGTGCTGTCATCTGCATAGCAATGAATGTTACGGGTATGCAACATATCATTGATATGCAGAAGAAACAGCGTTGGCGATAGCACGCAGCCCTGTGGAACACCAGCATTAATAGGCTTGCAATCGGAGCTTGCACCGTCTACAACGACCTTGATGCTCCGATCTGCAAGAAAGCTGGTGATCCAATCGCACAATTTCTCGGGAAGCCCATAGGAAGGGAGCTTCGAAAGAAGCGCTTTGTGCCAAACCCGATCGAAGGCCTTCGCAATGTCCAAACTAACGGCCAATGCCTCCCCCTTGAACTCTACTGCCTCCGCCCATCTGTGAGTGAGGTAGACCAGAAGATCACCAGCTGACCGACCACGGCGAAAACCGTATTGGCGGTCACTAATCAGCTGGTGATCCTCAAGGTACCTCATGAGCTGGCAGTTTACAATGGACTCCATTGTTTTGGAGAACAAGGAGGTGATGGCGATTGGCCGGTAGTTGGACGGGTCTGAGCGGTCGCCTTTTTTAGGGATCGGGTGGACGAAAGCAGTCTTCCATGATTTTGGGACTACGCCTAGGGAGTAGGAGTACCGGAAAAGACGCGTTAAAACCGGTGCCAACTCTGGAGCACACGTCCTCAGCACAATTGGGGGGATTCCGTCAGGCCCACTCGACTTGTGGATGTCCAGGGAGAGGAGTGCTTTGCGAACCGAGCGCTGTGTGAACTGCACTTCCGGCATGGAGCACTCACACCGCGGGATGGTCGGCGGCGTACTCCCCCCGTCATCGAGAGTCGAGTTAGACGCAAAGAAGGAGCCTAGAAGATCGGCTTTCTCCTTTGCAGTATGGGCCAGTGAGTCGTCCTCCCTGTGCAGAGATGGAAGAGATGGCTGACAGAAATTCCCCTGGACAGCCTTGGCGAGAGACCAGAATGCACGGGTTCCAGAAGGAAGGCGAACGAGTCTCTCGCCAATTCTGCCTATGTGCTCTGACTTTGCCTTGGCAATGACTCTTTTGAAGGACCTAGAGGCGGAATTATACTTCTTTTTTAGAGCGCTGGTGTTTACATCCCGGGACGCTGATGCATCAACCCAGGCTTGGTAGCACTCCTGCTTATAGCATGATGCTATTTTACAGGAGCGACCAAACCATGGCTGAGATTTGCCTCCAATGGGCACCACAGAGGAAGGAATAAAAAGTTCCATACCCTGAAGTACCACATCAGTAACAGAATCCGCAACAACGTTGGGATCATCCGGCGAGAAGCAAACCCACCCCCAAGGGTAGGATGCAAAGAAAGACCGCATCCCATCCCAATCGGCTGACCTATAGTGCCAAACACGGCGGCAGCCTGCAGAATGCAACCGCGATTTCAGCGTGAGTGGCACAACACTCCGGACCAGACAATGGTCCGAGGAGCCTAAAGGGGCGTCGACGGAAATCTGATATCCGTCCGGGTGAGAGGTCAGCAGAAGGTCCAACAGGGAAGGTGCATGATCCTCCACATCTGGAATCCGCGTAGGCGAAGTAACCAGTTGTGTCAGACCATATGCCAAGGCAAAATCATGAACAGATCTCCCCGCATGATCGGTTAAACGTGAACCGAGCCATTCGGCGTGATGGGCGTTAAAGTCGCCGAGGATCACGATCTCTGCAGAGGGGATCTGCTGTAGCAACGAATCTGCAGCCATTTGGACGTGGTCGAAGAGTCGGTCTGTTTCGGCATTACCGCTGTGGGACCTATAGAGGCACCCGTAGACGCGCGGATGGTCGTCGCTGTCTACGCGTAGCCAAAGGATGGACAGGTCCGAACCTTCAAGTCTGCCGAGGCGTCGAGAACAGATGTCCTCTCTGACGTAAACGCAAACTCCAGCCCGAGGCACAAAGGAGTGTTCCAGTTTGTACCCCGGGTAGGAGAGATACGAAACATCAGCCGGAGAGGACACCTGCGTCTCGGTCAGAAAGAGCAGAGCCGGCCTCGCCGTCTCGAGATGGTAGTGGACGGCGTTTAGGTTAGAGTGAAGTCCCCTGATATTGCAGAAATTCACGGACAGCGTGGCAGGGGTCGCCTTGGTCTTGTTGCTCCGTTTGCCCCGAGCAGTTGTAGTCTTGAGCGGAATTTCGCCCCCCCCAGAATACGCGGGGCAGCCTGAGCACCCACGCTCAGAAGTGGAGAAACATGGTCGTGGATGCTCAGCGAGGGATTCTCCAGGGGTGCTGGTACCCTCCTGGGGTAGTCTATCTTTATTTAATTCCGCTACCATGTTGATGGGGGGGGGGGGATTTGGGCCTCCGGCCACCTGCACTCACCGACGAAACGCGGAAGCAGAACTTCCACTTCACGCCGGTATTCTGTGAGGTCGTGGTACCACCCCGGTTTGAGCCGGCCCATACGTGCAACAGCAAAGCTGCCGCATGGCTCTACCACTGTTAAAACGTTACCTCCACACTAGGTTTTTCTCCTGTATCGTGGGGGCAGTTTACAAACACAAATTTCACAAGGACAAACATCCAAACTCGGAACAATTACTTGTAGGTCGTACAAATACTTGTTCCGTGCGGGATTCGAACCCGCGACCCCCAAGCACAGCCACTCATTGCTAAGCCACTACGCCACGGAGCTGGCAAAAGTCCTGTGTGCTCTTCGCTCTATGAGCTGACGCCGAATCTTGTTGGAATACCCAGTGCCTGTTATTGAACATGGTATGAGAAACAGGTTACACAAGGTTCGTCAGGACTGTATTTTGATACACAACTGCATTCGTTTTTAACCTTTCTCACAAAAATGTACCTCTGTTAAGCCCCAATAAGAAACTCCCAACCACACCATGAGCGAGGATGGAAAATGACCCCGTTGGACACGCGGAATACGGTTGCTCGCTTCTTCACTACTGCGTGCGTACACCTTATCATTTTGTTTGTTGTAGCTCTCTTCTACGGTAAAAATTTTTTCATCCGAAAAAAGAATTTCCCGATATTTTTCCCGCGTACCGCTTCAACAAAGCGCGGCATCTCTTCAGTTTCAGATCCATTAGACGAGCATTCAAACGATGTCCTGTTTTTCTTCGATATGCCCGAAGCCCTAAGTCTTCATTTAACGCCGTGGTTCTGCTTAACCCCATCTGAAGGGCCAACAGTTTCTGCTTACGTTTGGGATTTCTTTGAATTCGCACCTTTACAGCTTTTATCACTGCTGGAGTCCTAACAAATCGAGGACGACCACTTCTTGACCTGTCATCTACACTAGAGTCTTCATTGTATCGTTTGATGGTACGATAAACGAATCTTTTGGTTATATTCAAATTTTTCAGTATATCAAAAAATTTAATTGGCGTGTAATCGCAACTGCAACACGGTCTTTTTTAAGCGTCCACTCCATATGTAAAAATGAGTAAAATTCTAAAAAGTATACAGTTTTATTTTCATGAATAATTCGAATTCAATAAACTTTTTTGTGGCCAGCATTCTAAAAGGGTGCGTTTGGCAGAAAAAAGCGCTAGCAAGCGCTTATAAGCGCTGAAATAGTTTTCGGCCAGGCCACGATTGCTACTTCAGTAGCGCTGACACAATCCGCCATTTTGCTTATTTAATTTGTTTGTTTTGAAGTAGAGTTGATAAGTTGTTTTGTGCAATATTCGTTTTAAGTAATATAATGACATGAATAAACATATACATGTTATTAAAAATTCATGATTGGTAAGTTTTTAATATGAATACTTTACAAACATATATTTAAATTAGGTTAGGTTCCCCCGTTAAAACTAACATCGTGTCCTGGAGGAAAATAGCTACTTACGATTTGACAGCGCTTACCGCTTACGATCGCCATTTTGCTTACAAGCGCTTGCTAGCGCTTTTTTCTGCCAAACGCACCCAAAGAAAAGTTTTTACTGTGTGACAATACTTATGACCTGACTAGGTATGTACGTTGGTACGTGGGTGTACATGGACAGTCTGTTAGCAGCATAAACATTATTTTCTAGACTGGGGTGAATCTTTTTCAGATGTTGTTGTACATCTAGTGTATCCATGATATTACTGCTATTAGTAGATTACTACAGTACAATCTACTCAATGACTAACATAGGAATGATCAATTATGTGATTTCTAAATATTAAATTGCATTTTTTCCGTTATACAAAACCTATTTGAGTCATCAATACACTGAATAAGACGCAACACGAAGAATGTGAGATAAGGTTGTTGACGCATAAAGTTATTATCAATTCTACTGTAGAAATTCTTTAGATTAGAATTATTACTTACTGGTACTATATAAGACCAAGCAACTGCAGTCATGGAGTTAGTGTATGGTCGTTTGACCGCAGTGTATCTATCAATAATACATTTGTGTTACTTCAACGCATCAAAGGCCATAGATGTAAGTGTTTAATCTATTGACAAACTTACCTTTCTTTCTGTTATTTTTTTACGTGTGTATGATTTTGAACGATAGGCCTGTTGGTCTAGTGGTTAGTGACCCTGACTGTTATGCCGGAGGTCGTGGGTTCGATTCCCACCCAGGACAAATGCTTGTGTGATGAGCACGATCATTTGTTCTGTGTCTGGGTGTAATTTATCTATAATATTTATGTATTTAGAAATATATAAGTATGTTTATCAGTTGTCTAGTACCCATAACACAAGCTCTGCTTAGCTTGGGACTAGATGGCGTTGTGTGATAGTTGTGGAATATTATTATTATTATTATTATTTAGTGTTAACAAATTATATTTAAATATTTTATGTGTGTATATGATTAAGCCGTGGTAGCTCAGATGATTAGCGCAAGCTGTAAATTTTACAGTACGTAACGCGGGTTCGATCCCCGCCGACACCAATTAAATTGTTAATTGCAATTTTAAGTGTTTATTCTATTGACACACTTACTTTTCTTTCTGTTATTTTCTTACGTGTGTATGATTTAGTGTTAACAAATTATATTTAAATATTGTGTGTGTATATGATTAAGCCGTGGTAGCTCAGATGGTTAGCGCAAGCTGTAAATTTTACAGTACGTAACGCGGGTTCGATCCCCGCCGACACCAATTAAATTGTTAATTGCAATTTTAAGTGTTTATTCTATTGACACACTTATTTTTCTTTCTGTTATTTTCTTACGTGTGTATGATTTAGTGTTAACAAATTATATTTAAATATTGTGTGTGTATATGATTAAGCCGTGGTAGCTCAGATGGTTAGCGCAAGCTGTAAATTTTACAGTACGTAACGCGGGTTCGATCCCCGCCGACACCACTTAAATTGTTAATTGCAATTTTAAGTGCTGATTTACCACGTGCTCGGCGGTGAAGGAAAACATTGTGAGGAAACCTGCATGTCTGAGAAAATTTCGAAGGCATGTGAAGTTCGCCAACACGCATTGAGATCGCGCCGCGGACATTTCCTAGCCATAAATACAAAGACAATAGCAGAAAGTAAAAAGTTAAAAAATACTTTTTTGACAATGACAGTCATTAGTTGATCATTAGTGAATGTGATTCTGTTTTCTTAAATTACAGGAAGAAAAGAGCAGAAGGAAGAAATGGGATGATGGGAAGTAATGAAGAATGAATTGTTATGTGAAGTTTGTTGGAACAAACATATTTTAGTCACGTGTAAATACTTTTAACATTTTGGTTCAAAATGACACAAAATCTAAAAAATATTAGATACATCATCGACATGGACGGATTTTACATTACATATCCTCATAAACATTTTCAGTGTAGAGAAATGGCTATTCTAGACGTAAAACTATCTCATAAAAATGATTCGTTTATCGATCATTATTTGTTTCGGCTAAGTTATCCTTTCAATTATTTGTCGCCAAAAGACAAAAAAACTGTTCGTTATTGTGAAATACACGTGCACGGCATTCCATATTTTGATGTGACCGAAGAATTAAAATGTGCCTACAAACAAGAGAACATCATTCCCATACTAAATTGGTATATTAGAAATTTGTGCAAAGACGAAGTGATCGCATACAAAGGTGGTTCAACAGAAAAACAATTTTTAAAAATGTTGACGACGAATGATAGAATTTTTAATATTGAAGAATACAAATGTCCAAAATACAATGATTTGGTAAATGTCATAAATTTAAACAAACGTTATGTGTGTAATAATCATATATTTGCAAAAAATAATCACAAAATTTTACATTGTTCTTGTGACGAAGTGTGGGTCTCTTTACAAGTGTTTATTGCTTGAAAATAAAATTTTAAATTAATCATAAATTTTCTTTGATTTCTATTATTTTTTGCAAATATATGATTATTACACACATAACGTTTGTTTAAATTTATGACATTTACCAAATCATTGTATTTTGGACATTTGTATTCTTCAATATTAAAAATTCTATCATTCGTCGTCAACATTTTTAAAAATTGTTTTTCTGTTGAACCAATTTTGTATTATATAGTATACTATAACTAATGTTTTTGGGAAATCAAACAAAATTTATGATTAATTTAAAATTTTATTTTCAAGTAATAACCACTTGTAAAAAACCCACACTTCGTCACAAGAACAATGTAAAATTTTGTGTTTATTTTTTGCAAATATATGATTATTACACACATAACGTTTGTTTAAATTTATGACATTTACCAAATCATTGTATTTTGGACATTTGTATTCTTCAATATTAAAAATTCTATCATTCGTCGTCAACATTTTTAAAAATTGTTTTTCTGTTGAACCACCTTTGTATGCGATCACTTCGTCTTTGCACAAATTTCTAATATACCAATTTAGTATGGGAATGATGTTCTCTTGTTTGTAGGCACATTTTAATTCTTCGGTCACATCAAAATATGGAATGCCGTGCACGTGTATTTCACAATAACGAACAGTTTTTTTGTCTTTTGGCGACAAATAATTGAAAGGATAACTTAGCCGAAACAAATAATGATCGATAAACGAATCATTTTTATGAGATAGTTTTACGTCTAGAATAGCCATTTCTCTACATTGAAAATGTTTATGAGGATATGTAATGTAAAATCCGTCCATGTCGATGATGTATCTAATATTTTTTAGATTTTGTGTCATTTTGAACCAAAATGTTAAAAGTATTTACACGTGACTAAAATATGTTTGTTCCAACAAACTTCACATAACAATTCATTCTTCATTACTTCCCATCATCCCATTTCTTCCTTCTGCTCTTTTCTTCCTGTAATTTAAGAAAACAGAATCACATTCACTAATGATCAACTAATGACTGTCATTGTCAAAAAAGTATTTTTTAACTTTTTACTTTCTGCTATTGTCTTTGTATTTATGGCTAGGAAATGTCCGCGGCGCGATCTCAATGCGTGTTGGCGAACTTCACATGCCTTCGAAATTTTCTCAGACATGCAGGTTTCCTCACAATGTTTTCCTTCACCGCCGAGCACGTGGTAAATCAGCACTTAAAATTGCAATTAACAATTTAAGTGGTGTCGGCGGGGATCGAACCCGCGTTACGTACTGTAAAATTTACAGCTTGCGCTAACCATCTGAGCTACCACGGCTTAATCATATACACACACAATATTTAAATATAATTTGTTAACACTAAATCATACACACGTAAGAAAATAACAGAAAGAAAAATAAGTGTGTCAATAGAATAAACACTTAAAATTGCAATTAACAATTTAATTGGTGTCGGCGGGGATCGAACCCGCGTTACGTACTGTAAAATTTACAGCTTGCGCTAACCATCTGAGCTACCACGGCTTAATCATATACACACACAATATTTAAATATAATTTGTTAACACTAAATCATACACACGTAAGAAAATAACAGAAAGAAAAGTAAGTGTGTCAATAGAATAAACACTTAAAATTGCAATTAACAATTTAATTGGTGTCGGCGGGGATCGAACCCGCGTTACGTACTGTAAAATTTACAGCTTGCGCTAATCATCTGAGCTACCACGGCTTAATCATATACACACATAAAATATTTAAATATAATTTGTTAACACTAAATAATAATAATAATAATAATATTCCACAACTATCACACAACGCCATCTAGTCCCAAGCTAAGCAGAGCTTGTGTTATGGGTACTAGACAACTGATAAACATACTTATATATTTCTAAATACATAAATATTATAGATAAATTACACCCAGACACAGAACAAATGATCGTGCTCATCACACAAGCATTTGTCCTGGGTGGGAATCGAACCCACGACCTCCGGCATAACAGTCAGGGTCACTAACCACTAGACCAACAGGCCTATCGTTCAAAATCATACAC
The DNA here is from genome assembly GCA_036936625.1 of Parnassius smintheus behrii. NCBI lineage: Eukaryota > Metazoa > Arthropoda > Insecta > Lepidoptera > Papilionidae > Parnassius > Parnassius smintheus. The sequence continues at coordinate 20,792,208 of JAUPFT010000010.1, read as the reverse complement.
ACGTAAAAAAATAACAGAAAGAAAGGTAAGTTTGTCAATAGATTAAACACTTACATCTATGGCCTTTGATGCGTTGAAGTAACACAAATGTATTATTGATAGATACACTGCGGTCAAACGACCATACACTAACTCCATGACTGCAGTTGCTTGGTCTTATATAGTACCAGTAAGTAATAATTCTAATCTAAAGAATTTCTACAGTAGAATTGATAATAACTTTATGCGTCAACAACCTTATCTCACATTCTTCGTGTTGCGTCTTATTCAGTGTATTGATGACTCAAATAGGTTTTGTATAACGGAAAAAATGCAATTTAATATTTAGAAATCACATAATTGATCATTCCTATGTTAGTCATTGAGTAGATTGTACTGTAGTAATCTACTAATAGCAGTAATATCATGGATACACTAGATGTACAACAACATCTGAAAAAGATTCACCCCAGTCTAGAAAATAATGTTTATGCTGCTAACAGACTGTCCATGTACACCCACGTACCAACGTACATACCTAGTCAGGTCATAAGTATTGTCACACAGTAAAAACTTTTCTTTGGGTGCGTTTGGCAGAAAAAAGCGCTAGCAAGCGCTTGTAAGCAAAATGGCGATCGTAAGCGGTAAGCGCTGTCAAATCGTAAGTAGCTATTTTCCTCCAGGACACGATGTTAGTTTTAACGGGGGAACCTAACCTAATTTAAATATATGTTTGTAAAGTATTCATATTAAAAACTTACCAATCATGAATTTTTAATAACATGTATATGTTTATTCATGTCATTATATTACTTAAAACGAATATTGCACAAAACAACTTATCAACTCTACTTCAAAACAAACAAATTAAATAAGCAAAATGGCGGATTGTGTCAGCGCTACTGAAGTAGCAATCGTGGCCTGGCCGAAAACTATTTCAGCGCTTATAAGCGCTTGCTAGCGCTTTTTTCTGCCAAACGCACCCTTTTAGAATGCTGGCCACAAAAAAGTTTATTGAATTCGAATTATTCATGAAAATAAAACTGTATACTTTTTAGAATTTTACTCATTTTTACATATGGAGTGGACGCTTAAAAAAGACCGTGTTGCAGTTGCGATTACACGCCAATTAAATTTTTTGATATACTGAAAAATTTGAATATAACCAAAAGATTCGTTTATCGTACCATCAAACGATACAATGAAGACTCTAGTGTAGATGACAGGTCAAGAAGTGGTCGCCCTCGATTTGTTAGGACTCCAGCAGTGATAAAAGCTGTAAAGGTGCGAATTCAAAGAAATCCCAAACGTAAGCAGAAACTGTTGGCCCTTCAGATGGGGTTAAGCAGAACCACGGCGTTAAATGAAGACTTAGGGCTTCGGGCATATCGAAGAAAAACAGGACATCGTTTGAATGCTCGTCTAATGGATCTGAAACTGAAGAGATGCCGCGCTTTGTTGAAGCGGTACGCGGGAAAAATATCGGGAAATTCTTTTTTCGGATGAAAAAATTTTTACAGTAGAAGAGAGCTACAACAAACAAAATGATAAGGTGTACGCACGCAGTAGTGAAGAAGCGAGCAACCGTATTCCGCGTGTCCAACGGGGTCATTTTCCATCCTCGCTCATGGTGTGGTTGGGAGTTTCTTATTGGGGCTTAACAGAGGTACATTTTTGTGAGAAAGGTTAAAAACGAATGCAGTTGTGTATCAAAATACAGTCCTGACGAACCTTGTGTAACCTGTTTCTCATACCATGTTCAATAACAGGCACTGGGTATTCCAACAAGATTCGGCGTCAGCTCATAGAGCGAAGAGCACACAGGACTTTTGCCAGCTCCGTGGCGTAGTGGCTTAGCAATGAGTGGCTGTGCTTGGGGGTCGCGGGTTCGAATCCCGCACGGAACAAGTATTTGTACGACCTACAAGTAATTGTTCCGAGTTTGGATGTTTGTCCTTGTGAAATTTGTGTTTGTAAACTGCCCCCACGATACAGGAGAAAAACCTAGTGTGGAGGTAACGTTCTTTAAAAACAAAAAAAAAGACTGGCTGGCGGCGCGTGAAATCGACTTCATCCGACACAAAGACCAATCCAGATTTGAATCCGTTAGATTACAAGATATGGCAACACTTGGAGGAAAAGGCGTGCTCAAAGCCTCATCCCAATTTCGAGTCACTCAAGACATCTTTAATTAAGGCAGCCGCCGATATGACATGGACCTCGTTCGTGGTGAGATAGACGACTGGCCGCGCAGATTGAAGGCCTGTATTCAAAATTACGGAGGTCATTTTGAATAAACTATAGTGTCATAAGAATCTATGTTTTGTTAAGTTCATTTTGGTATATAAATGGTTACATAATGAATAAACTTGTTTCAATTATTTTATATTAAACATGTGATAGAATTTATGACCTGACTAGGTAATATGCAATTTGGGTACAGATGATAAACCAGGGTCACATTGGGTAGCTTTATATATCGATACGAATGACGTCGGTGAATATTTTGATTCATATGGACGGGCACCTGTACGAAATTGTAAAAGATGGAACTGGAATGTTGATAGGACTTCAGTTTGTGGCGAATATTGCTTAATGTATTTGCTATATAAGTTTCAGGGATGTTCAATGCATAGTTTTACGAGTATATTTACAGAGAACACATTGTACGACGATATGTTAGTGGATGAGATGTTTCGCTCCTATTTTATAGATAATAAGTAATAAGATTTTGTATTTTATAAATAAAAATTTTAACAAAATTAGGTAATGTGTTTTATTGTAGATTCAGATTAGTGTTGTAGATAGGAACAAAGGAGTATAATACAATAGCATAAGCCGACCCACACGCTGCGAATAATAGATAATGACGGTAGTCAATCGACAATAGATAAGTAGATAAGGACAATGGAGCGCTAATGACGGTGGAGGCTCGCAGCGGATATCAATTAGATAAGAGTTAATTGATCTGCACATCTCCGGAACCGTGCATCCGTCGCAAAAATGGACCGCAGATTCGTGATCAGAGCATGCCAAAACCTTTTTTTTTTTTTTTTTTTTTTTTTTTTTTTTTTTTTTTTTTTTTTAGGATCGTAAGTCGACGAACGTCTTACTTGTACCACTCGTGACTCAGTGCGCCAGAACTGGTACAACCTTTCTACAAGTGCGCCAGAACTGGTACAACGTAACTACTGACATCTACATTTATCCCCCATTAAGAATCAAAATGCAGATGCGTTTTCACCCCTGACTAAGATGGAATGCCTCGTTTACAGTAAAAAAGGGGTCTCCGGATCTCTACACTCACCATACGAAACAGAGCAGCATTAAGCTGCTATTTTACGCTGGTATTCTGTGACAGCATGGTGCTTCCTCGGTCGAGCCGACACGCTCATGCTACAACCATGATATGGCTGCAGCGTGGCTCTACCACGTAAAAATGGTAATTGACTAACTTAATTTGGCCCATTTTCAATAAATCGCCAAGTTGGTCGATAAACTTTCGCCTAGGACGTCCCTTTCCGACTCTTCCATTCACTTTTGCAACATTTTGCTTTGTCACTCTATTAATAATATAGACATTATTATGACGAAATTAATGGATTTTGACTATGTTAATAAAATTTAAACATTAATAGACCCTACCAGTCGAAGCCGGGGGTAGTCGCCACTTAATAATAATTTTCACCGTGCTTAGAACGTCCGCTATCCCACATCGTCCCGCGTGTCGTAAGAAGCGACATTGGAAACACACACAAAATGACAACAAACCAAGAGATGTGCAACATCGTCTTCCTAACAATTAAAACAATAAAAAACTTCATTTGCCGACCCGCTTGCCAATCATGGCAACTATGCCGACGTGGCAATATTTGCAAGAGGCCGATTCTCAGCAGTGGACTTATGATAGTCTGTAACTCTGTAACACTAACTGTAATTGTAGGTGAGAGGAATGATAATTTTTAGGCCTTTTTAATTATTATTTTTATTTTTTTTTATTTTTTTTTATAGAAGAGGGGGCAAACGAGCATGCGGCTCACCTGATGTTAAGTGACTACCGCCGCCCATGATCAACCGCAACACCAGGAGAATTGCGGGTTCGTTGCCGGCCCTTTAGAAAGGAGTAAGCTCTTTTCTTGAAGGTCCCCAGGTCGTATCGGTCCGGAAAAATCGCCGATGATAAACTATTCCACAGAGAGGTTGTACGTGGAAGAAAACTCCTTGTGAAACGTACAGTGGTGGACCGCCAAGCATCCAGATGGTGTGGATGGTATCGGGACGTTTGCCGTGTCGTGCGTTCACGAAATTTGGCGGCTGGGATTAATCCGAACAATTCCTCAGAGCACTCCCCGTGATAGATGCGATAAAATACGCAAAGAGATGCAACATCTCTTCGCAACGCCAGTGAATCGAGCCGATCGGAAAGCACTCGGTCGTCGACGATTCGAGCCGCTCTGCGCTGGATGCGGTCAAGTGGAAGGAGCTGGTACTGGGGAGCCCCAGCCCAGAGATGGGAACAGTATTCCATGTGCGGCCGAACCTGCGCCTTGTAAAGTTGCAGGCGGTGTGCCGGCATGAAATACTGTCCCGCTCTGCTGAGCACGCCAAGCTTTTTAGAGGCCAATTTGGCCTTCCCTTCCAAGTGACCACGAAACTGCACGTCACTCGATATGTCGACGCCGAGGATTCCGATACTGGCTGAGGCAACAAGGGGAGTGCCTTGAAACTGAGGGGATACGACAAAGGGGTTCTTTTTAGCGGTTAACGCGCAAACTTGTGTCTTCTGGGGGTTAAACTGGACTAGATTTAGTCGTCCCCAATCCGAGACTCTGTTCAGCAAAGACTCGACTTCAGACACAAGTTTGTCCCGGCACTCGGAGACGTTTTCCCGAGAAATATTGGCTCGGCCGGTGTAAAGAGCATCACCAGTGCTGTCATCTGCATAGCAATGAATGTTACGGGTATGCAACATATCATTGATATGCAGAAGAAACAGCGTTGGCGATAGCACGCAGCCCTGTGGAACACCAGCATTAATAGGCTTGCAATCGGAGCTTGCACCGTCTACAACGACCTTGATGCTCCGATCTGCAAGAAAGCTGGTGATCCAATTGCACAATTTCTCGGGAAGCCCATAGGAAGGGAGCTTCGAAAGAAGCGCTTTGTGCCAAACCCGATCGAAGGCCTTCGCAATGTCCAAACTAACGGCCAATGCCTCCCCCCTGAACTCCACTGCCTCCGCCCATCTGTGAGTGAGGTAGACCAGAAGATCACCAGCTGACCGACCACGGCGAAAACCGTATTGGCGGTCACTAATCAGCTGGTGATCCTCAAGGTACCTCATGAGCTGGCAGTTTACAATGGACTCCATTGTTTTGGAGAACAAGGAGGTGATGGCGATTGGCCGGTAGTTGGACGGGTCTGAGCGGTCGCCTTTTTTAGGGATCGGGTGGACGAAAGCCGTCTTCCACGATTTTGGGACTACGCCTAGGGAGTAGGAGTACCGGAAAAGACGCGTTAAAACCGGTGCCAACTCTGGAGCACACGTCCTCAGCACAATTGGGGGGATTCCGTCAGGCCCACTCGACTTGTGGATGTCCAGGGAGAGGAGTGCTTTGCGAACCGAGCGCTGTGTGAACTGCACTTCCGGCATGGAGCACTCACACCGCGGGATGGTCGGCGGCGTACTCCCCCCGTCATCGAGAGTCGAGTTAGACGCAAAGAAGGAGCCTAGAAGATCGGCTTTCTCCTTTGCAATATGGGCCAGTGAGTCGTCCTCCCTGTGCAGAGATGGAAGAGATGGCTGACAGAAATTCCTCTGGACAGCCTTGGCGAGAGACCAGAATGCACGGGTTCCAGAAGGAAGGCGAACTAGTTTCTCGCCAATTCTGCCTATGTGCTCTGACTTTGCCTTGGCAATGACTCTTTTGAAGGACCTAGAGGCGGAATTATACTTCTTTTTTAGAGCGCTGGTGTTTACATACCGGGACGCTGATGCATCAACCCAGGCTTGGTAGCACTCCTGCTTATAGCATGATGCTATTTTACAGGAGCGACCAAACCATGGCTGAGATTTGCCTCCAATGGGCACCACAGAGGAAGGAATAAAAAGTTCCATACCTTGAAGTACCACATCAGTAACAGAATCCGCAACAACGTTGGGATCATCCGGCGAGAAGCAAACCCGCCCCCAAGGGTAGGATGCAAAGAAAGACCGCATCCCATCCCAATCGGCTGATCTATAGTGCCAAACACGGCGGCAGCCTGCAGAATGCAACCGCGATTTCAGCGTGAGTGGCACAACACTCCGGATCAGACAATGGTCCGAGGAGCCTAAAGGGGCGTCGACGGAAATCTGATATCCGTCCGGGTGAGAGGTCAGCAGAAGGTCCAACAGGGAAGTTGCATGATCCTCCACATCTGGAATCCGCGTAGGCGAAGTAACCAGTTGTGTCAGACCATATGCCAAGGCAAAATCATGAACAGATCTCCCCGCATGATCGGTTAAACGTGAACCGAGCCATTCGGCGTGATGGGCGTTAAAGTCGCCGAGGATCACGATCTCTGCGGAGGGGATCTGCTGTAGCAACGAATCTGCAGCCATTTGGACGTGGTCGAAGAGTCGGTCTGTTTCGGCATTACCGCTGTGGGACCTATAGAGGCACCCGTAGACGCGCGGATGGTCGTCGCTGTCTACGCGTAGCCAAAGGATGGACAGGTCCGAACCTTCAAGTCTGCCGAGGCGTCGAGAACAGATGTCCTCTCTGACGTAAACGCAAACTCCAGCCCGAGGCACAAAGGAGTGTTCCAGTTTGTACCCCGGGTAGGAGAGATACGAAACATCAGCCGGAGAGGACACCTGCGTCTCGGTCAGAAAGAGCAGAGCCGGCCTCGCCGTCTCGAGATGGTAGTGGACGGCGTTTAGGTTGGAGTGAATTCCCCTGATATTGCAGAAAGTCACGGACAGCGTGGCAGGGGTCGCCTTGGTCTTGTTGCTCCGTTTGCCCCGAGCAGTTGTAGTCTTGAGCGGAATTTCGCCCCCCCCCAGAATACGCGGGGCAGCCTGAGCACCCTCGCTCAGAAGTGGAAAAACATGGTCGTGGATGCTCAGCGAGGGATTCTCCAGGGGTGCTGGTACCCTCCTGGGGTAGTCTATCTTTATTTAATTCCGCTACCATGTTGATGGGGGGGGGGGGGATTCGGGCCTCCGGCCACCTGCACTCACCAGACGAAACGCGGAAGCAGAACTTCCACTTCACGCCGGTATTCTGTGAGGTCGTGGTACCACCCCGGTTTGAGCCGGCCCATACGTGCAACAGCAAAGCTGCCGCATGGCTCTACCACTGTTATTATTTTATATATTCATTTTTTTATTAACACACTTGATAAACACGGAGCAAATTTCGTAAAATTTTTACATTGAAGTTCTTAATTCTACCATATTAAAAATTTTTGTATAAAAATATAAACGTAAAAAACTAAAACAAATGAGTCAATAGTTGCAGATATTGAAAGGGAAAGCTGCGGTATTACAAACTATATATAGGTAGGTAAGCACGAGAAGTACTTTCTCGTGTTTACCTACCTATAGAAAAATATTTAAAAACTCTGAATGAAATGCCGGACTTTTTGATTTGGTACTTAATGTTTTTTTTGATACACAATTCATTTTACCGAGTTTTAGTATTATTATAATCGCACTCCTAAATATCAATCCTAGAATCATATATTATAAATCCTAAAACTGGTCATTTTATTCACTACAACAATAAACACTTACATGTACCTAATCAATTTGTCTGTCTGTTTAAATGTGTCACAGTACTACATTTTTTAGAGTTACTTTCTATTCTATAAAACATTTGTTATATCAGACACGAGTACGTTAAAAAAATGCGATTTAGTAAAACGTTTTGATGGTTAAGCTTAGCTTTTAAAATATCAGGAGTAAAAAGTGAGCGTTTTTAAGTATTATTAATATGTAATACTGAAGCATTTACCATAAGACAATATTGGATAATCGGTACATGGATCATTGTATGTCCTTACAAGCAATTAAACAGTTTTTTTTATAAAATTTAAGAGAAAAGCAGACTTACAGTCCACTTCATGATAAGTGGCCACTGCACCACAATAACACCTGCAGCCAACTTCAAATAAAGAAGCAACAGATGTGTTTGTAACTTCTGGGGACTAAGATGAAATACTGAACAGGCTAGTTATACTGGTTCTCTACACACTAGACGTGTGTCATTCATTCATTTCTCGTCACCGAATCATTCAATTACATTTCGTCACGCGTACCGTTAAATTCGGATCGATCATTCAAATGGATCATCTCCAGTACCCTACACTAAAAACAATTTATTCAGATCATTCGGGATACGGTCGGTTTACGACTCATTCACAATTCACACCAATCACGAGTTAAAAAGGTTCCGTCAATTGTTTGTGATTGGTTGTACCGGAACATTCAAAAACAGATGAATGAACCATCAATATTTTTAAGTGAACGAGCTCAAACAAACGCATCATTCATGATTGACACATGTCTACTATACAATTCTGACCGTAACAGTTGTGCACACACGGCTCTTTGGTGGCAGAAACTACTATATTGTGTCAGAGCATTACCATCCTCTTATCTACTCGTATTTCAGCCTTCAGCACAGGCGCATTAAAAAGCTGAAAAAGGACTCCTAACATTTTTATTATATTTTAGATTTTTATTAACTACGAGTAGTTATTACTTTTTTAACTAGTTTTCTTTTTCATATACTAGTAGCCATTAAAAGGTTAAAGGTAAGATATTTACAAAAATACCACTTTTTTCAAGACGCGGAGTGCAAAACATTAATGGTTATTTTTATAACAATACAAGTAAGTACACGTCTTTCAACGCTGTCCCGCAAATCGATTCACGGTTGAAGAGCGGTTATAAGTGGCGTACACAATAATATCTGCAGTGACTTGGAAATTTTTAAAAGCTTTGAATTTTGCACCGTAGGGATGAGTTGCCATTCGTCGACAGATTCGCAAGATACAATATAACATATATCAACGTATTATACAGTATTAAACGATCGTTTCCTCAAGGAATCCATTTTCCCAAGCCTCCTCGTGGTGTTGTCAGAGCTGACTATGAATAATTCCTTCTAAAATTCTAAAAAAAAGGCTTCTGATAGTTGGAAAACTAATACGAATGATTATATAGTTGATAGGCGAGTCACTTAACAAGCTATTTTTATAGAATAACGTTGACCAGCGAGCGCAAAAATGACAAGTGGATGCTGTGGCCCATTGATATTAACATCTATCCTCGATTAAGAATCAAAATGTAGATGTGTTATCGCCCCTAAGGATGGATAAGATGGAACGCCTCACATCCAGTAAAAAGGGTCTCCGATTCTTTACACTCCATACAAAACACAGCAGCACACAGTCTACCTGGTATCTCCATTTATCATTAAGGGGAAATATAACCTCAAATGGCTTAGCAAGATCCTCCGTTATGCCGAAAGTATTGCAGCATTAATTTTGAAATAAATATATGGTAAAGTTGAGAATTAATGTTAAGGACTATGTTAGACGAAAACACGATTCCGTAAAATTTTCTCGATAGAAAAAAAAATCCAAAGTTACCTCCAAACTGAACAATAAACCGTTGTTATTCATAAAATACTTTAAATAAGACCATGAAACTTTGCATACTAACTGAACTAACTATAAAGCAGTGCTAATGTTATTTACTTTTTTTAAAATACCATTATTTTCACTGTAAAAAGAAATTACCTAAACTATCGGCGCGTAAGCTTGATTCCTGTCGCCTCAGATGAAGTAAAAAAGGTAGATACAGCGCGGCCTTTGTTATTGGTGAAGCGAAAAAACTCCGCTCCTTTATGTAAGCACACGCGTTCACGCACACACGTGCATCAAACTACGCTCATTTTCGCTCACAGTACTTCTCGGGGCGTCGTGCAGTAAATTTACCTACAAAATGCCGTCCTGTGTAGTTAAATGTTACAAAAACAATACTAAAGTGAACAAAAAGTCTGAAGATGAAGTCGTTTCACTCGTAAACACTCATTTAACTATATTTTAATTTTTTTATTCCAACACAATTTTGAAGGTTATTCGAAGCACGAATGTCAATGTTTCGAGATTACGTAACAGGAGAATGTTGCCAGTATTTCTTATTTCTAATGATCCAAGATTTGGGTAATTAATTTTAGGCTGTTATAAAAATATATGTAATCAGCATATTTTTTAAATTAGTTATATATTACATCAAATTAAAGTCAAGATAAATATTTAATTTTTTAATTGTTGAGTACTTTACAAACTATTTTACTATCAAAAAATATTTAAGATTTTAGGCTAACAACGAATATTTTAGTAAGACATGATTTTTTTAAGTGGTAGAGCCATGCTGCAGTTATACTATTTGTAGTATTGTTATAGCACGAATGGGTCGGCTCAACCAGGGAAGGACCACGGTCTCACAGAATACCAGCGTAAAATAGTGCTTAATTCCGACGTTTCGTATGGTGACTGTAGAGAACCGGAGACCCTTTTTACAGGAAACGAGGCATTCCATCTTAGTCTTCACGGGTGACAACGCAAATTACCAATTTTGATTGGTAATTGAGGATATATTCAGATGTCTATTTGCCACACGTGGATTGTATACTCGTTTGTTTCCCCATCCTTTAAAAAAATGAAGGGTAGCTGCTATAAAACTGAGCCGAAATGAGTCAAAATGGCAGCCATCCTCTTGGCTTGACAGTAGTAGAGCTACGCAGCGGCTATTGATATCGCATGGACAGGCCAGCTTGAACCGGGCTGGTACCACGACCTCACAGAATACCTTTCTTTTTAACCGAGACTTGGTGTCCTCTCCGGCTGATACTACATATCTCTCCTACCCGGGGTACAAATTAGAACAATCCTTTGTGCCCCCGGCTGGAGTTTGTTCTATTTTGCATTTACTAAAATATACTTTTTTTTTTCATTTAGAAAAGTTTATTTTTAATTCCATGAAAATTTATTTTTTATTCCACCTAGTTTTTTTTAGTATTGAGTATTTTTTTATAATAAACATGATTTACATTACATATTATGTTGTATATTTTATCGAAGCTTACATGCTCACTGGACAATCTATCTATCTATATATCTACAGACGACTCCTACATGCTTTATCTTTTTTTAGAATTGTCAAATTGTTGAAATTTATTAAAACAGACAGATATAGTTTTACATTCGCATCGCATATTACTCTTATAATTGTGTAGTATTATATCTCGATTTTCAGGGACTTTTAAAAAAAGTGGCAACACTCCTCTGACTCACACAAAATTATAAAATTGGTTACACTTTCTTGTTCTAGGTGCGATATCTACCTTTTTTTACTTCATCTGAGCCTGTCGCCCCGTCCGTTAGTATCGCCCCGGCTTTTGAAGGGAGAAGTTGTGTCGCTTACAATCAGCATACACATTACGCAACAGGACGACGTAAAATTAAAATGGGAAATAACCGTTATAAAAATAAGAAACGACTGGGTTGGCGTTAAGAAGCAGGCATAAATATGATAAACCTAATGAAATAAGTATTTAACGACCTATCTACTTACAGTATTAGTGATTACAAACATGTCGGTACATAGCATACGACGCGCGGGGTAGTGGGGGCAAAATTAGAATTTGAGCTGACTTACTATATCCCCTTAATAAAGAATCAAAATGCAGATGTGTTGTCTTCCATGAGGACTAAAATGCTATGCATCGTTTTGAGTAACAAAAGGGTCTCCAGATCTCTATACTCACCATGCGAAACACAGCATTATCAAGTGCTATTTTACGCTGGTATTCCGCGACAGCGTGTTCCACGGTCGAGCTGAACCATTCGAGCTACAACTATAAAATAGCTGCAGCATGACTCTACCACGCACAAATAAAAATAAAAATGATATAACGTAGATATATGTTTGAATATGTTTTTTCTTCATCCATTGAAAGTACTTTGTTAAAAAATCGAAGTGAAAACTATCTTCCAGTCCACCTGATGATAAGTGATTGCTGCACTCAATGGACATCCGCACCGACTTCAAACAAAGAAGTCTACAGATGCGTTTGATCTCTTGAGGAGTAAGGTGGAATACCACACAGGCCGTAATTATTATGGCTCTCTATGCCCTTTAGACCGGAACAATTGAAGCAACTTCCTCAGACATTCTCAAACAGTTGAAAAAGTTGTTCTTGAAATGCTCAAAAAATTAAAAGACAGATAGCAAAAATGACTGGAGTATCTACAAAAATCTTAATCTTATCATCTTATCATCTTAAACATTCCCCATGACCATCTTGGCATGTCTAAGGTGCGTGCAGGATGGGTGCCAAGAATGCTTATAAATACCTCTTCAGGAACAGCACCGGGTCGAGTGTTTGGGCAACTTTAGTGCTGCTGTCAGTACAAACACTGCTATTTGGCGTCAGAAATACTTTAAGGACCTACCCAGAGGGACTTCTAGCCGGATAAGAGCCGATCCTCATTATAATGCCGTTTACAGTTCGTTCTCGGTCCGATCTCTGTCTGATAAAATATTATCAAGTAAAAAATATTTGTGTGCACTCATACTATCCAGTAACAGTCAAGCTTCGGTAGAATCCCATTCCATTATAATAAATTAGACCGAGATCGGACCGAGAACGAACTCTGAACGGCAAATGAGGATCGGCCCTAAAGAGTGCTACCACCTTTACTGGTGGATGTAAGAAGCATTTCTCATATTCTACGTTTGACCGGTGAATTGGTCATTGCGGTATCAGACATCGCATACGCTTTACGCTGCTCCCTCCGATGGTCTTAGTAAAACATAAAGTCCAAATGCACATCTTTATTTTTTGAAGATGGCTGGTGTTCCTACGTTTTCCTAACTGGAAAAAACCCATAGATTTCAAAAGTTTTAAATTAGAAATAATGATTTCATACACACATATATATATATACTAGCTTGCCAGGCAGACGTTGTTCTGCCCTTTTCGACGACCTTTGTCATGTCATATTAAAAATCCTTAAATTCGCAAAAAAAATTGTGGGTCATTCATGAAAAAAAAACTATCCTATATCTCAAGTTGGACCAAACTAGGCCTTGCATTCGAATATTCGAATATACGAATAATTCGAATTATATAGCTTGTCCAAATATTCGAATATTAAATTTGCTATATTCGAATATTGAACCCATTTTCTGAAAGCCGAACTCGGAATATTGATGTGTACAAAATATTACTTTTAAGATTCGCGTGCGTTATTTCGATTAAAAAGCGCGCCGCGCCGGTGTTCCAGTGCGGTAGTGTTGGTAGTTTAGCGACTTTGCTCGTGCATTTGTCTGTCATCTGCATTTTGTGCACGTGCAGTGTGGACGGCGGAGCGTGGTTATAATTTGTTGTTTATCATCGAGGTTTTTTTTTTATAGAAGAGGGGGCAAACGAGCATGCGGCTCACCTGATGTTAAGTGACTACCGCCGCCCATGATCAACCGCAACACCAGGAGAATTGCGGGTGCGTTGCCGGCCCTTTAGAAAGGAGTAAGCTCTTTTTTTGAAGGTCCCCAGGTCGTATCGGTCCGGAAAAATCGCCGGTGGTAAACTATTCCACAGAGAGGTTGTACGTGGAAGAAAACTCCTTGTGAAACGTACAGTGGTGGACCGCCAAGCATCCAGATGGTGTGGATGGTATCGGGACGTTTGCCGTGTAGTGCGTTCACGAAATTTGGCGGATGGGATTAATCCAAACAATTCCTCAGAGCACTCCCCGTGATAGATGCGATAAAATACGCAAAGAGATGCAATATCTCTTCGCAGCGCCAGTGAATCGAGCCGATCGGAAAGCACTCGGTCGTCGACGATTCGAGCCGCTCTGCGCTGGATGCGGTCAAGTGGAAGGAGCTGGTACTGGGGAGCCCCAGCTCAGAGATGGGAACAGTATTCCATGTGCGGCCGAACCTGCGCCTTGTAAAGTTGCAGGCGGTGTGCCGGCATGAAATACTGTCCCGCTCTGCTGAGCACGCCAAGCTTTTTAGAGGCTAATTTGGCCTTCCCTTCCACGTGACCACGAAACTGCACGTCACTCGATATGTCGACGCCGAGGATTCCGATACTGGCTGAGGCAACAAGCCTTGAAACTGAGGGAGTACGACAAAGGGGTTCTTTTTAGCGGTTAACGCGCAAACTTGTGTCTTCTGGGGGTTAAAATGGACTAGATTTAGTCGTCCCCAATCCGAGACTCTGTTCAGCAAAGACTCGACTTCAGACACAAATTTGTCCCGGCACTCGGAGACGTTTTCCCGAGAAATATTGGCTCGGCCGGTGTAAAGAGCATCACCAGTGCTGTCATCCGCATAACAATGAATGTTACGGGTATGCAACATATCATTGATATGCAGAAGAAACAGCGTTGGCGATAGCACGCAGTCTTGTGGAACACCAACATTAATAGGCTTGCAATCGGAGCTTGCACCGTCTACAACGACCTTGATGCTCCGATCTGCAAGAAAGCTGGTGATCCAATCGCACAATTTCTCGGGAAGCCCATAGGAAGGGAGCTTCAAAAGAAGCGCTTTGTGCCAAACCCGATCGAAGGCCTTCGCAATGTCCAAACTAACGGCCAATGCCTCCCCCTTGAACTCTACTGCCTCCGCCCATCTGTGAGTGAGGTAGACCAGAAGATCACCAGCTGACCGACCACGGCGAAAACCGTATTGGCTGTCACTAATCAGCTGGTGATCCTCAAGGTACCTCATGAGCTGGCAGTTTACAATGAACTCCATTGTTTTGGAGAACAAGGAGGTGATGGCGATTGGCCGGTAGTTGGACGGGTCTGAGCGGTCGCCTTTTTCAGGGATCGGATGGACGAAAGCCGTCTTCCATGATTTTGGGACTACGCCTAGGGAGTAGGAGTACCGGAAAAGACGCGTTAAAACCGGTGCCAACTCTGGAGCACACGTCCTCAGCACAATTGGGGGGATTCCGTCAGGCCCACTCGACTTGTGGATGTCCAGGGAGAGGAGTGCTTTGCGAACCGAGCGCTGTGTGAACAGTACTTCCGGTATGGAGCACTCACACCGCGGGATGGTCGGCGGCGTACTCCCCCCTACCTCCCTCATCGAGAGTCGAGTTAGATGCAAAGAAAGAGCCTAGAAGATCGGCTTTCTCCTTTGCAGTATGGGCCAGTGAGTCGTCCTCCCTGTGCAGAGATGGAAGAGATGGCTGGCAGAAATGCCCCTGGACAGCCTTGGCGAGAGACAAGAATGCACGGGTTCCAGAAGGAAGGCGAACTAGTTTCTCGCCAATTCTGCCTATGTGCTCTGACTTTTTTAGGTTTTAGTCTTTTTGAGTGAGTTTCGTATGCCAACGGCCTACTTGTCTACGAGTACTTATCTACTATCCAGAAAAGAAATTACTTACTATTTTGAAGGGCAAGTTAGTATCCTAAGATCTATCTTTAGAAGAGGGCATAGCATTCGTAGTGACTGTAAGAGTGATGTGTGCATGAGAGAGTGAGTATAAGTCGACAAGTGCCTTTGTATCATCAATTATGTATTGTACATTGTATCCAATGTGCAGTGCTGGATGCTATATACAGAAAGAATCAAGATAAGCAAGAGGAAGAAGGGGAAGAATCTGAAGGTAGCAAAGAGGAAACAAATAAGGATACTGACTATAACAGTGATAGTGAGGCAGGAGAATTTGTAATTGAGCAACATCTGAACAGAGGCCAGTGTAGGTCTCCATTTATACGGAGATGTAAATTTAAAAATGTAATAGAGAAAGTGCGAAAAATAGTTAAATTTTTTAGGAAGTCACCTACCAGAAAAGAGATTCCCGATATTTATCGTCAAGAAGAGCAGAATAAATGGATTTGATCTTAGACTGTAAAACCAGGTGGAACAGCTTAGCCGATATTATCACGAGATTTTTGGCATTAAAAGACCCTATTTTAAAGATACCACGTTTAGTTTAGATGAACTAGTTTTGCTGCAGGAATTGTCCACTTCTTTGAAAATTGTAAAGGCAACAGTAGAGGCGCTTTGCCAGGAAAATGCAAATCTGCTTACTGCGGAAGCAGCCCTTCAATTTATGGTAGGTAAAACTTGAAAAAGCGAACTGATTTATCAGTGACAGGCTACTCGAAGCTCTGAAGAATAGAATTGCTCAGAAACGCCTACCAAATTTAATCCGCACATTAAAATTATGAAGTTTTATAGAAGAGTCTTTAGTCTAGAACTCCTTTGAGGTCAAATAGCAAATTTATCAGATAGAAAAAAGTTAGAAACGTCAGTGCGAATGCAGAGGGCGCTATTTGACAGAGGAGGTCCTAGACAAGTTCATTAGAGCCAAGCGTATGACTTTCTCATGTGTATACCACCTACAAGTGTAGAGTGTGAAATGGTGTTTTCATCAACAAAATACATTTGCAACCATTTAAGATGTGCTTTAAAAGACGATTCCCTGGTTGCGCTAAGTTTCCTTAGGTCCCATTTACAAGGAGAACGTTAAAGACTTTTTTATTGTAGAATATGTTTGCACTTGACGACAATCATACTTGGAAGAAAGCAGTGGTGGGGTCTAAGTTGAAACGCGCTTCCCTAGAAGATACCTATTCACTTTTGCCTTGAAGGTACGGTTGTACGTGTAAGAATAAGCCAAAGTTAAACGATAATATTAAAAAGATTAAAAAGTATTTTTACTTTTGTACAATGTGGCATTGATCTAATTCTGATCTCATAAATTCTAATACTGATTAATTATTTGTATTCTATCACAGTTGAAAATATTTCTTTTAAATCTTTTATGTTTTGTAAGGAAGTAATATATAAGTTTGTAATGATTTAATTATTATATAAATATTATGACAATACTCAGAACTCGATTTATAAGACTGTTGTCTAATTTTGTTGTGGGTGTCTTGTTAAGCATCAACTTTTTATAGTTTTTTATAGGACTGCATTAGGGTTAGGGCTATAACAGTGAAATTTCAAGCAATTCTTTAATTCCTAACTATGATTTTGTTTTGATTCAATGAAATTAGACTCTAAGTAAGAGAATAACAATAAAAATATGATTATTATAACAGCTTTTGTTTTTTCTTTAATTATTCGAATAATTCCAATAATACCCGAAAAAAGTCGAAACAACGTGACACGTAATTTATATATATATATATATATATATATATATATATATATATATATATATATATATATATATATATATATATATATATATATATATATATATAAATCAATAGTCGGGCAGTAGTCTCGCAAAAACTTGAAAATATGGAATATGGATTTTGATGAATTTTTTTGTTTGTTTGAGTTCGGCCCCTGGATGGATTAGGTTCACAGTTGGACCTGGTAGGTGGCGCTGTTGTTGAGGTCCAGAAATCAAACTTGCGAAAAAGAGGCGGATCGCTGGTCTTTATATATATATATATATATAATTCTTCTGTACGTGTGTTTGTCACTGAACTATTATTAAACGGCTGAACCGATTTTGATGAAATGTTTTGTGTGTGTTTTTGAAAAAGTCTGCGCTAAACCTCATCAGAATTTGGAACCTCTCCGAGCATCTTTGGTTAAAGCAGCGGCAGAAATAGATATGAGTATGGTACGTGCTGCGATTGATGATTGGCTGCGTCTATTAAGGGCATGTATTCAAAGTAGGAGAGCGCATTTTGAATAATGTAAATAAAATTGTATTCTGAGTCATTCCTTTCATTTTATATAGTTTCAATATAATTATCAAAAAGTATATCATTAATTTTATACTTAACTACTGAACTAATTGTAATCAAATTTACACACCGTGTGCAGTTTGGTCCAACTTGATGTCCCTGTATGTTTTAGATCACAATTGGACCCGGTAAGGTGTGTTCAGGCCTGTCGCCGGGGCGAGTCGCTGGTTTATTATTTAGTTTATATGATACCTAACATATCCGTATCCGTCTGTAACATAAGAACAAAACAAAGCATTTAAAAAGAAAAAGAAAAGGCTTTAAAGTGTGGCGCGAGGCGTCCACCGGCGAAGAAGCTCACTTAAATCCACAAATCCGGTTCCGACGAAGCGTCGACCTCGCGGCTCCATTTGTTTTTTCATTCGCGAAACTGTCTTATTTACGCTAATTAACTGAAGTATAAGTTCGTGACTAGTACTGTGGGAGCCGGGGGCCACCAGGATCCGACACGAGGTGAAACGTGACATCGACTCGTGTTCCTCTTTGTCATAAGATTTGCACTTGAATAATACACGCCTCGGAGCCGGAGCCTCATGAATTGAATGTATCGGTGACGTTTATAATGATACGTTAAACAAGTGGAGGATCAGAGAAAGTTAGTTTTAAATAAAATTTGTAAGACACGTTTTTTTTTCGGATTTATAATGTAACAAAATGTAAAATTAAGCGACATAAATGCTAATGTATGTTTTTATTATATATACAAATACAACAATTCGTGAGATAATATTTGTTACTAGCAATCCGTCCTGTTTTCGCATCGTTTATTTCTAGCGCCACCTACCGGGTCCAACTATAGCTAAGAACCTCCTGGTAACCTCATAAAAAACACAAAAATTTCATCAAAACCTATTTAGCTGGAGAACAATTACGAACACACGCACACCGAAATTTTATATTATATAGATATTAAACAAAAAGTACTGCAATTCTGAGGCTCATTAGTGCGATTTTTGGAAGTAGTATTTTACTGTGTTTAAAAGTTTTTTTTTTCATTGTCTTCCAGTCTCCCATATTCCGAGAAGCCTATTTTATTCGACAATGTTCAACCTATTTAATTACATGATTTCAACCAGATTATTTTTAAATTTGAGATCTATGTTTTAGTTTTTATAATCGTACACATAATTAGCTACCCGTTTTTGGTAGCTCATTTTAGAAGTTAAAATCGAGAGCATGCCAATCTGCACCTATACCTATGTTTCCAATAATTGTGTTAGAAATGTAAATTTAAGTTCCATTAAAATCTATGAAATAAGAACTTTCGTTTGCGGTGAAAATTAAGTTCTAACATATTCATGTTCAGGAGATTCAAACAAGTTATAATAGAAAGGAAGAGACTAATCTGTGGTACTAAATGTAGCATTATGCAACGAAACATCGCATTGATACGAAACCAACTCCAGGCTACCGATACATCCGATGTTTTTCCATTGTGATTTTTAAAACCGGAACGAATTTTAGATGTTTTCAACAGCGTATAATTGTAAAGCAGAATTCTTTATTGTAATTTGATGATCATTAAGTTGCATTTGGTCTAAGAAAATGAGATATTTCAAGACTAGGGCGATTGCGCAGTAGTTAATTGCGACTGCGGCGCTACAGGGTGCAAGATTGATTCCCGGACGAATGTTATTTGTATGGCATGCAACTCATTTTTGTGGATCTGACTGTTTGTCTATGTGTTTTTTATATATAGTGCTACACATGGGCTTCCTCCATTCTAGGGAGTAATCGTCGTATTTTAACTAGCCAGTTAACGATTGCAGTTAACTTACAGCCTACATGGCATCCGTACCTCACGCATGTTATTTGTGTATTACCTTATATTTGTATACTATCATTTTTGCCAATTTTCTTTGTAAAATACTGCACGACATTAAAGAATATAAATATAAAAAATTGGAAAGTGTGTGTTGGGTTTCGCGTCTCGCTCGCAGATTAGGTATCTCCAACATTTTCAAAAGCTTATATACTCGTCGCCACAAAACAATCTTTATCTTGTGTTAAAACAACCAACGATATTACGCGAATATTAAAAGACTAAGAATATTAAAAGAAAATTTGTTAAAAAAGTAAGAATATTAAAAGAAAATTTGTTAAAAAAGTAAGAATATTAAAAGAAAATTAATTGAGTATAATATCTGGCACTGGAGTACGATATATACTCTTAACTTTTCCACATTGTTTGTTTTTCACTTAAAAAATCAAAGTTTGAAGTATACGCACTACACGCAAATAATCCATCAACTAAGCTTAACTGATAAAATAAAAATGCGGTTAATCTTATTTATTCATACTGTTAGTTATTCAATTCTATCTGTTATTACGTAAAGGGAAAACTTTGTATACCTTTTTAAACATATTACGGAGGAGTGTGGAATTTGACACACATAGTTAAAATTAATGGTCAGTGGTTTGATCACTGACTATTAATTTCAACTAAGTAACTGTTCATATCGCACTGAGTAGAGATTGTCGCTGAAGAATTTTCTCAAATAATAATAACTTATTAACAAATACTACTTAAATATGTAAATGTGTGTAAATATGTGTGATTTCAAATGTTTTAAAAAAGCATTTATTTTATATTTTGTATATTAGACATCTACACTTTATATACACACGTGCAGTTGAAAATAAAAAACATTTTGCTTAATATAAAAATATAAAAATGTAATAAATTACGGTCGAATGTAATTAGTATAAAAGACGTATCAAATAGCAAAATAAACTACTGATTTTTTATCTCGTTAAGTGAAAACTGGCGTAGTTATGAACTTGTAATTATTCAATAGAACAAACGGACAGAACGGAATTATAATTTAGGCCATTAAACAATATCGATAGTTAAAAAATTGAAAACTTTCCATCTACGTACGGTAGATTAAAATGAGTGGGTGCCTTTATATATAAGCTTATACTTGCGATAGTCTATCTTTTACGCAATTGATACCTTCTAATTACAGGAAATTCTTTTGCCGTGGGAGAGACCTGAGATCGGCAGTAAAATCTGCCAGTACTGTTAATTACGATTTTGATCCATTGGTCCGACAATGCAGTAAACATTTTCTTCGAAGAACCAAATACCTAAATAACGAGAACGCCATTTCACCGTACTGTATGTGACTTATGGGGCCTGCAATGCGTTATTTATTACAGTTATTACGTGCCTCGGGCATTCTCAAATTATAGAATAACAGGTCCGAAAAAGGAATACTCATTTTTTACATGGTCATGGTGCCTTAGGGAAAGCCGTCGAAGTATTCTTTCGTATAAAACATAAATTACAAAATTTTGCAATTTTACTCAAACCTTATTTATTACCACAAAGGAGAATGAGTTTGTCAATAATCAAAGGTTAAGAATAGGCCGGGTTAACATCAGAACCCCAGTTTCTTCCGTAGCCATTCTCCAAAGCATTCGAAAGGTTGACAATGTAAAACAGTTTAATTAAATGTGAAAAAATCAGTTTCACCACATGTGTGGTATTGCTATTGGTGTAATGATAATAAATCTTTATAAAATTTAAATATCGATGTCTATGGTTACAGCTTTTAATATTAATTTATAACGCCATTTACACACCACAAATTTATGAACGCACGTAAGGGAAAAATTCTTCGATACAACGTAGATACAAATAAAATGATATATTTAATATCAAGCGATGATTTATCACGCGCTCTGCAGACTAGAAAATATACTAGATGAAGAAGATAGAAGGCACGTTTTTTTGTTATAGAATAAGGTGACAAACGAGCACACAGTCCACCTGATGGTAAGTGTTGTGGCCCATAGAGAGAGACATTTATCTTCAATTAAGAATCAAAATGCAGATGCGTTGCCAGCACTGAGTTCTGAGATATAATGCCTTGTTTCCACTAAAAAGGGTCTCCGGTACTCTACACTGACCATACGCAACTCAGCAGCATAAAGCTGCTATTTTACGCTGGTATTCTGTGAGAGCGTGGTGCCACCCCGGTCGAGCCGACCCATTCGTGCTGCAACCACAATATAGCTGCAGGATGGCTCTACCACGTATAAATAAAAACATTTAGAACGCTTGTGAAGTCCGACATCTAGAACTACTCGTATATATATTTTCTGTTTCATAGCCCGCTCAGAACTTACTCTGGAGATGTCCAGCACAACAGTACCCTAAATACTGTTAGGAAGATATTTTATAATTTCTACAAGTACAATACTTCAAATACCTATACTTTAGTACTTTGTCAAGTAAATTGAAACCATCTTACTTTAGCTATTTTAGTTTATATTTTTAGGTATAAAGTTACAGTTAAACGTAATTCCTTTTTAACAAAAATAACATAAAGGCATATCCACATTGATGTTGCGTTACTCCAAGCAACACGACTTTTTGTATTTCCTTGAATACATTTGCCCGCTCCCAAAACTGACTTTAAGCTGATTTCATACATATTAAATTTAGTCAGTGGAACTGACGCAGCATGAAAGACAGGCGCAAGCGTGACTGACTTCGCGAAATGTCCGTCCGTCCGGCCATCGGTTACGCCTTTCCGAGCCTACCGAGTACCTACACCCACTTGTACCTTCCGCATGGAGTGAATGAAATTTCGTAATTTCAATGAATTTAATCGCTACTTGACTTGAAATTTTTGCGACGTGACGCTTGACGTGACTTGCTGACTGATGACTCTCAAGGACTATTTATTTAAAGGATTCCTTATAGTTAGAACTGGTGCCCTAGATTTGCCTTTATAAACTACTTTGCTTGCACTCTGAATCCAAAGTAAAGTGTTCTCTATCTAATCTTATAAAATTTTATTTTCAAACCTTATGAACGTCTACCATCTTTAAAAGAAATGAGCCTCACAATGTATGAGGCGAAAGAAACATCAATCATTTTACATTATACATTTTATATTGTTTTTTTTTTTTGGTAAAAGTTTTATACCTATAACATTTGGTTAAAGCCTGAAGCTGCATGATGATATAAAGATATTGAATGAGCCTCTTTTAAGTTCCCAGAAATAGCCGATGAAAGATAAAGTATTTTTAATAACATACACTTAACGCATGCTAGCCAGCAAATTGGTCTGTCACGTCAATGAGACTCGTTCACTGGACAACTGGCATCTTTTAATGCAATATACAATGACGAGATTGTAATAATCTCCTCCTGATCGAAATTTGGTCGCAGCGGCCAGTCTCTAGGGAGAGTAATCATTTATCACCACGACTGAGTGCGTAGGCATTGGTGCACTCTCTATTCCCTCACTCTCGTAGTCAGATGGGACGGCGATCCGCCTCGATCGAAAAGAGAGCAGGCTCATCAGAATCAGGTCTCCCTTACGACCATTAGACTCACGAGGCAGTCAATAATATAAGTATATGACATATAAATATATACTGCAAGTATACATTTATATGTTATGACATGTAACTATATAGTCAAAATACTGGACCATCTGATGGACTTTAAATCACTTCAGATTCGAAAAAGATTGTCTTGGAAGTACAGAAAAAGTATGGTTCTACTTTTAACGACACGGTTTGAAAAAATATTTGATTAACTAAGTAGTAAAAGTTAACAATTTTGTAACAGATTTTCACACGTACGTACATAAATGCAATAATATAAGGTATAGATAACAAAACTCTTTATATCGTTGTAAAATTCTTATATGACAACAGTACGCGTAAAAAAAATTAATTGAATGCTAAAACTCCAAAGTCTGACAACAATAGTATTTCGTAACACATTTGTTCGTTCATTATTCATTATAGCGAATTTTAAGTAGTGTTGAAAAATAGGCTCCCCCAAAGATAGGCCTAGGGGGGATATTTGCCGTAGCTGCCACGCTTGGCAGGCGGAGTGTTAACCGCAGTGTTTTTATTATTTATTTGTTATCAGGAATATGTTACTTCATATTTTTTACAGTATATATAGTTAAGAGTGAGGGTAGATTACTAATAAGCGATTAAACTAGCCCACTCGTACAAGAAGTATCGTAGCACTATTATTTATTCTCTGGCAGTATGTAGAACTGAGCAGATAACTAGCTCGGAGGAACTAGACAGCTAGGTCGTCATTCTGTTCATTCGTGGTAATACTTTTATAATATAGTACCAGCGAAGAAGGTGACGTTGCAGTGAGGTCGGCCTATGTTGCATCGTGATTGCTTATATGTTGCTGTTAGTTTGTATACATTATTTATTTTGGAATATATATTGTATTTACATTTAATGCATTCCAAGAATATTTTATAGTGTTAAATCTACTAACTAGTGTTCATTTATATAAATAGTTAAGAGTATTATCTAGCAATATTCTTGTATTCTTCCGCCGCGCCGGCCAATGGTAATAACATACACAACTTAATTTACATCTGTAATATATATATATATATATATATATATATATATATATATATATATATATATATATATATATATATATATATATATATATATATATATATATATATACATAATTTACGTGCGACGTTGCTTGTCCGCGATGGACTCCTAATACTTAACCGATTTTAATCAAATTTACACACCAAATTGTCAAACTTGAGAGATAGGATAGTTTTTTTTGCCCATGAGTGACCAATAATTTTTTTTGGAATTTAAGAATTTTTAATAGGACATGACAAAGAGTCGTCGAAAAGGGCAGTGGTGGTTATCAATATTGATTTAGAACGCAAGAATAACACTGAGGTATTAAAAATATTTCGTATTTTAAATCTTGAAACATCACTTGAATTAATGAGAACAAAACTTCATAACCGCAGGTTAAAATAAAACATTTTCCTTTTCATGATAGTCGCAAGCGTATGATAACTCTGCATAATGACCGGCTGCGCATTGCAACTCCACGATCTATTCTGTATAAGACTGACAAGGCTACCGGAATTACTGCCTCGCCTTGAAGGATCACTTAATAGCAGTAGCTGTCTACAAGACTACAATTGTAAGATACGTAATTATTTCCGTGCGGTCAGTCTTTCAGCATTTTTAAAAAAATACCATATGATTATTAATTTTGTATGAATCTATTATTAAAATATTTATAGAATATTTGCAAAAGTACAACTTTTATGAAAACAATTCAGTGAAAATAATTAAATACGATTGTTCGAATTATGTTTCAAAATGGCACATTCTTGAAATCTATCTATCCTGTAGTGGATTCAGAAGAAAGTTGCAGCTATAGAATGATACAAATGAAGAAAAATCGGAAGAAATATAATGGATGTATAAAAATTTATACATGTGCTGTGTGTTAGTGGCTTAAATAAATAACAAATCAGCTTATTTATTCCGTAGGTACTACTTATTTTAAACGATTTTTGATAAATATGAGTGCCTGATTATGCATGTAGAAAATTCTCATACTGGCGACAGTAAACATATTCAAAGGTGCGAGACATTTTCGAGGCTTATATTCAGCAGTAGTTTTTAGGGTTTGACAAACTAAAAGAACAAGATTAATCCTAGGATTATATGATTCTACTATTTGGAAAAATTAAATAAAAAATATCCAAGAATGAAGTAAATGAAAACAAATATATATAATAATGTGAGTGAAAGTATGAAGTTGTCGTTTTAATTGTGTGGTCACTGAATTAAAATTAAACCTGTGTGGTCAATAAAATAAAGAACTATAACTTATTAAGTTCAAAAATCTATGACATCTATTGTTTAACGTGCAATTATTTTTACGTTCAGTATTTGAGTTAAACATGGAGATCTCAAAAATTTGAGTGCCTAATTTTCGTATACGAGTGTCGACGTGGTTCCAACGCAGCAGAGAAAGCACAAAAGTTTAATGCTTCGTTTGAAGAGGATACGACTTTCAATCGCACTGTGTGGTTTATCCAAAACATTGATAGCTCAATGCACCAAATTGGATAAAAAACATCGAAAAATGGGTGACTAAGAAAGTGAAAATGGCATAATATAACTTATTTGTACATAAGGGCACTCGATGAAGCGATTTTAGACAGAAATGTACCGTGTGACGATCTAAAGTTTGTTCAATTTGTACGATAATCGAAAAAAAAACGCCATAAGTTGCTGAACACAGGTCAAATACTGACCTGGGTTCAGCCATTACGTAATGCCCTCAAGCGAAGGTCACCTATTGAAACATAGAATACTATAATTGTATGTATTATAGTATTCTATGCATTGAAAAATAATGGTAACTGTTTGGACATTTCATGGTGTAAATCAGTAAATCACCATAGCTTTTTAAGATCCGAGGTATAAACAACAGCAAATATCTATTGTGAAGAATTTCGAACAATTATAGATACTCTCATAGGAATATTCCTCCTTCATTACTCCATGATAACGCAAAACTGCATACTCAACAAACCGTTTTAACATTAAAGACATAGGCACAGTTAGAAACCATATATCTAGAGTCAACCGATTGGACTTGCTTGGTTGTAATAATGATGATGATTATGACGTCATTATTACAGCCATCACAACCACACTGCTGATATACTTAGACCACCTCCATAACTTACGGTCCTGAGTCACCTGCATCCATCGACTTCCTGCGTGTCTTACCTGGTGTCGTACCATCTGGGAGGTGGCCGCCCTACACTTCGTTTACCGGTACGAGGCCGTCACTCAAGAGCATTTATTCTCCGATTGTACTCGTACCTTTGAGGTATATGGTCGGCCGTTGCCACTTCAGCTTACTGAGCCTGTGGGCTATGTTTGTTTCTCTGGTTTTACTGCAAATGTCCTCATTAAGAAATCTGTCACGCAGAGAAACTCTATAGCTCGCTGAGTGACCTTGAGCTTCCTCAAAATGCCAGCAGTAAAAAGAACAAGTCACACTTCTCGACGGCTTTGACCTCTCGGTCGAAGTCGGACTTACCTAAAAAAAATAACAGCTTGCAACTTAATGTTGTTGTCTTAATGTTGTGAGTTAAAATTATTATTGCTTATAATCACTACGATTATTAAAACAAAATCTGGTGTAACCATCGCAATATTACCGTGGTATTTGAATGGTATCCGACGAAAATTACCAGCCAACCGCAATAAACGAAAACACTAAAACGTAATAATGATAATGATGAATGATGATGTTCTTTTACTCGCCTTGAGCGATAAATTATCTATATAAGATATTTTTTTGACTTTAGAAGATCTAAATTAAAGGCAAGGGTATAAATATATAAGTTATTGTACTAGAAGCAATTACGTAAATATTTGATGTTTTTGACTAATATTGTTTGTAGTGTTGTTAGTTTTTTTTTAGTTACTGGCTACTTTATTTTGTTGGTTCTTGCAAACAACTTCAAACAAATATTTGTTGCACCCCTGAGGACTAAGAGAAGAGGTCTGTACTTATTATTATATTACTATCTTTCTTACGTTTCAACTTTTGAGAAATAGGTAAGATAGTGTTAATGAAATGAAATATTTTTATTTTCTCTTCGTAAGGAATTGAAATTTGGTTTATTTTCTACTCAGACAGACGTATTAGGAATAAAAGCTTATTCTAGCTGGTAGGGTTACCAGCTAGAATGCCGGTTAATATGGTCCAGCCTTGTTTGCACAGATAGCTTTGTGATACGATAGCTTTGCATCGGTCGATCAAATATTAAAGGGTCAAAAGGGCGCTGCTTCACCGACACTCTTTTGACAGTTAGCATTATAGTAAATCAAAAAACTACACTACACCATAATAAAATCGACTAAAATCGATTTTATTATGGTGTAGTGTAGTTTTTTGATTTTTCGAAGTGTTTATAATTACTGCCAAGGCTTGTATTGTTTTTTTTTCTTAATATGTTAGTTATGGTTATGGTATACGAATTTCTGTTATTATCTCTGTCCTCTCGCTAATTTCGGTTTTATAGGGCGGAAAAGCTTAAGGTGACCATATTATCCTCACGTACCTTACATAGTATTCATTTCAACAAAAATAATAGTCCTAGTATATTATCATACAGTCCTATTATAATAATAATAATAGTCCTAGTATATTATTATCATACAGTCCTATTATAATAATAATAGTCCTAGTATATTATCATACAGTTCTATTATAATAATAATAGTCCTAGTATATTATTATACAGTCCTATTCTCCGTTGATAGTGCCAAGAACACTGGCTACGCTACTTAGCTAAATGGCTATACTTAGCTTTTGACTGAGGAAAAATTTTCCTATCACCACTTGTCTCCGGCGGCGACGTCTAATCGCGGATACATTTTCTATAGTAACTTATATTTTTACAAAACTTGTGGTACTACAATATGTACTGCGCAGTTGACTACATGTTCATAGTTTAAATCATCAGCTCAAAGACCATCATCCATCATAAACCAGTGTACACAAATCATTTATCCTTCTAACATCAACTCCTATTCTGCAATAAATCACATTACACTTACTGTCTTCCCTCGAAGCATAAAATAAACTTTCCATCCTTTATAGCAAATTTAGCGCAAACAAATCAATCAACATCCGTTGCGACATGGTGACGTATTTTACGGCGGAGTTATCATAGAAATAATCGCAGCCTATTTGTTAACGTGGCGTGTTACAAAAGTGCTCACGCATCGCCACACGTGCGATCATCTTTGTGCTAACGACCATTTTATTAAGGACCCACTTGCCTTGATATTGTGGATCAAAACGGCTTTCAAAGGCGCTAGTGCGGACCAAGATGATTTGGTCGAGTTTGTTTTGTATACAGGCGGCAGAATCTAATTCTCGGGCGGCACAACGCGTCACGACTCATCAGTGGGGTCTGAGTTGGAGGCAGGTTGCACACGACCGCGCATAAATTATTGAGACGCTCCCGGCAAATATAGCCTTGCATACCTTAGCAGCCTTCTCCTATGAACCTTTGATACAGGTAAAGGGTCTGGTGCTGTAAATATTTCATTCAAATTTTAATTAAATATGCTTGACTCGAATCCACATGATACTATTAAAATATTTGTTTTTAACAATATTAGGTATCTCATATATCTTTTTACCATTTGAACCGCCTTAACATCTACTCATATATAGTACTCATGAGTAATACGCATGTGTATTTTGGTTTTTAATCGAGGACAGTTAAAGTGCTCGTTTGTTTCTATAAAAAAAAAGAACTTCTTTTTGGTATAATAGCTGTACTTCTTGATGTCACTCGTCACATAAATTACTTTTCTCCCGATACGTCTTTGATGTATTTATTAGTAATTAGTTTTTATGTAATGTGCTATATTTCACAGAAGAGGATTTTTATAAAATTTATAACTCGTACATCATATATTGTTGCTTCTTCCACCACATTAATTAAAAGTCATACATTAATTATTAAGTTTGGCTTAAGCATAACTTAAAGCGTTGTTCGAATCGAATCGTCGAAGTGTCGAATGAAAATTTTCCGCCACCGTGTAATGGCGGTGTAAAATACCCACTACCACTACTACACACTACATAAAAATACAAACGAATACTGTGTGCAAATATCCCTACTATGAGACAATCAATGGAGGAGGCCTAAGTTCAACAGTGGACTTTAATAGACTGTAACCGTAACAGTTTTTAAAAGTAGTTTTCTTCCTAGCACAACTTCCTTGTGGAATCGACTACCAACAGAGATTTACTTATTTTAGACTTAGAGATCTTCAAGAAAAGAGCCTACTCCTTTTTAAAAGACCGGCAACGCATCTGCAATTGCCCTGGTGTAGCAGTTGCACTTGGGCGGCGGTAATCACTTACCATCAGGTGAGCTGTATGCCCGTTTGCCCCCTCTCTTATTTAAAGAAAACTAAAATTTTTATTTAATTTTTATTAAGAAAAAGCACTTTATAATCAACATCAACAAATAACCACTAACGTTGTTTCTTACTCGGCCATTGTTCCTGTATCCATTCCGCATGTGAATCGGCTACCTCGTAAATAAATAAAGTAAAGTCGTGTTGCGTTTGTGTGGGTGTAGATAAAGCGCATCTAACAGCGGCATCGGCGCGCGGTAGAGAAGCGAGCCGCGCGACCGCGACGACCTCGCCGCGACCGCACGCCTCTGCTTCAGCCTCCACTATTCGCTCCGCGTACAATCGCGGTGATCAGTGCTTTGAGATATTTTATTTTACGATTATTCGTAATTTTTATTTTATTTCACCGCGGCTCCACATTATCGCCGTGAAGCTCCGTAAACAGGCGTGAACGTGAATATGGATGGTTTTCGCGGGACTCACGCGCGTTCACACCTATTCCCTGATCAGAGTCGGTATTTTGTCCCGCGACAAAGTGTTCACGCACCCTTCGCGCGGCGTTCACGCGTACACATCTACATTCACGGCACCGTGCCAGTCCGTTTCGGACTACAAAGGCGTAAAAGGCGTGATTTTATGTGATTTTAGTCATATGTTTTTATTTTGTTATGTTTTAATTTATTGTTTTGGACGTCTAAATGGTAATATGTTGCCACAACAAATAAAGTTATTGCAGCAGCAGCTTTTAAGTCCGTTTCGCGGCGAGTTTCACGAACGATTGTGAGCATCGTGTGAATGTGGGGGGCATAAGTGCCGTGAATTCATCGCGTGAATTCGCGCGTAATTTCACGGTGATAATGTGGAGCCACCATTATAGTATTTGGGTAAAAAACACAGTCAGTCACATATAATTACAGACAGTGATGATATGTAAGACATAATATACAATAGATCTACAGTACGTCTACATAATATACAATATGTCTTCGATTAAGAAACAAAATGCAGATGCGTTGTAACCTTTGAGAACTAAGGTTTGGTTAAGGCCTAAGGAATGCTTCGTTTCCAGTAAAAGTGACATCATTACAAGTGTACGTATAATATGTCATTGTATATTTCTGCTAGACGAAGTGAAGTTTGGTTCATCTGGCTATGTGGTACGTTAATTCAATTAAATTCTAAAGAAATATTATTTATAGCGTATAGTACGACTGAGTTAACACTCCTGAAAACTAAGATAGGACAGCTTATTTAAAAAATGGGTATTACAAAACTACTGTTTAATACTTACATATGTACTTTGAAGAACTGTTTGCCGGAGGTGAAAATAGATTCTCTAGATGTCAATCTACTCGGTGTACTTATAGTAAAGTAGAACTTTAACTAGATAGAGCATACCAAAAAAGAAAAGCTACTTCTGTGTCAACCGTGAATTGAAACCAATTTTGAACAATTATGGCGTATTTCTCTTTCATTTTTTTGTAACAATTTTCATGTTTTGCACTTGTGACAATCTAGAATACCAACGCATTGTTGACTCTACTCACTTTTGTACAATTATATTATTCTTAAAACCATAAACAGACTTCAGTTATATTCGGATCTGGTTGTTACATCGGGATGCTGTGAATGTACACTTATACTTTTTTAAATATTAGAAAAATCGATTAACTTACTTAGGGGTACTGTGTTATTATAAGACGAAGGTTATGGTTTTTGAAAGAGAAGAAAGTAAGACGATATGTGAAATAAGAATAGAAGGGGAGTTGATCGAGCAAGTAGATGAGTTTGTATATTTGGGTTGCGTATTTATCAGGGTTGGGAGATATGATAAGGATATAGAACGACGAGTGAAAGCGGGAAATAGAGTAAATGGGGCCCTGCACTCTATTGCGAAGAGTCAAAATGTGTCGAAAAAGGCACTTATGGCAATTCACAATGCTGTGTTGGTCCCTACTTTAACGTATGGTAATTAACGTACGTAACGTATGGGAATTGGAATCTGAATGACGGTGAGAAATTCTGTGATAAGAGTGTGGTTTGCAAGATGATGTTGTGACCAGGATTAAGAAAGGAACGCTTCGGTGGTTTGGTCATATGGAAAGAATGAATGAGGAAGGAGTGAAAAAGAAAATTTATGTTGCAGAAGTGAATGGCAGAGTCGGAAAGGGACGTCCTAGGCGAAAATTTATCGACCAAATTGGCGATTTATTGAAAACGGGCCAAATTAGGAGTACCCTTAACCGACGAGCATGTATGAGTAGGTATATGGATGTGAAGGAGGCGAGTGAGGTGTGTGTTGTTCCATGTGTGGATCGTGCCAAATGGAAGTCTGTAGTCTCTGCCTACTCCTCTGGGTGACAGGCGTGAGTGTTTATGTTTTTTTATGTTATTGTATGTATTTTCTTTGATGGTATTACGTGATAGAGCCAAATGGCAGAGTAATACTGCTGTGTTCTGCATAGTGAAAGTAGTCGACCAAAGATCTATTTACTATGATGTGAGTGACAAAGGATCTGCATTATGATTCAATCGATGACAGATATAGATGTCTATGGGATTTAGCATCCACTTGCTATAAGCTGGACTGTGTGCTCATTTGTCAACCTATTTCGACAAGAACGTATATTTAAAAAAATCGGGGCTTAACTGTGTTGTGGACACGCCCGTGTGTTTTACGCGAATATCTGCTGCATAACGACCACAAAATGGCGGCGCTCCTCGTTCCGCGCGCGTGATGCGTCGCAGTCCACACTCAACGTAACAAGTTAAATTAATAAAAACTCTTTGATCTTTCAGCTATCGAGTGGTGTAATTTAAATTTTTAATTGATATTCTCTTTTTAGAAGTCGTTTAAAATATATATGAAATGTAACGGAGACACTTGTGTGCCGGAGGGTCGGGTCGCGCGCTGGGCGCGGGCGGCGCGTGGCTGGGAACCGACGGCACGCGCGCGTTCTCACGGCCCCTCTGACCCGTCCCTCCCGCGCCCTCTCGCGTGCCGCCTCCACAGGCTTCACAGCCTCTCTCACCTCGTGGGCCTTCCGTATACGAATGCCATTTGCAAAATTGAACAATTGATGTTACTTAATTATTTTAACACAAGTGTGAGTGGGTAAAGATCTAGGGTCTTATCACCACTTGGAGGAATTTAGTCAAGCAAAAAACAATGCGCAAATTTTTTTCTTTTCCTGCTATCTCGTGAACAAGGCTCTGGTGGCCATCATGGTAGCGGTAAATTCATCTAAAAACAATAAAAGAGTGCACCCGGACTGACACATTCTTGGAAAATCTCCAGCGGTCAACTTAAGAAGGAAGATTATGTGATTACATTATCATGACCAGGGTCGTCTAAAAAAATTCAGGAATCTTAGAGCATTCAATATTTTGGGGGTCATAAGTAAAAAAATATTACATTTTGGATATATATTATATTTTATTAAAGAATGTGATCGGGGAGGTTTTGTGTTCTTCTGCGACGGTTCTTGCAGAACTTAACTAGAACAGTTTTCAGCGTTTTATAATTATTGTAGGAAGGTATACTACTCGTATATACGTCTCTCACTACTGGGCACAGGCGTCCCCTTATTTCTGAAAGGCTTATGAGGCAATTGTTTCGCTGCGGTGCTCTAGTGCGTGATGGCGGATTTCACAAGTCTTCGAATATCCTAAGATTAATATAAGATATAAGTTATAGGATAATAATGCAATAACACACTGTATGATGTAATTTTTTGAGTGTGTCACCTTAACAATACTGGATTAATTCTGGATATTATCTTATTAAAATAAAACTAAACCATAATATATTAATACTAATAACGATGGTATTAAAATATGATAAAAAATTAACACGAAGAATAAAGCAAGGGCAGCATGTTATTAAATAAATATGTTACCTTTTTCGTCTCAGCAACGGTAGCGGTCAGTTTACCTGAATTCTAAATCAAGCGATCCCAATCGATTTCGTTTTGACCACTTTTGTGTTATATTTTTTGGTTGTTTTGTGATTTTTTTTCTTCGGACAATAAAAGTTATTCATTGCTATTGGCACAACCCTTTAACCTTTCCTCAATATCAGTTTTTGAATCTATGTTTCATCATCATCAAATCATCAGTAGTATATGTGAAATATTTTTTTTGGAATAAAATGCCCTGTGGTGCAAATATTCATGGGCTAC
The DNA here is from genome assembly GCA_036936625.1 of Parnassius smintheus behrii. NCBI lineage: Eukaryota > Metazoa > Arthropoda > Insecta > Lepidoptera > Papilionidae > Parnassius > Parnassius smintheus. The sequence continues at coordinate 20,758,513 of JAUPFT010000010.1, read as the reverse complement.
AGCGATCACTTACCATTAGGTGAGCCGTACGATTATTTACCTAACCTTTTTTGAGTAAATAAAATGCCCTTATTGTTTTTAAGCAGGAATTATGATAACGATGATAATAATTGGTAGAGCCATGCTGCAGTTATATTAGTAGTATAGTTGTAGCACGAATGGGTCGGCTCGACCGGGGAAGGACCACGTCTCACAGAATACCAGCGTGAAATAGTAGCTTAATGCTGCTGTGTTTCGTATGGTGAGTGTAGAGGACCGGAGACCCTTTTTACTGGAAACTAGGCATCCCATCTTAGTCCTCATGTGTGACAACGCATTTGCATTTTGATTTGTAATCGAGGATAGATGTAGATGTCTATGGGCCACAGCAACCACTTACTATCAGGTGGACTCTCGTTTGTCACCCTATCCTATAAAAAATGAAAACGGCTTTGCACGGGTGATTTCTGGATCTCGGCAATGATATCACCTAACGGGTGCTACTGTAAATCTAAATCATCCAGGGATACACTCAAATAAGGATAAAAATACATCAAAATCGGTCCGCCCTTTTAGGAGGAATTATATTCAAAAATATATTTATTAATAATTTAGTATTGGAGTTACAGCTAAAGTCAATTGTCGAACAAAGTCACCATCATCACATCCCATCACAAATCCACTGCTGAACATAGGCCTCCCACAAATCACGGAAAACTAGCTATGTGATTAATATTAAGTCATGTAAAAGATAGCATTTTTCGAGCGTTACTGTATCTAAACTATTTTATTCATTATTTAAATGAATGATATTCAATACTCGTCATTTATCTCCTTGAACATTGTTGTTAAGTTTCAACGGATTCCGTCGTTTCAAGCCTACGCTTAGAATTTAGCATTTAAACTGAAATTGAGACTGATTTTAAAGTCTATGTCGTTAGACACGAAATAAATGTTTGCAGTTTCTGCTGCATTTAAACAAGACTTAGCGTGGGAATGGGGATTAAACCTTTAAGCTTTCACCGGCACCGTAAATTCCATAACAATTTATGTGCTGCTCGGAGCACATTTTCTTTCGGTACTAATTTTAGAATAAGAAATTTACTCTAAATTAACCTATTTATTAAATTATAAACTTTAGATTTAACGTATACGATTAACTTTAAACTTTAAAACCTTTAATTATATGAAATAAATATTTCGATTAAAATCGAAATTCGAAATGAAAATATATAAAAACATTTATTATTTCATACCTACATGTTTTTTTTATATATATTTACATTTCTATGTTAATGTAGAATAAATTTAATTGTACTTGAAAAGTTACACCACGGTGGCACGTGGTAGTGGTTGTTTATATTTTAGGCAGTATGACGGATACTTAAACTGTGTGGTGATGAATAAAATATTTACAATTTTTTATTAATTTAAATCCTGGTGAAGACCAGCATTCAGCCTCTCGAAACATTTAAGTCGATATTAAAGTAATTGTAACTAAAATATAATGAAATAAAAATATGAATTCCATCGCTCACAGACAAGAAATAATATATAGAATATTCGTCGTAAACTGAGAACAATAACAGCTTTAGTTATGGTTCTGAGATCATAAATGATAGCGCAGTGAGTTTTGATCGCTTCCGTTCAGAAAATTTTGAGCCCAACAACTAGCCTCGTGGACGATTGAAGGTTAAAGTGCATAATGACGAGTTGAAAGCTATATTGGAATTTGGAAGTAGAAGAACAAGCAAACTGACGGGGATTTACCATATTTCTAAAATTATCATTAAATGAGATTCTAAATCGATCTAATCTGATGATTGTAACTTGTTATAAAAAGTAAACCATCGAAATTGGAAACGTTTGTCGCATTACTTGCACTTTGTAGAGACAGTCCAATTATGGCCTAAACAAAAGAATCCTCTTGTGGATGTAAGGTGGATCTATGTGTCAGCATTACTTATTACACCTTTATGAGAGCTTACACAACTCTATACTACTATACTCTACACTCAAAACTAACTACACTACACCATACTAAAATCGACTGAAATATTTACTCGACGTCGATAAAGCAGCGCCCTTTCGACCCTTTTTTAATTGATTGACTGACGAACAAGTATCGTATCACGTAACTATCTATGCAAACAAGGCTGCAGTTTCTACGTAATAAGAAAGTGACCATGTTAACCGGATGACCATATTATCCTCACGTACTATACTATTGATATTACAAAATAATAAAATTATCATCAGTGTCAAGCCGAAGATCGGGCTAAACGGAGCGTCTTTGGAGGGAATTTTGCCCAGCAGGAAACTGCCACAAACTGATGATGATAATGATGATAGTAATGCAAGGAAATGCGTCCGCTTGCTAAGTATTTAAAACCAAGAATGTTATTGAACAGCTCTTTATCAAATAGGACACATTCAAATTAATAATGTTTAGGTATCGATTCATTTAGTTAATTTTTTTGTGTATCAAGAAGTTCTCTGTAGCAGTATTTGAACGATGATTATGTAGTATCTTTATAATAACCGGGAATTGCCCACTTTTTATACGCTCATTTTGCGAACATTCAATCTTTTCCGTTCGAAAAGAATGTTCCCTAGTTTCTCACGCCAGCCCCAGGTGCACGTTGTTCGGGTAATGGTTACACGCTGTACCTTATTGAGCGTCATCTTACACAACAACTTACATTTTTTTGAAATGTCTTGTGGATGCTTTAAAATGTATATAACAAACCTCTGGGAAATCGGATTCTTCATTCGCTATTGCGCTTCTCAGTTTATTGGTAACGGTAATTATTAATATTTATTAATCATAGAGCCATTAATGTTAATCATGTTTATTGTTCGGTTATTTAGCGTACAATTTAACAATAAAATAACTCAGTTTATTAGGGTGATTAATAAAAAATGAGTGGTAATACTTATGTATGCACATTATAAGTGTAGTTAACACTTATGTTTAATTTGAGTACTCACACATAATTTATATACCTACCTAATAAAATTAAGGCTTAACTGAGAAAAAAACGCGACAGTCTTCTTCTAGCGACGTAAAAGATACTTTCACCCGTATCCCGTTTCATTTCGTAATTTAATAAAATTGGACTATAAAAAATACCCAAAAACCTTATGCCTTCCGATTTGTTGCAGTATGTTTTACCATCTCGTTTACGCCAGGCGCTATTCTGGCTGGGCAGCGGCGACAAAGGTTTGAGACGTCTGGTACTGCGATGGGAAAAGACCACACTCTCACAGAATTCCAGAGTAAAATAGCAACTTAATACTACTATGTTTCTTGTGATGAGTGAGAGAACTGAAGACCTTTTTTGCTGAAAACGAGGTGACGTCGTTTTTTACCTTTATTCTATAAAAAAGAGATTGTAATTGTATTGTAAAGATAATAAAACATACATATTATTATGTTTGTCATCAAAAATTTTATAATGTTGCCAAAGAATAACGGTTCCCTTTTCAAAAGTCTGTGGAATGTTTTCAAAGCACGTAACGTTTTAGAGTAACGCTACAGCTCACAGAAATCTAAATAATAAGGCATTTAGCACGAATGCGTCGACCTAAGATAGGAGCTCGGTAAAATAGCAGCTTAATGCTGCTGAATTTGAATCTGTCGATTGAAGTCTCGCGGTCGAAGTTGGACTTATCTAGTCGGACTATTTGTCCCAAGTAACTCGTCAAAAACTTCGAGCTTAGTGCTCTCAACAAATACCGGCACAGGTGTGACATGGACGTTACACATGATCTTGTTTTGTCCATGTTCATCTTACGACCTATCCGTTGAGAGACACTATTGAGGTCTTCGAGCATACTGCTTAGATCCTCCGGCGATTCTATCATAGGGAGTAGGGACTATATCGTCGGCAAATCGAAGGTGAGTGATATACTCGCCATTGATGTTAATACCGTATTCTTTTTAGTCCATTCGCTTGAAAAACGTCTTCCAATGCAGCGGTGAAAAGTTTCGGGGATACAACGTCACCCTATGTAACACCTCTCTGCAGTTGGATAGGTTTTGTACTCTGGTTCTGTACTCGTATAGCCATCGTAGCCCTACTGTACAAACACTTCAGCACTTCGATATACCGTCCAAATTTCGACGGAATTAAAGGCTTTCTCAATGTCTTCTGTACAATTTGCCGAAAGGTATGGATGTGGTCTATGGTAGGTACTAAAGCCCTTTCGGAAATCGGTTTGTTCGGTTATATATTTTACAGTTGTATAGGTTAGACTATTTATTACGTTTGAATATTTCTTTGACTATATATTATATAGGTAGGTACTTTAGCTTTCTTCTACATACTCAGATTGGATTGGCATATATGAAAGTTTGTTTGTACTTGTAAATTTAACTAATAAAAAATGCCCAAGGAGTGAATATTCAAGCAAACATTCATACCGTTTTAATAATGTATTCACTTACAGCTCTTGTCCCGTGTGTAAAGGCGCACCGGCCAGCCATTAATTGCATAACAATAATCCGACCGCATCGTCGCAGGACTTATCTAGGATGAAGTGCGCGCACGCATGCGACGTGATTGTTTGCATATACAGAGTACCTTTGTCACAGACACTCATTGATATGTTTTTATTAAAGTTCATATTTAGAATCATTGTCACTTATTTTCTCGTTATGTTACTCGGTTATAGCTATAACAAGCTCTGATATATATTTTTTGAATATCAATACAAAAAGCAATTCAGTTTAAAAACTCATCAAATCATTTTTTTAAATGATTAAAGATTTTTGAGTCAATAGTGTTATAAAACTACGTATGGTATAACTTGTAAAGAAAAGAGCATGATAATTTTTACGACATTTGACAGCTGGCGCAATTAAACATCATCTCATTAATGGCCAGGCCTAAAACATTCAAGAATATTTATTGGTATCCACATCTAAGGGGCTCAGTAGTGCAATCACTAATCCATTTGCCTATGGTGACAAATTATATTGTAATAATCAAATAAAGACTTATGACCCCACAATTTTGCTAGCTTTTGACTGTGACAGTAACATTGAAAAGAACGCAACCACCGTTTATCATTTAGATCAATAAAAAGAACGACAATCAAGGCTGTTTACGTAGTAAATGGTAAGTTGTTTAAAAAGAAGAGATTATTTGCAATGCTATTCATTTAACGAAGGTAAAGATGCTTTTTTTATAGTGTTACGCGCTCCAGTCGACGACACAACTAGCGCCATCTAGTGTCAGGAACGAGAGCAAGGGGAGCGTTGCAGTTTATGACATCACAGATCTCTCAACCGACAGCGCCACCCGAAGAACTAAGTTTCTAGAAAATCTATACTCGAACTCTCGGTACCTTGTGCGTGTTTACTTGAACATTCCGGATATTTTGCTAATTTAAATAAATAGGTGGCGCAAGATGCGATCGGACAGAATTTAACTCGGCGACACAAGCGAAGCTTCGGAGCGGAATTAAGTGAATTAGTGTGTTTAATTATTAGTGTTTTTAACTTTAATTTGTGTAAAGTAAATTAAAGTGTTAATTTAGGTAATTCTATCGGCAATTTTTATTGTCACGAACCTCAAGCTCGTAACAATTGGTGTCAGAAGTGGGATAAATAATGCCGATTTTACCTAAGGAGGAAACGGAGGGTGTCCGTACCCGAAGTCAACGCCAGCAGTAGACGGACCAGAGGAGATTTGGTGGTGCAACGCCGCAGATGTCTGAGGGCCAGCCGCCGGCCACGGAAGCCGGTCCGTCAGCAGCTTCTACGTCTGTGGCACCTGACTTAGGTGCTCTGATGGTGATGCTGCAGGAGCAGGCTCGTCGACAGGAGGAGCAGGCTCGTCGACAGGAGGAGCAGGCTCGTCGACAGGAGGAGCAGGCTCGCCGACAGGAGGAACAGGTCCGTCGGTTGGAAGAGCAGCTGCGGGGCGGACAGGATGAACAGAGCCGCTGACAGGAGGAACAGGTCCGTCGGTTGGAAGAACAGCTGCGGGGCGGACAGGACGAACAGAGCCGCCGACAGGAGGAACAGGCCCGTCGGTCGGAAGAGCAGATGCTCCTCATTAAGGACCTTCATGCTACCTTTAGGAAAGAGATAAAGGAGGTGAAGGATAGGGTTGCTCAACATGACAACCGCCTGTCGGAAGCTGAAACCCAAATCAAGGAAGCTAAAACCCAAATCGACCAAGTGAACAATCGGGTTGATTACGTGGTGGCTGACGTGAAGAAAACGCTGGACGACCTCAAACTGGGTGATGGAACTACAGCTGCCGTAGTAGCTACTACACCTTCGCTACGTGGGTTCAAAGTGCCACCGTTCGACGGAACTTCTTCCTGGTCAGCCTACAAAATCCAGTTCGAGGCTGTTATGAAGGCGAACGGCTGGAATAAAAATCAGGCCATGACTGCTCTCACACTAGGCCTGCGTGACCAGGCCTTAACAGTTCTGGAAGCTCTCGGTGAGGAATTGACTTATGAGCAACTCCTTGAGGCATTGGAGGCGAGATATGGCGACGCTCACCTGGAACACGTCTTTCGTGCGCAGCTTAAAGATCGTGTGCAGCGCATCAACGAAAACCTGCAGCAGTGGGCTCTAGAAGTGGAGAAGCTGGTGCCAAAAGCATACCGGTCTGTACCTGCGCTCATTGAAGGGAACCTGGTGCAGACATTCATCGACGGCATCCGCGACCTGGAAGTCAGAGCTGCTGTGAGGCTCGGGCACCACGAGACGCTTAAGGACGCCTTGGCCCATGCACTGGAAGTGGAAGCCGTGCGGCAGGATCATCGTTCCCATCGCGTCAGGGAGGTTGCAGCAGCTACAGTTCGCGACCGCAACAAAGGATACAGCCCAAGGTGCTATGGCTGTGGGGAAAAGGGCCATCTTCGATCCAGCTGCCCTAAGCGAACCCTAGAAAGGGAAGGTGAACGATCTCAGGAGGGTAGTGCGGCCAACAGCACCGCCCAGCAGCAGCAGGGAAACGATTAAAAGCCAGAACTGCGGGGCGGGTGCTGGCTGATGTTAAAAAAGCCCCAAGGATCTCGATCTCACAAACCCATGATGGGAACAGTCTAATCATCAAGGGTGAGGTCAACGGAATGCCGTGTAAACTGACCATAGACACTGGAGCCTCTCGTACGGTTGTTAGTTCCCAACTTATAAGTCAGTTCCTTGGGGACTTCGCATACAACCGAGAACGCATTAATTTGGTAACAGCCACAGGTCAGCGTATACCCGTCCGTGGAGAGAAGGAGATGGAGTTGAAGCTAGGCAACGTGATCTACCTGCATAATGTCATCGTGGCTGATATAATGGACGACTGCATCCTAGGCCTAGACTTTATGAGGAATAATTGTTGTGAGATCGACGTTAAGCAAAGGTGTTTTGAAATGTGGACAGGAGGAACTTTTTATGGAAGGTGCGTTACCAGGGAACGTGTACAGCATTAAGAAGATTGTTCTTCCGCCGAGATCGGAAACGATTGTTCCGGTTAGTCTTCCCCGAAACGCTGGGCAAGCTCACCGTTGTGTACTTGTGGAAAGGGTAAACAATGACCTTCCATGGAAAGTAGCTCGAACCTTGGTCAGGACCACTGACATCTCAGGAGTACGTGTGCTGAACCTTTGCGACCGGGACCAGATTATAGAAAAAGGCACATTAATTGGTACTTGTGAGGAAGTGGATTGGTTACGTCTGTGCCAATATATATCGAGTGGGACCCCCAGCAAGGATGCAGAAACGAGAGTGACCACACTTTTAGAAGACTGTCGCAGTGTTCTGTCCCCGAACGAATTGGTCAAGGCGAAGAAGTTGTTACTCGAGTACGCCGATGTATTCTCATCAAACGATGCTGACATAGGAAAGACTGGTTTAGTTCAACACAAAATAAACACAGGTGAAGAGTTGCCTATCCGTCAGCGGCCAAGACGATTGCCGGTAGCACGTGAAAAGGAAGTGGAAACCATGATTGAAGGAATGGTGAAGGATGGTGTTATTGAACCTTCCTCTAGTCCATGGTGTTCGCCAGTGGTGCTGGTGAAAAAGAAGGATGGCAGCATGCGGTTCTGTGTTGACTACCGCCGTCTGAACGACGTTACAAAGAAGGACAGCTATCCCTTGCCAAGAATTGATGACACGCTGGACATGCTTACAGGAGTAAAATGGTTTAGCACGCTGGATCTAAAAAGTGGCTACTGGCAAGTTGAAATTGACCCTAAGGACAAGGAGAAAACTGCGTTCTCGACGGGAAAGGGTCTGTGGCAATTCAAAGTAATGCCGTTTGGGTTGTGCAATGCTCCAGCAACGTTTGAAAGGCTGATGGAACTTGTACTTACCGGGCTAATTGGCGATGCCTGTCTGGTCTACTTGGATGACATCATCATCGTGGGCCGTACGTTTGAGGAACACCTTCAAAACCTGGAACGCGTGCTCATGAAGATTCAGAGTGCCAACCTCAAGTTGAGCCCGAAGAAATGTTCACTATTCCAACGGCAAGTTAACTTTTTGGGGTTTGTAGTATCGGAAGAAGGTATCCGCACAGATCCAGAGAAAATCGCCGCTGTCAAGGATTGGCCGGTTCCAAAAGACAAGACGCAGGTTAGAGCATTTTTGGGTTTGTGCTCCTATTACCGGCGATTCGTGAAGAACTTTGCAGATATAGCCAAACCTCTGCACAAGCTAACCGAGGAGAAGCGACATTTCTGCTAGGATGAAAGTTGCAATATCGCATTCCAGGAGCTCAAGGACCGTCTGTGCAAAACACCTATTTTGGGATACCCTGATGCAAGCAAAGAATTTATAGTTGACACAGACGCAAGTGATATAGGACTTGGCGGTGTGCTGTCTCAACGGAGTGGTGACCAAGAGGTCGTGATAGCGTACTACAGCAAGTCGTTGTCAAAACCGGAAAGGAACTATTGTGTCACAAGACGCGAACTGCTCGCTGTGGTAAAGTCGTTGCAGCATTTTAGCAAATATCTTCTGGGACGGAAGTTTCACTTACGAACTGACCATGCTGCACTAAAATGGCTATTGCAGTTTAAAAACCCAGAAGGACAAGTTGCGAGGTGGATTGAACTACTGCAGGAATACGACTTTGAGATCGAACATCGCAGCGGGAAATCTCATGGCAACGCAAATGCATTGTCAAGAAGACCTTGTCCTGAAGACTGCAAACATTGTACTAGGCAAGAGAGTAAGGAAGTGGTATCCGTGAGGATGCTCAGGGCAGACCACCTCAGCAACGAGTGGAAGGACAGCTTACTACATGCACAGCAGGAAGATCCGGACATCAAGCCGATTCTGGAATGGATAAAAGCCAGTGCTCCCAAGCCCAAGTGGAGTGACGTCTCAGCGATGAGTTCGACCACTAAAAGCTATTGGGCCCAGTGGGACAACTTGCTGCTTCAGGATGGAGTTCTGTGTCGTAAATGGGAAAACGTTCGGGGAGACAGCTGTCATTTGCAAATGGTTGTCCCTAAAGCTAAAGTACCGGATGTTCTACAGCTGTACCATAATGATTGCTCAGGAGGCCATCTGGGAGTTAAACGAACTCTACTGAAGATCCGAGAACGGTTTTACTGGGTCCACTGTCGAAACGATGTCGAGGACTGGTGTCGCAAATGTACAAGTTGTGCGGCTGTAAAGGGACCTCAGAGTCGTAGTAGAGGTGCATTGAAGTTGTACAATGTGGGTGCACCATGGGAGAGAATAGCCATTGACGTGGCGGGGCCGTTTCCGGAGAGTGAAAGCGGTAACAAGTATTTCATGGTTGTGATGGATTACTTCACTAAGTGGCCAGAAGTCTTCGCCATTCCAAATCAAGAAGCTTCAACAGTTGCAGATAAACTAGTTCATGAAGTCTTCTGTCGTTTTGGAGTACCTTTAGAGATTCACAGCGATCAAGGAAGGAATTTTGAGTCTCAAATATTCCAGGAAACTTGCCGAGTTATGGGTACTCATAAAACAAGAACGACTTCTTATCACCCGCAATCTGATGGAATGGTGGAACGATTTAATCAGACATTGGAGAGGTACCTAGCAAAAGTTGTAGACAATCGGCAACGAGATTGGGACAAGCACATACAACCGTTTTTGTTGTCATATCGAAGTTCTGTTCACGAAAGTACAGCAGTGACACCAGCTTTCGCAAACTTTGGAAGAGAATTACGGCTGCCTGCGGACCTGATCACCGGGATACCACCTGATGCCCCACGCAGTATAACCGATTATGCAAATGACTTGCGGAACAAAATGAATGACATTTATGAGCACGTCAGACAATCGGGCCAGCAAATGTGTGAGAAAATGAAAACCCGGTACGACCGCAAAATGAACAATAAAGGGTTCAACGAAGGTTCATTAGTGTGGTTGCACAATCCAGTCCGCAGCAAAGGGAAATCTCCTAAGCTTCAAGCTAAATGGGACGGCCCGTACCGGATTGTAACCAGGATCAACGATGTGACCTACCGGATACAGAAAGGCGCAAGAGGGACTCCTAAGATCGTCCATGTGGATCGCTTGGCGCGTTATTATGGGACCGATAATGCTCGGGACGAGCATGTCTTAGGAGGGGGCAGTGTTACGCGCTCCAGTCGACGACACAACTAGCGCCATCTAGTGTCAGGAACGAGAGCGAGGGGAGCGTTGCAGTTTATGACATCACAGATCTCTCAACCGACAGCGCCACCCGAAGAACTAAGTTTCTAGAAAATCTATACTCGAACTCTCGGTACCTTGCGCGTGTTTACTTGAACATTCCGGATATTTTGCTAATTTAAATAAATAGGTGGCGCAAGATGCGATCGGACAGAATTTAACTCGGCGACACAAGCGAAGCTTTGGAGCGGAATTAAGTGAATTAGTGTGTTTAATTATTAGTGTTTTTAACTTTAATTTGTGTAAAGTAAATTAAAGTGTTAATTTAGGTAATTCTATCCGCAATTTTTATTGTCACGTACCTCAAGCTCGTAACAATAGCATAGGATGACAAACGAGCACACAGTCCACCTGATGGTAAGTGGTTGCTGTGGCCCATTGGCATATACATTTATCCTCGACTACGAATCAAAATTCAGATGCGTTGTCATCCGTGAGGACTTAGGTGGAATGCCTCGTTTCCAGTAAAAAGGGTATCCGGTTTTCTACACTCACCATACGAAACACAGCAGCATTAAGCTACTATTTGATGCTGGTATTCTGTGAGAGCGTGGTCCCTCCCCGGTCGAGCCGACCCATTCGTGTTACAACTATACTACAAATATAACTGCAACATAGCTCTACCACGTAAAATTTTCTTTTCTTTAACATGGGGAAATGCCTACGCATTCCCGCACCGCGGAGGCAAGGACGGGTTTTGTCGAACTCGCACCGATTAAAACCCCATGGTGTTCCACCTTCGTCACATATTGGCAGGACCACGGGAACGCTTTCGCACACATCCGCAGCCCCGCCTGTGCTGGCCGTCCCATGGCGGCCCTTCCTCGGGAGAAGACCACTTATCCCCCTTCTCCTTGAATGAATGAATATACTTTATTGCACACCACAAACAAATTTACAGAGAACATAACAGAGAGCAGATTACACGTACAATTTGGCGGCCTTATCGCTACATAGCGATCTCTTCCAGGCAACCAAAGGTGTAAAGGAATAAAACAGTGAGTACTAGGTAGGTGGTGCAATATAAATATACCTAATATAATATCAATACATGCAATAAAATAACATATAAATAACTAATACATTAAAAAAAAATATGATACCCATATACATACGTATATACATAAACCTACATACATATACACACATACATATATATATACACATAAATACATACATATACATACATATATCCTCAAATATATACCACTAACAATAACATAAACAAATAAATACAAAACTACATAATCATATAATTTATCCTAATGATTTTCGAACGATTGAGACAAGTAATGCTCTTTAAGAAGACGCTTAAAGACTACAATAGTCTGAGCTTCGCGTATATACAAAGGTAGGGCATTCCAGAGCTTAATAGACTGTACAGTAAAAGATTTATTAAAGGAAGATGTATAGTGAGTTGGTACCCTTAAAATGAGTTTTCTTGAAGAGCGTAAAGGTTCCCCTGGAAGCCCAACAAAACTAAATTTCTCCTTAAGATAAGGAGGAGTAGAAGGGTGAAATAAGACACAGTACAGAATAGAAAGAATATGCATGTTCCTTCTCAGGTAAATCGCACTAAAACACATGACACACACAGATGTGCTTGTCAGATGCGCGAAGGCCATGGTGCCAAGAAAAACGGGAACTCAGAAGCTCAGCAGTAGGGGGAGAAGGTACCCCTCTCGTCGCAGCCCACCAACACACACATCCGAAGTGGACTCGCCAAGCCCACTCGGAGTGGCCTCAACGGGCCGGCTCTACAACTCGGGTCAGCCATGTAGTAGGTTCCTCTTAGGTCACTGCGAGTGCGTACGGGCGGGAACCCGTTCGGGGGGGGGGGGACGGTTCTGATCCACCTGCATCCATATTGTAAGTTGTTTACTTGTGAGGGCCGCAGTCCGTAGACATAACCTCAGCCTAAGGAAAACATTTGTACAGTCGGTCATCGCGTTGATATTGTCGCAAAAGCCGTCATAAACAATTAATTTCTAGGGTTGTCAGAACGAAAAGTAATAAAAAAATAGAAACTGATTTTACTTTCATTTCTCATCTATAAATAAGGACGAACCATCATTCACCACGAACGCACATTTTAAACCAATTTTTAAACCATTTTAATCTATTTGCGTGACAGGACAACCCTAGCGGACAGCTCCCGGCCCGACTAACGGCCGCTCGGGAGCGCTCTGCCCGCGTCTCGCCCCACACCACACCGCACGATTGCCCGTCTAGACGCCTTCAATGACCGATGATCTATAGTAGTACACACACTAGTACATAGTTAGACTGAGACTTTTTAGTGGGTAAAAGTCTCCACATAACCACGCAGCCGGCTTCGTGATATGCTATGAGCATTCCCCACCTCCCTCCCCCGCTTTCCGGAGGGTTGCCCATATTTGCTTCGGGCGCAAAAAAAAGTTAGACTGTGCCATAACCATAATCCTGCTGTAGCTTGAGGTTTGATAATTTTTGAGATTGAGATTCAGTAAAGGTGTTAAGCAATTGTTCCATGTAACGCATAATATTTTATGATATTAGATCTGTGGAGTAAACAGTCTATGGATGCATCTCATTGAGTCGGCGCGGCGTAGCGAAGGGTCTGCGCACGTCGAGTCGCGCGCGAGTCGCAGATGCAATCTGTTTGCTTTATGAGTCTGAGCGGCGGCACGCTTTATACTCCTGCCTTTTCAATTTCATTATAACGTAGTACAGGAACATGAGATGTACAAGATGCATGTTACCCGATGTAAAATACGTAATTCGCATGGATTTATTGCGGTATTATTTTTTTAGTGGTAAGAATAGACGAAAATGTCTAAAGAAATTTTTAAAATTATATATTTCCATATTCTAATCTATGCGATGTTTGCGAGGCAAACACCCTCATACGAATATGTGCCGACAAGCAGTGACGCGTTTCGGTTTGAAATGAAATACAGCCAACATAATTACAGGTAGTAAGACTTCAATGGCCTTTTTAGGGTTCCGTAGTCAACTAGGAACCCTTATAGTTTCCCCATGTCCGTCTGTCCGTCTGTCCGTCCTCGCTTAATCTCTGTGACCGTTAGCACTAGAAAGCTGAAATTTGGTACCAATATGTGTATCAATCACGCCGACAAAGTGGTAAAATAAAAATTGGAAAAAAAAGTTTTATTAGGGTAGCCCCCCTATATGTAAAGTGGGAAGTGATTGTTTTTTTTTTAATTTCAACCCTAACGTGTGATATATTGTTGGAAAGGTATTTAAAAATGAATAGGGGTTTACTAAAATCATTTTTTGATAATGTCAATAATTTCAGAAATAATCGCTCCAAAAGTAAAAAACAATGTGTCCCCCCCTCTAACTTTTGAACCATAAGTTTAGAAAATATGAAAAAAATCTGAAAACTTGAACTTTATAAGGACTTTCTGGGAAAATCATTTTGAACTTGGATGGAAACAACAGTACCTGCTACCGGGAGCAGTTGCAGGAACGCGGAGCGCTGCTGGAGCGCGAACATAATGGATACCCACCTTTAAACTTAAAGTGGGAACACTTATTGTGACGGACGGGAAACTACGGAACCCTACACTGAGCGTGGCCCGACACGCTCTTGGCCGGTTTTTTGTTTAAAGTTAACTCATGAATTGCAGTAGACACTTATCAATAGGTGGACAGCTAGATCGTATCTTATTTTAATTACTAAAGCCTTTAATAATTATTTCTTATATTTACGCGTATTCATTCATTGCTGATGATGTGGGCCTCCAGCAAGGAACTAATTTTACGGATTTTGTTAATGTTTATTTTACATTTCTCATTCAATACTTACCTCCAATATCCATTATTGCCTAACAAAAATCCACTTACCTTGCCTCACAGTTACTATGCTTTGAACACTTACAGGCCCCGCAATTTTATTATTTTGGGCTGTAATCAGAAACGGATGCTGCTGCCCTTTTGCTGTTTTAATTTTCCGTAATCGCGTCTTACGACACGCATGGGTTAATTTTCTTACGCGGCCACTACACGGAAATAAGATAAAAATATTTATTTTAAGTATTTATATTTCATTTTCTTTCCTGAAGTATCGGGTGCTTTTATTCATAGTCTATAATATTATTTTAACAAATCCTATTTCTCAAATGTATAAGCCTTTTACATACAAGTTAGGGTTACAAACAAAGTATACAGTCCCCCACATAAATTAAATGCTGTTGTCCATTGACTCTTACATCTACCCTCAATTAATAAAATACAGATGACTGTGTCCGGATAAAGCCGGACACAGTCAGGCTTTTTGATTACGTGTCCGGCCAAATCATGTCCGGCTTTTATTAGGCTTTTTAAATTTCACCATTTTTTACATTTTTCATTTAATGTAAACAATATATAATGTAATGTGTCTTATATAAACAATATTGCAATTATTGAAATTAATATTGTAATGAATATTGAATGATTAATAATAAAGAAGACTGATTTATTCAATTTTATTGTTATTTCATTAGAATTTAAGAAGATTGTATGGTAAATAATAAAAAGTAATGTGTTACTTTAAAAAAATGTCATGTTATACTAGGACTAAATAATTAAGGGTGTCCAGCCTTTTAACTAAAAGGTTCGGCTAGGCTCGCCTGTCTGTTCGGCTTTTCGATTTTGAGACCTGGCAACCCTCATTGCGACTTTTGAGCACTGAGATGGAAAACTTCGTTAACAATAAAAAGGGTATTCGGATCTCGTCACTAACTATACGAAACAACAGTATAATACTGATACTAGACTCCAGTAATCTATAAGAGTAACAGTAATTTTAATAGTATTACTATTATTTACTAAAATAAGAACGTAGGTCTTATCCTGGTCGAGCGTACTGCAGCCATATTAAGACCTGCACGTCTGTACCACGTATGAAGTTAATTAATAATGACGACAAAATATAAAGTCAATTATTTTTGTAAATCAAGTTTTGGGATAAATTAGTTAACGTCAAGTCATGCACTGCAATTATCTTTTGGTTTTTATTACCAACTTAGAATTTAATGCAAATATAAATTAATGGATTGTCTCTTGAAAGATATCAGTTGAAATTTGGTTCTGCCTCGGTTATAATACAGCTGCAGTATAGTTATACCACGTTAAAATAAGTACCTAAACCTGATGTAAAAATATTTTGTTGTATTGATCTCTACGTAGTATACAAAGTTGCTTCCCGCCGTCTAATACGCTTAGATCTTTTAAACTACGCAACGGATTTTGATGCGGTTTTCATCAATAGATAGAATGATTCAAGAAGAAGGTATATATTTATAATACATGCATGAAATGTTTTCGAGATCAAAAAATCACCCGAGCGCATCCGGTGTAGAGCGCTAGTTATAAAACTTAAAGTAAAGTCAACTCATACTAAATTTTACTTTACAACAAACACAAATCAACACCAAATCTGAAAATAAAAATTTATCAAAATTTTTATATATTTTGTAAACTCTCCTTTGTTTTAAGTAGAATTAGATATATAAAAAATTGTAACGAACTGAAAACCCACACAAAACACATTAGCCTTAGCCTACTTGTTTCCTCGAAAACAATTCGCATCTGCATATAGTCGGACGAATATTATAGCAGGGTATTCTCGTCGGAGTACAAAAATTTACATAAACATGGCTCGTGACGCGGTGGATATTGACAATAAGTCACGCGTTACGTTAGTCAGCAGTAGTTTGGTCACGTGCGATGTCGTCATAAGTGGCGCAAGACATCTCTGTTGACGCGATCTGATCAGCTTCAACTGTGTCACGGTAATATAAACAAAAGTGATAAAATAAGATGACAATGGCAATATTATTAATATCATCAGCGACATCATAACCATGTTAATGATTATCACAATATACGGAACCTTACAATGTTAAAATATTTATAGTTATTAATAGTAACTTTGCAACCATCCGCTCAATTAAATGATGTGTCTTACCTAGTTTGAAGAGCACCTCCCGCCCTCCCTCAATTACGTGCACCAATTCCGTCACCACTAATCCTAGCACCACTACTCCCAACACCACTATTCTAGGAAAGACACACCATGACGGTAATACGACACGTGTTACGCCTCTACACAAGGCATCTTCAGGTGATGTAGACTCTACTATATATTTGTTCACCTTGGGTCTAGTTTTGTCTCCCATCGAAGTCATCATTAGTGCAAAAATATTTTTAGCTTTTCGTTTAGCAATGTGATTGTATGACACTGGTGGGTGTCGTGGTTGGCTCCGTTTTGACATATTATGTTTGGTACTCAGACGAAATAAAAACTCTATTTCGTCTGAGGTTTGGTATCGTTGTTGTATATAAATGTCATTCGTTTGAATAAATAACAGCGTACCAAAAGTCTACTGGTGAACATAAGGCTCTTCAGAAATAGTCGCCGGTTGTACGCTGCGTAGGCGGGTTGGCAATCACGGGTATTCTGTTTTTAGTTGCTATCAAGAACATTTTGCTGCCCATCTGTTACAGCTGTCCTCTATCGCTTTTTACGACATCCAAAAACAACCTCAGGCAGTTGCGCAGTGATTCTCCCATTTAAATATATACCACCAGAGCTACATAGTCTCTGCTGGCCTAGTTCTGTGATTGTCACCGTGTTTCTGACGCTACATCCTTATATATCTTGCGCAACATTCCGCTACCCATGAAGGTAGGTACTCTTCTATTATATTGGCAGTACATACGTACTTGATTTGATAAGAGATATAACATTAATCGCCATTTTTAACAGGCAGCTTGACGATCGCACTACTTATTACACACAAATCACGGTGTACGTTGTTAAAAATATGGGGAAGGGGAATCATAATATATGCAAAACCCTACATTATTTTCCTACAAACATTGGGTTACGGATACAATTCCGTGTATTCTAATCCCAAAACTCACTAGTTAGCTAGTTAGTAGTTAAGTAATCTACTAGCTTACTAGTTAAGTAATCTAAGCATTATGGCATGCGGTTGTGTCGTTATCTCACTTAACAAAATAAAAATATTAAAGCTGAATTTAATATATTTTATTTGAACTATAATGAGATTCAACGATCATTTTTATATGGAGCAGAATTGGCATTTATCCTCAATAACAATGAATTCAAAATAAATTCAACTTTTTTTTTGATAAACTCTTTTCGTGATCTGTTAACGAAAGGTCCTCGACTAAAGTAACATCTTACGACGAACACTAGGACTTGTCACATGTAATGCTCCACGTGAACTATTTACTGTGTATATAAATATTTAATCCTGAACAAGGCAAGCTTTGATGTTACCTCTTTTGCATACTGGCCAAGAGGCTCGTGCGGCTACAAAATAAACAAAGCAACTTTACTCAAATTAAGCGAGATAAGTCCGCAAAACACGCTACCTGGGCATCGCTTCGCTTTAGGACCTTATTATGAGGACACCGCTTTGTCTGCGTCTCACCGAAATGACGGAGTAAGCTTTCAGCGGTCATAAAAAGAGACACACTCATCGTCCGCCTAAAGATGAAAAGAAATAGAGCAAAGATCCTTTCTAAACTAAGGGTTATGTCAAAAGCGGCTGGTAGTCGAAACAAGTTATTTAAATTCGGCGGCACCCAGACGATACGGAAAGTGAGCGGCTGCTGAGGCTATATCGTCGTATACTTTGTTGTTTTTTACCAATATCTGTATCATTACGACGTTGGAGAATTGAAATTAAAATACCAAAGCGCATCACGCGAATACTATATATGATATCGTGTTAATGTATGCATGCCAGCAGTAAAGTAATCATTCTGACCGAATGAATAATAAAACCGAAGCCGACGCATTCGTCGACGATCGAATTTTTAATTTTAATTGATGACGGTTCCCCACGAGTGCTGTCCGCCCGCGACTATTGCCTCGCAGCGTTTATGCAAAAGATATGCTAATTCAATTTGCACTTATGAAGATACTAACTTAGTAAATACCATCGTTTGATAGCTATTTCACGACAGCTCTAGTATTGATTAGTCTTAATAAATGTCCTTGTAGGGTGAATTTCAGGAAAGCTATCGATGTTATTATTTTTGAATTTAAACATTGAATGTTAATGTAAATATTTAAAATTACCGTTGCGGAACGCTAAGTAAGTATATAAGAATAAATTAGTTTAGGAGTCTGCTCAAAATAATTTAGGAGAGGATTAAATTAGGAAAATAAGCGGGTTCATAACTTTGTGAAAGTTCATATTGATGTTATTTATAAATCAAAATCGATGATATGTTACTACCATTTTTAGTCTTATGAACTTTATTCATTCATTCATTCAATACAGCCCTTCACAAGTCCAATGCTGAACAAACGCCACCCCCAAGGAATGCCACAAGTTGTCACCCCATCTAATGGGGGCCACCTTACACTTCGCTTACCGGTACGACGCTGTAACGCGAAAATATTTCTTTCCCATCCACCATTTGCCACTTCAGCTTACTTATCTGTTCATTCCGATCCCTATCTACCACTAATACCAAGTCCGATACCGGAGTATCTACTGCGGATAATCTCATTTCTAAGTCTACCACGCAGAGAAACTCTAAGTATAGCCCTCTCCATAACTCGCTGAGCAACCTCGAGTTTTCTCATACAGCCAGCAGTGAAGGACCATGTCTCAGATCCATACGTCATCACTGGCAACACGCAATGGTTATATAATCTTCTTTCTAGTTTTGACATAATCTTAATATCAAATCTTAAATAATAATCAGCATTTTACAGTAAATATTTCATTGAATATTTGATATACACCACTCCTGAGTTTAATATAATTTGTCGAAGGGGTTATTTAGAACAACACGCCAATAAATAAAAAGTAAGCCAGTGGGCATTCTCAAAAACCGATTAAGAGTGACATGAGTAAGCGCCAACATTTTTATTGTGTTCGGGATTTTGGTAATATTTCAGGGCAGCGCTTGAACTTTTCGAAAGGAGCAATAAAGCAATCCGAGGGTAAATAATTACATTAGCCCGGACGCTTTTTTATTGCAGACAGAAACGGCGTAATTACGTTCATTTTGTTACATCGAAATATTAATAGGGGGACGATCAGATACGTAACCCAATACTCAGTTAAAATATGTTAAACAAAACTAATTTGACAACACTAACAAATTATATTTTAGGACTCAAAAAACTTAACTTGAAAACAACTTTCTTTCCTTCCCTTGACTTTGATTAGTTTCATTTCCCCGATGATAATTATTATTACCTATAGTATACAGAGTGGAACAAAAATGTTCAAGCGGTTTCTTTCGTAATTGATAAAGATATCGAAAAAAATCAAACTTATATTGTTTCCTTGTGGCCTTATACAAAAATACATCTACTATTGCAAATTATGTCACTTCTAATATTAGAAATTATTTTCAAAATTATTTAAATAAAAGAATATTACTAGTATTAGAAATTATACCAGAGGTTATTTGTTAAAAATAATTAAAGTGCAACGGCGGACGCTCAACTTCCTCTCCTGCATAAACAACCGAACATTATCAACAACAAAACAGCGCACTGTAGCATACATTCAGTACAGAGCAATACAGTTCGACCAACCGTAACATGTTCCCGTCACAACCATACACCAAAAGTATGCAAACCAATAGCAAATTTTATACGTAGTAGAGCCACGCAGCAGCTACGTTATGATTGAAGCACGAAAGGGTCGCCTCGACCGGAGAAGGACCACGCTCTTACAATATACCAGTTTATAACAGCAGCTTGATGCTGCTATGTTTCGTTCGTTGCATGTAGAGAACCGGAGACCCGTTTTACTGGAATTAAGACATTGTATCTTAGTCCTCAGGGGTGACAACGCACCTGCATTTTGATTCTTAATCGAGTTTAAATGTAGATGTCTATGGGCCACAGGATCCACTTACCTTTGTGGTGGACTGTGTGCTCGTATATCAGAAAAAGCAACACCAATTATCTCAATATAACACAGGGCAAGCTCTCAGCAACACGATCTTCCTTCCTTACAGTGGATGACTACTCCAACGAACAGAACCACGACACTTATTTTACTTAGGCAGAATCTTAGTGTTGGTGTAATGTTTTACCCCATCGGGCATAATAACGACAGTGAGACTTGTAGAATTACCGAATGCTCCCTCTTATTCGTGTGCACGATACTTTAAGAATATCAGCGTAAAATAGTAGCTTAATGCTGCTGTGTTTCGTATGGTGAGTGTAGAGAACCGGAGACCCTTTTTACTGGAAATGAGGCATTCCGTCTTGTCAATACGAGACGAATATATTCTTGTTCGCTTACAATAGTTTAATCATAGATTAGATAGATTAAACAATTGTTTATCTATTTATTTAATAGCGCTACTTTATATTTTTACTTTATATTAGGTAGCTCTCGTTCGAACAGATTATTTTGTCAGCATGAAATAGTAGTAAAATGTAATAAATGTAAAATGTAGTAAAATACGTGGTAGAGCCATGCTGCAGTTATATTAGAAGTATAGTTGTAGCACGAATGGGCCGGTTCGACCGGGGAAGGACCGCGCTCTCACAGAATACCAGCGTGAAATAGTAGCTTAATGCTGCTGTGTTTCGTATGGTGAGTGTAGAGAACCGGAGACCCTTTTTATTAGTAACGAGTCATCTTATTCCACACAACGTATCTGCGTTTTAATTCTTTAACTTCATTGGTGTCTAGGGCCACACAATCAACTTACCATTAGATTGGCTGCGTTCTCGTGTATTACCGATAATTTAATAAAAAAGAGAGATATAGATACTAAGCCAATAATGAAAATTGTAAAATTACTTCGATGTATAAATTATGAAAGGTATTTTCTTAAATCGATAAAACTTTATCAAGGTTTATTCATGTATAAATGAGTCGTGACATGAACGCATGCACGAGGAGTTATATTAAGTACAAGCAACAGAATGATCATGGCAAGTAAATTAAAGAGTCAATAGTGTCATCACAAATCATATTTGAAGATAAATTAGTAAGCGACAAGTCACACTGCGCACGCTTTACTTGCGGTTTTAATTACAAAATCAATAATTGAATTGCGAAGACGAGTTAATTGATTGTCTCTCGATACGACATCGCTATCGACGTGCGTGCATCGTCTCGCACAATTTAAATAATTATGGTAAACATGGAAACGCAACTCCTTATTTGAATCACGAGGCGGGAAAAGAGCAGGTGTTAATTCATTTTTATTTGTAAATTCCAACTTCTAAAAGCTTTTACGCTTTACGTTTTCAGACAGACTTGCCTTATAAAATAGTATCTGATACCTGTTAGTTCCATTGTGAACCTTTTTGGCAAATAATTAAAAAAGTACTTGATGTAAATATTTTAATTTATATAACAAAATAAATTTAGTGTATAATGGAGATATTAAAATTTTTTGGCTAAATTAACGTACATGTAACTTACATTAACTTTGTTTTTATGTAAGTCTGACTGTTTAAATTAATATATTGTTGGGAATGAGGGTTAAAAATAAAAGGAAACACGAACAAACGAAGACGAAGAGAACCATAGAGTTATATTCTAATTACTCTATGGGTAGAACTATAATCTCCCACTCGTTAAAACGGTATAAAGTATTGCGCAGGCGAATAAGGGTTCACCATCTCTCTACCGTCGGACTTAGACAGTCCCGAAAAAATCGACACTGCGGTCGATTCACTCTCCACCCTTATTAAATCCTCCCTTAAGGAGAACGAAAAGGTCGTCCCGTTTGCTAACAATAGTGGGCTTCCCCTACATATTAGCAACCTATTAAAAGCCAAAAAAGCTGCTTTCCGGAGAGCAGCAAAATATCCCACCCCCGAATATAGGCGCGCGGCAAATCGTCTTCAACGAGAACTCCGCTTCCGCCTCTCTGAATTTCGAGACCTCGAAAAGAGTGAACTCATGGAGAATATCTCTCCATCTCATACAGCGTACTATCAGATGGCCAGAGTCCTCCGCATAGACGCTATCACCCACACTCCCCTTCTCTCCCGTCCCGACGGCACGGTTGCCTTCGAGGACGAGGAAAAGCCTGAGTGCTTTGCAGATAGCATTGCCGCTCAATGCTCGCCTAGCTCTCAACCCGTTGACCCCTCACACGTCCAGGCAGTGGAGGATGAGGTCCGCCGCCAGAACTCATCCCCCACGACCTCCGAACCTATCTCTGTGTCCAATGATGAGATTTCATCCCTCATCAAAGGACTTAAGCCTAAAAAGGCTCCGGGCGTGGATGGCATCTCCAACCAAGCCCTGAAACACTTTCCCGAGCAGGTGTTAACCTTTTTATCTATTATCTTCAACGCCTACTTCAACCTTAGTTACTTTCCCACTACGTGGAAAGAGGCAACTGTGATTGGAATTCCCAAGCCAGGCAAGCCTCTCAACCTCCCCTCCAGCCATCGCCCCATTAGCCTCCTCAAGGCAATGGGCAAGCTCTTCGAAAGAGTCATCCAAACACGTATGAGGCGCTATCTGTTTCCCACAGACGGTGACCCTCTCATCATTCCCCACCAATTCGGTTTCCGAACCCAACACTCATGTCCCCAACAAGTTCACCGTATTGTGGAATATATCCTCAGCGGTTTCTATCCTCGTCGTCATAAGACCATCGCGGTCTTTTTCGACATAGCTAAAGCTTTCGATAGAGTCTGGCATACAGGCCTTATCTACAAACTATACAAGATAGGTCTCCCCGATCGCCTAGTACGTCTCGTGGCCTCTTACCTAGAATATCGTACCTTTCGTTTTAGACACGAAGGCACGCTATCCTCACAGCAAACTATCAAGGCTGGTGTCCCTGAGGGCTCAGTACTTGCTCCTCTGCTGTACATCCTGTTCACCAATGACATTCCCATCCCGTCGAAAGGTGTTCAGCTCTCCCTCCTCGCAGACGACACTGCTATCTAATGCAAAGGCGTCTCACTGCCCTTCATACGGAACAAGACCCAAAAGTCAGTCGATGACCTAGGAGCTTGGTTCAAAAAATGGCGCATCGATGTGAACCCGGAGAAGAGCTCCGCCGTTCACTTCGACTATAAACGACGCCGTGTTAAAAACACCCCTCCAATACGTATGCTAGGGACCCCTGTCCCCTGGCATACGACCGCCAAATATTTAGGTATCACTCTAGACACAGGGCTCACATTTAGGCCCCACGTCAAACGAGTCACCCGTCACGCACGGTTTTATCTGAGTAGGCTCAACAGTATGTTGGGCAGACACAGTAAAATGTCCCTTCGAAACAAGCGTACCCTTTATAAGGTCTGTATACGACCAGTCATGTCCTACGCGGGCCCCGTCTTTGCCCATGCAAACCCCAAAATTATTAATGAACTCCAAATAGTTCAAAACCTTTTCTGTCGTCGAGCTGCGAACGCACCCTGGTACGTCCGTAATGCCGACCTTCATCGGGACCTAGAGCTCCCAACAATTCAACAATTTCTTAAAAAACTCTCTGAGAACTTCTTCAAAGCCTCAGAGTCGCATCCAAACCAATTAATTCGTGAGGCAGCTACTTATGCAGCCCCACCCCCCTCTCGCTATCGAGTCCGCAGGCCGAGAAACTCTCTCTCGGACCCGCCTAATAAACTGACAAACGACCTGAACTGCCTCCTGGCGGCTCAGGCCAATTCTAATTAAATTAATTATTATTATATTAACTAATATTATTTTACCTTCGTGGGTACTCCCTCAGCGGCTCTTAGCCGCCTGCGCCCTCTTTTCCCAAAAGAGGGTCGCTCATGATAAGGCACAATACAGCTTAATCAGCCAGTTGCCTGTCCCCAAAGGCGGTTTTTAGAGGGTATCACTTAGGGTCCCCGGTAGGACAGTGAGTCCCTCATAACCACGATAGACCGGCTATCGTGGTATGCGTAATGCATTTTTCGCCTCCCTACGTATAGGGTAGCCCTTTAATTGCTTCGGGCGCAAAAAAAAAACTGAGGTTCAATGTCACACTGTCTTTACTACGTTCGTTGGGCTATTCTGCTAGTTTTGCCAAAGGAAGATCGTTGCTGAGAGGTTGCACTGTATGTTACATTAGTAGTGTTGCTGTTGTTTTGCATACTTTGGTGATAGTGTTATCATGTAATTATGTCCTTCACGTTACATCAGTATGTGATTGTGGCGAGGACATATTACGGTGGGTCGAATTGCTCTATACGGAATGTGTGGTGCAGTACCCTTATGTAGTTCCTGATAACGATTGATTGAGAGCCACTTGAACGTCCGCTCTTACACATTTATTATTTTTAATTAACTTCTACAATAATTTCTAATAGTAAAGAAAGTTGGTTACCAATTAAAATTCTTTTATTGAAATAACTTTGAGATTAATATCTGACATTATATTAAAAAGAAGAATCTATACTTACATATAAAATGGAAGTGTCTGCCCTGTAAAATTGAAATAACTGGATTATATTTAACTCAATGCAATAAAGACATAACTAACCATTATCAAAACTATTGCCCGTCTATTAATTGATAAAATCAATTGTCTTTGATTATCTTAAATCTTTTTTTATAGAATAAGGGTGACAAACGAGTACACAGTCCACCTGATAGTAAGTGGATGCTATGGTCAATAGACATCTACATTTATGCTCGATTAAGAATCAAAATGCATTGTCACCCCTGAGGACTAAGATGGAATGCCTCGTTTCCAGCAAAAAAAGGGTCTCCGGATCTCTACACTCACCATACGAAACACAGCAGTATTCAGCTGCTATTTTACTCTGGTATTCTGTGAGAGCGTGGTTCTACCCCGGTGGAGCCGACCCATTCATGCCACAACCATAATATAGCTGCAACGTAGCTCTACCACGTAACGCCATACTTATAGAATCTATCCAGCCCAAGCCGGTGCTGGTCGCCAGTAAGTTATATATCTTCTTCTCTCCATATATCACGAAATAGACCACCTCAGTTGTAGAAAGAATTAACCTCAATCGTCATGATTGGGTAATAGGTTGACGATTGACCAGTGTCTCTTACCTTTGACGCTGTCTGGCTATTCTACGTCAAGTCGAGACGTAGATGATATTGTTATACCATAATTGGAAGCATTGAGATCTTTCAGGAATTTCCTACTGACGTCTTAAATGGAACGTTGAAATTATCGGATGAACAACTTGCCGAATAACTCGCTGAGGTTTTCGTGGATGAGTGCGACGCGTTTACATTCAAGGTTGATCTTGGATGGAACATGGATTACGTGCACCTTGTTGCTATGAATTTGTGTCTATTTAACTTTTATAGTGACTGTTATAGTGAAATAAAAGTAAAGTCTGAAAGGAAATGGTGTATGATCGCTGTCAACTGCAGCCGAAACCGTTTCGCTCCTCTGAAATTTTAAATTTACCGAGTACCCACCCATATTATTTATATATTTATATACAAACAGGGATTGTCATTAACCGTTATAAATGACAACGGTTAATGATAATAGAATAAGTTCACGGATCGACTGAATAATGATGGGTATGTAAACACTGATATGAATACACACAAACAATCCTTTGATTTGCGCTAGAAAACCGACAGCTAGTGGAGAACAGGCAAGTCTAGGCTGAGTAGCAAGTATTCCCGAACAAGTCGCTTGTAACACATGCTTACATGTTTGTACTCGTTCCTATTCGTATCTAAACGTTCTATTGCGACACCCACAAAACTAAATAGTTTTATGGATATTCTTACTCCGCGCCGCCACCTCACGTCCAATATAATATTCAGGTTCCAGTTCACAAACAATGAATTCGTTATATATAAGTAACTTATAAAATTTTATTTGCTTTTGAAATGTCTTGGTAGTTGTGTCCCTCGACCACATGAGCCTCAACCTAAAATTAATTATTATTCTAATTTAAGCTAAAATACGTGTTCAATATTGAAATACAAGATATAATAGTTTTGTTTTTTAATAGAAGAGGGGGCTATATACGAGAATACGGTTCACTACCGCCGCCCATAAACATCCGCAACACCAGGGGAATTGCAAATGCGTTGCCGGCCCTTTAGAAATGAGTAAGCTCTTTTCTTGAAGATCCCCAGGTAGTATCGGTCCGGAAAAATCGCCAGTGGTAAACCATTCTACAGAGAAATCGTACGCGGAAGAAAACTAAAAAAGTTTTCCCTTAATTCAAATAATAATGAAAGTACTACAGACGGACGGACGGAGTCAGATGGGGGGGGGGGTTGTTTCTACCCTCTTGTCTATTTCAGCTGCCAAAAGAAAGTACACCACTGGTGTGTTCTAGTTTGAAATTAATATAATTCCAGGCTTCAGACAACTAGTGGCATTCTTTGTATTAAGTTGGTTGTATTCTTTGTATTAAGGTATTCATTGACTACTATTATCTAAATGTTTGTGCTGTTAATCTTTGCGTCTCTTACAGCTTCGACTGACCCAGGGCTCGCGGCCTGCAAGGCCGCGAGCTAATTTTCATTGACTGATGTAGATGATGATGAGACTATCAGATGGACTAAAATTAAAATTATTACTTGCATGCTGTAAATATAATGGTGTTTTGTCCACTTCATCTATATTTTTTACCTTCATCTAATCTTCAGCACCATCCAAAACACTACTATAAAATCACCACGTATAAACGTTGTTCAATGTTTTTTTTATAAATAGATGTTGCAAATTAAAGTTTGTAAGAACTATCTCGCCCACATCCTCTCAATTCAATAAAATGATATGTCTTACCTACTTTGAAGAGCACCTCCCGCCATCCCTCAATTGGGTACACTAATCCCGTCATTACTAATTCTAGCACCACTACTCTCAACACCACTATTCTAGGAAAGACACACTATTGACGATAATACGACACGTGTTTCGCCTCTACATGAGGCATTCTCAGGTGATGTAGACTCTGCGGTGGCTGACCGCTAAGAACTTGACTTAAAGGTAATTTTTACCAAACTTAATTTAATGTATTTCCGCAAAGTAACACCTGATTCTCTTAATAATGTTGTAAATGTTTTTATTACAGTCTCGATGTAATTTATGTTTATGATATATAGGCTTTATATGGAAATTATTTTCAGCCCCTTTGCCTGAGACTAATAGAGTCGCAGTTAAATTATTAATATGTTTTATAGTATATATTCAGTGGTATAATATTCTCCTTGGTGAATTATTTTAAATTATTCGCATAATCATCGCTTATCATGTAGGTACCAATTCCCTTCTCGATTTAACGAAGAGTAACTGTTTCATGACAATCGCAGCGCAGTTACGTACTGTGCTACAAAAACGCGTCCGTTGCCACCAGTCACTTTGAGGTCATTAAAAACACATCAGCGTGCGATAAATTATTTTATTAAATGTCGATTCACACCTTTGCTTTGGTCCAGGCTGAGCGTGTCTAATCGTACGTGGCCTTGGACATGTTTAATGACTACGCTTCGCTAGTTTGTTGTTTTGTTATTGTCCGATTTTTAGTTCTATAGATGAAAAAAATGTTTTACTGTGATACTATATTTTTGATTTTAGTTATTATTTCTCATATGATAAGCTGAAAATATAAAATTAGTCTATTAAATAAATAGTACCTAATTAATCTTCTATCTTACAATATATAACGTTTACATAGATTTAGTTGTATTTATTAATACCTAAGCTAATTACCCATGTGGTCATCAAATCGTATTTGATTTTCATCATCTAGGTCTCATTCGATAGTTATTAATCAGAATTTGTTTTCTAACACATTTCACATGCTCTCTTTATAAAATCGAATTTTAATCCTTTTAAAAATTGAATAGATCAAAATATTCATTAATAAATTACCTATCCATTAGTGTCAATCGCAAAATAAAATATTGCTTACTTTATGAAGACGTGCATGTTATCAATAATTATTTCGCATTTCTTTGGTTTAGTTGTAGGAATATTCATCAAGTATTTACTCCTTTAAAAAAAAATTGGAATTGGAATTGTCTATTATGGAATCAATATGATGTAGAAAATTAATAGATTTTTACTAGTTGATATATCTTTTTAATAACAAGTAGATAGCTAAAACCTCACAAATAATGACTAGCGCGGCATTTTGCTCAAACACGCATCTTAAAAATCCCGTGCCAAACGAATATTTGTATGGTATGGTCAATATATCATTTTTATGTTTGTACATAAAACACCTACACGATTCATGAAGAAGTAGGTACTAGTAACTATGTAGGTAAGTCACGTTTTTATTAAATAAATAAGAAATTAACTTAAATTCGAGTTCAGCATAGAAATTGATTACAATTATTTATTATTTAAATGTCTTCTATCCAATTCGCTGTACTTATTACATTCGATCAGATATCGTAATTTAGGTTGTTATGTTCACAGCGGTAAATACTTGAATTTAACAGTACTTTAGCGTATCAATACGTTGCTATGCCTGTAATAACATTATTTGTTGTTTATTTTGAATCGTAACTTAACAGAATCTGAAGTTAATTTATCAAAGTAACTTATCTCTGTCTGCTTCCTAGTTCGAGTTAAATTTAAAAACTACTTTATAATAACAACGCAGATTTTCGGTGATGTTCGTTAAATAAATTTTATTTTTTTAATTTAACATTTTTTAT
The DNA here is from genome assembly GCA_036936625.1 of Parnassius smintheus behrii. Classification (NCBI taxonomy): domain Eukaryota; kingdom Metazoa; phylum Arthropoda; class Insecta; order Lepidoptera; family Papilionidae; genus Parnassius; species Parnassius smintheus. The sequence continues at coordinate 20,729,266 of JAUPFT010000010.1, read as the reverse complement.
TGCACACTATACAAAACATACGGAAATTATTTATAGAAATCAACGGTTGCGTATATATTATATATACAAATGAAATACATATATCGAAATATGTATATAATTTAATGCAATCAATATACCATCATAATAACTTTAAGGGAGGTAATGGTTCCTGAAACACAGTTATACTAGTTTATGGGGCCAGTAAATCAATGATTTTATGTAAAAAGGTTGCATCATAAAATAATTGAATATAAAAAATTCTATAAATCATATTGTATCTAATAGATAGTGTGGAAACGAAGTTACAATTTAAAGAGCGAGGTAATGATAATTGACGAATATATATGCGACGATCGACGTTTTCTGACTAGCCCTTTTAACATGGTTACCTATTTTTTTTTAATAGAACAGTACTCGTAGGTTATCCTCTCACAGTTTTCAGAACTGTGTTATCCGAAGGGCTCTTGTCTTTATAAAGGTTCCTTTGATTAAAGACTTACGGAATATTTTGAAACGATGACAGGAGACCGGTATAAGCTTATACAAAGCGAAGAAACATGCAAAAAGAAACCAACATCTATGCAGAGACTATCGACTATCGATCCAAAGGGTTCACGCGTGGTAAAGGTTCCATAGAAGTTATATCTGTGACTGCTCGTCGCGGTTGGACACAAGGGGACTAATTCTTTTCTTTCCATTTCCATTGTTCTTGCCATTATATCACAGGGAGTTGATTGATGATTTTAGTTTACAGTTTCTTTTATTTATTCATTTATTACAACTCGTAGCCACTGCTGGGCATATGCCTACCCGATAAAATAGTTTAATAAATTTTGTATATTATTATAATACACGGTGTCCGCTGGTAGATTTTATACTTTAGAAAATAATATATAATTAAAATCCTAATACAATCAAATTTATTTATTTGTTATATCACTTAAAAATAACGCGGATTTCAAATTTTAAAAACCATTCCACTTAAATGGCACCCTTTTAGCCGTAAACATTCTTGCAATATTTATTTCATATTGACGAAAACTAGTTGCAAAGTTCTGGATTGATAGCTGCAATTTTGAGTCGGATATTTTATTGTAGAACCTCTATTGTTGATGGCGAATTGCTGTACACACGGAGACTTGAGATAACCCCCATAGGAAAAAGTTGCAAGGGATCAAATCTGGTGATCTAGGGGGATCTAGAGTATGTCGCCGAAGCGACTTATCAACTTTCCATGAAAAAGCTCCCTCACTTTAGTCATTGAGTCGTCAGCGGTGTGTGCCGTGGCTCCATCCTGCTGAAATCCTGGTTCTGTTATTGTAAACAAGATGAGGATGCACCTCCGGTATAAAAAGTGTCCAGCATCGCCCGGTATAGTTATTCGCCTGTGCCGTAAAAATAAGGCACAATAATTCCATTGCCAGAAATGGCGCACCTTTGGATTGCTCGCACTCCAGTAACGCATATTCTATTTTTAACGTACCTGCCAATGTGAAAATGTGCCTCGTCGTGATAGTTAATATTTGATTGAAATGTTACGTAAACGCGTAGGCGCAGAAATTTTTTCCGGACGACTTTAGCATAATTCTGCCTTTTTGAGTAGTCATCATTCAACTGCTGGATGATTTGGAGCTTATATGGTAGGGACTTCAATTGTTTTCAAATAATTTTGTGAACTGAAGTCCTTTTTCACACCCGTTGTTGCTGCAAACTTTCGCGGATTTTGCGAAATTTCCCTTCTCACAAGTTCAGCGTTTTCAGTAGTAGTAACAGACGTTGAAGGTCCAGGCCGAGGCTCATTTCTGACTGATTCAATTTCCCTATAGTTCTGTACACACGTCAATTGGTTTAACGGACCATCCTTTAATCGTCGAATATCAAAGTGGGAACAAAACCGATGCCTCGCCACATTGATCGAATTATTGCTCGCGAAATACGCCTCAATCACAAAATCGCAGTGCGCTTCAGTACACTGATTATTTGTTCATGGTACCATGGCTATTAATAAATATTTTTAACGTGGTAGAGCCATGCTGCAGTTATATTAGTAGTATAGTTGTAGCACGAATGGGTCGGCTCGACCGGGGAAGGACCACGCTCTTACAGAATACCAGCGGCAAATATTAGCTTAATGCTGTTGTGTTTCGTATGGTGAGTGTAGAGAACCAGAGACCCTTTTTACTGGAAACGAGGCATTCCAGAAGTCCTCACGGATGACAACGTATCTGCATTTTGATCGTAATCGAGGATAGATGTAGATGCATATGGGCCACAGCAACCACTTACCACTTACAGGTGGACTCTGTGCTCGTTTGTCATCCTATCCTATTAAACTCTAATAAAATCTATAAAATAAATCTAAATAACCCGCAACACTCCTGCGCCGAGTGATGCCATACTTTCTACTTCTTTTCATTCACAATATAAATTGTAAAAGTACAGCGAACGTTGTGTTCGCTACCACAGTGAATCGTCACCATAAAAATACTCCACTGACGGCTTTATCGTTTCGCTTTACGATGGGGTAATTGCCAATGGAACTTACCTGACAATGTTTTGTAATCAGTGAACAATTTCAACACTAAACCGATGACATGTTATTTGAGTAGATAAAGTGCAACGATCTCACTCTTCGTTTATGAGCATGTTGCGCAGTGACCACTTACATTGAGCATTAATAGTGGTATATAATGGTAAAGTTTTATCATTCTACGAATTTCATAACTGTGTATAATGTTTGCAAGAACAAACGCAATGCAGTAATGCGCAATACACAATTATGCTAAAATAGGCGACATGGAAAAACATGCTAGGGCAGCGTCATCTTCTTAATAAAGTTAAAATTACAGCCTATATACGGCCCACTCCTCCACACATAGGCCTCTGCTCATTTTTGAGAGGGTTTTAGGGCAAGGAAGGCTGCCGCGCTGCTCCAATGCGTGTTGGTGAACTTCACATTTCTTTGAAATATTTCTTTTCTTATTTCTCAGATATGCAGGTTACCTCACGATGTTTCTCTTCACCGCCGAGTACGTGGTATATGAGCACTTAAAATTTCGATTAACAATTTCATTGGTGCCGGCGGGGATTAAACCCGGTTTGCTCGCGTACTTTGAAATTCACAGCGAGCACTAACCGTCTAAGCTAGCACGGCTTATCTTCTTGATAAGAAAGAAAAATTTCAAGAATTCAGTGCCAGTCTGTCAATCGTGTCAACTATGACAAATATATTTAGAGCAACCCCCTATAAGGCAATCCATGGGTCAACCCTAAGTTCGGTAGTTGACTTTTAGACAGTAACCGTAACGGTAACGGTATGGGTGGTGGATACGGTTTTTAAACGTGTCAAAACATGTAAGAATGCGACATATCGTTTCATGCAATTGGAATTGTTCCAGTATAGCGGAATGCAATCAAAATACAGGTCAGATGTGCTAGTAGTGGTAAGGAAATAAATTAAACTTCATAGCGCTCGAACAAACACACAAGTCACGGACAAATTAATATAAGAATGTTTTGTGTTATTAATTAACAAACGAATTTAGATGTTAACATTGTGAAAAAATCATTTTATCCGAGAAAAGATTTTTTTTTGTGAAGAAGAAAAGCCCATCTCTTTTTTAAAAATGAGAGTCATCATAATATTTTTACATTGTAAACATCCATCACCAATGAACACGTGCAGTGATTAAATTCGACCTATTTTAGTTTTGTCGAATTTCAAAGTAAACACAAGAACAAGGTTATACGTGGTAGAGCCATGCTGCAGTTATATTAGTAGTATAGTTGTAGCACAAATGGGTCGGCTCGACCGGGGAAGGAGCACGCTCTCACAGAATACCAGCATAAAATAGTAGCTTAATGCTGCTGTGTTTCGTATGGTGAGTGTAGAGAACCGGAGAGCCCGCGCCCCGGTGCGGTAGGTACCCCGTGTTACTCTATGTCTGTATCGTCACGTAATGAGATACAAATCATATTTAAGTTTTTATTTTCTTTTTTTCTTGGAAGTATTAAATTATTAAAGCTTCTCTAAAACAGTAGAGGCCCATCTCTAAGAGTAGACTTTTACAAATATTATGAGTCCCTATGCGTAGTTAGGTACATAAAGAGTATTCGTAATTGCCTCGTCACTCTATTTCAGTGACGTCAATAACGGCTGAGGTAAATGTAGCCGTAATCAGATACTACAATAAGTAATCTACGAACACCTTCGAGCTAATTAAGACAATGGAAAATCGACTGCACGTAACCCGAATACCACGCGTTAATTACTGTAGTGATAACATGTTAGGTAGCATATTATTAACTACTAAATCGCTATTCAAAGTTGTACAGTGTAATGCACTTAATCAAATTTATCTTTAAATGCCAATCTGCACGCGCATTACCCTACTAACGAATAGAAATCTCCCAAGAAACTAACTATAGCGCAATAAATTTAATTAGTGATATTTAGGAGCACAATTTATTTCCTTCATTAATAACAATGCATAAGAATCCAGACCGAATTCCGGTCGCGGCGGGCGGCGGCCAGTCTTAAGGTATAGGACAAGATTACAGTTCACAAATGGGTGCGCAAGCACAAATGCACTCTCTATTCCCTCACTTTAATAGTGCAATAGGTCGGCAATCCTGCGCCCTCCCTTCTGCCAAGAAGGGTCGCGTCCGTTTACGGCTTAAATTTTACCGTCCCATCGGACTATGAGAGTGAAGGAATAAAGAGTGCACCTGCGCTTGCGCATACACTTGGACGCTATAACCCTGTCCTGCACCGATGGCTAGTCTCCGTTGAGGCCGGCCGCCGTGACCAAAATCCGGTCCGGAGGACATTATTATTAGATGTGACTCATTGATACCCTCGATCATGACTCAAAGTGAAGAAGTGTTTTTACGAAAGAGAAACTCGGTAAAAGGATTTCCGGTTCTCGTCACTCACGATACGAACCACAGCTTACTACGTACTGTAACTTTACGCTAGTATTCTGTGCAGATGCGTTGTCACCCCTGAGGACTAAGATGGAATGCCTCCTGATCTGAAACATTTCGGTAGCAGCCACAATACAGTTTTGACAACCCGTTGCAGTTCCCTGCTGGAGATGAGCCTTTCTCATTTCAAAAAGGATTTATCAAAATCTTCTGACAGTTATTACAGACATTTACAATCCCGGTGCTAAAATTCTCACACCTTTGGTTCAGCCTCTCGCCGTCGAACCAAACAGTTTTTTTTATTGCAAAAGCTCCCTCATATCTGTTATTCTATGTTTTTCACATAGAATAACAAAACACGAGTGGTGGCTGTATACATGAAATTCTGAGCAGAAAACGAGGACAATAACCTGAATGGCATATATATATTTGCACATTTTTACAGGTATATCTTCGGCTGACTTTATCACGAATTTATCCTGCGCCCTCCCTTCTGCCAAGAAGGGTCGCGTCAGTTTACGGCTTAAAGATCTCTCGTCGATCGGTAAGTCAATCTCTAAAGGCGGTGTTTAGTGGGTAAAAGCCTCCACTTAACCACGCAGCCGGCTGCGTAATATGCTATGAGTATTCACCGCCTCCCTCCCGCGCCTTCCGGAGGGTTGCCCAATGCAACAGGACCGAAGAGAGATGTGGCGCAGGAACAACGGATTTATCTGCTGCTACTGAGAATTATTTGATAACAAAACCCAATAACTAATTTTGGCCCGAGCTGAAATTTCAACCTAGGACCACATGTTCAGCAGTTGCGCTTATGGACACTCGACAAACAAGGTAGCCCTTCATTAGCAATAGCGACGACCTGACGAAAAGTGCTTTGTAACACTCAGTGTCGAAGATTTGGGTCCAGCTGTAGACTTGTGACTTACTTTGTGTGTTACTTTACTTGTGACATACTGTTATGATGATAATGATATCAATCGAAAGGGTAAAATACAGATTGCATAAGAATCAATTCGACGGATACTATCGCCCTCAATTTATTATAATTCCCGATACTTTTAGTATTACAAAGCGAGTGACGGACTACGAAGATACTATGATATCTGCGTATAAAAACTTAAGTATCATAAAGTACGTACGCAGATACGATGATGTATATATATATATATATATATATATATATATATATATATATATATATATATATATATATACTCAACATCAAAATCCTTCAAACTCACTAGACATGTTTTTTGAAGCAGATTGTTTACAGAGAAAGTTACCTACAATGAGTTTACGTATATTGCTTCTAGATTTGCTGGACAGTTCAGCATAATAGGATCCTGATTTTGATTTCAATGCACGTGTTACATTAGCATTTAGTAAAAGGCGCATAATTTGGATAGAACATCATATAAAGCTTTAAAATGACCGAGGCGAATAAAATCGCATTTTTTCGGCGACCATCCTTTATTTATCTGTAGTTAAAATCCTATGCCATATTTGTATCTGCAGATGTTATTTACAGATATATTTGTATGAGCAGATATTAGATATTGTCACTATCTTTCGATTTAGGTCGGTGCCTACGGATACTTTATTATGAAATATAAATTATCTGCGCTGTGCGTTTTACTTCAATTAATTTCATAGATATGGAGAGATATGCGCTCAGATACAAATGTCTTGGCGTATCTGTGTGGTGTGTGACTCGCCTAAAAAGTGATGTCATAGTTAATGAAAAGCTATATTCTGGTCCGATCTACGCAGACAGTACAGTAGTAGTTCGGCAAATCTCCACCACTTTTTGTCGACATACATTCTGGGACCAATCGGTTTGCTTTGACATCCGTAATGCGCGTAATGCACTGGGGTGAAATAATTTTCCAGTATCTGTCTTTCTATTCGGTCAAAAGAGAATAGACTTCTGTTACGCTAAGTTTGCGCGCTTCATCATCCTCGGCTTTGTCACCACTATATAGTAATTGAAAAAATTATCTTGAAGTTTTGGGGTGGTATGCTTGGGTTTTGGTTTAATTTTAATAGTTATAAGATCCGAAGTAGATGGTGCCACACAAAAATCTTCTTAATTGACATTAGGATGTCTTTTTTTAATTTAACCGACCTTACGTATCATTTTCGTACGAGACTAAGTTCTTTATTAGTATGTACTATATAGTGGTAAATGAAAATAAGTGACTTTCAATAGATATTATTTATAATTCATAATGAATAAAAAAGTTTTTGTTTCTTTAATCCTAAATAAATAATAACTTCAATAACGTAACTTTTAATCAATATGTGTTTTTTTATTTAAACATATGTATGTAATCACAAATTTCCAAGACAACAATAATTTTAAGTACTACAATCGTCTCGACTCAGAATTCATTAAAGCGTAAATCTAAAAATAGATATTAATCGATGTCGATATCGCAAATGATCTTTGACCGGACGATAAATAAAGCATGACTTAAACGGTTTATTGCAGATTGCTGAGATCCATATCTGTTATTGAGGCGATCTTGATCGCAGTTCAAACCCGTGTACCCCGATTTGGTATCGGTGTGCGTGCGCTGGTAGCGCGAGCGCAGAGCGTGATAAATTCGATTTGTCTATTGTACGGTAGCTAACGATTCGTTACAGAGCCGATGGTACAATCAAACAAACAATTACCGAAAAAAAGCGTACGCGAGTAATTTTGTATAACACGCCATCAGACACGTTCTTAAGGGGATAGAGTAAGTCAGCTCAAATTCTAATTTCGTCCCCACTTGCCCGCGCGTCGTATGCTATGTACCGACATGTTTGTAATCACTAATACTGTAAGTAGAAAGGTCGTTAGACACTTATTTCATTAGATTTATCATATTTATGCCTGTTTCTTAACGCCAAGCCAGTCGCTTCTTATTTTTATTACGGTTATTTACCATTTTAATTTTACGTCGTCCTGTTGCGTAATGTATATTCTGATCGTAAGCGACACAACCTCTAACGTTTAAAGGCCGAAGCGAAGTGATCGTGCGGCAGGAATCACGCTTCAAAAGGCCGATAGTTTAGGTAATTTCTTTTTACAGTGAAAATAATGGTATTTAAAAAAAAGTAAATAACATAAGCACTGCTTTATAGTTAGTTCAGTTAGTATGCAAAATTTCATGATCTTATTTAAAGTATTTTATGAATAACAGCGGTTTATTGTTTATTTTGGAGGTAACTTTGGATTTTTTTTGTATCGAGAAAATTTTACGGAATCGTGTTTTCGTCTAACATAATCCTTAACATTAATCCTCAACTTTACCATACATTTATTTCAAAATTAATGCTGCAATATTTTCGAAATAACGAAGGATCTTGCTAAGCCATTTGAGATTATATTTCCTCTTAAATAAAAAAATGGATTGATAATTTTTTTTAAATGTTTCATATGTATTTCAAATAAAATAGTAGGTTATAATTAATTTTAAATACACTTGAATAAGTGTATTTGTATTTATAAGTGAATCAATGTTTATTTGTAATTGTGAGATCAGATGTATTTGATCGTAATTAAATTAATTCTATAAAACATTCACAACGTCTTTTTTTAATTTATAGGGGTAAATTAATAATGACGCAATAAAATATTTGGTAAGTTTATACTATCGCGGTCCCCTTTGTTTTTTGTCTCTAGAAAATCGAAAAATCATCCGATTTCGATTTTTTTTAAATCTTAATGTATACGGCGGATTTACGAAAAAATTACAGGAATAAAAAAATTTTTTTAGAATTTTAAAAAATCTCATTTTGAGGTTATGTTTTCGTAATTTTCTTGACTATAAACCTGATTTATGGGTGGAGGGAAGCCCCACGCCACTCAACGTAGTGCAGTTGAGGGAAGCCCGGTCGGCAGAGCCCCGCTTAGCGGAGCTCCTACTTTTGAGTGGTTTATAAAAAAAAATATATTATGGTAGTAGCACGAATGGGTCGGTTCGACCGGGGAAGGACTATGCTCTCATAGAATACCAGCATAAAATAGCGGATTAATGCTGTGTAATATATATAATAAATATAATATAATGTAATAACTGCTGTGATTCGTTTGGTGAGTGTAGAGATCCGGAAACCCCTTTTTACTGGAAAGAGGCATTCCATCTTAGTCCTCGGGGGTGCCAACGCACCTGTGCTTTTATTGTTACTCGAGGATAAATGTAGATGTCTATGGGCCACAGCATCCACTTACTATCAGATGTAATGTGTGCTCGTTTGTCACGCTTATTCTATAAAAAATATAAAGTATTTAATACCTATGTATATAATAAGCTGGACTGCTGGATCCAGATACTAGCATCGCTGAAGTCGTTAATAGCAATAATTTTAAGGGTTACTTTACCATAGGTTCTATATAAATGAACGACAAACTATATAGTTTTTACTATTCTGATTAAATATTATGTGCTATTAAGGTTATAGCCTATATACGTCCCACAGCTGGGCACATATCTCGTCTCGTTTCTGAGGAAGGAAATATCCGCCGGGCTGCCCCAATGCGTGTTGGCGTACTTCACGTCTTCGAAAATTTTTTTCTTATTTCTCAGATATGCAAATTTCTTCAAATGTTTTCCTTAACCGTCAAGCACTTGGTAAATCAACACTTAAAATTGCAGTTAACATTTTCATTGGTGTCGGCGGGGATCGAACCCGGGTTGCTTTTATTGTGAGCAGCGAACGCTTAGCTCTTGAGCTACTATTATGAGCTAGACGAAAAGCTAAATCCACACTACAGTAACTTAGTGGATTCTTTTTTGCTCTATCACCCCTTCAGAATGAAAGAAAGCCAATGCGCTGCAATGGGATGGTTATAAGCTGCTATTATAAATTTAAAAGCTAGTATCAGTTAATCTAAAGCAATTTCAAATCGAGTTTTCATATATTCATTTGTGAGATTGCAATGTAGTCTTTTAATTATCGTATGCCGTAGTAAATTTACCGCAAGTTTACCGCCCGCTGTACCATCGGGCGTGTTAACGGCGCAATCTATTGGTGGCATCGATTCAATTAGCGGTAGAACAATGGAACCGCCTCGGTAACTCATCTCGTAGCCGCAGCGTCGCTCAACCGTGACTTGACATCCGAGTCGTAATATTACATATTTGGACGACTAGTACTTAATAATTTAACAAAGGATTTATGATGTGTATACATCACAATAGAGTGTTTTATTATTGTGTTTTAAATTTTACGCATTCGGAGATGTGCCAGTAATTCTCCTTTTTTATAGACTAAAAGTGACTAAGAGCACACAGTCCACTTGGTAGTAAGTGGATGTTGTAGCCCATAAACATTCATATCAGTCATTGATTAAGAATCAAAATACAGATGCATTGTCAGCGCCTGTAGGTTAAGATGAAAAGCCCCGTTTCCAGTAAAAAGAATATCACTCTCACAGCAGCATAAATTATATTACACTGGTGTTCTATAAGAGCGTGGTCCTTTGCCGGTCGAGGCGACTCATTCGTGCTTAGACCATAATGTAGCTGCAGCGTGACTCCATCAACTGTATGTACTTACTTGGGATCAATAATTGGAATAGGAGATGGGTAGCAGCATCTTCCTGAAAACAACAAAAATGTTTACTCGCTCACCAAGCCTGGCAACTAGAAATTCCCTAAACAATCTCAAGTGTCAGCTTTGTACGGTGAATTGAAGTTGGGTAACCCCCCCCCCCCCCACCACCACCACCACCACTGGATGAAGTGACGATTTATTGAAACATGCACGGAGTTGATGGATGCTGGTGGCTCGGGACCATGCTTTGTGACTATCTATAGCAAAGTTCAGCAGTGAACTTGTGATGGTCTATAATAATGATGATGAATTACGGATGGACATAGCACCATGTATCGGTCTCCTGTGATTTACCATTTGAGAAGTTATTATATCATTCTATACTCACACTGTACATCTAATATTTATTCCACTGTTCTGTTTCTATGATATATGTGGAAGAATATGACTTAAATTGTGTTAATTTCCTAATTTTAGAATGTCCTGAAATAATATAAATAAAAATGATGTTTGAATTTGAAGTACGTATTATTATTGCCTTTTTTAAACTCGTTACTGTCGATTTACCCGACATCTCTAATTACGTTACAATCACTAAGTTACAGAAGGAAACAAATCAGTAGATGGGCAGCAGCGTCTCCCTAATAGCGACTAAAAATAAAAAACTGCGAAGCGTGGCAACTGTGGCAAATATGGGGGGTATTTATGGCGTAATATATGTGTGGAGCCTGTGTTCAGTATAGGACTTTAATAGGCCATAACGGTAACGGTACAGTAAATGTCTATATATATATGGAACTAAATTCTTATGTTTTAAGTTTTGTTACCAAAACTTTAATTGCATAACAGTGTACATTGAAAGCCAATTATTCTCTCACAATTGAAAGATAACATAAATTAAAATATTCCGTGTTCGGTCCATATCAGATGACACAAATTGATTAATTGTCAACTAATAATTACAGGAATGCAATTGAAGTTCTCAGAGATATCGTTCTTATCATTTATTTAATGTCAATTTGGCGTACTAGGCTCAAAATAAAATATTGATCATAAAAAAAAACTTCAGATAAGCTAAGGGTGTAATCATGTAGCCTCAACGCATTTGGTTGCTTTTTAGAAAAAATAAACTGCCACAAACATTAACGAGCGCAATCCGTTATCGTAGCGAAGCTTAACATTTCAATTAAAGACACGATTAAGAAATTAAACGTAATGAGTGCTCGAACGCTAAAGCGTCAATTAAAAGCCAATGTGGATTAAAGATACAAAGAAGCCCGTAATTATAATCGTTTAGGAACTCTTCAGATCAATGTTAATTATAGGACGGCCTCACCGATACATTAAATTAGAGCTGAATTAACAATGGTATGATATCACAATACTACAAATGAATTTTTTTCATTTTAATTTTACGCTGGTTTTCTGTGAGAGCGTGGTCCTTCCCCGGTCGAGCCGACCTATTCATGCTACAACCATAATATAGCTTTTTTTTTTTTATAGAATAGGCTGACAAACGAGCACACAGTCCACCTGATGGTAAGTGGTTGCTGCGGCCCATAGACATCTACATCTATCTTCCATTACAAATGAAAATGCAGATGCGTTGTCACCCGTGAGGACTGAGATGGAAAGCCTCATTTCCAGTAAAAAGGGTCTCCGGTTCTCTACACTCACCATACGAAATACAGCAGCATTAAGCTACTATTTCACGCTGGTATTCTGTGAGAGCGTGGTCCTTCCCCGGTCGAGCCGACCCATTCGTGCTACAACTATACTACTAATATAACTGCAGCATGGCTCTACCACTCTAAAAAGCTACAGCGTGGCTCTACCACGTAGGGTCAAAACAGCAATTCACATTAAAATGCACAAATGTGTAAGTAAGCACAGGTGCACACTATATTTCTACCGTCCTAAAGTCGGCAAGGGACGGCAATTAGACACGTCCGGAGGGTGATCAGGCGCAGGGCCAACAGTTTATGTGGTGTCCGAGGGACGAGGGTTAACACTGCCAACTTCTCACTCCGGGTTGCAACCAAAAACTGATTTTAACCCGACCAGGAATTCGAAACCCGGACGAAATAACCAACAGTCGCACTACTACAACCACTAGACCAACAAGGTAATCACTTTTTTGACCATTCCGTTGGCTTTTATTAAAGGTGACGTTAAAGCACATAGGCAAACTGATACTAAATAGGTGTGACTCGGTTGCGTCTGACTGCCTCGTTGGTCTAGTGGTTGTAGTAGTGCGACTGCTGATCATGAGGTCCTGGGTTCGAATCGCGGGTTGGGACAAAAAATGAATTATTGAGTTTTTCCGTCAAGAAATTCTCAGTAGCTGTCCGGAGTCAGGAAGTTGGTGGTGTCTCACCCAGGTGCCTCGGAAAGCACGTAAAGCCGTTGGTCCTGCGCCTGATCTCTCTCCCGGTCGTGTCGGTTTACCGTCCCATCGGATTATGAGAAAGAAGGAATAAAGAGTGCACCTGTGCTTGCGCATACACTTGGACGCTATAACCCTGTCCTGCACCGATGGCTAGTCTCCGTTGAGGCTGGCCGCCGTGACCAAAATCCGGTCCGGAGGACATTATTATTAGATGTGACTCATAGATACCCTCGATTATAACTCAAAGCGAAGAAGTGTTTTTACGAAAGAGAAACTCGGTAAAAGGATTTCCGGTTCTCGTAACTCACGATACGATCCACAACTTACTACGTACTGTAAATTTACGCTAGTAATCTGTGCAGATGCGTTGTCACCCCTGAGGACTAAGATGGAATGCCTCCTGATCTGAAACATTTCGGTAGCAGCCACAATACAGTTTTGACAACCCGTTGCAGTCCCCTGCTGGAGATGAGCCTTTCTCATTTCAAAAAGGATTTATCAAAATCTTCTGACAGTTATTACAGACATTTACAATCCCGGTGCTAAAATTCTCACACCTTTGGTTCAGCCTCTCGCCGTCGAACCAAACAGTTTTTTTTTTTATTGCAAAGGCTCTCTCATATCTGTTATTCTATGTTATTCACATAGAATAACAATACACGAGTGGTGACTGTATACCCGAAATTCTGAGCAGAAAACGAGGACAATAACCTGAATGGCATATATATATATACAGTGCCTGGTTGACCGAGCTTTACTCGGTATTTTTCGCTCGATTCGTGTGTTTAGGAAATTATATTTAGATACAAATTACATACTGATGAAATATAAATAATATTTTTTGATCTTAGCGACATAACAGAAAAAACGGAACTGGCTATTTGAATGAAAAATCATGAGTGCAATTATTTTAATTTAAATTTTCGTATTTTTAAAAAATACTAAAAAAAAGGGCTCGAAAAAATAGATTTTCTCAAAAAAGAAGGGAACATGAAAAAAAAGTTAAAAAAGTCGGTCAGGCGGTCTGGGCTCGAACCGGGGTTTTACGATTCTGTGACCGACCATTATACCAATTAAGCTATTTATATTCACCAAAAATCTGTCAAAATTTACCTTCTTATTCTTACGATATTGTAGCAGTTTTTCATTGCCTAAAAACACGGACAAAAAGACATTTTCTAAAAATAAATCCTAGCTAGATCGATTTATTATCCCCGAAACTCCCTGGACACTAAATTTTATGAAAATCGTTGGAGCCGTTTCCGAGATCCCGAATATATATTTATATATATACAAGAATTGCTCGTTTAAAGGTATAGGATATATATTTGCACATTTTTTACAGATATATCTTCGGCTGACTTTTTCACGAATTTCAGAGCTAATTCATTTAAAAAGCAAAAGGATATTTATTTTTATTGTCTTAGTAATCAGTGAGTTTTCAAAGTAAAGCAGAATAAATCACTTATGTCGCCAAATAACAAATTCTAGGCATGGTATTGCCACTTTGAAAACAATTCCTATTATGTAATTATATACCGTAATATGTAAACCGTGGAGGTTTAGATTATAAGCGCTCACCCTCATGTTTCTAGCCTCCGCCAAATAAATTCGTTGATTTATATGCAGCCTGGCCATGTGTTTGTATTTTATATCATTCTGTGTGCTTCACGTGTTTAGTCCTACAATAAAGCGTAGTATATAACGTTTCTTTACAAAAAAAAAATAAAAAAAACCTACAGCAGGTTAAAAGAGCAAAGAGTACCACAACTTATTACAACAATACAAACAAAGGCTTAGTTATTGTTCGACATGAAACCCACTCTCCATACGCACCTGTAATTGGACGGCTAGCTCTGTATACGGTTATTCACCAAAAATGCACGTAAAAACTGGCTCTAGATGACCAGCAGCCTGACCATATGAGATGACAGCGCGCTCGCGACGCCAGAAAAGAATGATACGCGAAATAATTACGCCCATTGATCGGTGCTCATTAAAATGAACCAATGGTGATTGTCGGCGAGCTGGGAGCACAAAAGGAGAGCGGCGGGTAGGCACAATTTGCAGTGGCGCCGCCGCCTGCCCTTTCCTTATAGATATAATTCGTGCTGGTTGCTGCTGAATTCAATTAGAGACAGCCCGTTACTCTCAAGGATTTTTCAATTGAATTATGGATGAGTTGGAAAGAGATCTTGCTCTGCACTACTTGCTACATTTATTTCAACCGTTTTATATTGAATAAAACTGATTTAACAGTTTTTATCTTGTTTAATTTAAATTTACTTTAAATGCCCGATATCTGAAATGTTTGACATCCTGATGTCATAGAATATGAAAACATGACAATATCACTTTACATTGAAAGTTAACAGGAACTACAAATTTAAAAAATATAACAGCAAATAACACGCTTAAAAAGTACAGCCATAATAATTAATATTCATAAATAAGCGTCGTTGAGTCGTTGATGTCTTTTATATGAAAGAAATTATTTATGACTTGTAATTTATGAAAAATCGAATTTCCCGCATGGACGTATCATAATGATATTCAAATTTAATATCAAGCACTATAGTAGTATTTAGTCACACAACTAGTATTGAATCTGGTATTCAATTCGGAACTAACATTTGTGTGTATAAACAAATCGCAGCAGATTTTGTTGTGTTGTGATTACCCCGTATATCTAACATTTCAACCTTAACTATATCCGAGCTTATTATATAAACCTTACGTTAGTCTTCTCCTTATGTGTAAGTTTTGAAAGGTGATTACTTTTCAAAACTTACACATAAGGATTTATTATATACTATGATTATATACTATCTCCTGCGCAGTTGATAACTTCCAACAGTAATCGAGAAAGTATCACTGTAATCTGTAACCCGTCCTCACCTTCTCATTGTTACGTTGTTACGATTATGTAATAAGATTGGAGAATATTTCGAATACATTCAGCCATAGATACACAAACAAGTGTTTATTAAATATTAACGCATATGTGATTGTAAAGCGTAGCAGTTTGCGCACGTGCATTGCGCTCATCTGTTACACGCGACCTGCAAATTGGACATTAAAATAAAAAATAACCCAACCACGCTTGAATAACACTGTAACTTAATGAGATGTTTTTGAAGCTCTGAACGATGCCGCCATTTTTTACGGAACCTCGACAACACTTCCTGGTTACTTATAACTGTCGTTCAATGCCACAAAAATTTGTAATCCTGTTTTTGACAGTACAGCTCTTATTTTTATCATAAAGAGTTTAAACATGAATTAACCATTTTTAAGATAGAATAATCATTCAAGAAATGATCATAATATATAATGAAACGTTTTAATACATTAGTTAAATATTAAAAGTGTGTTATAATATACGTATGTCAAAGACCAACTTCTGTACAAAGAGTATATAATCACTACGTTACCATGGATAATTTAAATAAGATATAAGTATATTTCAGAACTTCATCATTCTTCATTATCATAATCCACAAGACCCTCGTCGGTCAATTAGCTAGATTCTTAGTTACCCTTTGTTTATATCATCTCACCATCACTTCGACATTACAAAAACGTATCTCTAGTTATCATTTCTCAAATGAGAATTTAAATCATATAATTAGTTTAACATTATAAGAGTCTGTTGTTTTTTTTTTTATCCTCCTATCCTCCTATACTATTAAACGAGCAATTCTTGTATATAAATATATATATAATCGGGATCTCGGAAACGGCTCCAACGATTTTCATAAAATTTAGTGTCCAGGGAGTTTCGGGGATAATAAATCGATCTAGCTAGGATTTATTTTTAGAAAATGTCTTTTTGTCCGTGTTTTTAGGCAACGAAAAACTGCTACAATATCGTTAGAATAAGAAGGTATATTTTGACGGGTTATTAGTGATTATAAATAGCTTAATTGGTATAATGGTCGGTCACAGAATCTAAAAACCCCGGTTCGAGCCCAGACCGATCGACCGACTTTTTTAATTTTTTTTTTCATGTTCTTTTCTTTTTTGAGAAAATCTATTTTTTCGAGCCCTTTTTTTAGTATTTTTTAAAAACACGAAAATTTAAATTAAAATAATTGCACTCATGATTTTTTATTCAAATAACCAGTTCCGTTTTTTCTGTTATGTCGCTAAGATCAAAACATATTATTTATATTTCATCAGTATGTAATTTGTATCTAAATATAATTTCCAAAACACATGAATTAAAAAAATCGAGCGAAAAATACCGAGCAAAGCTCGGTCAACCAAGTACTTCATATTTAAATCCACAGTTAGATGTTATGTAGTCTCTCAAGTTGAGATTCACGCTTAGTCACAAAACTTGGTAGATAGATTAATTGGTGATTTTAGTACCAGGTAATCTCACTGATCAATATCGGCAACATTATGATGAGTATTGTAAAATACTCAAAACCCACCATTTTTCTTGATCTACTTTTATAACATTAATACAGTGAACTCAAATAAAACATTTGCACTTTCACTGCATTCAAATGTTAGATTGGGGGACTTAATGTTCTAAATATACATACAGTAAAATAAAAGAGTGTAAAAGATATTTTTCTTAAATTATCAGTATAAATTATTATATATCAATTGATTTTTCTTGAAATAGCTTTGTAAAAGGGTCAATAAAAAACATCACTGTTATTTATCCGATATGTGATAGGATACATAAATTACGTCCGTCGTACGCTTATTTTTATCGCTAGCCATTCAGAAGACCTTTTTTAGTAAAATTTTTTGCCTTTTAATCAAGTGTAATTAAACGGACCTTATCTGTATCATATGTTGTTCATATAATTATTAAAAATTAAAAAAAAATTAAAACTATTTTAGAGGGAAAATGGAGGAAAAGGTAGTTTTTTCATTACGGTAAATTGCATATACGTACCTACGTATTGAAACTAATTGCAATTGTAATAAAGCACATAATGAGTATGTGAACACCCACCACTCCTGACCGTGTGTGTCGTAAGAAGCGATAGAGGGAAACTGCAACAGGAAATGGCCAGCAGATTCTTCTTGAATGATTGCATATACGTACCTATGTATTGAAACTAATTGCAATTGTAATAAAGCACATAATAAGTATGTGAACACCCACCACTCCTTACCGCGTGTGTCGTAAGAAGCGATAGAGGGAAACTGCAACAGGAAATAGGCAGCAGATTCTTCTTGAATGATTGCATATACGTACCTATGTATTGAAACTAATTGCAATTGTAATAAAGCACATAATAAGTATGTGAACACCCACCACTCCTTACCGCGTGTGTCGTAAGAAGCGATAGAGGGAAACTGCAACAGGAAATAGGCAGCAGATTCTTCTTGAATGATTGCATATACGTACCTATGTATTGGAACTAATTGCAATTGTAATAAAGCACATAATAAGTATGTGAACACCCACCACTCCTTACCGCGTGTGTCTTGTAAGAAGCGATAGAGGGAAATTGCAACAGGAAATAGGCAGCAGATTCTTCTTGAATGGTTGCATATACGTACCTATGTATTGAAACTAATTGCAATTGTAATAAAGCACATAATAAGTATGTGAACACCCACCACTCCTTACCGCGTGTGTCGTAAGAAGCGATAGAGGGAAACTGCAACAGGAAATGGGCAGCAGATTCTTCTTGAATGATTGCATATACGTACCTACGTATTGAAACTAATTGCAATTGTAATAAAGCACATAATGAGTATGTGAACACCCACCACTCCTGACCGTGTGTGTCGTAAGAAGCGATAGAGGGAAACTGCAACGGGAAATGGGCAGCAGATTCTTCTTGAATGATTGCATATACGTACCTACGTATTGAAACTAATTGCAATTGTAATAAAGCACATAATGAGTATGTGAACACCCACCACTCCTTACCGCGTGTGTCGTAAGAAGCGATAGAGGGAAACTGCAACAGGAAATGGGCAGCAGATTCTTCTTGATAATAACTCAAAATAATAAAACTGTGGTTGCCATCTTACCTGCCACGCGTGGCAACTATGGTAATTTCTCCCCTATGAGGCAATCTATGGTGGTGTTTTATGTTCAGCAGTGAACTTTTATAGGCTGCAAAGAGTGTGTGATGTCAGCGCAATAAAATTTTATTCTACCTGTTTTTAAAAATAAGGTTCCCCCAATCAGAGAAGAAACGTGATCGCTTCAACAAATCATCCAAGAAAGAAGGTTATATATTTTCGGAATAATAATGTATATGCTTGCCCTTTGTTAGGTGTATTTGGCACAGTCCCCATGTTTAGCAGTTAACATTTTTTACATTGTTCCCTGTCGCCGATCTGGATATTTTACGTCTGGTGTAAACATTTGTGTCTTCGGTAGCTTAACAGATATTAACTATCTAAAAATAGATATCTTACCTTTTTTCTTTCTTTTATAAAATAAACCCGACGGTGTGATTTTGTCTAATACCGTACTAGCTTACATAAATTGCATATGGACAAACATCTAAACCCAGATCAATTATTTATAACCCACGGGTCCGTAACCCTACAACAAAACGTTTCTCCGTATATACATATACATTATCTATGGTTACCCACTGTGCTACCAAGCCGTCGATATTAGCTGAAAAAGTGATTTTCTAAATTTATTCAGTTATGTCCGCAGCCTTCGATCAACAAGATCGAAGTCCGCAACACTTTTAATCGTTTAAAACAAAAACCAAACAGGTACACTACAAATAGCCGTCGCTTTGTATTCAGAAAACCAACTGAACAATTGGCAGTAATTAAAGAGTCCCATCACCTCACCGAAACAGAAACCGATCACGTCCTTGTTCAATCCGCAGCAAAAAGCGGCAGCGTTAGTAAGTAGCTTGTACGAGTTGAGTGTCCGCTTTTTGTGCTTCCCGTATCAATGGAGTTGAATGAAGGAAAGGTCGCACAAAAAGTGGCTCGCCCCGTGTCGCCATTAGTATGTGCGGCGGTGTCCGAATGTGAGCATTAATTTATTGGTAAATATTGTATTGAATAATGCACGCGCGTCCACGCACGCGTTCGCTTCCTGTCCTCTTCAGTAGCGCCAAGTCCATTGAGGTATAAATACGAGATCGCAAAATGTATGTCGGAAATTAATCTAAATTTATAATACGCCGGGTTCTTTCACTTTTATTTTAGAACGCATTTTAAAATGCCGGCTGAAACTAGAGGTTAATTTTAATGCTGTTTCTTTAACATGTTCATCATTAATTATTCATCTCTGACACAACAATTACTGATCCTATATTTAATTTCTGTTCACAAAGGGATTGCTGATTAAACTTCGATATATCAATGTAATGTGTGTATTAATGTATTGTATTGGCATGATATATATTATTTTTACTTGTAACTCGGCTGAGCCTCACCAACTAATAATAAACTGTTATATTTTTTATTTTGTACTAACTGGTACCCGGTGCACTGCTGCCGTATTATTTATTTTATTGTGTATAGTTAAAATTTCAAAAATTTGGAATAGTTATATCGTTTAATTAGGAATGATAATACACTCATTGAAATTAAATGGCATTATATACCTTTCAAATACGATACGCGCGCCACCTAAAGTAAGTTAATTGTACTATGCCTACCTTTATGCAAGTGCAAGTAATAAGTTGACAAACTTTTAGCGCAAACCGATAAACGGTATGGCAGCGTATAAAATACGAACCTTAATTTTTATATATTAGATTTATAGAATGCATTTTTTATCATTTTTACTCGTCAAACTGGCTGGAAGTACTAATTAATAAAACGTCTTCAATCTTAAAAGAAAAAACTACATGCAATAAGGTCCTAATGAATGTCTTCATATTCACATATCTTCGGTAAAACAGCGTGTTTACATAAACAGCAGACGACGATGAATTCCGATAATACTGATAAATGTCTGAATTAAAATGAATTGAAAATTTATTGGCTTTGGTGTGCTGTTAATAAAAATGCTCCGCAGATAATTTGCAGGGTCTGGACATACCACAATCAGTTAAGACGTTTGGGCCTTTAATAAAACTTCAGTATTCTTCCGGTGGATTCAAATGTATATCGCGGTGGACATGCCCCATAATCATATCACATCTCACTCATTTCTGAGAGGATTGAGGTTGAGAGGTGGCCTTTGTCCAATAGGTAAACGTTTAAAAATCTAACTTTATTTCGATCAATGTCATTTTTCCAGGTGATCAGTTGCATCATTGTAAGGAAAAGAAGAAATTAAAATATAAATTGGAAAACATGTGCATCTATCTCAAACATTGAGAGTACATACATCGTGGTTTACATATAAGTATAGCAGCTACTTTACATTTTTAATCTTTTATGTCTCATCTTACGTCTTTAATCTAAAATAAAGCACAAAAAGTAACAACTTTGTCATATTATTACGTCTACGTACGTACGTACGTACGTATTACATTTTCAACATTGGCATTGACAAACGCTCCGTATTAAAAAACGTATTAAAAACGGCCATCTTATTTTATAAGTGCGTGATAAAACCACGAATTTAATAGTGTAAACAATGTAATATTACAAGTTTATTTGCAATTCAACTGTACAGTTTATTGCAATGTGATGGGCAGTTGAAAATTAAATATTCTTTAACCTCTCAGGTCCCGACATTTTAATGGTACAGTGACTCAGGCTAAAGACAATTTTATTAAGGAAGGTAAATGTAACTTAGAATCACTTTGCTAATTAATTTTACTATGTTCCTATGCAAAAAAATTATCAACAACTAAAATATCAAATTATTTGTGTGAAGGTCAAGTGAGCGTTAGAGAAACGACAATTGCAAGATGTTGTCACACACACACACACACACACACACACACACACACACACACACACACACACACACACATATATATATGTTTAAGAGGCGACTAGACTTGGGGAAAAGTGTTATTTTAAATAAGTGTGGCTGTTGTTCCAGTTCCGCAAATTTATAAACGAGACTAATTTCTAAAAAAAAAATCTTTAAATCCAAAAAAATTTTTGTAATTTTAGTAGTATAATTCTTATAAATCATTTCTAATTCAAATTTGACATGTTGAAATCCGATCGGTTTCTCCGAAAGTTGTCAGATTAATAATCTTACTAAATTGGGAATATATGACATCACGTTATATTTATTACTTCTTATGGCAAGGCTCTGTAGTCAAAATAAATTACTACCGAGCAACGTGACTGGAGTTCGACTCCTGGGCGTTAGCACGGAAATAGTTACTTATACCTACCTTCACTTTACGCAAATATTTTGTAACAATATGATGATCGTTTAAACTCGTCGGCGTAGTAGACATTACTAACGAACTGTTTTACCACAGCTGAACATACGTCTCCCACAGATTACCACAAAGTACGGTCCTGAGTCTAGAGTATTTCATCAGATCGTTATTCCGTCTAGTGGGGGGGGGGGGCGAATATGTCAGTTACTCTTGTTCTTCAGCGGGTATACACGTTATGGACTTTATCCCGCTGAGATTTTTTATAGGATAGGGTGGGTATGCGTAGAAATTTTCCCATGTAAAAAAAGGTATGTGGATTCCTCTTAGTTCACCATAGGAAACCAAGCTCTGGGTACTAAGCCACCCCTCTTGCCACGTAAAATCACGTGACTTAATATGACTTAACGTTGATTTCATCGGTTTTTATATTTTTTGCGATAACGATTGTAGAAAGTAATTGGCTACGCCTGCAGTACTAAATGTTATACTCATATAATTTAACGCGATAATTATTACAAAACTTCCAGATTTGCTCCATCTGGAAAAGAAGTTCAGGACACGTGACGCAATAGCTAGGTTTACCATCATTTTTTTATAGGATAGGGTAACAAACAAGCACACAGTCCACCTGATGGTAAGTGGTTGCTGTGGCCCATAGACATCTACATCTATCCTCGATTACAAATCAAAATGCAGATACGTTGTCATCCGTGAGGACTTCTGGAATGCCTCGTTTCCAGTAAAAAGGTCTCCGGTTATCTACACTCACCATACGAAACACAGCAGCATTAAGCTACTATTTGACGCTGGTATTCTGTGAGAGCGTGGTCCTTCCCCGGTCGAGCCGAGCCATTCGTGCTACAACTATACAACTAATATAACTGCAGCATGGCTCTACCACGTATAGATTCCGAGCATAGCTCTTTTTGTCGCACGCTGAGCGGCTTCTAACTTCTCAAACGCCCAACAATGAAGGACCATGTTTTATTTGCTTAGGTCATGACTCATGAGTGACAATACGCTCTGGTACTACAATTTTCTCTTAAAATTGTGAGGGATATTAAACTAGAAGGCTTGTCAAACGGCGCCCAGCCGAGTTGGATTCGTCGGTTGACCTCTTGAAGTTGGCTCATCAACAACTTCATCGTCACCCATGGTCGACATCGTCATAGGTTTCGTACTCTTGCTCTACACTCGGATAGACATCGTAGCGTTACTGCAAGCACTTCAGCTCCTCGATATGTCAACTGTCAACTTGGATTTTAGCACTGCCTAAATTTCAACTGAATCGAAGGCTTTCTCATAATCCACATACGGCAGACATAACGGCAGATTATACTCCTCAGTAAAGAAACTGCGGCTGCCTTTGAGTATTGAACCAAATTCAAAGCCGGCTGCCAATTCGCTTGCCAGGGGTAGTAACTGTGGCATATATCCTCTTTAAGGCTTAAACATTGGGTTTGAATTATTTTTCTACAGTATTACCAGTTCAAAGGTCGACCAATCATCTCGACTAGCGTGTAAGCATATACGCATGCGCTACATGAAGTCTATTTTTTTTTAATAAGGCCTACATCTATTATCTATGTAGTAAAAAGGCCAAAGAGGTTAGCTAGACTCATTTAACTGCATTTATTTAACGAATCTGCTAAAGCAAATAATTTATTTGTTTTGAAATTTCTTTTAATATTTTATCCCGGTATTAAAAATGAACTCCCATTGGCAGTTAAACGCGCTCCATCCCTACCGGTTTTTAAAAAACCTAGTAAAGAACCATTTTTTCACTTTGTATCATTGCACTTTGTATTGTAACTTCGCCCCCACACTAGCCATTTAATATAATATATAATATGTGTAGTATATTGATTGTATTTAGTTAAATAATTAAAAATATATTTATTTTTTGTATGTATATATGTTTGTAGTATATGTATGTTTTATATGGTGTGCAATAAAGAATATTAAATAAAAAATACATAAGTAGTCTTTTTCTTTTTCGTGTATTATTATTTCTTTCTCAGACTCCGTCAAATATAAACCTCGATATATCACTCATATAAACAACTAAGGCTTGCCTTAAATGTGTGATACTGCTTACATATTAAAAAAAACAACTTATTCTAGATTTTAAGTAATATTTATGCCGCTAACTTACGCCGACTCAATAAAACTAAATTCTTTTTGGCTGAGATAAAGATTCAACAAGCTAAAATACTCATTTTAACTCTCAGTTATATTGTGCACGGTTTAACTACCAGTTTAAATATTAAATTAAGAAGATTAAACAATCGGGCATCGACATTCGTAAAGACGATCTATTTCTACTTTGAACCTATAGCATACGTCAACAGACAGTTCTAGCGGATTAATTTATTTAGACGACAAAATGTCCAGTTACGTCCACAGCTATTACGTCGGCTTTATTGCTAGATAGAAAAAGTCTCGTCTTTTATTAACACATAAAGATAAATCAAATTTACCACATTTATAATTACTCGAAATAATATCAACAAGACGACGAAGCCAGTGTTGACGGTTAAATAAAAAGAAAGCGAAGCCTGTCTGATAAAGCAAAGGAATCGAACTCGAGCGCCGTTTTGCATACGCGCACCGGCGGCCATGACAGCGATTGACAATGAGCTCTCATTAAGTCAACTCGGCTTCCATTTGAGTTCTTTCATTCGTCCTGTCTCGCATTTGGGTGCTTTAATATAAGCATTCGCTGTGGATTATTCCAAAGTATAACATATAGCAAGTACTTGCTTGAAATGTTTTTCGTGCGTATAAAATAAGGATCGAGTTTTTTGGTCGACTGCAAGTTTCTTTGTCATTTTAGTAAAAAGTGGCTAATACTACTTATGAACACCTGCAACGAACTTCAAACAAGATGCGCTGTCATCTCAGAGGTCTTAAATTAAATGTCTCATAAACTATTATTAAACTGGCTCTCTACACTCTTTGGACTGGGACACAGCAGTGCACGTATAGCTTCTAAGCAACAGAATGAGGTAAAAGCATGGTACTTACTTTGTAATGTCGTTTTGTACATTTATAACAAATTAGAAAAGCAGAGCTTGGATTGTGAAACAATTAGCAATTAGATTTAATGACCTTTGGTTTATAAGTAAATTATACGCGGTAGAGCCATGCTGCAGTTATATTAGTAGTATTTGTAGCACTAATGTCGACTCGACCAGGGAAGGACCACGCTCTCACAGAATACCAGCGTAAAATAGCAGCTTGATACTGCTGTGTTTCGCATGGTGAGTGTAGAGAACTGGAGACCCTTTTTACTGGAAACGAGGTATTCCATCTTAGCCCTTACGGGTGACAACGCATCTGCATTTTGATTCGTAATCGAGGATAGATGTAGATGTCTATGGGCCACAGCAACCACTTACCATCAGGTGGACTATGTGCTTGTTTGTTACCATATCCTATAAAAAAATGATGGTAAACCTAGCTATTGCGTCACGTGTCCCGAACTTCTTTTGCAGATGGAGCAAATCTGGAAGTTTTGTAATAATTATCGCGTTAAATTATATGAGTATAACATTTAGTACTGCAGGCGTAGCCAATTACTTTCTACAATCGTTAACGCAAAAAATATAAAAACTGATGAAATCAACGTTGTCATATTAAGTCACGTGATTTCACGTGGTGGTAGGGGTGGCTTAGTACCCGAATCTTGGTTACCCATGGTGAACTAAGAGGAACCCACATGCCTTTTTTTACATGGAAAAATTTCTACGCATATCCACCTCGCGAGGGCAAGGACGGGTTATGTCGGACTCGCACCCACTAAAACCTCATGGTGTTCCACTTTCGTCGCTTATTCGCAGGGCCACGGGAACGCTTCCGCGGTCCCACCAGCGCAGGCCGCCCCATGGTGGCATCTCCTCGGAAGAGGACTACTATCCCCTTTCTCCTTCTGAAGAAAGGCGCACCAGAACACATGGTGTGCCCTCCTCCACGGCTTCCAACTACACCTGCGCAACGAACGCCCCCGTGTCTGATGTGCGAATACCATGGGACCAGGAAAAACGAGTACTAAGAAGTACTAGCGTTCCTGACCCCAGATTCGGCTGCGGAGGGTAGGGAGAGCGGTGGCTAGCAATACCAACAATCCTCTCCCCCCGCAGCCCCACCACCACCGCATCAACGGTGCAGCCCCGTTTGAGTCGCGGAGGATAGGGCGAGTGGCGCATCGCGAACTCTCACAATCACTCCTCTTCATCTGCGACTCCACCTCGGCTGCAGCGGTAGAGGGAGAGGACACCCCTCTCGCCGCAGCCCACCAGCACACATCCGAAGTGGACTCGCCAAGCAAACTTGGAGTGGCCACCTCGAGCAGGCCCTTCACCTCGGGCCAGCCACGTGGGTGTGGGTCAGATTGGGCTTGGCGAGTGTTCAAATGTGTATTGGTGGCAAGTGGGATATCCTCTTTCCCTAATGCCGAGATAGAGTCGCGGGGGTAGAGGAATGTTGGTATGACGATGCGCCACTTGCTCTATCCTCTGCGACTCTGACGGAACCGCACCGTTTATGCGATAGTTGTGAGGATGCTGGGGGAGAGGAGTGTCGGTATTCCGAGGTGCCGCTCTCTTAACTCCTTGTGACCTAAACTTAGTTGACGACAGATCCACAGACCAGATTAGCGTCAGGAAGGCTCCTGCTTACGAGTGCTTGTTGTTTCCTAATCACATGGTTTCCGCGCATCAGGCTCGGGGGTGGGGAGAGGTATGTTGTACAGGTGAAGCTGAAAACTGCAGAGGAAGGCGCTGCTGGTATTCCTGGTGCACCTTATCTGAAACTGAGAAGAAATGGGGCAGAAGAATTCCTCTTCTGAGAAGTAGCTGTCATCGGGTGGCTGGCACTGGTGGGGCCGCGAATGTGTACGAAAGTTACAAAAGAACACCACACAACAACTCTAATGAAAAATTACATTACTACAATTGACTATAACTTTTAAGCTAGATGACTAACAAAAATGCTATGGTATTTTTCTCGATCTCTTAAAGCATTCTTTATTCGATCTCAATACTTATTTCTGAATTAGAACGTGTCGGTATTTTCAGAGATTATCCCACTCTTACAACCTAATAAGTAGAAATTGGTAATTACCGTATTGATAAACAGTATACACCTAAAGTTTAGCGTGCCACATTGCAGCATTTTGGGGCCCACTTTTTTAAATCTATATCAATGATCTATGTAGGATGCAGCTGGTAAATTGTTGTCTTAGTATCTTATTTTATTTAGGTCCAGATGTTTTTGTCTTTAGTGTTTTGCGGTGAAACCTGGATTAGAGCCACGCATTATGCAGAAAAGGCTCTAGTAAATGTTATGCATTAGCTAACATCAATCTTGCTAACCCTTAAGATTGTAAACACAACCTATACCTACGCTTTGAACTATATGAGAAAGCACTAACTTCTAAAAAACTTCAATTCTATCAATGGCCACCAGTTTTCATTGCAAGACGCTGACTGTAAATGCCTGACTCCGTGTCCGGTTCCGCCAAGCCCCAACCTAAATACGAGTATATTTTTATTTGTGGACGAACACTGAACTGGCTTGGACGCGCTTTGCAATAGGATCACAAAGCTAAACTATATATTCAACTACCTTCGCCACTCCGCGAACATTTGTTCATGCACGCAATGTGCACACCCTCATAAACTTAATTATACAGTCGTAAATGCCAGTCGCATATTTTTTATTTTTGTGTTAGTTATGATAGTAAAATTATTACCTGACTGCTCTTGCTAGGGAGAAAACGCTTGCTTCTAAGATACAGGTTCTGTCTAATCTAGAATCTAGATGTGTCAGTAGTGTCATAAAAATTGTATAAAGTGCATACTTGTAAACCTAATTTTTGTTTTATGGTTTTTTATGAGGGCACTTCTACATAAGGATGCAATAAAGATATAAATTATTTTATTATATAATTACACTAAAACATCCAAATAAAAAGTAACAATGTGTTGTATGTCATTGAAATCGACGTCGGAGTTTTCCTCAATTAACAGTTATACCTAATAAAATGCAAGCAACAGAACTCCGTCTATATGCCAATAAGTATGTATGAACGTGTGCATATGAGTGTATGCGTATAAACGTTTGTGCGAGCTAATAAAATCAGCAAATATGTCAAATTTGCATAACTAACAACGCAGTACTCAACATTAAGAGTAAATCAATGGTGCAAAGCTTCAGAAAGAAAAAAAGAAAAGAAACAAGCTGTATATTTACAGACTATTTGTCTCTTTTTTGTTAGTATGAAGCTTATATTTATGTTTGTTTGAAAATTCTTAGGACTCCGCTGTTACTCCCCTATATACGCATTATCATCGGGGCAGCCTTTTTTTCTCATTATTATGTCAAAGTAATTCACGTTTGTGGCTTACTTACATTTGGAGAACTTTTTAACATACAGAGCCATAGTTGTGTTCCGTTATTATACAAAATAGACTTGGTAGAACCAATGATTACACTTATATAAACGCTAATCAATACAAAGTACTACGCGATAATAGGATAAAGAACTACCAATTTATAAAACATGCCATTGTGATCAATCTTAACTTTATTTCCTTTCATAAATCTTTCAAAATTGATTGCGAGGAAATTGAATTAAGAAAAGCAACATAAACATATATAGCAACACATTTTACAATAATTTGTTATGTAGCTTACGGCAATGCACGTGCTCTTAGTGCTAGCACATAATCGTGTTTCGTGAAACCGATTATAATCCATCACTGTTTATAAACGATCTATTCACATTAAGGATACAAACTCTTACAGTGACTAAATGAGTTCGCATTACATATAGCGCCCGTGGACTGATATGACAATGATGTATTTACTTGCGCCGTCCGAGCGTTAACTCCACACCTTATGTACCAACTGGGCGTCGCTTTCTTCATTGTAACTTGACGTATGTCGAAAGTGTAATTTGTAACTGTCTCAAGCTCGTCCCGTTGCGTGGGTAAAAGCATATCTGGACCTCATAACTTTATTTTACGCTGTTGCCTTTAATCGGTCGATAGCTAAAATACATTTTCATGTGTAATCAATCACTCATTTTAATCCGTAGGCCGACACGTTTTCATTTTTAAATGTGCGCCTTTTAAATATGAATGGCAAACGGGCACACTGTACTCCTGATGGTCATTGGATGATGTGGCTCATCGACATCTATATCTTGATCTATATCTTCGATTGAGAACCAAAATGCAGATGCGTTATCACCTCTGAGGACTAACATGGAATGCCGCATTAACAGTAAAAATGGTCTCCGGTTCCTTACAGCCACAATACGAAACAAAATGCATTTAGCTGCTATTTTACGCTGGTATTCTGTGAGAGCGTGTTCCTTCCTAGATCGAGCCGACCCACTCGTGCTATCATAATATAGTATATATCACGTATGTGGTGCATGGCAACATACCTTGGAGGACGGTCACATTTATTATTTGGTCATACTGGCACTACATCATTTATGGATGGGCCTATTACATATTTTTCATTCTTATATACTTTGCTAACGCATTTTTTTTGTCAAATAACGACAACAATAATAATTGCGGAACACCATTAACCGCGTTCTTCTGCGGTACATTCTTTTTGAATTACATTTACTATATTCGTAAATGAATAATTTCTTCTTTATCATTATCGTGAACACGCAGAAAGCCACTGTTAGAAATGTCTCTCATTACACTTCGTACACCCCTAACACCCACAAACCATGTTCATATACTCAAGTTAGTGTTATACTTTCAAATATACAAAAAAGAGTATAACGCGTTTATCCGGTATCCATTTGAAACGATTACACGGGGCTTGAATACCAACGGCCTCTTGTTATATTTATTCAGACAATATAGCATGGGTCGGAATCTGAGGCATCGGCGGTCGCTCGACAGCACGCAAGTACCAGTCGCTACGATAAAAACTTGCCTGCGCCCAGCGCTGCCCAGTTATTTGTCAAAAATAAAATTATTTTCTGATTATTGTTTCAAGGGACGAACGGCATCGGACCGGCGGAGGCAGCGATGCAGGCGATAAAGCGACAATAAAATATATAAATAATTCAAACGGGGATCGCGAGTATTGATTCGCAAGAACGTGTCTCAAATGTTTTATTGCCGGTGGTATTAATAAATGGGAGCAGATGTGCAGGCTCGTCGTTCTTGCCGGCCGCTGTGTGATTGCGCCCCGCTTCGCAGTTCAATTAATAAAAATCAAATACGTTACATTTATACTCACATCGCGACTGTTTTATTGAAGTTTCAATTTCGATTGAAAATAATAGGAGCAGTTGAGAAAAATAGAAAAAAAGAAAAATCATTTATTAAAACAAACACAACCCAAACACATAGGTTACAAAAGATATTATATATTAAACAACTTGTAACTACAGACTAAAAAAAAAACTAAATTCTAAATAAAAATGGAATCAATGCAGTCAAAGTTTTTATTACATGTGCGGTTTTGGTATAAAAGGACTACACTCGGCATAATCTCGCCGCATTATCCAGGAAGATGGTTTTCAGTGCGCCCTCTAATTGTTAATTGCAATTTTAAGTGCTGATTTACCATATGCAACTGCACGTTGTCGGTGAAGGAAAACATCGCAAGGAAACCTGTATGTCTGAGAAATAAGAAAAAATATTTCAGACATGTGAAATTCACCAACACGCATTAGGGCAGCGCGACGGATAGGGGAGGCGACCCTTTGCCCTAGAACCCTCCCAGAAATGAGACGAGGCCTGTGCCCAGCAGTGGAGCCTATATAGGCTAAAACTTAACTTTTTTTCTCAGTTATAATCAATATCAATGTATAAAGTTTATTATTATTATGTCTATTCAAATCGATCACACCGCGCGAAGACCATTTCTTTTTTTAGGACACAGTTGCATGCATCACTTCAACATCATAAAACATTTGTCCATAGCCCGTTAATAACTGACACGTGCAACTCTTCTTAAATTTTGACGTATCTATGTGCGATACGACCTGCTACCGATAATTCGTAATTGTTATGAAATATATTTGTATTTATTTATCTTAATAACAAAAGTAACATTATATAAACAAAGGTAACTGCGGGACCTAAAGTAAGCGCAGCTTGTATCTCAGGACCCTGGCATGCGATATTACAAAATAATTTTACCATTTACTTAAATAAATACTATACGATAGTTTTAATATGATATAAATAATAAGGAGATATTATTTTACTATACAAATATATAATAAGAGCTCCATCCACTTGACCGCATCCAGCGCAGAGCGATTCGAATCTTCGACGACCGTGATGCTTCTGATCGGCTCGATTCACTGGCGCTGCGTAGGGATGTTGCATCCCTTTACGTTTTCTATCGTATCATGGGGAGTGTTCTGAGGAATTGTTCGGATTAGTTTTAACCGCAGAATTTCAAGAATGCATATCGCGTCAAAATTCCCGATACCATCCTCACCATCTGGATGCTTGGCCGTCCACTACTGTACGTTTTACTACGAGTTTTCCTCCTCGTACAACTTCTCCTTGGACTTTTCCAGACCGATACGACTTAAAGACCTTCAAGAAAAGAGTTTACTCTTTTCCTAAAAGACCGGCAGCGCATCTGCAATTCACCTGGTGTTGTGGTTGTTTTTGGGCAGAGGTAATCACTTACCATCAGGTGAGCCGCATGCTCGTTTGCCCCTTCTTCTATAAAAAAAAAACAAAATAAATTTAAAGTAAATTATAGCTCCCGTAAGAGATGATTCCGTAAGCGGAGGGGGGGAGGAATAGGAATGATTACGTTTGAGTGTTTTTTTAATAGTAAGTATAAGGGTGGCAAACGAGCACACAGTCCACCTGATGGTAAGTGGTTGCTGTAGCCCATAGACTATGTAGATGTCCTATATCCTCGTTAACGAATCAAAATGCAGTTGCTTTGTCACCCGTTAGGATTAAGATGGAATGCCTCGTTTCCAGTAAAAAGAATCTCCGGTTTTCTAAAATTACCAAACGAAACACAGTAGCATTAAGCTGCTATTTGACGCTGGTATTCTGAGAAAGCGTGGTCCTTCCCCGATAGAGCCAACCCATTCGTGCTACAACTATATCAGTAATATAACTGCAGCATGGTTCTACCACGTAATAAAATTGTGTGTATATGTAAATGAAGGGATGTGAGAAGGTAGGATAACGTTTTTTTTTGCGCCCGAAGTAAATACGGGCAACCCTCCCTAAAACGGGGTAGGGAGGTGGGGAATGCTCATAGCATACCACGCAGCCGGCTGCGTGGAGACCACTAAACCCCACCTTTTAGGGACTGGCTTAACGGTCTAACTAGAGATCTCTAAGCCGTATACGAACGAGACCCTCCTTGGCAGAAAGGAGGGCGCAAGCGGCAAAAAGCCGCTTAGACGAGTGCCTAACTAAGGCAGATTAAGGGATGTGTTATGTAGGCTCGGCCTGAGCCGCCAGGAGGCAGTTCAGGTCAGCCGAAAGCTTGTTGGGGGGGTCCGAGAGAGAGTTTCTCGGTCTGCGTACACTATAGCGAGTGTGGATAGGGGCTGCATAGGCAGCTGTCTTACGAATGAAATGATTTGGGTGGGACTCTGAGGCGTTAAAAAATCTCTCAGAGAGTGATTTAAGGAATTGCTGGATTGTTGGGAGCTCCAAGTCTCGGTGTAGGTCGGCATTACGGACATAATAGGGCGAGTTAGTGGCCCTACGACAGAATAGATTTTGAACTATTTAAAGTTCATTTATAGCTTTGGGCTTAGCATGTGCGAAAATGGGGCCGCGTAGGTCATGACAGGTCGTATGCAGACCTTATATAGGGTTCGCTTGTTGTGGAGGGACATTTTACTGTGTCTGCCCAACATGCTGTTGAGCCTACCCATGTAAAATCGTGCGGTGCGAGTAACCTTCTTGATATGGGGTTCGAAAGTGAGCCTTGCATCAAGGGTGACGCCTAAATATTTAACTGTAGTTTGCCATGGGACAGGGGTTCCTAACATCCTGACTGGCGGAGTGGTGGTGAGACGGCGTCGTTTATATTCGAAGCAAACGGCGGAGCTCTTCTCCGGGTTTACGTCGATACGCCATTTTTGGAACCAAGCTCCTAAGTCGCTTACT
This sequence comes from Parnassius smintheus behrii, assembly GCA_036936625.1. Lineage (NCBI taxonomy): Eukaryota > Metazoa > Arthropoda > Insecta > Lepidoptera > Papilionidae > Parnassius > Parnassius smintheus. Next base: position 20,696,024 of record JAUPFT010000010.1, on the reverse strand, counting down.
GACTTTTGGATCTTGTTCCGAATCTGTGGCAGTGAGTTGCCTTTAGAGTAAAGGGCTGTGTCATCTGCGAAGAGGGCTAGTTTAACACCATTCGACGGGATAGGGATGTCGTTGGTGAATAGTATATATAGGAGGGGGCAACGGCAAGCACAGAGCCTTGAGTGACACTGGCTTTGATTTGACGAGTAGAGGATAGCGTGCCTTCGTGTCTAAAGCGAAAGGTACGATCCTTCAGATAGGAGGCTACAAGGCGAACGAGACGGTCTGGGAGGCCTAAGTCGTACAATTTGTAGATAAGACCCTCGTGCCAGACTCTGTCGAATACCTTGACAATGTCGAAGAAGACCGCGATGGTTTTTTGACGATGAGGATAAAAATCGCTGAGGATATATTCCACTATGCGGTGAACTTGCTGGGGGCACGAGTGTTTGGCTCGAAACCCGAATTGTTGTGGGATGACAAAAGGGTCGCCGTCTGTGGGAAACAAATGGCGCCTCATGCGCACGAGAATGACTCGTTCGAAAAGTTTGCCCATGGCCTTGAGAAGGCTGATGGGACGGTGATTGGACGGGAGGTGGTGAGGTTTGCCTGGCTTGGGAATGCCAATGACAGTTGCCTCTTTCCAAGAGGTGGGAAAATAGCTGAATTCGAAGCAGGCGTTGAAGATTATGGCCAATACGGCGATCACCTGCTCCGGAAAGTATTTGAAGGCTTGGTTGGAGATGCCATCCGCACCCGATGCTTTTTTGGGCTTAAGTCCTTTGATGGTGGATGAAATCTCATCTTTGGATACAGTGATAGGGTTAGAGGCGATAGAGGGCGAGTTCCGGCGACGGACCTCGTCCTTAAATAGTTGGATGTGTATGGGGTCAGTGGGTTGTGAGCTGGGAGAGCATTGAGCGGCGACGCTGTCAGCGAAGCACTCAGCCTTTTCTTCGTCCTCGAAGGGAATAGAGCCGTCGGGACGAGACAGAGGTGGAGTATGCGTTATAGCGTCTATCCGGAGGGCTCTCGCCATTTGGTAGTAAGCTGTGTGGGAGGGAGAGATTTTCTCCATGATATTGCCCCTTTCGAGGTCTCTGTAATCTTGGAGGCGGTAACGGAGTTTGCGTTGAAGGCGGTGGGCCGCGAGTCTATATTCGGGAGTAGGATAGCGTGCAGCTCTACGGAGGGCAGTTTTTTGGCTTTTAGCAGGTTGCTAATATCTAGGGGAAGACTAGTTTTAGCAACCGGGACAACCTTTTCATTCTCTTTAAGAGAGGATGTTATAAGTGAGGTGAGATTTTCGACCGCGGTGTCTATTTTTCCGTACTGTCGAGGACGTTGGAAGAAAGGGTTATGGGAGGGTCCAGAGAGTCTATAGCCGAGGCTAGAGACTTCTTGAAGCCCTTCCAGTTGGTGTAGGTTTTGGAAGTGGGAGTTGGAGATGGCTGATGGCCAAGAAGGAGGGATACAGGACGGTGGTCGGATCCTAGATCATCGAGAGACTCGATTGCCCTAAGGTTAAGGGAGACTCCTTTAACTAGAGCAAGGTCTAGCACGTCAGGAGCGTAGTTAACATTGTCGGGATAGTGGGTGACAGCGAGGGGGCTGTAGACAGTCAGGTCGAGAGACTGAGTGATATTGAGCAGCACCCTGCCACTACTGGTAGTAGTGCGGCAGGTCCATTCAGTATGCTTGGAGTTAAAGTCTCCAAACATAATGACTGAACCGCCTAATGCAAGGATGGCTTCGAAATCACTCTTAACGGGGAGGGTTCCGCTAGGGATATAGCAAGAGGCTATAATGATTGACTAGTGTCCAGTCATGGCTAATCTATTGATAGTGGCTTCCATACTGGTAAGCGTCGGAGTGGGTATGTGGGAGCAATGAAGGGACTTTTTGTAATAAATGGCAGTACCGCCGCCTTTGCGGTCGGGTCTGTCATTACGCAGAAGTGAATAATTTTTTATAGAAAGGCCTTTAGAGACCTTGGGGCTGAGGTGGGTCTCCTGAAGGAGGGAGAGGTCGGCTTCGTGATCTCGAAGAAATAGCCTAAGCTCTAGGAGGTTATTTCGCAAACCGCGGATATTGAATGAAACAATCGACAAACCCTTTGGTTTGATACGACCGTGCGATATTGCGGGAGCAAAAGGCTCCGGCATAGTGTTATTACAAAGACCTTAGTAGGTTGATGTGCTCAGTAAGAGCAAGGAGACGGTCCTGAAGGGACTGAGCGGTGCGCAGTTTACGCGCAAGGATAGAGATTTCCTCTATATTGATCTTATTCTTAGTGTTATACACTAGGCTTAGATCTTCTACTACAGGGTCTGCCTGTTTTGTGGGTCGGTGGAGGGGCGCGGGATATTTGACGCCTTTGGGAACCAAGGGTTTATTGGAAGCGGCGCAGGCTGGGAGAGCGGAAGGCTCATAAGGGGCCGAGGAGGGCCCTGAGGTGGCCGATAGATGCCCCGTGTGGGCTGAGATGAGCCCTGAGGGGGCTGAGGTAGGGGCTGGCCCTGGCGGGGCTTGCGGCTTACAAGAGCCGGGAAGGTTCAGTCATTGACCTGAGGTGGAGCTTTGTGGCTCGGAGGTGGGCGAGGAGCGCGAGGGCAACCTCTAAAATTGGCCGGGTGGCCAGTTTGTCCGCAAAGAACACATGAGGGTGGGGATTCGGCGTTTTTGGGCCGAGGGCACTCTTTCGAGTGATGGGGTTCTAGGCACTTAACGCACCTGGGTGGAGCTGAGCAGTTGGCTGCCGCGTGCCCATAGAGTTGGCAGCGGTGGCACTGCCGCAACCGTGCCGGTGTGGGGCTTCGACCTTTCCACGCGACAGGCCGCACACAGTGCGTACCTCGCGGAAGATGGCCTTCGCCTCCGGCACATTGGTGAGAACGAGGAGGGCGAGGTTAAATCTTTCGCCCTGCTGCTGTGCATTTTGTGCACAGCCTCTATGGGGAAGCCTTGGGACTTAAGGTCTTCCAGAATGTCCTCGTTTGCGAGTTCACAAGGAACTCCGCGGAGGACCGCCTTAACCTTCCCTTCTTCGGCGAGGGCGTATGTGTGATAGGACACACGCTCGGCCGTGAAGAGACGGGTTATATTCCGGAAGTCTTCTATAGACGTCGGCATGATTTTGATGGCCTCGCCGACATTGGTGGCTTGGTCATATTTGAAACCCTTATCGTAGAGGGTTTTGGATAACTGTGTGAATTTAGCCTTGTCTCTGAGAAAGACAGGGGGCGGGACTTGGTTTTTAGCAAATTTGGGAGCGCAGCGGGTTGCTGGCTTGGCGGTAGTGTCTTTCGACTGAGAGGCGGCAGCGTTTGGGGCTACGGAAGTAGGAGCAACGGTGTGAGTGGCGGAGGTCGAGGCAGCGGCGGAGGGTGTGCGGGCGGCGGCGGCGGCCACCGCGGCGGGGGGAGTGCGGGACGTCGTGGCGCGTTTCGGGCCGCGCTTAGATTTCACTAGCGTGAATTGGGCTGAGTCGGTTATCGTTCCTTCGGAGTCGGATGAATCTGAGGAGCCGGTGGAGCTGAGGTTGGTCCTCTTTCGGGAAGAGGAGGTAACGGACGTGGTGTCCGAGTGCTCCATATCGGATTCGGGGGACGCGGGCGAGTCGGTCTGCGGGGCAGCCGCTTGGATCGCGGGGAAAGCCGCGACGGCGGGCGGGGGGACACATGCCTTAGGGACAATGGGAGAAAAAGCGTTGACGAGAGCGATCTCGTTGATTTGGATGGGACAACGTTTAGCTAGGTCCCACTTTACGATAGTAACAGGGATCCCAAAAGTTCGTTTGCTTCTTAAATCATTGTAATCAGCACAATTGCAAAATATACTTTACGGGGCTTGTAATTAAAACGGGACACACAAATTTAAAAAATAAAAAATAAAGAGTTACTATATTGTGTCAACACACACTGGAGCAGTGGGACGGATTTATTGCTTAATCTTCTCCTTATTGAAGGCAGTGCTTGATTTCTATCCCTATTTCCTATTGGTGGCACGTGGCTGTATAGTCAAAGATGGCAAATCGTAATGGTTTAGTTTAACAAAGACCTATTCAATCTTGCTTCGGAGACACTAACATTGTAATCTGTTGAAAAGACAGACGCTGGCAAATTATACAAAAGCAAGCAAGGGAGTATGCTGTACGCATTTCGTACGATGAAGCTTGATGAACTTGCCGAGCATCTGGTTCTCCGGTGACGGAAGGGAGAAAGAAAACTGGAATTATAATAAAGAAATTGCTCAGAACTATTTAAAATTAATCACCTAATATGTCATTTATTTTCTTACTCTCTAAATACAACACATATACGTAAATATAAACGCTCACACCCGCTACCCGGAGGGGTAGCCAGAGACTACGGACTTCCATTTGGCACAATTCTGATACACCTATCTCGCCTCGTTTTCTTCCTACCTACCTATATACCTACGCATACTTGCCCGGTGATTAAGGGTACTCTTAATTAACCCATCTTCATATATCGACAATTTGTTCAATAAACTTCAGTCAAGGGCGTCTCTTGCCTGCTCTGCTGTTCAGTACTGCAATATAATACACTATATAGTAACTCACAGGGAATACAAGAATATAGTAACTCACCCGGAAGCACGTGGTAAATCAGCACTTAAAATTACAATTTAATTATTAGAATCGAAATTAGACTTTACTGAAACGCGTGCACCCGTAGGCTACCACACCTATAAGGTATTAAAAATTAAAATTTTACTTAGTATTGTACACAAAGCAATCAATAGTAAACGAATAAATTGCAAAAACCGCAAAACGACCGACACTTACATATATAAAGGTGTTCAACAAGAAATGTTGACAATAATAATCCACGTAACTGCCTTCTTAATACATTCGCACAAAAAACAGTAGGGATGACTTGTTATTAATATTCAATAACTGGATTGCCTAGATGTAAAAAGCTGCCAAGTAACACAAGCTAAGTGATATCAACCAATCGCATTATAGTTACGAGGTCAGTCGGTCTTGAAGGCGGTGCCGTAGCCCCTTGAAGGCCTACTTACAGCTCGCCTGACAAGTAAAGATGAGTTGGTTACTTATAACGTCAATTATATCCTAGATACATGGTTGTAACTATTGTGTAAAATGACGATTACTGGATATTGAATATTATTTAGATATTTTAATCGGGGTATACTACACTATCGATGCTTATTTAAAAAACAACAATTTTTGGATATGTGTCTGTCAATCCGGTTGAGACGAAACCTGAGAACGAATTTGTAGGAGACATTCACTATAGTGTTTAGTAATATATCATCACGCTATTTATTATAGAAGCTAGCCAGTAGGCCTAATAGTCTATATACAACAGATAATGTACAAACGTTTTAGTCGATACTTCGATATAAATTTTCCAACGATATAATCCCTTAAGACGACACATCGAAAAGGCAATCGCCGTACTGATCCGAGTGAATACATAATTTCTACAAAAACTTGAAAAAACGCCGTCATAAGGTCTAAAATAGCGTAGCGCCCGCGACGATTAAAAGCGCTTAGAAATTCTCAGAAACTTGATTTGATTTTAGTAATCAAAATAATGAGCAAGTAAATTATGAATATTTATGTTATGAATATATTTGAGTGATTTCCAAGCATATAGATTAAGTAATTTCAACTATAGTGATTTTTTAGATGTGTTTTCGCAAATAATTACGATCGAGTCAAAATTATACAATCGTATTTTTGAACAATCAAATTCAAGATAAAGGCATGAATTTACCTATATCAAAATTTCACTTTCCTTAGTGGTGTCATAGTCTTTATACTATTCGATGAAAGGAGGTGCATTTTTTCACGGTGTCGCCTTAACTTTATCGGTTCAAATATATAAATAATGATATACCGTTATCGCAGTTTTCAAAAACTTATACTTTAACTTTTATTTGAAATTATCCCAAATTGAATGTGATTTATGGGAAACAACGTTTTTACCTTCCGATCCACCCTTAAGAATGTGTGCGTGCCCAGTATAATCAGTTAAAATAATGCATTACCATGCATTTTGAATTTAAAAGATAAAAAAGAATGTTCCAATTTTTTTAAAATTAATTATTCTTCGCCATTTGCCTATATTACTTATTCTGAACCTTTTCTGAAAGTTTGGCCGCCAATTGCAAAATAACCCTGTACACCTATCGATATTATGATTATTTATTTCTGGGATCCGTATTAAAAGAAAAGTGCACAGAAATATAACACAAACACTATCATGAAACTAAAATTAATATTGTAGGTACATGCTTAAATTGTGTACCGTATAGTTGCGGTGAAAATATCCACCCCCCCCATATCTTTCCGTGGGTGTCGTGTGAGGTGATGAGGAAATTGAAATAAGAAATGGACACCAACATCTTCCTGATAATAACTCAAAATTATAAAAACTGCGGTTGCCAAGTGTGCCAACTTTGGTAAAATCGAGTCATTTTATGTTCAGCAGTAGACTTTTATATTTTCTAATGGATACTTAAATTGATAGATGTTTAGTACCTACTTTCAGCAAAATATTTAAGTTATTAAAATTCATAATTTTTTTTTATTAAGGTTAGCATCGAACATTGTTCCGACGTTAAGTCGAATTGAAAATCAAACTTAATTTTGCAGTGGAAAAAAATGTTCTGCCATAGTCTACATAATTATTAAAGTTAAAAGTTAAAGTTACAGCATATATATAGGCCTCACTTCATTTCTACGAGGGTTTTAGGGCAAGGAAGTGTGCGCTGCCCCAATGCGTGTTGGCGAACTTCACATATCTTCGAATTTGTTTTTCTTATTTTTCAGACATGCAGGTTTCCTTACGATGTTTTCCTTCACCGCCGAGCACCTGGCAAATCAGCACTTAAAATTGCAAATAAATATTTCATTAGTGCCAGCGGGGATCGAACCCGGTTCGCTCGCATACAGTGAAATTTACAGCGAGCGCTAACTATCTGAGCTACCACGGCTCTTATTATGTTATAAAATAATTATTATGTTGTATTATTATAATGTATAAGCGACAGTAGCCTAACGGCAGGGCGTGGACCGCAAACTCAAAAAGATCGTGGGTTCGAATCCGCCATTCGACTACTGGCGTGAACCACCCGTAACACAAGCAATTTAAGCTTACCACGAATGGTTAAGGGGAATATTAGTAATGTTTATAGCATTGTTAATATTTTAAAAAAAATCATTGTCCACATCAATCATTCTACAACACAATCGATGCTACAACTGCAAATGTATCTTTTCATGTTTTATTTCATTTTTAAAACATTTCTTACCAAAATTAATGAATCTGAGTCAACGGGAAATTGATGAGCGATTTTGCGAGTATTAAAATATGAACATAAATGGCCGTATCTTTCGATTGTGTGATCTCATACCTAAGATTAATTTTTATACCTCCTAGGGACATTACTTCAAGGCATTTGGTATTAATTTAAACAAACGGGCAAACGGACAACAAAGTGATCCTATAAGGCTTAATTTTTTTATTTACGGAACCCTAATAACTACAATCGCTGCGCACATTTATGTATTAAAATAATTATTATTATTGTAGTGTAATAAAGGTGCAATAATTTTTTATAAAATAAGGGTGCCAAACGAGCACAGTTAGTTTGATGGTAAGTGGATGCTGTGGCCCATAGACATCTAAATCTAGCCTCTATTAAGCATCAAATTCTGATACGTTTTTACCACTAAAGACTAAGATGGAATGCCTCGTTTCCAGTAAAAATGTAAAGTAAAAATTCTCTACACTTACCATACTAAACACAGCAACAAGCTGCTATTTTACGCTGGTATTACGAGTATGTTCATTCGTACTACAACCATTATATGCTGCATCCTGATTTTTCCATAATCGAGATTTTGTAAATAGATTTGATACGTTGATTATATATTTTCAATGTTAAAGTGATTATAAAATATGCACTGTACTACAAAAGACAATAGTTATTTATTTAATTAAAGCTTTTTTTAATATAACACAAACTGTATAGTATACAAGTAATAACTATCTTTTTTATTTTATTTATATTGTTTTCCATATAGAGCTGCACCAAAATCACAAAGCAAAATATAAATTCCATTATAAGAACTTATAGAACACCCATAAAATTAAACGGTAATAGGTGTTTCGCATCAAAGCGGCCGCGGAATGAAGATTTGCTCCACAAAATGTCAACGAGGTATGAGCAGCCGACAAAGAGCCCGTAAAGGCCGAGCATTCGCGGATCGCCACGCTTATTTCGAAATAATCAGTTAATTGTGCACCCTTAACGAGCCTCAGGGAAAATGAAGACTGGGCAGCGTTACCTACGCTTTTTCACCGGTGTTTTTATCGATTCTTGAACCAAAACTGCTTCGTCATCATTTTTGTAAATGTGTAATTATCACAATTGGCCACAAAAATTGTTTTTTTTTTAATAATATTGTTGGTTTTATAAAAAGCAGATATTGTATCTTTATATAGGTAACTTTTGAAAAATCTTATGAATTATGATTGATTCAAGGAAGACGGATAGCGTCCATCATCTATAAGCCCTTTATAAACCATCACGTCCTTCTTAGTGAATATTTTTACATAAATCATTTTTAAGTTAGTATTAAAACATGTTTTGACAAAATTAGGTAGGTAAATTTCACATTTTTCACAACTCAAAACCATAACATAACGTTACTGTAGGAGACATGTAATCACAGAGTCTACTTGTTTTTAAAAAGCACCTGCAATTCCTCTGGTGTTGCAGTTATTCTTGAGCGGTAAACCGCATGCTTGTTTGCCCTTCTTCAATAAAAAAATTACATATTTCTCTAATTTTCATCGCAAATTTCATAAGCAATAACAAGTTCAATTGTGCAACAGTGAATTTACACTAATGCGAAATGAATATTCAATTGTCGAGTTTTTGCATAACTGGATATCGCAATGAGGCAATAAGCTCATATTTATCGATAAATATTTTGCTTTCATTTCCATATGGGACCACACAAGACGATGCGCGCTCGCTCCGTCGACATAACAACGCGGTATATTACGATTTGATGGCAGCTTGTGACGACTTTAGCCTTCTTTATCTCGTCGAAAGGAGTTCGATTAATTCTTGATTAAAATAATTAGCCATTCGGCACGGATATCGGCGGCCCGCAACGCAACCGGTGCACGCCGCCTGCACAACACGAGACACGGACACGGATTAACGATAATATCTGTCATGACTTCGGAAAAGTAATTTTATACATAATTAGCCAATTTATTTCACTACAATTATGCGTAAACAGAATATTATTGAACTACGTTCTTTTAAGTACATACGTCATCTAACGTATGAAGACGTTGTCGCTACAGGAATTGTCGCTACAATAACCAGTTAAATGAAACTCAAATTTAAATTGAAAATTGTTTTTTCACTATATTAGTGGCGGCGTCCCCTGGATCACAAAAGCGGCGATAGAAGGAGACTGGAAGAGGAAACTGGGCAACAGCTTCTTCCTGATTATAATGTGAATAGTAAAAAGTCTGCGGTTGCAATCCCGGCTGCTAAGCGTGGTAGATATGGCGAAATCCCTCATAATACAGTAATTAAAGTATAATATGGGGAGGCCTATATTCAACAGAGGATTTTTAATATGCTGCAATGATTAATAATAAATAAATAAATAAAAATAAAAATTGTTTATTTCGGACAACATGAAGCCATATCAAATCATTTATTTCGTTAAAACATGGCTACACACGGATGGATACAGAGTCAATATTTGTTACCACATGTTTTGCCTTTTGTGGCATGCGTAAAAATTGTTTAAAATAAATATGTTAAAAAAAATTAAAATAAAATTAGAAATAAACACATTTATAAATTTTCTTTTTCTTTCATAAACACTTTATATTTATGTTTTTAGGAAAAGATAACAAAATTAGAGAAATGAATTTTTGTTCATTTGAGAAGTAAAGACCTATAGTAATTTACTTAGTTAAGCAAAATCAATAAAAATAAAATCAAAATTTATGGTTAAATATAATATACATAGGAATTGTTAGTAGAGAAAAACTTACAATAACTTATTAATATTATTTGTACTTTTTTTAAATATTTAATTATTAAGCAGGACATGATCCTGGAGATCATATTTTTGATCAGTGGACAGTCCCCACTGTCGGCAATCTCATTCAGCACACTGTGGCCGCTGCCGCGCACTCTGTTTAACAAAGATGCGGTCTTTTTCGGATTATTGCTTCAAAACTGTCAACACCCGCCAGTGCAAACATCGCAGACGCACTACAACAGCGCGTCAGCCGCAACATTTAACAGATAAATGATGAAAAATTATTTTTTAATAAAAGTAAGGACCGAAACGACCATATAGTCCAGTTGACGATTAGAGGACGCTGTAGTACATATTAGACACTTAAATTCATTACAGATGCGTTGTAATGAACTGAATTTGAATGTGGTTAGTGTCGTGTAATGATGGCATAAAAGAATCGACGGGCAGAATCATTCCGTATGTGTCAGAGACAGGAAAGTAAAACTGAAGATGGACAGCAGTATATTTCTGATAGCAAATGAAAATAATGCATACCTGCCGCTGCCAAACCGACTATCAAGCGTGGCAAATATCTCAAATATGTCACCTATGACACAACCTATGGGGAACGGCTTTGTTCAGCAGTGGACTTTGAGAGTTTGTAATGATGTTTATGATGATGATGGTGGTGATTAAACGCGATTTGTCCCATAACCATAATCATCCATTTTAAGAACAGAAAATTCAGGAGCGGAATAAGTAATATAAGCATGCCAAAGCCATCAATTAGTAGAAAGTGGAATGCGTAGAACACTATTACTCTCTACGTCGAGTATAATGCGCTGGTTAGGTTAACATCTGAAAAGAAAAGAAGATGACATATTTCCCCTTACAATCTTGTTATTTAGTTTTATCTCCGACTGTGTATAAACATAATGGCCAGTAAAACTTGAAAATATTTAACTTTTCTCGCAATAAATCTTACAAGCATCAGATAAAATAATTAAATTCAGTTACTATATAACTACATGTAAATCGAATTCTCGGTAATAGAATGCGATGAAAAATTGTTATGAGCCTACATAAAGTGTAGTGTATTCGGACTTATATACGTCTGCAATAAGCGTAGGCAACCGGTCGCGGCATGAAGATAATTAAACGCCATTTAAGATACGCTGATAAAAGTTAATTCACCACTGACGTGCAAAAACAGAATAGCACGTCAAGAGACATATGAAGAAAAATAGTATTAATTGACTTCGCGAAATCATAATTTACAATACTACGGCAACCAGTGCCATCGGTTACTCGAGTACCGCAATTAAAAAAATAAATATCTTGTATGTAATATATTAAGATTTTGAAGACGTATATTTAAAAGATTTTCACCACACATCACATTACAGTCTATCACAAGCCAAATGCTTGACATGAACCTCCCTATTAAATTACTACATCAATCGACTCCCAACCAAAGATTTAAATAATTAGATGCGCACTTACCATAAGTATGACCACTCCGAAATGAGTCCATTCTCAAATGAGTAAGCTCACTCATTCGCAATCAGTGCTCATTTGTGCTACAGAGAAAGTAGCATACACAATTTCTGTAAGATAATAAGAGATGACACTATTGATTAACTATTTAAATCTTTGCTCCCAACAGGTTTCATCTGATCGTCACTCAACTATCTAAAGTTGCTCTACACTGTTCTAGTCAGAACGAGGCTAGTAATACTCAAGAAACTTTCTTCTCCATCGGTTATCACTTCAGGCTGTAGTACTCAGACTGACCCACTTGCTTTTATGCTCGTTACAGATTTTACCACGCAGGGAAACTACGCACATAATCCTCTTTACAGCTCATAGAGTGAATTTTAGTTTCTCGCAATTTCTACTTTAGGATACGTCTACTCCAGCGGTTGTTGTTTCTGCGGCATGTCACCAGCCTATTGCTGATTCTACTTGCAATTTGAGCTTGTGGATCAGTCGCACCACCACCATCCACGTTACGGCATCATATAGAAATAAGGAAATAGGAAGAATTTCCCCAAAAATTAAAAAAATATCTTTGTCAACGTTTTCGTTATTCTTAATTTTCATAACACCTAAGTAACTTTCTGACGTTCAAACGAACGTTCTATAACTTTATTGCATACAATGAAACGTCCTCAATACAGGTCAATGTAATCAACGTGTTTTTCACCATAGCATGCCCTAAAGCGCCTAAAAATGTTTGTTGTAATATTCGTCATGATTAGTTAAAAAATATTTATATAAAATTAATCATAAGTGGTTAATTTTATAAAAGCTTTGTGCAAGAAGAGTAACATAGATAATATAAGCAATCGCAATTAAACAAATAATCACAAAGATGGTCACAATGAAACCCAAACAACACAATACCCACTGTCGTTTTATTCTTACTTAGATTATTGTAAACGGAATTAACTCTTCCCACCGTACCGCAGGTGACAAACACTCCCACACTATGTGGAAGCTAAGTCGGAATAACAATTGACCACCTCACAGGTTTCCGTCTTTAGTGCGTTAAAACGATGAATGAATTGGACAGTACCCGATGACAGACCGTGTTCTGTGAGAAGTAATGCGTAAGCCTTTTTACCGTGAGAAAAATAGATCGATGTCGGTATATAATAATAGTGCATAATATATTCAGAAACAACAATTTGCCATTGTAAGATAAGTACTTAAATTGGATTACTCACGTAAACTTTATAGAAAAAATATTTCCTATCAGTAGCAGAGTTTTTATTAACTTCTCATTATGAAAATTAATGATTTTTTTAAAAATCGGGAAGTTATTGGTTTCATCACAGTTTTAGAAAATCGAGGTTTCATCGATCTCGACGTTTTGAGGTCCTAGGAAGCTATTCTGACTATTCCTACAAGGTCGTCACTGTGTGTGCGTGTGCGTGTGCGTGTGCGTGTGCATGTGTGTGTGCGTGTGCGTGTACGTGTGCGTGTGCGTGTGCGTGTGCGTGTGCGTGTGCGTGTGCGGGTGCGGGTGCGTGTGCGTGTGCGTGTGCGTGTGCGTGTGCGTGTGCGTGTGCGTGTGCGTGTGCGTGTGCGTGTGCGTGTGCGTGTGCATGTGCGTGTGCGTGTGCGTGTTCGTGTGCGTGTGCGTGTGCGTGTGCGTGTGCGTGTGCGTGTGCGTGTGCATGTGCGTGTGCGTGTGCGTGTGCGTGTGCGTGTGCGTGTGTGTGTACGTGTGCGTGTGGGTGTGTGTGTGTGTGTGTGTGTGTGTGTGTTGTGTGCGTGCGTGCGTGCGCGTGTGTGTGCGCGTGTGTGTGTGTGCGTGTGTGCGGGCGTGCGTGCGTGTGTGCGTGTGCGCGTGTGTGTGTGTATGTGTGTGCGTGCGTGCGCGCGTGTGTGTGTGTGTGTGTGTGTGTGTGTGTGTCATTTTATTACTGTTCCTAAAATACACCAGTTACATAAAATCCGGTTGATCCGTTGTATCCATGTAATGAGTTAGCTATTAGATCGTAAAAATATTTGTCGAGCGGTTTGAGTTCGTAAAAAAGCGGGAAGTTCCAGGGATAGCCTACAGTATCAACAGAGATTTTTCTATTAAGCTGTTAATTACTGATAGATGAAAAACGTTTTCTCTAAAGAATTCTTTTACCGCAAGAATTATGTCAATTAATTTAATGAATTGCGTGATAGTTAAATGGGTACTATTATAATAAAAAAATGGAGCACTAATTAATATGTATTAATAAGTAGTTATCACTCAGTCTTAATCACTCAGAAATGACAAGAGATCTGTGTCCAACAGTAAGCTGAAGTGTGAATGGGACGGCTATATAGCTTGAAGAACCAACATTCGAGTGGTAACTGAAGGCCTTCACTGATGGCCAAATGAGGAAGCTCAAGGTAATATCATAGAGAAGGCTATGCTCAGAGTTTCTCTTTGTAACGGATTTCAAAATGAGGATACTCACAAAAGAACCAGAGTAACCAACATAGCCCAACAGGTTCGTAAACTGAAGTGGCAATGAACGGACCGACTATATAATGTCAACTCAAAACCGTGCTTTGTAACATTCTTTATGTTTAGTAATGGAGTTTTGATGAGATTTAATAATGATGATTCCAACTGTGGAAAATAAATAAGCTGTACTATACACGCTAAAGATCAAGTGCCATGTGCAATACGTCAATAAGGTCAGTTACCAATACTGCAGCAATGCGTTATATCCAACATGTAATCGGCAGCATTAAGCATAGGGTGCGTTTGGCAGAAAAAAGCGCTAGCAAGCGCTTATAAGCGCTCAAATAGTTTTCGGCCAGGACACGATTGCTACTTCAGTAGCGCTGACACAATCCGCCATTTTGCTTATTTAATTTATTTGTTTTGAAGTAGAGTTTATAAGTTGTTTTGTGCAATATTAGTTTTAAGTAGTATAATGACATGAATAAACATATACTATGCTATTAAAAATTCATAATTGGTAAGTTTTTAATATGAATACTTTACAAACATATATTTAAATTAGGTTAGATTCCCGGTTAAAACTAACATCGTGTCCTGGAGGAAAATAGCTACTTACGATTTGACAGCGCTTACCGCTTACGATCGCCATTTTGCTTACAAGCGCTTGCTAGCGCTTTTTTCTGCCAAACGCACCCATTGAAAGCGTGTGACTGTACGTTACAAGTGTGAAGGAAATGAACAATGGTCGTCGACTTATTTCAGCTATAGTGACAATTTCCAAACACTATCATAGACTGCAGCCTGGTCGAGCTTTCACTAGACGAGATGATGATGAGAGAATTTTCGCTCTTCATCCGGCAACTTAATCGCCTTTAGCTCGCTTTTTTGACCACATAAAACCCTCTAATTTCTTATATCTAGATTTCTGCGACCGGGTTCGCGATATGGTCTGTCTAGGAAGAGCGTTTTGGCACCCATCACTTTGATTATTTATATTTTTTATACTGGATGACCTTTTTTACCGTCTGGAAAAAATAAGTTGTAACGTGTGAACGGAGTAGAAGCCTATAGCACTGATATTTAAGAAAAAATAAATACAAAAATTTCGAATTTCACGTTTGAATTTTTTTTAACAATTTCTTTGCCCAACAACAAGCCCTTTGCCCTTGTGCCCGTGCCCCTACGAAGTGACAAGGTCAAAGATGCCTACTAAAATTGTTTTATTGCCGTGTCGCGAAGTAGGGTGGATATGATTTGAATTTCGATAGATTTGAAATTAACTTACTTATTTGAAATTAAAAAAAATTGTTTTTATTTTTGTAAAATATCAGTGATATAGGCTTCTACTCCGTTCACATGTTACATCCTTTTTATTTCCAGACGGTGAAGAAGGTCATCCAGCATATATTTTATGTATATATATATATATATATATATATATATATACATATATATATATATATATCCTATACTATTAAACGAGAAATTCTTGTATATATATATAATCGGGATCTCGGAAACGGCTCCAACGATTTTCATAAAATTTAGTGTCCAGGGAGTTTCGGGGATAATAAATCGATCTAGCTAGGATTTATTTTTAGAAAATGTCTTTTTGTCCGTGTTTTTAAGCAATGAAAAACTGCTACAATATCGTTAGAATAAGAAGGTAAATTTTGACGAGTAGTTAGCGATTATAAATAGCTTAATTGGTATAATGGTCGGTCATAGAATCTTAAAACCCCGGTTCGAGCCCAGACCGACGGACCTTTTAAATTTTTTTTCATGTTCCTTTCTTTTTTGAGAAAATCTATTTTTTGAGCCCTATTTTAGTATTTTTTAAAACACGAAAATTTAAATTAAACTAATTGCACTCATGATTTTTATTTCAAAAACCACTTCAGTTTTTTCTATTATGTCGCTAAGATCAAAAAATATTATTCTTATTTCATTAGTATGTAATTTGTATCTAAATATAATTTCCATAACATACGAATTAAAAAGAAACCGAGCGAAAAATACCGAGCAAAGCTCGGTCAACCGGGTACTATATATATATATATATATATATATATATATATATATATATATATATATATATATATATATATATATATATATATATATATATATATATATATAAGAATGTGTATACACTACCCTACACCGCCCCTTTGGTGTTGTAAGAGGCGACAGTGGCAAACAAACAACAAAAAAACTGCGTTTGCCTGTACCTACCCGCCGAGCGTAGCAACTACGGCGGATCCCCCCTATGTGACAGCCTACGGCTATGTTCAGCTGTGGAGTTATAACAGGCTGTAACGGTTGTTGAAGCGCCTGCGTCTTCTTACTGAGCAACGAGTCAAATAACGTACTCGTAATAATCATGTCAGTAGATTACGATTGTATTAATTCAGTTTAATAGTGTCGTAAAAAATTTCAGAAATATATAAAAGCTTCTAATTGATGCCGGTATAACCCGTTTTTGTCAAACTTCAAGTATACTGACCGATGACGGACTAATTTCAAAGAAGACGTTTGCTACTGCGATCGCAAATACACATGAAAAGCGTGACCATTTGGAGAAATTCTCCCTAAAGCGGGAAAAGCCCATATCAAAAGATTTGGGAACACCGAAAAGTGACTATAGAAAGCATTCTTCAATTATACATCCCATTAAGAAATTTTTAATTAAGATAGAGTCACATTAAGTCAATAAACTCTTAAAAACTATCGAGTTCGACAACAATTTTAGTTGTTTACTTTTCGTTCTAGCTTTTTACATAATACTATAGAGCTATGATTAATTCACTGCATCTGAGGCGCAAGAAACCGTAACAGAAGCAGAAACTTTTTTATTCAATGTAGATTATAAAGAATACTTATTGAAAGTCAATTTTTTCCATAGAAATATTAAAAAATTTTTAATTTACCACTGGTTCGCAAAAAAACCTTTGTCCTGGGAAGAACCAGCAAGAAACCCAGCGGAACTATTTTTTTTCCAAATAATAGCTTACAATCATGTTTACAATTAACAACACAAGACAAATTAGTAATAGCTTGGTAGCGATCACCCTTCCCAGGGGTTATTATCATTTATCATCCATAAATTCCTTAATATTATAATAACCCTTTTTATACAAACTTAGTTTAATAAAATTTTTGAACTTTGCGTATGACAAATTTTGTATATTTTCTGGGATTTTGTTGTAAAAGCGTATACATCGCCCCAAGAATGAATTACTGACTCGGTGGAGTCGAGTAACTGGTACTACTAGCTTGTGTCTGTTCCTAGTATTTACAGAATGAATATCACTTATTTTTGCAAAACTACGTTTATTCTTGTGTACGTACATTACATTTTCATAAATGTATTGAGAGGCCAGAGTTAATAATATATTAATTTTCTTAAATTTTTGTCTCAGTGACTCTTTTGGTTTTAAATTATACTCTAATGGCCCTCTTCTGTAAAATAAATATAATTTCAGTGTCAGTCGCGTGTCCCCATAGCAAAACACCATACGTCATAATGCTATGGAAATAACTAAAGTAAATAATTCTAGCTGTTTTAACACTGGTAAGAGTTCTAATCTTTTTTACAACATATGCTGCGGAACTAAGTCTGCTAGCTAGTTTTGATATATGGGGGAGCCATTGAAGCTTTGCGTCTAGTGTGATTCCAAGAAAACTAGTGATATCAACAAGCCTCAGTTCTTCCCCATTTAAAATTACATTCGTATTAACATGTTTGACATTAGGAGTTACGGATTTCATACATTTAGTTTTAGTTCCATTTAAATGCAAATTATTAACATTAAACCAATTGACTAACTTCGCTATAGCATCATTTACTGCTATGCTGCTGTATTTCGTATGGTGAGTGTAGAGAACCGGAGGCCCTTTTACTGGAAACGAGGCATTCCATCATTTGGGTGACAAGGCATTTGCATTTTGATTCTAAATTGAGGATAAATGTAGATGTCTATGGACCACAACTTCCACTTACCATCACGTGGACTGTGTGCTTGTTTTAAAAAAAATTATATAAACAAACAAATTCGGGAATTCAGTTCAGTTTGCTCCAAGGTGTTGATGACAAGTACATGACACTACATATTCGGAGCATGATTATTATTGCTTATCCTTACTGAGCAGCATCTTTATAAACTTTATGGTAATTCAATTTTAATAACATGTGTACTGCGTCTTGCTCAGCATGTAAACCATAACAGGTATGGATGATAATCAGCAAAATTGCTTCATTTGAGTGCGACTCCAGTTTTCGCCACATTGGGCACTTGTGCAAATCATAGATAGCCTAATATTATTATATATTTATTGCTTTGAATCGCGAGAAATTTAACTGTAACTTTACTTTTCCTTAGCTTCATCAGTTAATGAGCATTCTACTTTGAAATCTTCACACCACGCAGGCTTGTTGGCAATCACAGCAATAGACATCTGATTCCTTTGAAGCCCGCCGCAGACAATTCAGAAATTCTGGTTGCATATTGGGTTAAGAAACATAGTTATAGGAATGTACAAAGGATGATCGGTATTATGAATATATTTTAACATATTGAATTATTAGAAGATAATAATTATTTGAGTTTTAATTATCTAATTAATCCAAAGCAAGATTTGAACAAACATATATTATTAGTATATATTTTGTTATTCTCATTCTAGAAATCGGTTCGAATGCGGTCAAAATAAGATCAAATAAATCCCCCTATATAAATTAATTTATGACAACCCAGCAATTAAATTCTCCGTAATTACTACCGATGTACGGTTCTGTAGTCAAAGATTATTTGTTATTTTACGTGTTATGTAGATAGTCATAATCATCATAACCATCATTAAAAATCAGTAAGTAAGTAAATTGATCATCATCATCATTACATAAGATAACTACAACGACACGAATATAGGCCTCCTTCAAGGAATGCCACTAATCGCGGTCCTGAGCCACCTGAATTCATCGACTTCCTATATATCCTACAAGGTCGTTACTGTCTGTACCTATTGAGGGTCCACCCTACACCTTGCTTTTAACGGTACGAGGCTGTCATTCGAGAACAACATAACAGTAATATAATCTAAAATTTGGGATTTCAAAGAAAAACTACCAATATTTTATATTTTAATCCATTAACATTGTTGTGGTTGACCCACTCTGGAATTTTTGTTGTAGCACGAGTGATCGGCTCGACCAAAAAGAACCACGCTCAAGCAGTATACTAGCGGAAAAAGGTTTTTCGGAGCACGAGTGATAAAGACTCATAAGTCCAGTGCTAAGTAATTGTTGTGACTCATAAGTACCAACAACTACTTAGCACAGGGTGGGTTGTGTGCGTATTCGTCACCCTTCTGATAATAACTCAAAATAAAAATAAACTACGTGTAACAACTATGGCGAATATTGGAAAACCTGTGTTAGTTGATTTCCATCTTAATTCTCAGGGGTGACAATGCATCTGCATTTTGATTTTAAGCGAGCATAGATGTAAATGTCTTTGGGCCATAGTATCCGCTTAGGTACCATCAGGTGTACTTTGTGTGCTCATTTGTCATGGTTATTCTATAAAAATATCATTTAAAAGCTTCCGCTTTTGGAAGTTTTCATCATAGACGAAAATCGGCCAGAACGTCATCATATCATACATAAACTGTACTCCATTTGTAGTCTTTGAGAAACAAAATGAAATATAGCGTATTCTGTAGTAAACGCAGAAATAGCATCAATAAAATTAACTTTTAGAGACCTCAGATTTCAGCCTCAAAATTCACCGCATATCCGACAAAATAAATTATTTTATTGGGCACATAACACGCGGCGAAATTATTGTTCATTCGAGAAATAGCGTCCATTAAAAGAGCGCTGGCAAGTCGCCGTTGACATGCAGTCCTTAATGACCCGGCTCATTCACTTTGATCAATATGTTTTACGGACGTAAAATATTTTTCGGCATACCTACACTAATGAGACCCATAGAAACTTGGGACTAAAGTTTCATAATAATTCTAAGGATATATGAAAACTTTTTACCAGAATTACAAAATATTATACAATATTACAGGATTTCAAATTATTTTCTACTATATAGAGAGAGATATTTAAAATCTATAAAATCTCAACAGTTTTTTTTCCGGCCTGTTTATGTTAATTAACCCCTCTTGCGCCGCTGAGGCTACCGAAATCGAAATAAAAACTTTAGAATTCTATGTCAATAAATATCTGATAAGGAAAATCTGTTGACCCTGCCGGCCATCCCTAGAACTTGTTATTAAAAAAAAAACACTTTTTTTGAAATATTTTGACAAGGATTACTTTCCAACAGATCAACTGATTTTGATGTAACTGGTGGCAATCGACGAGGTATTTTAACAACAGTAATAAAATCTATTATAATAAAAATAATAAGGCTATAAATTCAAAAGTAATGTAAAATAAAACACTTTTTTGACAATTTTTCGTCATCAATTTCTCTTCAACGCATTCACCGATTTTGAAGCAGTTAGCAGCAATCGACGTCTTTTCTATGTTTAAGAGCTGATTAGATTTTGAAATTGATGGTTAGATCTCATTAAAAGTTATTCCCAAAAAATTCGCACGCACGCACGCACACAAGCACGCACGGAAGCACGCACGCACACAGGCACGCACGGACGCACGCACGTATGCATGCACGAACGAAGCACGCACACACACACATATACATATCACACGCACATTCACACACACACACACACACACACACACACACACACACACACACACACACACACACGACCGCACGCACGCACGCACGCACGCACGTACGCACACACACACACACACACACACACACACACACACACAGCGAGACAGAGAGAGAGAGAGAGAGAGAGAGAGAGACAGACAGACACACATACACAATGACACATTGCCACACAGACATACACACATGCATACATACACACATAAATGCATACATACATACACACATTCATAGTGGTATAGTCACACCCTCTTAGGAGTAGTCAGAATAGCTTCCTCGGACCTCAAAACGTCGTGATCTGATGAAACCTCGATTTTACTTCCCGACCGACCGACCAATAACTTCCCGATTTTTGAAAATTATTGACTTTCATAGCGGGAAGTTAACAAGTCTGTTGATTACTTTCAAACAACAGTTTCAATTTTCAAATATTAGGAAGACACAAGAATACTTATGTTTGTATAAGTAGGTAAGTGTGAAGTAACCTATGAATACGTTACGTTCGTTTTTTATTAAATAAGTAACGTAAGTTTTTTCTATATGTTTCATTTCCATTAATCGGAGTAAACGCCCATGCAATCGATGCATCTTTGCCAAAACAGTGGCAGTTTATTGATGCCCTTCTTGAAGAAATCAGCTGCACGGAAGGCAATAAATTCTTCAAAGGTATTTTGTACTGCCTCTCTTGGCACAAGGCACAAGGTCTGGTGAGTACGGCAGATGACGGAGAGCTTCCAACCCTAGCTCTTGTAACTTGGAGACCGTCTGTTGTGCCGTATGAGGTCGCACGCTGTCGTACAGGAGCAGCGGGGACAAGTGATTGACCAAAGTTGGTTGAGGACGTGCGAGCTTCTCCATCATTGTGTTCAGTTCTTCACAGTACACATCTGCAGTAATGCTCCCCCTCTTTCTAGATGGATGGGTGCTGCCAGCTGCTTGGGATCCTATAATTTACAAAATTAAACCCAAACCCAAGCATACCACTGCAAGACTTCATGATACTATAAGCTCATTTTGCGTAAATCAGACCAAAAATTAATATTCAAAAACTGAAGGTAGCCGGACTAACTATGACATTGGGACGTCAAACATCTCACCTCAGATGTTTGAAACTATAATGAAAACCCCATTGTGCCCCAGGGTAGGGGCAGTATGGGGTACTTGTTTATTTTGCGTCACAGTACAAACAGATGTGGATTTCTTGTGTATTGTCGTCGTCTACACCAGCACAAGCTGTATGAGCCCACCTACCACATAGTTGGCAAGCCACCCAACCTTCCGAAGACTTTAAATAAGTGTGGTTAACGTCAAGGCAGTACAGGCATATGGTATCCTCGTCGGTATTCTCTACACCAGAGGGAGCTTTTTGGGTCTTCTGTTTTTTATAGTTCTTCTTTAACTTGGGGTCATTTGGATTAGAACACTTCTTCGTTCTCTTAAGTTGTTCTCGTTCTTCTAACTCAATTTTGTAAGGGGTTGACGTGAGAACAAAAGTTTTACCTCGGCGATAGTATTTTTTCGTTTGGTTTCTTTGTTCGACTGTCGGGATCGCAAGAATTTCTTGAGGCGAAGCATTTGCAAACGAAGTTGTCAAATCACGACATACTTTTCGAATCGGAGATTGGATTAGGCTATGCTCATTAAATGTTGCTGGTCCAGGCTGAGGCTGAGGTGTTGTTAAAGCAGGCAAATCTGCTTCAATGGGATGTTCTTCAAGGATAGATGGCGGCGGTTGTTGCTGGATTCCGACATTTAAAGGACCTGTTTCAGACTCATTGTTTGCTAGCGGTACGTCTGTGGTTGATGCAGCTGAAAAATCTGAATCTGTAAAGTTATTCTGATTGAAAGGCCATATGCCACATTTTTGGAAGGCATTGATTGCTGTAGACATTGTTGCAGCTTGAATATATGCATTTATTTTTATTTTTATTTTTATTGCAAATATTTCGCTTATTTGAAATGTTGTTATTATTCGCCCAGGGTGTGACCTTAACCAATTAGAGCAGGCTTGGTCATAGTATACACTTAAAGGTTTCATAAAGCCAACATCTAAGGGTTGGAGCCTATGGGTGAAGTGCGGGGGAAAGCAAAGCATTACAACGCCATTTTTGCGTACATATTCAATAACCGAAATGTTTTGCGTATATGTTACATGACCATCTAAAAGAAACAAGGCCGGGTTAGTGATTGACGCACCAGAAAACTTGACAAACCGTTGGAACCAGCTCATAAATATTTCAGTTGTCATCCATCCTTTAGCGTTACATTCTGCTGTCGTCCCAGGGGGAGCTCGATCCAGCAACTCTTGCTTCATTCTCTGTCGAGGAAATATTAGCGTAGGAGGCATGTAAGTTCCTGCTGCATTAAAACATACCTCAACCGTAACTGTCTGCCCTCGTTCTGCTGAAGAAAGCGATCCTACCTGTTTTCTGCCTTTTTCTGCAATAATTTTGCTCTTCGTTTTTGAGACGCATGATATGCCAGTCTCATCGCAATTAAAAATTCTGTCTGGCGTCAAATTATATTTGTCATATACTTCGCCGAGCAGAGAATAAAATTTACCCACAGCCACTTTATTAAAGCCCATTGCTCGAGCTGCCGATGTAGCTTCCGGTTTTCGGATAGATAAATCTGGGTGGCGCTTCAAGAATCCCTTTAACCAATCTACGCCAGCTATCTTTTTATCGTGACTAAAATTGTGAGCTTTGTCATTTTTTTCCGCTAGCTGATAAGCTAGCTTCCGTAGGACGATAGTGGTTAAACCAAACAAACGTTTCTCCATTTCTATGATGTACCTTACCAGCTCCTCTTCTTCTTGTTTGGAAAACACAGGCTTGAAGTTACCTGGAGTAGACTCAAGAGACAGCTCGCCTTTCCTTATTTTAGCGACGTGACGCTCTAATGTGGTCTGTGGTACACTATACAGGTGAGCTGCTTTTCTATAGCCAACTGTTTTGCTTAAGACTGCATCAATTGCCTGTTTCATGTTTTCCATGGACCAACTAAGTCTTGAACTTTTCTTCTTATACGTCCGTACCATTTTTATACCTAAAACAAAATATTTTCTATTATCAAATGAACAAGAACGATCCTTCAGTTAATTTACAAAACAGGGGCATAATGGGGACAACGGTTGCGGGGCATAACGGGGTACCCCATCGTGCCCCGTAACCATGTCCCCGTTATGCCCCAATTCTCACATTATTTAAAATAACAAACCAAATAAAATGAGTGACGGTTAGAGTATTTTTGTTCAAAACATATCAATAAGTAATTTATCTGCAATAACAAAATAAATACATGATAGTAGCAACATTAACACTTACCTTTTTATATGCGAATCCGTATTCACTCAAAATTACATAAAATTACGTTGAAAATCGTTCTTTGTTTTAAAAATCAAACGCGCGCAGTCTAATCGCCGATCACTGTCAGACTAAAGAGAGATACAAAATGGCTACCTATTAGCGAAAACAAAACACATCTAGAGCCTATAGTTTTTTGTAAGTGTGGGTGGCCCCGTCGTGCCTCGCGTCCCCGTCATGCCCCCCTCTCCTATGTGATATATTAAGATTTAACAGATTTTGAAGACGTATATTTAAAAGATTTTCACCACACATCACTCATTACAGTCTATCACAAGCCCAATGCTTGACATCAACCTCCCTATTAAATTACTACATCAATCGACTCCCAACCAAAGATTTAAATAATTAGATGCGCCCTTACCATAAGTATGACCACTCCGAAATGAGTCCATTCTCAAATGAGTAAGCTCACTCATTCGCAATCAGTGCTCATTTGTGCGACAGAGAAAGTAGTATACACAATTTCTGTAAGATAATAAGAGATGACACTATTGATTAACTATTTAAATCTTTGCTCCCAGCAGGTTTCATCTGGTCGTCACTCAACTATCTAAAGTTGCTGTACACTGTTCTTGTCAGAACGAGGCTAGTAGTACTCAAGAAACTTTCTTCTCCATCGGTTATCACTTCAGGCTGTAGTACTCAGACTGACCCACTTGCTTTTATGCTCGTTACAGATTTTACCACGCAGGGAAACTACGCACATAATCCTCTTTACAGCTCATAGAGTGAATTTTAGTTTCTCGCAATTTCTACTCTAGGATACGTCTACTCCAGCGGTTGTTGTTTCTGCGGCATGTCACCAGCCTATTGCTGATTCTACTTGCAATTTGAGCTTGTGGATCAGTCGCACCACCACCATCCACGTTACGGCATCATACAGAAATAAGGAAATAGGAAGAATTTCCCCAAAAATTAAAAAAATACCTTTGTCAACGTTTTCGTTATTCTTAATTTTCATAACACCTAAGTAACTTTCTGACGTTCGAACGAACGTTCTATAACTTTATTGCATACAATGAAACGTCCTCAATACAGGTCAATGTAATCAACGTGTTTTTCACCATAGCATGCCCTAAAGCGCCTAAAAATGTTTGTTGTAATATTCGTCATGATTAGTTAAAAAATATTTATATAATAAAATAAATCTACCATAAGTGGTTAATTTTAAAAAATTAACCATAAGTGGTTAATTTTATAAAAGCTTTGTGCAAGAAGAGTAACATAGATAATATAAGCAATCGCAATTCAACAAATAATCACAAAGATGGTCACAATGAAACCCAAACAACACAATACCCACTGTCGTTTTATTGTTACTTAGATTATTGTAAACGGAATTAACTCTTCCCACCGTACCGCAGGTGACAAGCACTCCCACACTATGTGGGAGCTAAGTCGGAATAACAATTGACCACCTCGCAGGTTTCCGTCTTTAGTGCGTTAAAACGATGAATGAATTGGACAGTATCCGATGACAGACCGTGTTCTGTGAGAAGTAATGCGTAAGCCTTTTTACCGTGAGAAAAATAGATCGATGTCGGTATATTAATACAATAATAATAGTGCATAATATATTCAGAAACAACAATTTGCCATTGTAAGATAAGTACTTAAATTGGATTACTCACGTAAACTTTATAGAAAAAATATTTCCTAACAGTGGCAGAGTTTTTATTAACTTCCCATTATGAAAATTAATGATTTTTTAAAAATCGGGAAGTTATTGGTTTCATCACAGTTTTAGAAAATCGAGGTTTCATCGATCTCGACGTTTTAAGGTCCTAGGAAGCTATTCTGACCATTCCTACAAGGTCGTCACTGTGCGCGAGCGCGCGCGCGTGCGTGCGTGCGTGCGTGCGTGCGTACGTGCGTGCGTGCGTGCGTGCGTGCGTGCGTGCGTGCGTGCGTGCGTGCGTGATGGCGTGCGTGCGTGCGTGCGTGCGTGCGTGCGTGCGTGCGTGCGTGCGTGCGTGCGTGCGTGCGTGCGTGCGTGCGTGCGTGCGTGCGTGCGTGCGTGCGTGCGTGCGTGCGTGCGTGCGTGTGTGTGTGTGTGTGTGTGTGTGTGTGTGTGTGTGTGTGTGTGATTTTATTACTGTTCCTAAAATACACCAGTTACATCAAAATCGGTTGAATCGAGAGTAATTGTTGTCAAAGTATTTCAAAAAAAGTGTTTTTTTTTTTTTCATATCTTGGAAATATCTGCTGGGATCGTTTTTCATGTAATGAGTTAGCTATTAGATCGTAAAAATATTTGTCGAGCGGTTTGAGTTCGTACAAAAGCGGGAAGTTCCAGGGACAGCCTACAGGATCAACAGAGATTTTCCTATTAGGCTGTTAATTACTCATAGATGAAAAACGTTTCCTCTAAAGAATTCTTTTACCGCAAGAATTATGTCAATTAATTTAATGAATTGCGTGATAGTTAAATGTGTACTATTATAATAAGAAAATGGAGCACTTATTAATATGTATTAATAAGTAGTTATCACTCAGTCTTAATCGCTCAGAAATGACAAGAGATCTGTGTCCAACAGTAAGCTGAAGTGTGAATGGGAAGGCTATATAGCTTGAAGAACCAACATTCGAGTGGTAACTGAAGGCCTTCACTGATGGCCAAGTGAGGAAGCTCAAGGTAATATTATAGAGAAGGCTATGCCGAGAGTTTCTCTTTGTAACGGATTTCAAAATGAGGATACTCACAAAAGAACCAGAGTAACCAACATAGCCCAACAGGTTCGTAAACTGAAGTGGCAATGAACGGACCGACTATATAATGTCAACTCAAAACCGTGGTTTGTAACATTCTTTATGTTTATTAATGGAGTTTTGATGAGATTTAATAATGATGATTCCAACTGTGGAAAATAAATAAGCTGTACTATACACACTAAAGATCAAGTGCCATGTGCAATACGTCAATAAGGTCAGTTACCAATACAGCAGCAATGCGTTATATCCAACATGTAATCGGCAGCATTAAGCATTGAAAGCGTGTGACTGTACGTTACAAGTGTGAAGGAAATGAACAATGGTCGTCGACTTATTTCAGCTATAGTGACAATTTCCAAACACTATCATAGACTGCAGCCTGGTCGAGCTTTCACTAGACGAGATGATGATGAGAGAATTTTCGCTCTTCATCCGGCAACTTAATCGCCTTTAGCTCGCTTTTTTGACCACATAAAACCATCTAATTTCTTATACCTAGATTTCTGCGACGGGGTTCGCGATATGGTCTGTCTAGGAAGAGCGTTTTGGCACCCATCACTTTGATTATTTATATTTTTTATACTGGATGACCTTTTTTACCGTCTGGAAAAAATAAGTTGTAACGTGTGAACGGAGTAGAAGCCTATAGCACTGATATTTAAGAAAAAATAAATACAAAAATTTCGAATTACACGTTTGAATTTTTTTTAACAATTTCTTTGCCCAACAGCAAGCCCTTTGCCCTTGTGCCCGTGCCCCTACGAAGTGACAAGGTCAAAGATGCCTACTAAAATTGTTTTATTGCCGTGTCGCGAAGTAGGGTGGATATGATTTGAATTTCGATAGATTTGAAATTAACTTACTTATTTAAAATTAAAAAAAATTGTATTTATTTTTGTAAAATATCAGTGATATAGGCTTCTACTCCGTTCACATGTTACATCCTTTTTATTTCCAGACGGTGAAGAAGGTCATCCAGCATATATTTTATATATATATATATATCCTATACTATTAAACGAGCAATTCTTGTATATATATATATATATATATATATATATATATATATATATATATATATATATATATATATATATATATATATATATATATATATATATATATATATATATATATATAATCGGGATCTCGGAAACGGCTCCAACGATTTTCATAAAATTTAGTGTCCAGGGAGTTTCGGGGATAATAAATCGATCTAGCTAGGATTTATTTTTAGAAAATGTCTTTTTGTCCGTGTTTTTAGGCAATGAAAAACTGCTACAATATCGTTAGAATAAGAAGGTAAATTTTGACGGGTAGTTAGCGATTATAAATAGCTTAATTGGTATAATGGTCGGTCATAGAATCTTAAAACCCCGGTTCGAGCCCGGACCGACTTTTTTAATTTTTTTTTCATGTTCCTTTCTTTTTTGAGAAAATCTATTTTTTTGAGCCCTTTTTTAGTATTTTTTAAAACACGAAAATTTAAATTAAACTAATTGCACTCATGATTTTTATTTCAAAAACCAGTTCAGTTTTTTCTATTATGTCGCTAAGATCAAAAAATATTATTCTTATTTCATTAGTATGTAATTTGTATCTAAATATAATTTCCATAACATACGAATTAAAAAAAACCGAGCGAAAAATACCGAGCAAAGCTCGGTCAACCGGGTACTATATATATATATAAGAATGTGTATACACTACCCTACACCGCCCCTTTGGTGTTGTAAGAGGCGACAGTGGCAAACAAACAACAAAAAAACTGCGTTTGCCTGTACCTACCCGCCGAGCGTGGCAACTACGGCGGATCCCCCCTATGTGACAGCCTACGGCTATGTTCAGCTGTGGAGTTATAACAGGCTATAACGGTTGTTGAAGCGCCTGCGTCTTCTTACTGAGCAACGAGTCAAATAACGTACTCGTAATAATCACGTCAGTAGATTACGATTGTATTAATTCAGTTTAATAGTGTCGTAAAAAAATTTCAGAAATATATAAAAGCTTCTAATTGATGCCGGTATAACCCGTTTTTGTCAAACTTCAAGTATACTGACCGATGACGGACTAATTTCAAAGAAGACGTTTGCTACTGCGATCGCAAATACACATGAAAAGCGTGACCATTTGGAGAAATTCTCCCTAAAGCGGGAAAAGCCCATATCAAAAGATTTGGGAACACCGAAAAGTGACTATAGAAAGCATTCTTCAATTATACATCCCATTAAGAAATTTTTAATTAAGATAGAGTCACATTAAGTCAATAAACTCTTAAAAACTATCGAGTTCGACAACAATTCTAGTTGTTTACTTTTCGTTCTAGCTTTTTACATAATACTATAGAGCTATGATTAATTCACTGCATCTGAGGCGCAAGAAACCGTAACAGAAGCAGAAACTTTTTTATTCAATGTAGATTATAAAGAATACTTATTGAAAGTCAATTTTTTCCATAGAAATATTAAAAAAATTTTAATTTACCACTGGTTCGCAAAAAAACCTTTGTCCTGGGAAGAACCAGCAAGAAACCCAGCGGAACTATTTTTTTTCCAATTAATAGCTTACAATCATGTTTACAATTAACAACACAAGACAAATTAGTAATAGCTTGGTAGCGATCACCCTTCCCAGGGGTTATTATCATTTATCATCCATAAATTCCTTAATATTATAATAACCCTTTTTATACAAACTTAGTTTAATAAAATTTTTGAACTTTGCGTATGACAAATTTTGTATATTTTCTGGGATTTTGTTGTAAAAGCGTATACATCGCCCCAAGAATGAATTACTGACTCGGTGGAGTCGAGTAACTGGTACTACTAGCTTGTGTCTGTTCCTAGTATTTACAGAATGAATATCACTTATTTTTGCAAAACTACGTTTATTCTTGTGTACGTACATTACATTTTCATAAATGTATTGAGAGGCCAGAGTTAATAATAATATTAATTTTCTTAAATTTTTGTCTCAGTGACTCTTTTGGTTTTAAATTATACTCTAATGGCCCTCTTCTGTAAAATAAATATAATTTCAGTGTCAGTCGCGTGTCCCCATAGCAAAACACCATACGTCATAATGCTATGGAAATAACTAAAGTAAATAATTCTAGCTGTTTTAACACTGGTAAGAGTTCTAATCTTTTTTACAACATATGCTGCGGAACTAAGTCTGCTAGCTAGTTTTGATATATGGGGGAGCCATTGAAGCTTTGCGTCTAGTGTGATTCCAAGAAAACTAGTGATATCAACAAGCCTCAGTTCTTCCCCATTTAAAATTACATTCGTATTAACATGTTTGACATTAGGAGTTACGGATTTCATACATTTAGTTTTAGTTCCATTTAAATGCAAATTATTAACATTAAACCAATTGACTAACTTCGCTATAGCATCATTTACTGCTATGCTGCTGTATTTCGTATGGTGAGTGTAGAGAACCGGAGGCCCTTTTACTGGAAACGAGGCATTCCATCATTTGGGTGACAAGGCATTTGCATTTTGATTCTAAATTGAGGATAAATGTAGATGTCTATGGACCACAACTTCCACTTACCATCACGTGGACTGTGTGCTTGTTTTAAAAAAAATTATATAAACAAACAAATTCGGGAATTCAGTTCAGTTTGCTCCAAGGTGTTGATGACAAGTACATGACACTACATATTCGGAGCATGATTATTATTGCTTATCCTTACTGAGCAGCATCTTTATAAACTTTATGGTAATTCAATTTTAATAACATGTGTACTGCGTCTTGCTCAGCATGTAAACCATAACAGGTATGGATAATAATCAGCAAAATTGCTTCATTTGAGTGCGACTCCAGTTTTCGCCACATTGGGCACTTGTGCAAATCATAGATAGCCTAATATTATTATATATTTATTGCTTTGAATCGCGAGAAATTTAACTGTAACTTTACTTTTCCTTAGCTTCATCAGTTAATGAGCATTCTACTTTGAAATCTTCACACCACGCAGGCTTGTTGGCAATCACAGCAATAGACATCTGATTCCTTTGAAGCCCGCCGCAGACAATTCAGAAATTCTGGTTGCATATTGGGTTAAGAAACATAGTTATAGGAATGTACAAAGGATGATCGGTATTATGAATATATTTTAACATATTGAATTATTAGAAGATAATAATTATTTGAGTTTTAATTATCTAATTAATCCAAAGCAAGATTTGAACAAACATATATTATTAGTATATATTTTGTTATTCTCATTCTAGAAATCGGTTCGAATGCGGTCAAAATAAGATCAAATAAATCCCCCTATATAAATTAATTTATGACAACCCAGCAATTAAATTCTCCGTAATTACTACCGATGTACGGTTCTGTAGTCAAAGATTATTTGTTATTTTACGTGTTATGTAGATAGTCATAATCATCATAACCATCATTAAAAATCAGTAAGTAAGTAAATTGATCATCATCATCATTACATAAGATAACTACAACGACACGAATATAGGCCTCCTTCAAGGAATGCCACTAATCGCGGTCCTGAGCCACCTGAATTCATCGACTTCCTATATATCCTACAAGGTCGTTACTGTCTGTACCTATTGAGGGTCCACCCTACACCTTGCTTTTAACGGTACGAGGCTGTCATTCGAGAACAACATAACAGTAATATAATCTAAAATTTGGGATTTCAAAGAAAAACTACCAATATTTTATATTTTAATCCATTAACATTGTTGTGGTTGACCCACTCTGGAATTTTTGTTGTAGCACGAGTGATCGGCTCGACCAAAAAGAACCACGCTCAAGCAGTATACTAGCGGAAAAAGGTTTTTCGGAGCACGAGTGATAAAGACTCATAAGTCCAGTGCTAAGTAATTGTTGTGACTCATAAGTACCAACAACTACTTAGCACAGGGTGGGTTGTGTGCGTATTCGTCACCCTTCTGATAATAACTCAAAATAAAAATAAACTACGTGTAACAACTATGGCGAATATTGGAAAACCTGTGTTAGTTGATTTCCATCTTAATTCTCAGGGGTGACAATGCATCTGCATTTTGATTTTAAGCGAGCATAGATGTAAATGTCTTTGGGCCATAGTATCCGCTTAGGTACCATCAGGTGTACTTTGTGTGCTCATTTGTCATGGTTATTCTATAAAAATATCATTTAAAAGGTTCCGCTTTTGGAAGTTTTCATCATAGACGAAAATCGGCCAGAACGTCATCATATCATACATAAACTGTACTCCATTTGTAGTCTTTGAGAAACAAAATGAAATATAGCGTATTCTGTAGTAAACGCAGAAATAGCATCAATAAAATTAACTTTTAGAGACCTCAGATTTCAGCCTCAAAATTCACCGCATATCCGACAAAATAAATTATTTTATTGGGCACATAACACGCGGCGAAATTATTGTTCATTCGAGAAATAGCGTCCATTAAAAGAGCGCTGGCAAGTCGCCGTTGACATGCAGTCCTTAATGACCCGGCTCATTCACTTTGATCAATATGTTTTACGGACGTAAAATATTTTTCGGCATACCTACACTAATGAGACCCATAGAAACTTGGGACTAAAGTTTCATAATAATTCTAAGGATATATGAAAACTTTTTACCAGAATTACAAAATATTATACAATATTACAGGATTTCAAATTATTTTCTACTATATAGAGAGAGATATTTAAAATCTATAAAATCTCAACAGTTTTTTTTCCGGCCTGTTTATGTTAATTAACCCCTCTTGCGCCGCTGAGGCTACCGAAATCGAAATAAAAACTTTAGAATTCTATGTCAATAAATATCTGATAAGGAAAATCTGTTGACCCTGCCGGCCATCCCTAGAACTTGTTATTAAAAAAAAAACACTTTTTTTGAAATATTTTGACAAGGATTACTTTCCAACAGATCAACTGATTTTGATGTAACTGGTGGCAATCGACGAGGTATTTTAACAACAGTAATAAAATCTATTATAATAAAAATAATAAGGCTATAAATTCAAAAGTAATGTAAAATAAAACACTTTTTTGACAATTTTTCGTCATCAATTTCTCTTCAACGCATTCACCGATTTTGAAGCAGTTAGCAGCAATCGACGTCTTTTCTATGTTTAAGAGCTGATTAGATTTTGGAATTGATGGTTAGATCTCATTAAAAGTTATTCCCAAAAAATTCGCACGCACGCACGCACACAAGCACGCACGGAAGCACGCACGCACACAGGCACGCACGGACGCACGCACGTATGCATGCACGAACGAAGCACGCACACACACACATATACATATCACACGCACATTCACACACACACACACACACACACACACACACACACAAACACACACACACGACCGCACGCACGCACGCACGCACGCACGTACGCACACACACACACACACACACACACACACACACACACAGCGAGACAGAGAGAGAGAGAGAGAGAGAGAGAGAGAGAGACAGACAGACACACATACACAATGACACATTGCCACACAGACATACACACATGCATACATACACACATAAATGCATACATACATACACACATTCATAGTGGTATAGTCACACCCTCTTAGGAGTAGTCAGAATAGCTTCCTCGGACCTCAAAACGTCGTGATCTGATGAAACCTCGATTTTACTTCCCGACCGACCGACCAATAACTTCCCGATTTTTGAAAATTATTGACTTTCATAGCGGGAAGTTAACAAGTCTGTTGATTACTTTCAAACAACAGTTTCAATTTTCAAATATTAGGAAGACACAAGAATACTTATGTTTGTATAAGTAGGTAAGTGTGAAGTAACCTATGAATACGTTACGTTCGTTTTTTATTAAATAAGTAACGTAAGTTTTTTCTATATGTTTCATTTCCATTAATCGGAGTAAACGCCCATGCAATCGATGCATCTTTGCCAAAACAGTGGCAGTTTATTGATGCCCTTCTTGAAGAAATCAGCTGCACGGAAGGCAATAAATTCTTCAAAGGTATTTTGTACTGCCTCTCTTGGCACAAGGCACAAGGTCTGGTGAGTACGGCAGATGACGGAGAGCTTCCAACCCTAGCTCTTGTAACTTGGAGACCGTCTGTTGTGCCGTATGAGGTCGCACGCTGTCGTACAGGAGCAGCGGGGACAAGTGATTGACCAAAGTTGGTTGAGGACGTGCGAGCTTCTCCATCATTGTGTTCAGTTCTTCACAGTACACATCTGCAGTAATGCTCCCCCTCTTTCTAGATGGATGGGTGCTGCCAGCTGCTTGGGATCCTATAATTTACAAAATTAAACCCAAACCCAAGCATACCACTGCAAGACTTCATGATACTATAAGCTCATTTTGCGTAAATCAGACCAAAAATTAATATTCAAAAACTGAAGGTAGCCGGACTAACTATGACATTGGGACGTCAAACATCTCACCTCAGATGTTTGAAACTATAATGAAAACCCCATTGTGCCCCAGGGTAGGGGCAGTATGGGGTACTTGTTTATTTTGCGTCACAGTACAAACAGATGTGGATTTCTTGTGTATTGTCGTCGTCTACACCAGCACAAGCTGTATGAGCCCACCTACCACATAGTTGGCAAGCCACCCAACCTTCCGAAGACTTTAAATAAGTGTGGTTAACGTCAAGGCAGTACAGGCATATGGTATCCTCGTCGGTATTCTCTACACCAGAGGGAGCTTTTTGGGTCTTCTGTTTTTTATAGTTCTTCTTTAACTTGGGGTCATTTGGATTAGAACACTTCTTCGTTCTCTTAAGTTGTTCTCGTTCTTCTAACTCAATTTTGTAAGGGGTTGACGTGAGAACAAAAGTTTTACCTCGGCGATAGTATTTTTTCGTTTGGTTTCTTTGTTCGACTGTCGGGATCGCAAGAATTTCTTGAGGCGAAGCATTTGCAAACGAAGTTGTCAAATCACGACATACTTTTCGAATCGGAGATTGGATTAGGCTATGCTCATTAAATGTTGCTGGTCCAGGCTGAGGCTGAGGTGTTGTTAAAGCAGGCAAATCTGCTTCAATGGGATGTTCTTCAAGGATAGATGGCGGCGGTTGTTGCTGGATTCCGACATTTAAAGGACCTGTTTCAGACTCATTGTTTGCTAGCGGTACGTCTGTGGTTGATGCAGCTGAAAAATCTGAATCTGTAAAGTTATTCTGATTGAAAGGCCATATGCCACATTTTTGGAAGGCATTGATTGCTGTAGACATTGTTGCAGCTTGAATATATGCATTTATTTTTATTTTTATTTTTATTGCAAATATTTCGCTTATTTGAAATGTTGTTATTATTCGCCCAGGGTGTGACCTTAACCAATTAGAGCAGGCTTGGTCATAGTATACACTTAAAGGTTTCATAAAGCCAACATCTAAGGGTTGGAGCCTATGGGTGAAGTGCGGGGGAAAGCAAAGCATTACAACGCCATTTTTGCGTACATATTCAATAACCGAAATGTTTTGCGTATATGTTACATGACCATCTAAAAGAAACAAGGCCGGGTTAGTGATTGACGCACCAGAAAACTTGACAAACCGTTGGAACCAGCTCATAAAAATTTCAGTTGTCATCCATCCTTTAGCGTTACATTCTGCTGTCGTCCCAGGGGGAGCTCGATCCAGCAACTCTTGCTTCATTCTCTGTCGAGGAAATATTAGCGTAGGAGGCATGTAAGTTCCTGCTGCATTAAAACATACCTCAACCGTAACTGTCTGCCCTCGTTCTGCTGAAGAAAGCGATCCTACCTGTTTTCTGCCTTTTTCTGCAATAATTTTGCTCTTCGTTTTTGAGACGCATGATATGCCAGTCTCATCGCAATTAAAAATTCTGTCTGGCGTCAAATTATATTTGTCATATACTTCGCCGAGCAGAGAATAAAATTTACCCACAGCCACTTTATTAAAGCCCATTGCTCGAGCTGCCGATGTAGCTTCCGGTTTTCGGATAGATAAATCTGGGTGGCGCTTCAAGAATCCCTTTAACCAATCTACGCCAGCTATCTTTTTATCGTGACTAAAATTGTGAGCTTTGTCATTTTTTTCCGCTAGCTGATAAGCTAGCTTCCGTAGGACGATAGTGGTTAAACCAAACAAACGTTTCTCCATTTCTATGATGTACCTTACCAGCTCCTCTTCTTCTTGTTTGGAAAACACAGGCTTGAAGTTACCTGGAGTAGACTCAAGAGACAGCTCGCCTTTCCTTATTTTAGCGACGTGACGCTCTAATGTGGTCTGTGGTACACTATACAGGTGAGCTGCTTTTCTATAGCCAACTGTTTTGCTTAAGACTGCATCAATTGCCTGTTTCATGTTTTCCATGGACCAACTAAGTCTTGAACTTTTCTTCTTATACGTCCGTACCATTTTTATACCTAAAACAAAATATTTTCTATTATCAAATGAACAAGAACGATCCTTCAGTTAATTTACAAAACAGGGGCATAATGGGGACAACGGTTGCGGGGCATAACGGGGTACCCCATCGTGCCCCGTAACCATGTCCCCGTTATGCCCCAATTCTCACATTATTTAAAATAACAAACCAAATAAAATGAGTGACGGTTAGAGTATTTTTGTTCAAAACATATCAATAAGTAATTTATCTGCAATAACAAAATAAATACATGATAGTAGCAACATTAACACTTACCTTTTTATATGCGAATCCGTATTCACTCAAAATTACATAAAATTACGTTGAAAATCGTTCTTTGTTTTAAAAATCAAACGCGCGCAGTCTAATCGCCGATCACTGTCAGACTAAAGAGAGATACAAAATGGCTACCTATTAGCGAAAACAAAACACATCTAGAGCCTATAGTTTTTTGTAAGTGTGGGTGGCCCCGTCGTGCCTCGCGTCCCCGTCATGCCCCCCTCTCCTATGTGATATATTAAGATTTAACAGATTTTGAAGACGTATATTTAAAAGATTTTCACCACACATCACTCATTACAGTCTATCACAAGCCCAATGCTTGACATCAACCTCCCTATTAAATTACTACATCAATCGACTCCCAACCAAAGATTTAAATAATTAGATGCGCCCTTACCATAAGTATGACCACTCCGAAATGAGTCCATTCTCAAATGAGTAAGCTCACTCATTCGCAATCAGTGCTCATTTGTGCGACAGAGAAAGTAGTATACACAATTTCTGTAAGATAATAAGAGATGACACTATTGATTAACTATTTAAATCTTTGCTCCCAGCAGGTTTCATCTGGTCGTCACTCAACTATCTAAAGTTGCTGTACACTGTTCTTGTCAGAACGAGGCTAGTAGTACTCAAGAAACTTTCTTCTCCATCGGTTATCACTTCAGGCTGTAGTGCTCAGACTGACCCACTTGCTTTTATGCTCGTTACAGATTTTACCACGCAGGGAAACTACGCACATAATCCTCTTTACAGCTCATAGAGTGAATTTTAGTTTCTCGCAATTTCTACTCTAGGATACGTCTACTCCAGCGGTTGTTGTTTCTGCGGCATGTCACCAGCCTATTGCTGATTCTACTTGCAATTTGAGCTTGTGGATCAGTCGCACCACCACCATCCACGTTACGGCATCATACAGAAATAAGGAAATAGGAAGAATTTCCCCAAAAATTAAAAAAATACCTTTGTCAACGTTTTCGTTATTCTTAATTTTCATAACACCTAAGTAACTTTCTGACGTTCGAACGAACGTTCTATAACTTTATTGCATACAATGAAACGTCCTCAATACAGGTCAATGTAATCAACGTGTTTTTCACCATAGCATGCCCTAAAGCGCCTAAAAATGTTTGTTGTAATATTCGTCATGATTAGTTAAAAAATATTTATATAATAAAATAAATCTACCATAAGTGGTTAATTTTAAAAAATTAACCATAAGTGGTTAATTTTATAAAAGCTTTGTGCAAGAAGAGTAACATAGATAATATAAGCAATCGCAATTCAACAAATAATCACAAAGATGGTCACAATGAAACCCAAACAACACAATACCCACTGTCGTTTTATTGTTACTTAGATTATTGTAAACGGAATTAACTCTTCCCACCGTACCGCAGGTGACAAGCACTCCCACACTATGTGGGAGCTAAGTCGGAATAACAATTGACCACCTCGCAGGTTTCCGTCTTTAGTGCGTTAAAACGATGAATGAATTGGACAGTACCCGATGACAGACCGTGTTCTGTGAGAAGTAATGCGTAAGCCTTTTTACCGTGAGAAAAATAGATCGATGTCGGTATATTAATACAATAATAATAGTGCATAATATATTCAGAAACAACAATTTGCCATTGTAAGATAAGTACTTAAATTGGATTACTCACGTAAACTTTATAGAAAAAATATTTCCTAACAGTGGCAGAGTTTTTATTAACTTCCCATTATGAAAATTAATGATTTTTTAAAAATCGGGAAGTTATTGGTTTCATCACAGTTTTAGAAAATCGAGGTTTCATCGATCTCGACGTTTTAAGGTCCTAGGAAGCTATTCTGACCATTCCTACAAGGTCGTCACTGTGCGCGAGCGCGCGCGCGTGCGTGCGTGCGTGCGTGCGTGCGTGCGTGCGTGCGTGCGTGCGTGCGTGCGTGCGTGCGTGCGTGCGTGCGTGATGGCGTGCGTGCGTGCGTGCGTGCGTGCGTGCGTGCGTGCGTGCGTGCGTGCGTGCGTGCGTGCGTGCGTGCGTGCGTGCGTGCGTGCGTGCGTGCGTGCGTGCGTGCGTGCGTGCGTGCGTGCGTGCGTGCGTGCGTGCGTGCGTGTGTGTGTGTGTGTGTGTGATTTTATTACTGTTCCTAAAATACACCAGTTACATCAAAATCGGTTGAATCGAGAGTAATTGTTGTCAAAGTATTTCAAAAAAAGTGTTTTTTTTTTTTTCATATCTTGGAAATATCTGCTGGGATCGTTTTTCATGTAATGAGTTAGCTATTAGATCGTAAAAATATTTGTCGAGCGGTTTGAGTTCGTACAAAAGCGGGAAGTTCCAGGGACAGCCTACAGGATCAACAGAGATTTTCCTATTAGGCTGTTAATTACTCATAGATGAAAAACGTTTCCTCTAAAGAATTCTTTTACCGCAAGAATTATGTCAATTAATTTAATGAATTGCGTGATAGTTAAATGTGTACTATTATAATAAGAAAATGGAGCACTTATTAATATGTATTAATAAGTAGTTATCACTCAGTCTTAATCGCTCAGAAATGACAAGAGATCTGTGTCCAACAGTAAGCTGAAGTGTGAATGGGAAGGCTATATAGCTTGAAGAACCAACATTCGAGTGGTAACTGAAGGCCTTCACTGATGGCCAAGTGAGGAAGCTCAAGGTAATATTATAGAGAAGGCTATGCCGAGAGTTTCTCTTTGTAACGGATTTCAAAATGAGGATACTCACAAAAGAACCAGAGTAACCAACATAGCCCAACAGGTTCGTAAACTGAAGTGGCAATGAACGGACCGACTATATAATGTCAACTCAAAACCGTGGTTTGTAACATTCTTTATGTTTATTAATGGAGTTTTGATGAGATTTAATAATGATGATTCCAACTGTGGAAAATAAATAAGCTGTACTATACACACTAAAGATCAAGTGCCATGTGCAATACGTCAATAAGGTCAGTTACCAATACAGCAGCAATGCGTTATATCCAACATGTAATCGGCAGCATTAAGCATTGAAAGCGTGTGACTGTACGTTACAAGTGTGAAGGAAATGAACAATGGTCGTCGACTTATTTCAGCTATAGTGACAATTTCCAAACACTATCATAGACTGCAGCCTGGTCGAGCTTTCACTAGACGAGATGATGATGAGAGAATTTTCGCTCTTCATCCGGCAACTTAATCGCCTTTAGCTCGCTTTTTTGACCACATAAAACCATCTAATTTCTTATACCTAGATTTCTGCGACGGGGTTCGCGATATGGTCTGTCTAGGAAGAGCGTTTTGGCACCCATCACTTTGATTATTTATATTTTTTATACTGGATGACCTTTTTTACCGTCTGGAAAAAATAAGTTGTAACGTGTGAACGGAGTAGAAGCCTATAGCACTGATATTTAAGAAAAAATAAATACAAAAATTTCGAATTACACGTTTGAATTTTTTTTAACAATTTCTTTGCCCAACAGCAAGCCCTTTGCCCTTGTGCCCGTGCCCCTACGAAGTGACAAGGTCAAAGATGCCTACTAAAATTGTTTTATTGCCGTGTCGCGAAGTAGGGTGGATATGATTTGAATTTCGATAGATTTGAAATTAACTTACTTATTTAAAATTAAAAAAAATTGTATTTATTTTTGTAAAATATCAGTGATATAGGCTTCTACTCCGTTCACATGTTACATCCTTTTTATTTCCAGACGGTGAAGAAGGTCATCCAGCATATATTTTATATATATATATATATCCTATACTATTAAACGAGCAATTCTTGTATATATATATATATATATATATATATATATATATATATATATATATATATATATATATATATATATATATATATATATATATATATATATATATAATCGGGATCTCGGAAACGGCTCCAACGATTTTCATAAAATTTAGTGTCCAGGGAGTTTCGGGGATAATAAATCGATCTAGCTAGGATTTATTTTTAGAAAATGTCTTTTTGTCCGTGTTTTTAGGCAATGAAAAACTGCTACAATATCGTTAGAATAAGAAGGTAAATTTTGACGGGTAGT
Organism: Parnassius smintheus behrii; assembly: GCA_036936625.1. NCBI lineage: Eukaryota > Metazoa > Arthropoda > Insecta > Lepidoptera > Papilionidae > Parnassius > Parnassius smintheus. The sequence goes on along the minus strand of JAUPFT010000010.1, from coordinate 20,655,487 downwards.
TAGCGATTATAAATAGCTTAATTGGTATAATGGTCGGTCATAGAATCTTAAAACCCCGGTTCGAGCCCGTACCGACTTTTTTAATTTTTTTTTCATGTTCCTTTCTTTTTTGAGAAAATCTATTTTTTTGAGCCCTTTTTTAGTATTTTTTAAAACACGAAAATTTAAATTAAACTAATTGCACTCATGATTTTTATTTCAAAAACCAGTTCAGTTTTTTCTATTATGTCGCTAAGATCAAAAAATATTATTCTTATTTCATTAGTATGTAATTTGTATCTAAATATAATTTCCATAACATACGAATTAAAAAAAACCGAGCGAAAAATACCGAGCAAAGCTCGGTCAACCGGGTACTATATATATATATATAAGAATGTGTATACACTACCCTACACCGCCCCTTTGGTGTTGTAAGAGGCGACAGTGGCAAACAAACAACAAAAAAACTGCGTTTGCCTGTACCTACCCGCCGAGCGTGGCAACTACGGCGGATCCCCCCTATGTGACAGCCTACGGCTATGTTCAGCTGTGGAGTTATAACAGGCTATAACGGTTGTTGAAGCGCCTGCGTCTTCTTACTGAGCAACGAGTCAAATAACGTACTCGTAATAATCACGTCAGTAGATTACGATTGTATTAATTCAGTTTAATAGTGTCGTAAAAAAATTTCAGAAATATATAAAAGCTTCTAATTGATGCCGGTATAACCCGTTTTTGTCAAACTTCAAGTATACTGACCGATGACGGACTAATTTCAAAGAAGACGTTTGCTACTGCGATCGCAAATACACATGAAAAGCGTGACCATTTGGAGAAATTCTCCCTAAAGCGGGAAAAGCCCATATCAAAAGATTTGGGAACACCGAAAAGTGACTATAGAAAGCATTCTTCAATTATACATCCCATTAAGAAATTTTTAATTAAGATAGAGTCACATTAAGTCAATAAACTCTTAAAAACTATCGAGTTCGACAACAATTCTAGTTGTTTACTTTTCGTTCTAGCTTTTTACATAATACTATAGAGCTATGATTAATTCACTGCATCTGAGGCGCAAGAAACCGTAACAGAAGCAGAAACTTTTTTATTCAATGTAGATTATAAAGAATACTTATTGAAAGTCAATTTTTTCCATAGAAATATTAAAAAAATTTTAATTTACCACTGGTTCGCAAAAAAACCTTTGTCCTGGGAAGAACCAGCAAGAAACCCAGCGGAACTATTTTTTTTCCAATTAATAGCTTACAATCATGTTTACAATTAACAACACAAGACAAATTAGTAATAGCTTGGTAGCGATCACCCTTCCCAGGGGTTATTATCATTTATCATCCATAAATTCCTTAATATTATAATAACCCTTTTTATACAAACTTAGTTTAATAAAATTTTTGAACTTTGCGTATGACAAATTTTGTATATTTTCTGGGATTTTGTTGTAAAAGCGTATACATCGCCCCAAGAATGAATTACTGACTCGGTGGAGTCGAGTAACTGGTACTACTAGCTTGTGTCTGTTCCTAGTATTTACAGAATGAATATCACTTATTTTTGCAAAACTACGTTTATTCTTGTGTACGTACATTACATTTTCATAAATGTATTGAGAGGCCAGAGTTAATAATAATATTAATTTTCTTAAATTTTTGTCTCAGTGACTCTTTTGGTTTTAAATTATACTCTAATGGCCCTCTTCTGTAAAATAAATATAATTTCAGTGTCAGTCGCGTGTCCCCATAGCAAAACACCATACGTCATAATGCTATGGAAATAACTAAAGTAAATAATTCTAGCTGTTTTAACACTGGTAAGAGTTCTAATCTTTTTTACAACATATGCTGCGGAACTAAGTCTGCTAGCTAGTTTTGATATATGGGGGAGCCATTGAAGCTTTGCGTCTAGTGTGATTCCAAGAAAACTAGTGATATCAACAAGCCTCAGTTCTTCCCCATTTAAAATTACATTCGTATTAACATGTTTGACATTAGGAGTTACGGATTTCATACATTTAGTTTTAGTTCCATTTAAATGCAAATTATTAACATTAAACCAATTGACTAACTTCGCTATAGCATCATTTACTGCTATGCTGCTGTATTTCGTATGGTGAGTGTAGAGAACCGGAGGCCCTTTTACTGGAAACGAGGCATTCCATCATTTGGGTGACAAGGCATTTGCATTTTGATTCTAAATTGAGGATAAATGTAGATGTCTATGGACCACAACTTCCACTTACCATCACGTGGACTGTGTGCTTGTTTTAAAAAAAATTATATAAACAAACAAATTCGGGAATTCAGTTCAGTTTGCTCCAAGGTGTTGATGACAAGTACATGACACTACATATTCGGAGCATGATTATTATTGCTTATCCTTACTGAGCAGCATCTTTATAAACTTTATGGTAATTCAATTTTAATAACATGTGTACTGCGTCTTGCTCAGCATGTAAACCATAACAGGTATGGATAATAATCAGCAAAATTGCTTCATTTGAGTGCGACTCCAGTTTTCGCCACATTGGGCACTTGTGCAAATCATAGATAGCCTAATATTATTATATATTTATTGCTTTGAATCGCGAGAAATTTAACTGTAACTTTACTTTTCCTTAGCTTCATCAGTTAATGAGCATTCTACTTTGAAATCTTCACACCACGCAGGCTTGTTGGCAATCACAGCAATAGACATCTGATTCCTTTGAAGCCCGCCGCAGACAATTCAGAAATTCTGGTTGCATATTGGGTTAAGAAACATAGTTATAGGAATGTACAAAGGATGATCGGTATTATGAATATATTTTAACATATTGAATTATTAGAAGATAATAATTATTTGAGTTTTAATTATCTAATTAATCCAAAGCAAGATTTGAACAAACATATATTATTAGTATATATTTTGTTATTCTCATTCTAGAAATCGGTTCGAATGCGGTCAAAATAAGATCAAATAAATCCCCCTATATAAATTAATTTATGACAACCCAGCAATTAAATTCTCCGTAATTACTACCGATGTACGGTTCTGTAGTCAAAGATTATTTGTTATTTTACGTGTTATGTAGATAGTCATAATCATCATAACCATCATTAAAAATCAGTAAGTAAGTAAATTGATCATCATCATCATTACATAAGATAACTACAACGACACGAATATAGGCCTCCTTCAAGGAATGCCACTAATCGCGGTCCTGAGCCACCTGAATTCATCGACTTCCTATATATCCTACAAGGTCGTTACTGTCTGTACCTATTGAGGGTCCACCCTACACCTTGCTTTTAACGGTACGAGGCTGTCATTCGAGAACAACATAACAGTAATATAATCTAAAATTTGGGATTTCAAAGAAAAACTACCAATATTTTATATTTTAATCCATTAACATTGTTGTGGTTGACCCACTCTGGAATTTTTGTTGTAGCACGAGTGATCGGCTCGACCAAAAAGAACCACGCTCAAGCAGTATACTAGCGGAAAAAGGTTTTTCGGAGCACGAGTGATAAAGACTCATAAGTCCAGTGCTAAGTAATTGTTGTGACTCATAAGTACCAACAACTACTTAGCACAGGGTGGGTTGTGTGCGTATTCGTCACCCTTCTGATAATAACTCAAAATAAAAATAAACTACGTGTAACAACTATGGCGAATATTGGAAAACCTGTGTTAGTTGATTTCCATCTTAATTCTCAGGGGTGACAATGCATCTGCATTTTGATTTTAAGCGAGCATAGATGTAAATGTCTTTGGGCCATAGTATCCGCTTAGGTACCATCAGGTGTACTTTGTGTGCTCATTTGTCATGGTTATTCTATAAAAATATCATTTAAAAGGTTCCGCTTTTGGAAGTTTTCATCATAGACGAAAATCGGCCAGAACGTCATCATATCATACATAAACTGTACTCCATTTGTAGTCTTTGAGAAACAAAATGAAATATAGCGTATTCTGTAGTAAACGCAGAAATAGCATCAATAAAATTAACTTTTAGAGACCTCAGATTTCAGCCTCAAAATTCACCGCATATCCGACAAAATAAATTATTTTATTGGGCACATAACACGCGGCGAAATTATTGTTCATTCGAGAAATAGCGTCCATTAAAAGAGCGCTGGCAAGTCGCCGTTGACATGCAGTCCTTAATGACCCGGCTCATTCACTTTGATCAATATGTTTTACGGACGTAAAATATTTTTCGGCATACCTACACTAATGAGACCCATAGAAACTTGGGACTAAAGTTTCATAATAATTCTAAGGATATATGAAAACTTTTTACCAGAATTACAAAATATTATACAATATTACAGGATTTCAAATTATTTTCTACTATATAGAGAGAGATATTTAAAATCTATAAAATCTCAACAGTTTTTTTTCCGGCCTGTTTATGTTAATTAACCCCTCTTGCGCCGCTGAGGCTACCGAAATCGAAATAAAAACTTTAGAATTCTATGTCAATAAATATCTGATAAGGAAAATCTGTTGACCCTGCCGGCCATCCCTAGAACTTGTTATTAAAAAAAAAACACTTTTTTTGAAATATTTTGACAAGGATTACTTTCCAACAGATCAACTGATTTTGATGTAACTGGTGGCAATCGACGAGGTATTTTAACAACAGTAATAAAATCTATTATAATAAAAATAATAAGGCTATAAATTCAAAAGTAATGTAAAATAAAACACTTTTTTGACAATTTTTCGTCATCAATTTCTCTTCAACGCATTCACCGATTTTGAAGCAGTTAGCAGCAATCGACGTCTTTTCTATGTTTAAGAGCTGATTAGATTTTGGAATTGATGGTTAGATCTCATTAAAAGTTATTCCCAAAAAATTCGCACGCACGCACGCACACAAGCACGCACGGAAGCACGCACGCACACAGGCACGCACGGACGCACGCACGTATGCATGCACGAACGAAGCACGCACACACACACATATACATATCACACGCACATTCACACACACACACACACACACACACACACACACACAAACACACACACACGACCGCACGCACGCACGCACGCACGCACGTACGCACACACACACACACACACACACACACACACACACACAGCGAGACAGAGAGAGAGAGAGAGAGAGAGAGAGAGAGAGACAGACAGACACACATACACAATGACACATTGCCACACAGACATACACACATGCATACATACACACATAAATGCATACATACATACACACATTCATAGTGGTATAGTCACACCCTCTTAGGAGTAGTCAGAATAGCTTCCTCGGACCTCAAAACGTCGTGATCTGATGAAACCTCGATTTTACTTCCCGACCGACCGACCAATAACTTCCCGATTTTTGAAAATTATTGACTTTCATAGCGGGAAGTTAACAAGTCTGTTGATTACTTTCAAACAACAGTTTCAATTTTCAAATATTAGGAAGACACAAGAATACTTATGTTTGTATAAGTAGGTAAGTGTGAAGTAACCTATGAACACGTTACGTTCGTTTTTTATTAAATAAGTAACGTAAGTTTTTTCTATATGTTTCATTTCCATTAATCGGAGTAAACGCCCATGCAATCGATGCATCTTTGCCAAAACAGTGGCAGTTTATTGATGCCCTTCTTGAAGAAATCAGCTGCACGGAAGGCAATAAATTCTTCAAAGGTATTTTGTACTGCCTCTCTTGGCACAAGGCACAAGGTCTGGTGAGTACGGCAGATGACGGAGAGCTTCCAACCCTAGCTCTTGTAACTTGGAGACCGTCTGTTGTGCCGTATGAGGTCGCACGCTGTCGTACAGGAGCAGCGGGGACAAGTGATTGACCAAAGTTGGTTGAGGACGTGCGAGCTTCTCCATCATTGTGTTCAGTTCTTCACAGTACACATCTGCAGTAATGCTCCCCCTCTTTCTAGATGGATGGGTGCTGCCAGCTGCTTGGGATCCTATAATTTACAAAATTAAACCCAAACCCAAGCATACCACTGCAAGACTTCATGATACTATAAGCTCATTTTGCGTAAATCAGACCAAAAATTAATATTCAAAAACTGAAGGTAGCCGGACTAACTATGACATTGGGACGTCAAACATCTCACCTCAGATGTTTGAAACTATAATGAAAACCCCATTGTGCCCCAGGGTAGGGGCAGTATGGGGTACTTGTTTATTTTGCGTCACAGTACAAACAGATGTGGATTTCTTGTGTATTGTCGTCGTCTACACCAGCACAAGCTGTATGAGCCCACCTACCACATAGTTGGCAAGCCACCCAACCTTCCGAAGACTTTAAATAAGTGTGGTTAACGTCAAGGCAGTACAGGCATATGGTATCCTCGTCGGTATTCTCTACACCAGAGGGAGCTTTTTGGGTCTTCTGTTTTTTATAGTTCTTCTTTAACTTGGGGTCATTTGGATTAGAACACTTCTTCGTTCTCTTAAGTTGTTCTCGTTCTTCTAACTCAATTTTGTAAGGGGTTGACGTGAGAACAAAAGTTTTACCTCGGCGATAGTATTTTTTCGTTTGGTTTCTTTGTTCGACTGTCGGGATCGCAAGAATTTCTTGAGGCGAAGCATTTGCAAACGAAGTTGTCAAATCACGACATACTTTTCGAATCGGAGATTGGATTAGGCTATGCTCATTAAATGTTGCTGGTCCAGGCTGAGGCTGAGGTGTTGTTAAAGCAGGCAAATCTGCTTCAATGGGATGTTCTTCAAGGATAGATGGCGGCGGTTGTTGCTGGATTCCGACATTTAAAGGACCTGTTTCAGACTCATTGTTTGCTAGCGGTACGTCTGTGGTTGATGCAGCTGAAAAATCTGAATCTGTAAAGTTATTCTGATTGAAAGGCCATATGCCACATTTTTGGAAGGCATTGATTGCTGTAGACATTGTTGCAGCTTGAATATATGCATTTATTTTTATTTTTATTTTTATTGCAAATATTTCGCTTATTTGAAATGTTGTTATTATTCGCCCAGGGTGTGACCTTAACCAATTAGAGCAGGCTTGGTCATAGTATACACTTAAAGGTTTCATAAAGCCAACATCTAAGGGTTGGAGCCTATGGGTGAAGTGCGGGGGAAAGCAAAGCATTACAACGCCATTTTTGCGTACATATTCAATAACCGAAATGTTTTGCGTATATGTTACATGACCATCTAAAAGAAACAAGGCCGGGTTAGTGATTGACGCACCAGAAAACTTGACAAACCGTTGGAACCAGCTCATAAATATTTCAGTTGTCATCCATCCTTTAGCGTTACATTCTGCTGTCGTCCCAGGGGGAGCTCGATCCAGCAACTCTTGCTTCATTCTCTGTCGAGGAAATATTAGCGTAGGAGGCATGTAAGTTCCTGCTGCATTAAAACATACCTCAACCGTAACTGTCTGCCCTCGTTCTGCTGAAGAAAGCGATCCTACCTGTTTTCTGCCTTTTTCTGCAATAATTTTGCTCTTCGTTTTTGAGACGCATGATATGCCAGTCTCATCGCAATTAAAAATTCTGTCTGGCGTCAAATTATATTTGTCATATACTTCGCCGAGCAGAGAATAAAATTTACCCACAGCCACTTTATTAAAGCCCATTGCTCGAGCTGCCGATGTAGCTTCCGGTTTTCGGATAGATAAATCTGGGTGGCGCTTCAAGAATCCCTTTAACCAATCTACGCCAGCTATCTTTTTATCGTGACTAAAATTGTGAGCTTTGTCATTTTTTTCCGCTAGCTGATAAGCTAGCTTCCGTAGGACGATAGTGGTTAAACCAAACAAACGTTTCTCCATTTCTATGATGTACCTTACCAGCTCCTCTTCTTCTTGTTTGGAAAACACAGGCTTGAAGTTACCTGGAGTAGACTCAAGAGACAGCTCGCCTTTCCTTATTTTAGCGACGTGACGCTCTAATGTGGTCTGTGGTACACTATACAGGTGAGCTGCTTTTCTATAGCCAACTGTTTTGCTTAAGACTGCATCAATTGCCTGTTTCATGTTTTCCATGGACCAACTAAGTCTTGAACTTTTCTTCTTATACGTCCGTACCATTTTTATACCTAAAACAAAATATTTTCTATTATCAAATGAACAAGAACGATCCTTCAGTTAATTTACAAAACAGGGGCATAATGGGGACAACGGTTGCGGGGCATAACGGGGTACCCCATCGTGCCCCGTAACCATGTCCCCGTTATGCCCCAATTCTCACATTATTTAAAATAACAAACCAAATAAAATGAGTGACGGTTAGAGTATTTTTGTTCAAAACATATCAATAAGTAATTTATCTGCAATAACAAAATAAATACATGATAGTAGCAACATTAACACTTACCTTTTTATATGCGAATCCGTATTCACTCAAAATTACATAAAATTACGTTGAAAATCGTTCTTTGTTTTAAAAATCAAACGCGCGCAGTCTAATCGCCGATCACTGTCAGACTAAAGAGAGATACAAAATGGCTACCTATTAGCGAAAACAAAACACATCTAGAGCCTATAGTTTTTTGTAAGTGTGGGTGGCCCCGTCGTGCCTCGCGTCCCCGTCATGCCCCCCTCTCCTATGTGATATATTAAGATTTAACAGATTTTGAAGACGTATATTTAAAAGATTTTCACCACACATCACTCATTACAGTCTATCACAAGCCCAATGCTTGACATCAACCTCCCTATTAAATTACTACATCAATCGACTCCCAACCAAAGATTTAAATAATTAGATGCGCCCTTACCATAAGTATGACCACTCCGAAATGAGTCCATTCTCAAATGAGTAAGCTCACTCATTCGCAATCAGTGCTCATTTGTGCGACAGAGAAAGTAGTATACACAATTTCTGTAAGATAATAAGAGATGACACTATTGATTAACTATTTAAATCTTTGCTCCCAGCAGGTTTCATCTGGTCGTCACTCAACTATCTAAAGTTGCTGTACACTGTTCTTGTCAGAACGAGGCTAGTAGTACTCAAGAAACTTTCTTCTCCATCGGTTATCACTTCAGGCTGTAGTGCTCAGACTGACCCACTTGCTTTTATGCTCGTTACAGATTTTACCACGCAGGGAAACTACGCACATAATCCTCTTTACAGCTCATAGAGTGAATTTTAGTTTCTCGCAATTTCTACTCTAGGATACGTCTACTCCAGCGGTTGTTGTTTCTGCGGCATGTCACCAGCCTATTGCTGATTCTACTTGCAATTTGAGCTTGTGGATCAGTCGCACCACCACCATCCACGTTACGGCATCATACAGAAATAAGGAAATAGGAAGAATTTCCCCAAAAATTAAAAAAATACCTTTGTCAACGTTTTCGTTATTCTTAATTTTCATAACACCTAAGTAACTTTCTGACGTTCGAACGAACGTTCTATAACTTTATTGCATACAATGAAACGTCCTCAATACAGGTCAATGTAATCAACGTGTTTTTCACCATAGCATGCCCTAAAGCGCCTAAAAATGTTTGTTGTAATATTCGTCATGATTAGTTAAAAAATATTTATATAATAAAATAAATCTACCATAAGTGGTTAATTTTAAAAAATTAACCATAAGTGGTTAATTTTATAAAAGCTTTGTGCAAGAAGAGTAACATAGATAATATAAGCAATCGCAATTCAACAAATAATCACAAAGATGGTCACAATGAAACCCAAACAACACAATACCCACTGTCGTTTTATTGTTACTTAGATTATTGTAAACGGAATTAACTCTTCCCACCGTACCGCAGGTGACAAGCACTCCCACACTATGTGGGAGCTAAGTCGGAATAACAATTGACCACCTCGCAGGTTTCCGTCTTTAGTGCGTTAAAACGATGAATGAATTGGACAGTACCCGATGACAGACCGTGTTCTGTGAGAAGTAATGCGTAAGCCTTTTTACCGTGAGAAAAATAGATCGATGTCGGTATATTAATACAATAATAATAGTGCATAATATATTCAGAAACAACAATTTGCCATTGTAAGATAAGTACTTAAATTGGATTACTCACGTAAACTTTATAGAAAAAATATTTCCTAACAGTGGCAGAGTTTTTATTAACTTCCCATTATGAAAATTAATGATTTTTTAAAAATCGGGAAGTTATTGGTTTCATCACAGTTTTAGAAAATCGAGGTTTCATCGATCTCGACGTTTTAAGGTCCTAGGAAGCTATTCTGACCATTCCTACAAGGTCGTCACTGTGCGCGAGCGCGCGCGCGTGCGTGCGTGCGTGCGTGCGTGCGTGCGTGCGTGCGTGCGTGCGTGCGTGCGTGCGTGCGTGCGTGCGTGCGTGCGTGCGTGATGGCGTGCGTGCGTGCGTGCGTGCGTGCGTGCGTGCGTGCGTGCGTGCGTGCGTGCGTGCGTGCGTGCGTGCGTGCGTGCGTGCGTGCGTGCGTGCGTGCGTGCGTGCGTGCGTGCGTGCGTGCGTGCGTGCGTGCGTGCGTGCGTGCGTGCGTGCGTGCGTGCGTGCGTGCGTGCGTGCGTGCGTGCGTGCGTGCGTGCGTGCGTGTGTGTGTGTGTGTGTGTGTGTGTGTGTGTGTGTGTGTGTGATTTTATTACTGTTCCTAAAATACACCAGTTACATCAAAATCGGTTGAATCGAGAGTAATTGTTGTCAAAGTATTTCAAAAAAAGTGTTTTTTTTTTTTCATATCTTGGAAATATCTGCTGGGATCGTTTTTCATGTAATGAGTTAGCTATTAGATCGTAAAAATATTTGTCGAGCGGTTTGAGTTCGTACAAAAGCGGGAAGTTCCAGGGACAGCCTACAGGATCAACAGAGATTTTCCTATTAGGCTGTTAATTACTCATAGATGAAAAACGTTTCCTCTAAAGAATTCTTTTACCGCAAGAATTATGTCAATTAATTTAATGAATTGCGTGATAGTTAAATGTGTACTATTATAATAAGAAAATGGAGCACTTATTAATATGTATTAATAAGTAGTTATCACTCAGTCTTAATCGCTCAGAAATGACAAGAGATCTGTGTCCAACAGTAAGCTGAAGTGTGAATGGGAAGGCTATATAGCTTGAAGAACCAACATTCGAGTGGTAACTGAAGGCCTTCACTGATGGCCAAGTGAGGAAGCTCAAGGTAATATTATAGAGAAGGCTATGCCGAGAGTTTCTCTTTGTAACGGATTTCAAAATGAGGATACTCACAAAAGAACCAGAGTAACCAACATAGCCCAACAGGTTCGTAAACTGAAGTGGCAATGAACGGACCGACTATATAATGTCAACTCAAAACCGTGGTTTGTAACATTCTTTATGTTTATTAATGGAGTTTTGATGAGATTTAATAATGATGATTCCAACTGTGGAAAATAAATAAGCTGTACTATACACACTAAAGATCAAGTGCCATGTGCAATACGTCAATAAGGTCAGTTACCAATACAGCAGCAATGCGTTATATCCAACATGTAATCGGCAGCATTAAGCATTGAAAGCGTGTGACTGTACGTTACAAGTGTGAAGGAAATGAACAATGGTCGTCGACTTATTTCAGCTATAGTGACAATTTCCAAACACTATCATAGACTGCAGCCTGGTCGAGCTTTCACTAGACGAGATGATGATGAGAGAATTTTCGCTCTTCATCCGGCAACTTAATCGCCTTTAGCTCGCTTTTTTGACCACATAAAACCATCTAATTTCTTATACCTAGATTTCTGCGACGGGGTTCGCGATATGGTCTGTCTAGGAAGAGCGTTTTGGCACCCATCACTTTGATTATTTATATTTTTTATACTGGATGACCTTTTTTACCGTCTGGAAAAAATAAGTTGTAACGTGTGAACGGAGTAGAAGCCTATAGCACTGATATTTAAGAAAAAATAAATACAAAAATTTCGAATTACACGTTTGAATTTTTTTTAACAATTTCTTTGCCCAACAGCAAGCCCTTTGCCCTTGTGCCCGTGCCCCTACGAAGTGACAAGGTCAAAGATGCCTACTAAAATTGTTTTATTGCCGTGTCGCGAAGTAGGGTGGATATGATTTGAATTTCGATAGATTTGAAATTAACTTACTTATTTAAAATTAAAAAAAATTGTATTTATTTTTGTAAAATATCAGTGATATAGGCTTCTACTCCGTTCACATGTTACATCCTTTTTATTTCCAGACGGTGAAGAAGGTCATCCAGCATATATTTTATATATATATATCCTATACTATTAAACGAGCAATTCTTGTATATATATATATATATATATATATATATATATATATATATAATCGGGATCTCGGAAACGGCTCCAACGATTTTCATAAAATTTAGTGTCCAGGGAGTTTCGGGGATAATAAATCGATCTAGCTAGGATTTATTTTTAGAAAATGTCTTTTTGTCCGTGTTTTTAGGCAATGAAAAACTGCTACAATATCGTTAGAATAAGAAGGTAAATTTTGACGGGTAGTTAGCGATTATAAATAGCTTAATTGGTATAATGGTCGGTCATAGAATCTTAAAACCCCGGTTCGAGCCCGGACCGACTTTTTTAATTTTTTTTTCATGTTCCTTTCTTTTTTGAGAAAATCTATTTTTTTGAGCCCTTTTTTAGTATTTTTTAAAACACGAAAATTTAAATTAAACTAATTGCACTCATGATTTTTATTTCAAAAACCAGTTCAGTTTTTTCTATTATGTCGCTAAGATCAAAAAATATTATTCTTATTTCATTAGTATGTAATTTGTATCTAAATATAATTTCCATAACATACGAATTAAAAAAAACCGAGCGAAAAATACCGAGCAAAGCTCGGTCAACCGGGTACTATATATATATATATAAGAATGTGTATACACTACCCTACACCGCCCCTTTGGTGTTGTAAGAGGCGACAGTGGCAAACAAACAACAAAAAAACTGCGTTTGCCTGTACCTACCCGCCGAGCGTGGCAACTACGGCGGATCCCCCCTATGTGACAGCCTACGGCTATGTTCAGCTGTGGAGTTATAACAGGCTATAACGGTTGTTGAAGCGCCTGCGTCTTCTTACTGAGCAACGAGTCAAATAACGTACTCGTAATAATCACGTCAGTAGATTACGATTGTATTAATTCAGTTTAATAGTGTCGTAAAAAAATTTCAGAAATATATAAAAGCTTCTAATTGATGCCGGTATAACCCGTTTTTGTCAAACTTCAAGTATACTGACCGATGACGGACTAATTTCAAAGAAGACGTTTGCTACTGCGATCGCAAATACACATGAAAAGCGTGACCATTTGGAGAAATTCTCCCTAAAGCGGGAAAAGCCCATATCAAAAGATTTGGGAACACCGAAAAGTGACTATAGAAAGCATTCTTCAATTATACATCCCATTAAGAAATTTTTAATTAAGATAGAGTCACATTAAGTCAATAAACTCTTAAAAACTATCGAGTTCGACAACAATTCTAGTTGTTTACTTTTCGTTCTAGCTTTTTACATAATACTATAGAGCTATGATTAATTCACTGCATCTGAGGCGCAAGAAACCGTAACAGAAGCAGAAACTTTTTTATTCAATGTAGATTATAAAGAATACTTATTGAAAGTCAATTTTTTCCATAGAAATATTAAAAAAATTTTAATTTACCACTGGTTCGCAAAAAAACCTTTGTCCTGGGAAGAACCAGCAAGAAACCCAGCGGAACTATTTTTTTTCCAATTAATAGCTTACAATCATGTTTACAATTAACAACACAAGACAAATTAGTAATAGCTTGGTAGCGATCACCCTTCCCAGGGGTTATTATCATTTATCATCCATAAATTCCTTAATATTATAATAACCCTTTTTATACAAACTTAGTTTAATAAAATTTTTGAACTTTGCGTATGACAAATTTTGTATATTTTCTGGGATTTTGTTGTAAAAGCGTATACATCGCCCCAAGAATAAATTACTGACTCGGTGGAGTCGAGTAACTGGTACTACTAGCTTGTGTCTGTTCCTAGTATTTACAGAATGAATATCACTTATTTTTGCAAAACTACGTTTATTCTTGTGTACGTACATTACATTTTCATAAATGTATTGAGAGGCCAGAGTTAATAATAATATTAATTTTCTTAAATTTTTGTCTCAGTGACTCTTTTGGTTTTAAATTATACTCTAATGGCCCTCTTCTGTAAAATAAATATAATTTCAGTGTCAGTCGCGTGTCCCCATAGCAAAACACCATACGTCATAATGCTATGGAAATAACTAAAGTAAATAATTCTAGCTGTTTTAACACTGGTAAGAGTTCTAATCTTTTTTACAACATATGCTGCGGAACTAAGTCTGCTAGCTAGTTTTGATATATGGGGGAGCCATTGAAGCTTTGCGTCTAGTGTGATTCCAAGAAAACTAGTGATATCAACAAGCCTCAGTTCTTCCCCATTTAAAATTACATTCGTATTAACATGTTTGACATTAGGAGTTACGGATTTCATACATTTAGTTTTAGTTCCATTTAAATGCAAATTATTAACATTAAACCAATTGACTAACTTCGCTATAGCATCATTTACTGCTATGCTGCTGTATTTCGTATGGTGAGTGTAGAGAACCGGAGGCCCTTTTACTGGAAACGAGGCATTCCATCATTTGGGTGACAAGGCATTTGCATTTTGATTCTAAATTGAGGATAAATGTAGATGTCTATGGACCACAACTTCCACTTACCATCACGTGGACTGTGTGCTTGTTTTAAAAAAAATTATATAAACAAACAAATTCGGGAATTCAGTTCAGTTTGCTCCAAGGTGTTGATGACAAGTACATGACACTACATATTCGGAGCATGATTATTATTGCTTATCCTTACTGAGCAGCATCTTTATAAACTTTATGGTAATTCAATTTTAATAACATGTGTACTGCGTCTTGCTCAGCATGTAAACCATAACAGGTATGGATAATAATCAGCAAAATTGCTTCATTTGAGTGCGACTCCAGTTTTCGCCACATTGGGCACTTGTGCAAATCATAGATAGCCTAATATTATTATATATTTATTGCTTTGAATCGCGAGAAATTTAACTGTAACTTTACTTTTCCTTAGCTTCATCAGTTAATGAGCATTCTACTTTGAAATCTTCACACCACGCAGGCTTGTTGGCAATCACAGCAATAGACATCTGATTCCTTTGAAGCCCGCCGCAGACAATTCAGAAATTCTGGTTGCATATTGGGTTAAGAAACATAGTTATAGGAATGTACAAAGGATGATCGGTATTATGAATATATTTTAACATATTGAATTATTAGAAGATAATAATTATTTGAGTTTTAATTATCTAATTAATCCAAAGCAAGATTTGAACAAACATATATTATTAGTATATATTTTGTTATTCTCATTCTAGAAATCGGTTCGAATGCGGTCAAAATAAGATCAAATAAATCCCCCTATATAAATTAATTTATGACAACCCAGCAATTAAATTCTCCGTAATTACTACCGATGTACGGTTCTGTAGTCAAAGATTATTTGTTATTTTACGTGTTATGTAGATAGTCATAATCATCATAACCATCATTAAAAATCAGTAAGTAAGTAAATTGATCATCATCATCATTACATAAGATAACTACAACGACACGAATATAGGCCTCCTTCAAGGAATGCCACTAATCGCGGTCCTGAGCCACCTGAATTCATCGACTTCCTATATATCCTACAAGGTCGTTACTGTCTGTACCTATTGAGGGTCCACCCTACACCTTGCTTTTAACGGTACGAGGCTGTCATTCGAGAACAACATAACAGTAATATAATCTAAAATTTGGGATTTCAAAGAAAAACTACCAATATTTTATATTTTAATCCATTAACATTGTTGTGGTTGACCCACTCTGGAATTTTTGTTGTAGCACGAGTGATCGGCTCGACCAAAAAGAACCACGCTCAAGCAGTATACTAGCGGAAAAAGGTTTTTCGGAGCACGAGTGATAAAGACTCATAAGTCCAGTGCTAAGTAATTGTTGTGACTCATAAGTACCAACAACTACTTAGCACAGGGTGGGTTGTGTGCGTATTCGTCACCCTTCTGATAATAACTCAAAATAAAAATAAACTACGTGTAACAACTATGGCGAATATTGGAAAACCTGTGTTAGTTGATTTCCATCTTAATTCTCAGGGGTGACAATGCATCTGCATTTTGATTTTAAGCGAGCATAGATGTAAATGTCTTTGGGCCATAGTATCCGCTTAGGTACCATCAGGTGTACTTTGTGTGCTCATTTGTCATGGTTATTCTATAAAAATATCATTTAAAAGCTTCCGCTTTTGGAAGTTTTCATCATAGACGAAAATCGGCCAGAACGTCATCATATCATACATAAACTGTACTCCATTTGTAGTCTTTGAGAAACAAAATGAAATATAGCGTATTCTGTAGTAAACGCAGAAATAGCATCAATAAAATTAACTTTTAGAGACCTCAGATTTCAGCCTCAAAATTCACCGCATATCCGACAAAATAAATTATTTTATTGGGCACATAACACGCGGCGAAATTATTGTTCATTCGAGAAATAGCGTCCATTAAAAGAGCGCTGGCAAGTCGCCGTTGACATGCAGTCCTTAATGACCCGGCTCATTCACTTTGATCAATATGTTTTACGGACGTAAAATATTTTTCGGCATACCTACACTAATGAGACCCATAGAAACTTGGGACTAAAGTTTCATAATAATTCTAAGGATATATGAAAACTTTTTACCAGAATTACAAAATATTATACAATATTACAGGATTTCAAATTATTTTCTACTATATAGAGAGAGATATTTAAAATCTATAAAATCTCAACAGTTTTTTTTCCGGCCTGTTTATGTTAATTAACCCCTCTTGCGCCGCTGAGGCTACCGAAATCGAAATAAAAACTTTAGAATTCTATGTCAATAAATATCTGATAAGGAAAATCTGTTGACCCTGCCGGCCATCCCTAGAACTTGTTATTAAAAAAAAAAACACTTTTTTTGAAATATTTTGACAAGGATTACTTTCCAACAGATCAACTGATTTTGATGTAACTGGTGGCAATCGACGAGGTATTTTAACAACAGTAATAAAATCTATTATAATAAAAATAATAAGGCTATAAATTCAAAAGTAATGTAAAATAAAACACTTTTTTGACAATTTTTCGTCATCAATTTCTCTTCAACGCATTCACCGATTTTGAAGCAGTTAGCAGCAATCGACGTCTTTTCTATGTTTAAGAGCTGATTAGATTTTGGAATTGATGGTTAGATCTCATTAAAAGTTATTCCCAAAAAATTCGCACGCACGCACGCACACAAGCACGCACGGAAGCACGCACGCACACAGGCACGCACGGACGCACGCACGTATGCATGCACGAACGAAGCACGCACACACACACATATACATATCACACGCACATTCACACACACACACACACACACACACACACACACACACACGACCGCACGCACGCACGCACGCACGCACGTACGCACACACACACACACACACACACACACACACACACAGCGAGACAGAGAGAGAGAGAGAGAGAGAGAGAGAGAGAGAGAGAGAGAGAGAGAGAGAGACAGACAGACACACATACACAATGACACATTGCCACACAGACATACACACATGCATACATACACACATAAATGCATACATACATACACACATTCATAGTGGTATAGTCACACCCTCTTAGGAGTAGTCAGAATAGCTTCCTCGGACCTCAAAACGTCGTGATCTGATGAAACCTCGATTTTACTTCCCGACCGACCGACCAATAACTTCCCGATTTTTGAAAATTATTGACTTTCATAGCGGGAAGTTAACAAGTCTGTTGATTACTTTCAAACAACAGTTTCAATTTTCAAATATTAGGAAGACACAAGAATACTTATGTTTGTATAAGTAGGTAAGTGTGAAGTAACCTATGAATACGTTACGTTCGTTTTTTATTAAATAAGTAACGTAAGTTTTTTCTATATGTTTCATTTCCATTAATCGGAGTAAACGCCCATGCAATCGATGCATCTTTGCCAAAACAGTGGCAGTTTATTGATGCCCTTCTTGAAGAAATCAGCTGCACGGAAGGCAATAAATTCTTCAAAGGTATTTTGTACTGCCTCTCTTGGCACAAGGCACAAGGTCTGGTGAGTACGGCAGATGACGGAGAGCTTCCAACCCTAGCTCTTGTAACTTGGAGACCGTCTGTTGTGCCGTATGAGGTCGCACGCTGTCGTACAGGAGCAGCGGGGACAAGTGATTGACCAAAGTTGGTTGAGGACGTGCGAGCTTCTCCATCATTGTGTTCAGTTCTTCACAGTACACATCTGCAGTAATGCTCCCCCTCTTTCTAGATGGATGGGTGCTGCCAGCTGCTTGGGATCCTATAATTTACAAAATTAAACCCAAACCCAAGCATACCACTGCAAGACTTCATGATACTATAAGCTCATTTTGCGTAAATCAGACCAAAAATTAATATTCAAAAACTGAAGGTAGCCGGACTAACTATGACATTGGGACGTCAAACATCTCACCTCAGATGTTTGAAACTATAATGAAAACCCCATTGTGCCCCAGGGTAGGGGCAGTATGGGGTACTTGTTTATTTTGCGTCACAGTACAAACAGATGTGGATTTCTTGTGTATTGTCGTCGTCTACACCAGCACAAGCTGTATGAGCCCACCTACCACATAGTTGGCAAGCCACCCAACCTTCCGAAGACTTTAAATAAGTGTGGTTAACGTCAAGGCAGTACAGGCATATGGTATCCTCGTCGGTATTCTCTACACCAGAGGGAGCTTTTTGGGTCTTCTGTTTTTTATAGTTCTTCTTTAACTTGGGGTCATTTGGATTAGAACACTTCTTCGTTCTCTTAAGTTGTTCTCGTTCTTCTAACTCAATTTTGTAAGGGGTTGACGTGAGAACAAAAGTTTTACCTCGGCGATAGTATTTTTTCGTTTGGTTTCTTTGTTCGACTGTCGGGATCGCAAGAATTTCTTGAGGCGAAGCATTTGCAAACGAAGTTGTCAAATCACGACATACTTTTCGAATCGGAGATTGGATTAGGCTATGCTCATTAAATGTTGCTGGTCCAGGCTGAGGCTGAGGTGTTGTTAAAGCAGGCAAATCTGCTTCAATGGGATGTTCTTCAAGGATAGATGGCGGCGGTTGTTGCTGGATTCCGACATTTAAAGGACCTGTTTCAGACTCATTGTTTGCTAGCGGTACGTCTGTGGTTGATGCAGCTGAAAAATCTGAATCTGTAAAGTTATTCTGATTGAAAGGCCATATGCCACATTTTTGGAAGGCATTGATTGCTGTAGACATTGTTGCAGCTTGAATATATGCATTTATTTTTATTTTTATTTTTATTGCAAATATTTCGCTTATTTGAAATGTTGTTATTATTCGCCCAGGGTGTGACCTTAACCAATTAGAGCAGGCGTGGTCATAGTATACACTTAAAGGTTTCATAAAGCCAACATCTAAGGGTTGGAGCCTATGGGTGAAGTGCGGGGGAAAGCAAAGCATTACAACGCCATTTTTGCGTGCATATTCAATAACCGAAATGTTTTGCGTATATGTTACATGACCATCTAAAAGAAACAAGGCCGGGTTAGTGATTGACGCACCAGAAAACTTGACAAACCGTTGGAACCAGCTCATAAATATTTCAGTTGTCATCCATCCTTTAGCGTTACATTCTGCTGTCGTCCCAGGGGGAGCTCGATCCAGCAACTCTTGCTTCATTCTCTGTCGAGGAAATATTAGCGTAGGAGGCATGTAAGTTCCTGCTGCATTAAAACATACCTCAACCGTAACTGTCTGCCCTCGTTCTGCTGAAGAAAGCGATCCTACCTGTTTTCTGCCTTTTTCTGCAATAATTTTGCTCTTCGTTTTTGAGACGCATGATATGCCAGTCTCATCGCAATTAAAAATTCTGTCTGGCGTCAAATTATATTTGTCATATACTTCGCCGAGCAGAGAATAAAATTTACCCACAGCCACTTTATTAAAGCCCATTGCTCGAGCTGCCGATGTAGCTTCCGGTTTTCGGATAGATAAATCTGGGTGGCGCTTCAAGAATCCCTTTAACCAATCTACGCCAGCTATCTTTTTATCGTGACTAAAATTGTGAGCTTTGTCATTTTTTTCCGCTAGCTGATAAGCTAGCTTCCGTAGGACGATAGTGGTTAAACCAAACAAACGTTTCTCCATTTCTATGATGTACCTTACCAGCTCCTCTTCTTCTTGTTTGGAAAACACAGGCTTGAAGTTACCTGGAGTAGACTCAAGAGACAGCTCGCCTTTCCTTATTTTAGCGACGTGACGCTCTAATGTGGTCTGTGGTACACTATACAGGTGAGCTGCTTTTCTATAGCCAACTGTTTTGCTTAAGACTGCATCAATTGCCTGTTTCATGTTTTCCATGGACCAACTAAGTCTTGAACTTTTCTTCTTATACGTCCGTACCATTTTTATACCTAAAACAAAATATTTTCTATTATCAAATGAACAAGAACGATCCTTCAGTTAATTTACAAAACAGGGGCATAATGGGGACAACGGTTGCGGGGCATAACGGGGTACCCCATCGTGCCCCGTAACCATGTCCCCGTTATGCCCCAATTCTCACATTATTTAAAATAACAAACCAAATAAAATGAGTGACGGTTAGAGTATTTTTGTTCAAAACATATCAATAAGTAATTTATCTGCAATAACAAAATAAATACATGATAGTAGCAACATTAACACTTACCTTTTTATATGCGAATCCGTATTCACTCAAAATTACATAAAATTACGTTGAAAATCGTTCTTTGTTTTAAAAATCAAACGCGCGCAGTCTAATCGCCGATCACTGTCAGACTAAAGAGAGATACAAAATGGCTACCTATTAGCGAAAACAAAACACATCTAGAGCCTATAGTTTTTTGTAAGTGTGGGTGGCCCCGTCGTGCCTCGCGTCCCCGTCATGCCCCCCTCTCCTATGTGATATATTAAGATTTAACAGATTTTGAAGACGTATATTTAAAAGATTTTCACCACACATCACTCATTACAGTCTATCACAAGCCCAATGCTTGACATCAACCTCCCTATTAAATTACTACATCAATCGACTCCCAACCAAAGATTTAAATAATTAGATGCGCCCTTACCATAAGTATGACCACTCCGAAATGAGTCCATTCTCAAATGAGTAAGCTCACTCATTCGCAATCAGTGCTCATTTGTGCGACAGAGAAAGTAGTATACACAATTTCTGTAAGATAATAAGAGATGACACTATTGATTAACTATTTAAATCTTTGCTCCCAGCAGGTTTCATCTGGTCGTCACTCAACTATCTAAAGTTGCTGTACACTGTTCTTGTCAGAACGAGGCTAGTAGTACTCAAGAAACTTTCTTCTCCATCGGTTATCACTTCAGGCTGTAGTGCTCAGACTGACCCACTTGCTTTTATGCTCGTTACAGATTTTACCACGCAGGGAAACTACGCACATAATCCTCTTTACAGCTCATAGAGTGAATTTTAGTTTCTCGCAATTTCTACTCTAGGATACGTCTACTCCAGCGGTTGTTGTTTCTGCGGCATGTCACCAGCCTATTGCTGATTCTACTTGCAATTTGAGCTTGTGGATCAGTCGCACCACCACCATCCACGTTACGGCATCATACAGAAATAAGGAAATAGGAAGAATTTCCCCAAAAATTAAAAAAATACCTTTGTCAACGTTTTCGTTATTCTTAATTTTCATAACACCTAAGTAACTTTCTGACGTTCGAACGAACGTTCTATAACTTTATTGCATACAATGAAACGTCCTCAATACAGGTCAATGTAATCAACGTGTTTTTCACCATAGCATGCCCTAAAGCGCCTAAAAATGTTTGTTGTAATATTCGTCATGATTAGTTAAAAAATATTTATATAATAAAATAAATCTACCATAAGTGGTTAATTTTAAAAAATTAACCATAAGTGGTTAATTTTATAAAAGCTTTGTGCAAGAAGAGTAACATAGATAATATAAGCAATCGCAATTCAACAAATAATCACAAAGATGGTCACAATGAAACCCAAACAACACAATACCCACTGTCGTTTTATTGTTACTTAGATTATTGTAAACGGAATTAACTCTTCCCACCGTACCGCAGGTGACAAGCACTCCCACACTATGTGGGAGCTAAGTCGGAATAACAATTGACCACCTCGCAGGTTTCCGTCTTTAGTGCGTTAAAACGATGAATGAATTGGACAGTACCCGATGACAGACCGTGTTCTGTGAGAAGTAATGCGTAAGCCTTTTTACCGTGAGAAAAATAGATCGATGTCGGTATATTAATACAATAATAATAGTGCATAATATATTCAGAAACAACAATTTGCCATTGTAAGATAAGTACTTAAATTGGATTACTCACGTAAACTTTATAGAAAAAATATTTCCTAACAGTGGCAGAGTTTTTATTAACTTCCCATTATGAAAATTAATGATTTTTTAAAAATCGGGAAGTTATTGGTTTCATCACAGTTTTAGAAAATCGAGGTTTCATCGATCTCGACGTTTTAAGGTCCTAGGAAGCTATTCTGACCATCCCTACAAGGTCGTCACTGTGCGCGAGCGCGCGCGCGTGCGTGCGTGCGTGCGTGCGTGCGTGCGTGCGTGCGTGCGTGCGTGCGTGCGTGCGTGCGTGCGTGCGTGCGTGCGTGCGTGATGGCGTGCGTGCGTGCGTGCGTGCGTGCGTGCGTGCGTGCGTGCGTGCGTGCGTGCGTGCGTGCGTGCGTGCGTGCGTGCGTGCGTGCGTGCGTGCGTGCGTGCGTGCGTGCGTGCGTGCGTGCGTGCGTGCGTGCGTGCGTGCGTGCGTGCGTGCGTGCGTGCGTGCGTGCGTGCGTGCGTGCGTGCGTGTGTGTGTGTGTGTGTGTGTGTGTGTGTGTGTGTGTGATTTTATTACTGTTCCTAAAATACACCAGTTACATCAAAATCGGTTGAATCGAGAGTAATTGTTGTCAAAGTATTTCAAAAAAAGTGTTTTTTTTTTCATATCTTGGAAATATCTGCTGGGATCGTTTTTCATGTAATGAGTTAGCTATTAGATCGTAAAAATATTTGTCGAGCGGTTTGAGTTCGTACAAAAGCGGGAAGTTCCAGGGACAGCCTACAGGATCAACAGAGATTTTCCTATTAGGCTGTTAATTACTCATAGATGAAAAACGTTTCCTCTAAAGAATTCTTTTACCGCAAGAATTATGTCAATTAATTTAATGAATTGCGTGATAGTTAAATGTGTACTATTATAATAAGAAAATGGAGCACTTATTAATATGTATTAATAAGTAGTTATCACTCAGTCTTAATCGCTCAGAAATGACAAGAGATCTGTGTCCAACAGTAAGCTGAAGTGTGAATGGGAAGGCTATATAGCTTGAAGAACCAACATTCGAGTGGTAACTGAAGGCCTTCACTGATGGCCAAGTGAGGAAGCTCAAGGTAATATTATAGAGAAGGCTATGCCGAGAGTTTCTCTTTGTAACGGATTTCAAAATGAGGATACTCACAAAAGAACCAGAGTAACCAACATAGCCCAACAGGTTCGTAAACTGAAGTGGCAATGAACGGACCGACTATATAATGTCAACTCAAAACCGTGGTTTGTAACATTCTTTATGTTTATTAATGGAGTTTTGATGAGATTTAATAATGATGATTCCAACTGTGGAAAATAAATAAGCTGTACTATACACACTAAAGATCAAGTGCCATGTGCAATACGTCAATAAGGTCAGTTACCAATACAGCAGCAATGCGTTATATCCAACATGTAATCGGCAGCATTAAGCATTGAAAGCGTGTGACTGTACGTTACAAGTGTGAAGGAAATGAACAATGGTCGTCGACTTATTTCAGCTATAGTGACAATTTCCAAACACTATCATAGACTGCAGCCTGGTCGAGCTTTCACTAGACGAGATGATGATGAGAGAATTTTCGCTCTTCATCCGGCAACTTAATCGCCTTTAGCTCGCTTTTTTGACCACATAAAACCATCTAATTTCTTATACCTAGATTTCTGCGACGGGGTTCGCGATATGGTCTGTCTAGGAAGAGCGTTTTGGCACCCATCACTTTGATTATTTATATTTTTTATACTGGATGACCTTTTTTACCGTCTGGAAAAAATAAGTTGTAACGTGTGAACGGAGTAGAAGCCTATAGCACTGATATTTAAGAAAAAATAAATACAAAAATTTCGAATTACACGTTTGAATTTTTTTTAACAATTTCTTTGCCCAACAGCAAGCCCTTTGCCCTTGTGCCCGTGCCCCTACGAAGTGACAAGGTCAAAGATGCCTACTAAAATTGTTTTATTGCCGTGTCGCGAAGTAGGGTGGATATGATTTGAATTTCGATAGATTTGAAATTAACTTACTTATTTAAAATTAAAAAAAATTGTATTTATTTTTGTAAAATATCAGTGATATAGGCTTCTACTCCGTTCACATGTTACATCCTTTTTATTTCCAGACGGTGAAGAAGGTCATCCAGCATATATTTTATATATATATATATATCCTATACTATTAAACGAGCAATTCTTGTATATATATATATATATATATATATATATATATATATATATATATATATATATATATATATATATATATATATATATATAATCGGGATCTCGGAAACGGCTCCAACGATTTTCATAAAATTTAGTGTCCAGGGAGTTTCGGGGATAATAAATCGATCTAGCTAGGATTTATTTTTAGAAAATGTCTTTTTGTCCGTGTTTTTAGGCAATGAAAAACTGCTACAATATCGTTAGAATAAGAAGGTAAATTTTGACGGGTAGTTAGCGATTATAAATAGCTTAATTGGTATAATGGTCGGTCATAGAATCTTAAAACCCCGGTTTGAGCCCGGACCGACTTTTTTAATTTTTTTTTCATGTTCCTTTCTTTTTTGAGAAAATCTATTTTTTTGAGCCCTTTTTTAGTATTTTTTAAAACACGAAAATTTAAATTAAACTAATTGCACTCATGATTTTTATTTCAAAAACCAGTTCAGTTTTTTCTATTATGTCGCTAAGATCAAAAAATATTATTCTTATTTCATTAGTATGTAATTTGTATCTAAATATAATTTCCATAACATACGAATTAAAAAAAACCGAGCGAAAAATACCGAGCAAAGCTCGGTCAACCGGGTACTATATATATATATAAGAATGTGTATACACTACCCTACACCGCCCCTTTGGTGTTGTAAGAGGCGACAGTGGCAAACAAACAACAAAAAAACTGCGTTTGCCTGTACCTACCCGCCGAGCGTGGCAACTACGGCGGATCCCCCCTATGTGACAGCCTACGGCTATGTTCAGCTGTGGAGTTATAACAGGCTATAACGGTTGTTGAAGCGCCTGCGTCTTCTTACTGAGCAACGAGTCAAATAACGTACTCGTAATAATCACGTCAGTAGATTACGATTGTATTAATTCAGTTTAATAGTGTCGTAAAAAAATTTCAGAAATATATAAAAGCTTCTAATTGATGCCGGTATAACCCGTTTTTGTCAAACTTCAAGTATACTGACCGATGACGGACTAATTTCAAAGAAGACGTTTGCTACTGCGATCGCAAATACACATGAAAAGCGTGACCATTTGGAGAAATTCTCCCTAAAGCGGGAAAAGCCCATATCAAAAGATTTGGGAACACCGAAAAGTGACTATAGAAAGCATTCTTCAAT
The DNA here is from genome assembly GCA_036936625.1 of Parnassius smintheus behrii. Classification (NCBI taxonomy): domain Eukaryota; kingdom Metazoa; phylum Arthropoda; class Insecta; order Lepidoptera; family Papilionidae; genus Parnassius; species Parnassius smintheus. Next base: position 20,629,741 of record JAUPFT010000010.1, on the reverse strand, counting down.
TATACATCCCATTAAGAAATTTTTAATTAAGATAGAGTCACATTAAGTCAATAAACTCTTAAAAACTATCGAGTTCGACAACAATTCTAGTTGTTTACTTTTCGTTCTAGCTTTTTACATAATACTATAGAGCTATGATTAATTCACTGCATCTGAGGCGCAAGAAACCGTAACAGAAGCAGAAACTTTTTTATTCAATGTAGATTATAAAGAATACTTATTGAAAGTCAATTTTTTCCATAGAAATATTAAAAAAATTTTAATTTACCACTGGTTCGCAAAAAAACCTTTGTCCTGGGAAGAACCAGCAAGAAACCCAGCGGAACTATTTTTTTTCCAATTAATAGCTTACAATCATGTTTACAATTAACAACACAAGACAAATTAGTAATAGCTTGGTAGCGATCACCCTTCCCAGGGGTTATTATCATTTATCATCCATAAATTCCTTAATATTATAATAACCCTTTTTATACAAACTTAGTTTAATAAAATTTTTGAACTTTGCGTATGACAAATTTTGTATATTTTCTGGGATTTTGTTGTAAAAGCGTATACATCGCCCCAAGAATGAATTACTGACTCGGTGGAGTCGAGTAACTGGTACTACTAGCTTGTGTCTGTTCCTAGTATTTACAGAATGAATATCACTTATTTTTGCAAAACTACGTTTATTCTTGTGTACGTACATTACATTTTCATAAATGTATTGAGAGGCCAGAGTTAATAATAATATTAATTTTCTTAAATTTTTGTCTCAGTGACTCTTTTGGTTTTAAATTATACTCTAATGGCCCTCTTCTGTAAAATAAATATAATTTCAGTGTCAGTCGCGTGTCCCCATAGCAAAACACCATACGTCATAATGCTATGGAAATAACTAAAGTAAATAATTCTAGCTGTTTTAACACTGGTAAGAGTTCTAATCTTTTTTACAACATATGCTGCGGAACTAAGTCTGCTAGCTAGTTTTGATATATGGGGGAGCCATTGAAGCTTTGCGTCTAGTGTGATTCCAAGAAAACTAGTGATATCAACAAGCCTCAGTTCTTCCCCATTTAAAATTACATTCGTATTAACATGTTTGACATTAGGAGTTACGGATTTCATACATTTAGTTTTAGTTCCATTTAAATGCAAATTATTAACATTAAACCAATTGACTAACTTCGCTATAGCATCATTTACTGCTATGCTGCTGTATTTCGTATGGTGAGTGTAGAGAACCGGAGGCCCTTTTACTGGAAACGAGGCATTCCATCATTTGGGTGACAAGGCATTTGCATTTTGATTCTAAATTGAGGATAAATGTAGATGTCTATGGACCACAACTTCCACTTACCATCACGTGGACTGTGTGCTTGTTTTAAAAAAAATTATATAAACAAACAAATTCGGGAATTCAGTTCAGTTTGCTCCAAGGTGTTGATGACAAGTACATGACACTACATATTCGGAGCATGATTATTATTGCTTATCCTTACTGAGCAGCATCTTTATAAACTTTATGGTAATTCAATTTTAATAACATGTGTACTGCGTCTTGCTCAGCATGTAAACCATAACAGGTATGGATGATAATCAGCAAAATTGCTTCATTTGAGTGCGACTCCAGTTTTCGCCACATTGGGCACTTGTGCAAATCAGAGATAGCCTAATATTATTATATATTTATTGCTTTGAATCGCGAGAAATTTAACTGTAACTTTACTTTTCCTTAGCTTCATCAGTTAATGAGCATTCTACTGTGAAATCTTCACACCACGCAGGCTTGTTGGCAATCACAGCAATAGACATCTGATTTCTTTGAAGCCCGCCGCAGACAATTCAGAAATTCTGGTTGCATATTGGGTTAAGAAACATAGTTATAGGAATGTACAAAGGATGATCGGTATTATGAATATATTTTAACATATTGAATTATTAGAAGATAATAATAATTTGAGTTTTAATTATCTAATTTAATCCAAAGCAAGATTTGAACAAACATATATTATTAGTATATATTTTGTTATTCTCATTCTAGAAATCGGTTCGAATGCGGTCAAAATAAGATCAAATAAATCCCCCTATATAAATTAATTTATGACAACCCAGCAATTAAATTCTCCGTAATTACTACCGATGTACGGTTCTGTAGTCAAAGATTATTTGTTATTTTACGTGTTATGTAGATAGTCATAATCATCATAACCATCATTAAAAATCAGTAAGTAAGTAAATTGATCATCATCATCATTACATAAGACAACTACAACGACACGAATATAGGCCTCCTTCAAGGAATGCCATTAATCGCGGTCCTGAGCCACCTGAATTCATCGACTTCCTATATATCTTACAAGGTCGTTACTGTCTGTACCTATTGAGGGTCCACCCGACACTTTGCTTTTAACGGTACGAGGCTGTCATTCGAGAACAACATAACAGTAATATAATCTAAAATTTGGGATTTCAAAGAAAAACTACCAATATTTTATATTTTAATCCATTAACATTGTTGTGGTTGACCCACTCTGGAATTTTTGTTGTAGCACGAGTGATCGGCTCGACCAAAAAGAACCACGCTCAAGCAGTATACTAGCGGAAAAAGGTTTTTCGGAGCACGAGTGATAAAGACTCATAAGTCTAATGCTAAGTAATTGTTGTGACTCATAAGTACCAACAACTACTTAGCACAGGGTGGGTTGTGTGCGTATTCGTCACCCTTCTGATAATAACTCAAAATAAAAATAAACTACGTGTAACAACTATGGCGAATATTGGAAAACCTGTGTTAGTTGATTTCCATCTTAATTCTCAGGGGTGACAATGCATCTGCATTTTGATTTATAATCGAGCATAGATGTAAATATCTTTGGGCCATAGTATCCGCTTAGGTACCATCAGGTGTACTTTGTGTGCTCATTTGTCATGATTATTCTATAAAAATATCATTTAAAAGCTTCCGCTTTTGGAAGTTTTCATCATAGACGAAAATCGGCCAGAACGTCATCATATCATACATAAACTGTACTCTGTTTGTAGTCTTTGAGAAACAAAATGAAATATAGCGTATTCTGTAGTAAACGCAGAAATAGCATCAATAAAATTAACTTTTAGAGACCTCAGATTTCAGCCTCAAAATTCACCGCATATCCGACAAAATAAATTATTTTATTGGGCACATAACACGCGGCGAAATTATTGTTCATTCGAGAAATAGCGTCCATTAAAAGAGCGCTGGCAAGTCGCCGTTGACATGCAGTCCTTAATGACCCGGCTCATTCACTTTGATCAATATGTTTTACGGACGTAAAATATTTTTCGGCATACCTACACTAATGAGACCCATAGAAACTTGGGACTAAAGTTTCATAATAATTCTAAGGATATATGAAAACTTTTTACCAGAATTACAAAATATTATACAATATTACAAGATTTCAAATTATTTTCTACTATATAGAGAGAGATATTTAAAATCTATAAAATCACAACAGTTTTTTTTTCCGGCCTGTTTATGTTAATTAACCCCTCTTGCGCCGCTGAGGCTACCGAAATCGAAATAAAAACTTTAGAATTCTATGTCAATAAATATCTGATAAGGAAAATCTGTTGACCCTGCCGGCCATCCCTAGAACTTGTTATTAAAAAAAAACACTTTTTTTGAAATATTTTGACAAGGATTACTTTCCAACAGATCAACTGATTTTGATGTAACTGGTGGCAATCGACGAGGTATTTTAACAACAGTAATAAAATCTATTATAATAAAAATAATAAGGCTATAAATTCAAAAGTAATGTAAAATAAAACACTTTTTGACAAAAAATTCGCACCCACGCACGCACGGACGCACGCACGCACACAGGCACGCACGGACGCACGCACGTATGCACGCACGAACGCAAGCACGCACACACACACATATACATATCACACGCACATTCACACACACGTACACACACACACACACACGACCGCACGCACGCACGGACGCACGCACGCACGCACGTACGCACACACACACACACACACACACACACACATCGAGACAGAGAGAGAGAGAGAGAGAGAGACAGACAGACACACATACACAATGACACATTGCCACACAGACATACACACATGCATACATACATACATAAATGCATACATACATACACACATTCATAGTGGTATATTCACACCCTCTTAGGAGTAGTCAGAATAGCTTCCTCGGACCTCAAAACGTCGTGATCTGATGAAACCTCGATTTTACTTCCCGACCGACCGACCAATAACTTCCCGATTTTTGATAATTATTGATTTTCATAGCGGGAAGTTAACAAGTCTGTTGATTACATTCAAACAACAGTTTCAATTTTCAAATATTAGGAAGACACAAGAATACTTATGTTTGTATAAGTAGGTAAGTGTGTAAGTAACCTATGAATACGTTACGTTCGTTTTTTATTAAATAAGTAACGTAAGTTTTTTCTATATGTTTTATTTCCATTAATCGGAGTAAACGCCCATGCAATCGATGCATCTTTGCCAAAACAGTGGCAGTTTATTGATGCCCTTCTTGAAGAAATCAGCTGCACGGAAGGCAATAAATTCTTCAAAGGTATTTTGTACTGCCTCTCGGGTATTGAATTTTATTCCCGCCAAAAAGTTATCCAAATTCTGGAAATTTTTTATATATGTAGGCACAAGGTCTGGTGAGTACGGCAGATGACGGAGAGCTTCCAACCCTAGCTCTTGTAACTTGGAGACCGTCTGTTGTGCAGTATGAGGTCGCACGCTGTCGTGCAGGAGCAGCGGGGACAAGTGATTGACCAAAGTTGGTTGAGGACGTGCGAGCTTCTCCATCATTGTGTTCAGTTCTTCACAGTACACATCTGCAGTAATGCTCCCCCTCTTTCTAGATGGATGGGTGCTGCCAGCTGCTTGGGATCCTATAATTTACAAAATTAAACCCAAACCCAAGCATAACACTGCAAGACTTCATGATACTATAAGCTCATTTTGCGTAAATCAGACCAAAAATTAATATTCAAAAACTGAAGGTAGCCGGACTAACTATGACATTGGGACGTCAAACATCTCACGCCCCCCCCCCGTGACCACGGGTGCTGTAAAGCACCCGAAACGTCGGGATAATAAAAATAAACAAAAGTTGAATTAAACGCGATAAAATCCGTAAATAATAGTTTTATTCAAGGGTGAAGGGTGCAATACCCTTGGTGGCAAATTCAACGTACACCTGACCGACGTTTTTATTCAATTATAAAATAATTTTAAACGATTCTCTAAAATTCAATTTAGGGTGTATTAAGTTATTAATGAGGTAGTCATGAATATGCATAAACCTTTTAGCATATATTCAGGTTTGAATTGATTCTTGTATTGTATGGACTAAAGGACAATCAACCCTTTAACCCTTAACCCTACTAAAGGAACAATAGATGATCGATTTTTATCAATACATCATCCATTAAAAAATGAATATGCAAAAGTAACAATTAGGACAATCAATAATGTCTTTGATATCGGTGCAGCGTCAAGTCATCTCTCCACCATTAGATTGAACGTTAACTTCTCACTGTCAGTATTCTTTTATCAAGTGGCACACCCATTTCATTGAGGATTGAGGGGTTACTTCAACAGACTTTAACACCTGGTTTCTTAATTATATTGTTGCCTACGTTACTAGTTGAAATATAAAAAAATATCTTTAACATGCAATATATCTATAATATTGGTCTAAGATTATCTTAAATATAGATATGTGTCATACATCAATAGATCCCACCTAGGTGAAGCAGACGGCGACCGCTGGTAAAAAATAAAAAAGTAATTTCCTGCAAATCATCATTATCATCATTACAGCCCTTCACAAGTCCACTGGTTAACATAGGCCTCCTCCAAGGAACGCCACAATGCGCGGTCTTCATCGACTTCCTGTATGTCTTACCAGGTCGTCACACCAACTAGTGCATATTAATATGCATAGCTCGCACGCTGTTCCAACACCACACTGAAACACACTAGATTCGACACTTGTATTAAAAATAGTGGCTATATAAGGACGAATCAATTATGGCCGCAATAACTTTAACGGAAATCCGCCATAAGTCCGCCGCAAGGATAAAAGAAGGCCTAAATTTGGTATGAGCAAGAGGAATTTGGCGACGAACTTTTCACAAATTCACTGCTGAAGATAGGTCTCCCGCTAAATACTGTGACGGTCTTAAACAATCTAATTATATCAACTGTATGTTTTACCTAATCTTTCTTCCTTCATTTAGTGGGGAGTCACGTTGCACCGCTAACCAAGAGGCTGCCACTCGGGCAACATTGCCCATTATTTACTGATACATTGGACGATGTCGATAATTCTGGTTCCGCTGCGGATATCTTCGATACGGATTCTGTTACACAAAGCTCTTCCTCATGCGTCCAAAAGTAAAGGACCATGTCTCGGTTCCATAGATCATCGCTAACACCACGCACTGTATACACGTTTCGAGATTAATTGGATTAGTCGAATTTGATTCGTCGGTCGACCATTTGCTCGAAATTGGACTTGCCTAGGACAATATCTATCCCTCGTGTACAAGCATTTAAAAGTAAAACTTTACAGGAGACACCGAAAACATTCTGTGCGATCAGTGTTTACATGACAGCACTCATATTTAAATCATTAAAAAATTTCATAGATAAAATAGAATAAAGTGAGTCTATTTTCCCAACAACTCCCGTATAGTGTGACTTGAAAACATCTTATTCTGACGACTTTATTCGTTAGAAACCTAACCGTTGGCAGACACTATGTAGGTTAAACTGAGTACAATGCTAGGTTTTAAATCAGCTTATTCGGGAGACTAGAAGTCATGTAATCGGCGTGCAGGACGGTTTGTAATGACTCTTGAACACATCATGTAGAATGTAGATGCAGTTTAGGAAACATCTCAGCTGCAGTGCTTACGAAGGAAAAGGCGTCAGTATCTTTTTTGATATAAAGGATATTTTGTTCCACTTCTTCAGTTCCACGCTTGTGGCGTAAGACCAAGTGGAAGGCCAATCTTAAATAGCTCCTCAAAAACATTAAGTACCGATACTCTTACTCACATCCAAAAGCTCTGTTGGAATTCTATCCTGACCATGTATCTCACAGTTTTTAAAATGTTGGGAAGCCATCCTAATCATATTCAGATTGAAGTCCAGGACATTTTTTTATAGGAAAAGGGTGACAAGCGAGCACACAGTCCACCTGATGGGAAGTGGTTGCTGTGGCCCATAGACATCTACACCTATCCTCGTTTGCGAATCAAAATGAAGATGCGTCGTCAGCCTTGAGGACTAAGATGGAATGCCTCTTTTCCAGTAAAAAGGGTCTCCGGTTCTCTACACTCACCATACGAAACAAAGCAGCATTAAGTAAGCTGCTATTTGACGCTGGTATTCTGTGAGAGCGTGGTCCTTCCCCGGTCGAGCCGACCCATTCGTGCTACAACAATACAATTAATATAGCTGCAGCATGGCTCTACCACGTAAAAAAACATTAATAATATTTTTATAAAAAAACATAATCAGGATAATGTCGAATGAGAATTGCAGTTAATCTTGTTTAAAGTATTTTGTCACCGTAATGTCGTTGACGCTGTTGGTCTTCAAATATGATAGTCAACAGCCACTTCCAATTTTATTATAGTTTTTAAACAAATAAAGAATTGCGCTGACCATGAATAATCGGAGCTGTAATTTTTGTCTCACTGCATTGATATGCAATTCTACTTCGCCAACCACACGCACATTGCAACATAGCACCAGAAACAACTTTGACGAATTGTTAATTGGGAATACAACGTGAGCACTTACAAAAATTGAGACTTGAGACATATGATCTCAGCATGAAGCAAACGGAATGTTGAATTCATTTTGTTTAAGGGGATTACATCGCTTAAATCCCAAAAGCACCCTATGTTTAAAGAAGTTTGTATGTGAATCTCATTGTGCCTGTGCCTCATAAAAATATATGTTTAACATAAGGTTAACAAATACATTGTATTGTTTAAAATTTTAATTAAAATATCCAAATTTTGGAAAACAGTCGAAGTAAATAGAAGAATTGAAAATTTTCTCAATAGTTAAATAGTTAGGCATGTATTATATACAAAAAAAACCCGCAATGACGCATTTAACAATAAGTATTGTTTATTTCTTTTTATTTCATCTACCATTTTTGAATAATAAAGTAATACATAAAATTATACTAGCACCTTGTAGGAAGCAGCCCCGCAGACCTGTGACGGATACTCCCGACGCAAATACATCAGTGTCTCGACGACTCTAAGTCTAATCCACAAATCCTCAAGGTCATTGGGTAATGTAATATCCTTAAGCAACGATTCGGTGACAGTAGGATATGAATTTACAGATTTCGTCAAAAATGAAACTTCTTGATCATCCATCCATTCCATGTATAAAAGTCTACTGTTAAACATAGGCCTCCCCCACAGATTGCCTCATGGGGAGATTTTGCTATAGTTACCACGCTAAGCAAACGGATTGGCAAACTCAGTATTTTTATTATTGTGTGTTAATATCAGGAAGATGCTGCTGCCCATCTCCTGCCCGTCTCCCTCTGTCGCCTCTTACGACACCCACGGGAAGATATGCGGTAATGGATATTCTTATACCGACACTACACGGTTAACTTCTTGATCAAATTGAGTCAAATTATTGTTCCACTTTCATCCACCCATTTATCTCACCGTACCACATACGTCTTCTCACACTTGAAAATTTTGGCTACGAACTTATTGACAGGCGCTCTAGAAATGGCTTTTTGATTAATTTCGTATTATAGATTAAGTCGGTTAGCTATTACTTTCATATTTTTATTACTAATTCAATTATTATCTTTCAAAATCTTCACCTTATTTTTTCTATCATTTGGGTGAGCCGCACTCAGAATGTTATGCAAAACTAAAAAAATTCTGAGGTTAAAGTTTTTTAATCAAAATAAAATCTTTTCCAAGAACTCTCCACCACCACCTATACTGACCAACCAATATTTAAAATACTTTCGAACGTTGATAGCGAATCTTCCGGCGATAAAAACTGTATCCCTTTCAGCGGATTAATATTTTACGGAAAAAGTAGTCACACGACATAACACAATATTTCAATTTACCTTGTAAAAATTGTGGAAGGAAATTGAAATTGGAACATTCGCAATTATAGAGCATATAATTATATTTATGCCGTGAGTATTTTCTAACAACTTGCGTACCACCCTAACCTTTCGTCAGGCCGCCACTAAGTGATATAAGGCCACCAATTTTACCTACCTCTAAATAATTTGTTTTTTTTTTCTTTTATTTTTTGGTGTATATTTCATTCATTCAATAATCTTGTAAAACCCGTTTACGTGGAAAATCCATGCTGCAGCTATATTACATATGCAGTATAGGTATAGTTGTAACACGAATGGGTCGGCTCGACCGGGGAATGACCACGCTCTCACAGCATACCAGCGTGAAATAATAGCTAGTTACATATGCCTACCGAGACCCTGCAAGCAAGCAGGAAGTCACCTACAATATAACATCGCAGGCTAAGCAAATAACAGCGCGTGACTTAAGAATAATTAACACAGTGCCATCAGGAAGTCACCTACCGCCTGCTAAGCAAAACCCAGCACGGTTCAACATAGTATATAAACCTAGGATTAATTGCTAAGACAGCCCAGTAGTAATTAAGTTAGTTTGTAAGTTAACGAGTCTTGTATTTTTGTGTACTCACATCGTCACAGTAGTTAACTTAAACTTAGTTAAAAAATAAAGTAATATAGGAAAGTCTTCGTCTCCTTCCACTTCAACTCTCTCTAAGCTGCCGCAAACGTAAGTAGCTTAACGCTAAAATGCTTAATGTTTCGTTTGGTGAGTATAGAGAACCGGATACCCTTTTTACTGGAAACAAGGCATTTCTTCTTAGTCCTCACGGGTACAGCGCATCTGGACTTTGATTCGTTATCGAGGATCGATGTAGATGTCTACGGGCCACAGAAACCACTTACCATCAGGTGGACTGTGTCCTCGTTTGCCACCCTTATACCATCCCCACCAGTTAAACAATCACACTTTAGATTTTCTCAGTGGAAAGTTTTGAGTCATACATACTACAAAAAAATTCCAAGTCATGTTGATCCTAGGGTTTACCATTGTAGCCTATTAAAAGATCTCCCTCTTATAGGAGATTAATATGTCATAGGTGCCAAGCTTGGCAAGCAGGTTGGGAACCGTACTTTTTATAATGTTTTAATGTTATCAGAAAGACGCTGTTACAATCCCCTCTACACTTCTTACGACAAAGACATTTCAAGTAGTAGTAGTAATATACCAGAAATCAGCAACAAAATGGTTATCTGCTACTTTCGTCCTATAGGATATATTTCGAATTTGTCATTAAGTCTTAGTGACATCGTCAAAAGGTCAAGATGCATTAGTTTTCTAAATTAAAAAAAAAATATTTTTTTAAGAAAATATGGAGCAAAAACTGATTGTGATTTCGGTTTACTATCGCAAAGTACAATAGTATAATAATAAGTAAAAAAGTATAATGTATATTAACCCAATAATTTAAAATTTTTATTATTTCTGGTAGATTGTTCTAGAACAATTACGTTAATTGCAATAAGCGCCCTCTATTATTCATTAACGTCTCCATTTATTAACCAAATGATTTAGTGATTGACAACGTTTATATCGATTGGTGCTATCGATGAAAATAGTACTATATATGGGATGCCGATTTAATATAATCTGAAATATTTAAGGAGGTGAAACAGTAAATGATACTGTACCCATACCAATAAAGAATAAATAAATTATTAGCGTCACCTATTGCGGAATAGCTGAAAAGTTTTCCTAATAAATATTCAGAAGTTTTGCTATGTTTAGCCAGAGGGCGTCACACACGCGAGCGATAGTTTGTGTATGAAAATGTTCTCAATGTCCGCTCTATAGTATATGTAATTAAATCTCTTTAACTTATGACAACCAGAGTATTATATGGATAGTGAATTCTCCTACGCTGCCACTACACATCGATCGGAAAAGTCTTTATTTATTTATTTACTCTTTATTGTACACCAAAATACAAAACATCAAGTACAGTTAAATCTAAATTAGAATATGTACAATAGGCGGTCTTAACACTCTGAAAGTGATTTCTTCCAGAAAACCTTTGCGTAGAGAACTGATGCCAACAAAAGTTAAAATAGAGGGGGCGTACAAAATAATAATAAAAAAATATATAAAAATACATACAAATAAAGATAACAGTGGTTTTAACAGTGGTAGAGCCACGCGGCAGCTTTGCTGTTGCACGTATGGGCCGGCTCAAACCGGGGTGGTACCACGACCTCACAGAATACCGGCGTTAAGTGGAAGCTCTGCTTCCGCGTTTTGTCTGGTCTCCCGTCCCCCATCAACATGGTAGCGGAATTAAATGATGATAGACTACCCCAGGAGGGTACAAGCACCCCTGGAGAATCCCTCGCTGAGCATCCACGACCATGTTTCTCCACTCCTGAGCGTGGGTGCTCAGGCTGCCCCACGTATTCTGGGGGAGGGGGGGGGGGGAAATCCGCTCAAGACTACAACTGCTCGGGGCAAACGGAGCAACAAGACCAAGACGACCCCTGCCACGCTGTCCGTGAATTTCTGCAATATCGGGGGACTTCACTCTAACCTAAACGCCGTCCACTACCGTCTCGAGACGGCGAGTCCGGCTCTGCTGTTTCTGACCGAGACGCAGGTGTCCTCTCCGGCTGATGTCTCGTATCTCTCCTACCCGGGGTACAAACTGGAACACTCCTATGTGCCTCGGGCTGGAGTTTGCGTTTACGTCAGAGAGGACATCTGTTCTCGACGCCTCGGCAGATTTGAAGGTTCGGACCTGTCCATCCTTTGGCTACGGCGTAGACAGCGACGACCATCCGCGCGTCTACGGATGCCTCTATAGGTCCCATAGCCGTAATGCCGAAACAGACCGACTCTTCGACCGCGTCCAAATGGCTACAGATTCGTTGCTACAGCACATCCCCTCCGCAGAGATCGTGATCCTCGGCGACTTTAACGCCCATCTCGCCGAATGGCTTGGTTCACGTTTAACCGATCATGCGGGGAGATCTGTTCATGATTTTGCCTTGGCATATGGTCTGACGCAACTGATTACTTCGCCTACGCAGATTCCAGATGTGGAGGATCATGCACCTTCCCTGTTGGACCTTCTGCTGACCTCTCACCCGGACGGATATCAAATTTCCGTCGACGCCCCTTTAGGCTCCTCGGACCATTGTCTTGTCCAGAGTGTGGTGCCACTCACGCTGAAATCGCAGTTGCATTCTGCAGGCTGCCGCCGTGTTTGGCACTATAGGTCGGCCGATTGGGATGGGATGCGGTCTTTCTTTGCATCCTACCCTTGGGGGCGGGTTTGCTTCTCACCGGACGATCCCAAAGTTGTTGCGGATTCTGTCGCTGATGTGGTACTTCATGGTATGGAACTTTTTATTCCTTCCCCTGTGGTATCCATTGGAGGCAAATCTCAGCCATGGTTTGGTCGCTCCTGTAAAATAGCATCATACTATAATCAGGAGTGCTATCAGGCCTGGGCTGACGCATCAGCGTTCCGGGATGTAAACACCAGCGCTCTAAAAAAAAGAAGTATAATTCCGCCTCCAGGTCCTTCAAAAGAGTCATTGCCAAGGGAAAGTCAGAGCACATAGACAGAATTGGCAAGAAACTAGTTCGCCTTCCTTCTGGAACCCGTGCATTCTGGTCTCTCGCCCAAGGCTGTCCAGGGGAATTTCGGTCAGCCATCTCTTCCATCACTGGCCCAAACTGCAAAGGAGAAAGCCGATCTTCTAGGCTCTTTTCTGCGTCCAACTCGACTCTCGATGACGGGGGGAGTACGCCGCCGACCACCCCGCGGTGTGCGTGCTCCATGCCGGAAGTGCAGTTCACACAGCGCTCGGTTCGCAAAGCACTCCCCTCCCAGAACATCCACAAGTCGAGTGGGCCTGACGGAATCCCCCAATTGTGCTGAGGACGTGTGCTCCAGAGTTGGCACCGGTTTTCCCAAAATCATGGAAGACGGTTTTCGTCCACCCGATCCCTAAAAAAGGCGACCGCTCAGACCCATCCAACTACCGGCCTATCGCCATCACCTCCTTGTTCTCCAAAACAATGGAGTCCATTGTAAACTGCCAGCTCATGAGGTACCTTGAGGATCACCAGCGGATTAGCGACCGCCAATACGGTTTTCGCCGTGGTCGGTCAGCTGGTGATCTTCTGGTCTACCTAACTCACAGATGGGCGGAGGCAGTAGAGTCCAAGGGGGAGGCATTGGCCGTTAGTTTGGACATTGCGAAGGCCCTCGATCGGGTTTGGCACAAAGCGCTTCTTTCGAAGCTACCTTCCTATGGACTTCCCGAGAAATTGTGCGATTGGATCACTAGCTTTCTTGCAGATCGGAGCATCAAGATCGTTGTAGACGGTGCAAGCTCCGATTGCAAGCCTATTAATGCTGGTGTTCCACAAGGCTGCGTGCTATCGCCAACGCTGTTTCTTCTGCATATCGCCGCAGGTTCGGCCGCACATGGAATACTGTTCCAATCTCTGGGCTGGGGCTCCCCGGTACCAGCTCCTTCCACTTGACCGCATCCAGCGCAGAGCGGCTCGAATCGTCGACGACCGAGTGCTTTCCGATCGGCTCGATTCACTGGCACTGCGAAGAGATGTTGCATCTCTTTGCATTTTCTTTCGCATATACCATGGAGAGTGCTCTGAGAAGTTGTTTGGATTAATCCCAGCCGCCAAATTTCGTGAACGCACTACGCGGCAAACGTCCCGATACCATCCACAGCATCTGGATGCTTGGCGGTCCACCACTGTACGTTTCAAGAGGAGTTTTCTTCTGCGTACAACCTCTCTGTGGAATAGTTAACCACCGGCGACACCGGACCGATACGACCTGGGGACCTCAAGAAAAGAGCGTACTCCTTTCTAAAGGGGCGTTGCCGGCCCTTTAGAAAGGAGTACCTGCAATTCCTCTGGTGTTGCGGCTGATCATGGGCGGTGGTAGTCACTTAACATCAGGTGAGCCGCATGCTCGATTGCCCCCTCTTCTATAGAAAAAAAGATAAGTGAGAATTATATATAATATATCATATAATAGATTAAATGAAAAGAGTACGAGAAAGGAAAAGTGATTTATCTAATAGCGTTCTAAGTAATACGATTTAATAAGACTTTTGAAAGAGTGAAGAGATTTAGCACGACGAATATGGAGAGGTAAAGAGTTCCATAATCGCACAGCAGTTACGGTAAAAGATTTCTTTAAAAAGGAAGAAGAGTGTAAAGGTGTAGAGAGAGAAAGATTGATGGAGGATCGAAGTAACCGATTATGGGTAAGGGAAAGATACTGGAAACGGTTTTTTAAATAATGAGGAGTGGAAGTAGAAGTAAAAGAAAGTTAAATATGTAATGTAAATATATTAGGGCATTTATTAAAGTTGCAAAAATCTGCAAAATGTTCAATTCAGCACCATTCGGACTTACAAATTTATAAAAAAAAATAAGCAAATATATTTTAAAACAAAAACACAAATTATAAGATTATGTTAAAAATAAGTCTTAAAGTTTTGAGATCCAATCTTGCAAAGCCTTTACGTCGGTCGGATTGTCATCATTGCCAGTGCTGGCAGAGCATTCAATCACATCAACCCGACAGCTAAGGTGAGAGAACTCGAAATCTTTTCCAAGTTTGCCCAGATATGTGGAATTGTTTGACTGAGATGGATCCACTGACTGCAACTGGCTGGATTTCGTCACCCGTACCAAATTACTAGAAAAATAAAGTGAATATGCTTATTAATTAAAAACAATGAGCACCAGCTTAACTAAAACTTTTTAATTTTATTTTTTAATTACAGTGCCAATGACGAAAAATTATAACTTGCCAAAAACTGAATTAACATATAACATGTAAATACCGAAAACAGTGTTAGCTTATATGTTGTAATTTCTAGCCCCTTTAATCTATACTTTAGATATAGTGTCCGTCTAAAAGATATATATGTTCTTACTTTTATAAAAAAAGTTAATTAAAAAATTAAATTATAAATAACGAGTAAATACTTACAGTTCTTTCTCAAGAAGGCTCTTAATAACCTGACTTCCTTTAGCCATGGGTTGATCTTGCTTATTGCATAAAATGAGGAGTGGCGGACAGTTTTTCTGGACTACAGGGTCCAATAAAATTGTGTATAAATACCTGGAACAAGTTCATGCAATAAACAAATCTTTGCTATATTATAACACATCACAATTCAACTACTGAACATAGATCTATTACAAAAAACTGCCCAAAGTAAGAATTTTTATTATCGATTGACAGATTGCTGATCCATCAACCTTTGTTAAGTACTTAAGTTATACTTTGGATATCTTTGCGAAATTTATCATACAGGATAACTATTAGCATAGACTTCTCCATGGCTTGTTAAACTAAGATAAGCTTTCTCATATGACATGCAGCAAAGTACCAGGCTATGGTTTCATGGACCATCACTGGCAACCCACAGTAATTGTAAACTGTGTTATAAGATTTTAAGGAACATTGGATAATGAATATTCTCAAATACTGTCCAACCAAATTGGATTTGTAGATTGACCTCCTGGTCAAAATTAGATTTATCTAGTCGTAAAAATAGTCCAAATCCATCCGATTGTCTTATCATCTCGCATGTTAATATGTACCACTCACGCCTTTAAACTTGTGCGTGGCTCTAACATCGATTTGTCCTCGTGCACAAAGGTGCACATGGTGTTTTTTGTATAATAAGGGTGATTAACGAGCAAACAGTCCACCTGAAGTTAAGTTCTGAGATGGAATGCCTCATCCAATAAAAATGACTATTAATCTGTTATTTCACACTGGTATTCTGTGAGAGCATGGTCCTACCCCGGTCGAGCCAAACCATTTGTGCTACTTACTACTATACACTACTTGTTTTTAAATATGTTCCATTGATACTTACTCTGCAACATCTCTAATTTCTTTTTGAATGGTGACAGAGTCCACAACATATATAATAGCTTTAGCACTATTTTTGTACTGATCAAAGAACTTATTTCTTAACCTCTCTTGACCAGGGAGATCTACAATCTTCAATGATTTCTGGAATTAAAGTCAATAATTGTGCATAAATACAAACTGTTGATTTGGATTGTTACTTTGTATTCACTTCATATCCAAAGTCCACTGCTGAACATAGGCCTCACCTATACATTGATTCATAGATGGGATATTTGCCATAGTTGCCAACCTTGGCAGGCGAGATTGCAACCGTAGTTTTTTATTTAGCTGTTATTAAGCAAAGGCTGCTGCCCATATCCTGTTTTGTTTCCCTCCGTCGCCTCTTACGACCCTCACGGGTCGATATGGGGTAGAGGAAATTCTTACACTATATCACTACATAGTGTGGTATACGTTTATTTAATAGTGCATAAATGCCTTCCTCCAAACTTATCACAATGTCACTGAGCTTTGATTTGGGTTACTGTAAAGTACCCGAAATATGGGGAATATATGCTCATTATTTTTGATTATGTATAGATAATATAGGGAAACCTACAATAAGGCTAATCGAATTTGATGTAAAATTATTTTGTTTTAAGCCGTTAGTTTTCTAAATTAATAAATTTAAACGCCAATAAAATCCAAAATATATAGCAGAAATAGTAAAATTAAGACAGAAATTCTACTGCTGCAAGCCTCACGAAAATTGTTAAAATCCATTTAAGGAATACGTAATAATCAATTTCTTGGTGAAAAAACTCTTAAATGTTTAGTGTATAATGAGACTAATATTAAACAGGAGAATAATATGAATATCCAACTATAAATACCTAATAAATATGACAAGAACCAGCCGATTGAATATATAGACTTTCGGAAAAACTTTAGTACAAATAACTGCTTACAAGAGAAAGAGATGATCCAAAAGTAATGAAAATTGGTTATTTCAAGTGCAACTACCCACTAGATCAGCAAAAAAATCATATAAATAGGCTGCGATTCCTGGGAGGTACATTCATTTGAATACGAATCATTAAAAAGATAACATCAAAATGGATAAAACAAAATTAGAGCTGTCATCGAGTACCTGTGTTTAAATAAAAATGTCTACCAAAGTAATACACAGCGACTTAGTGGAAACATTAGGGGACTCTGCTTCTTCATATTCCACAGTTGTATACTGGGCCAAGAAGTTTAGCTGGAGGATGAACATCGCGAAGAACGCCCATCCACATCCCTGACGGAGATAACGTGAAAAAGTCGAAGATGTCGTATTAGCAGATCGGAGAGTGACCATCAGGTATATAACTAACGCCACATAGATCTTATATGGCAGTGTTCAGTGTTTTGTGAATCCTTGTGAACAAATTGCATATGAAAAAAGTCTCTGTGCGTTGGGTACTGAGAACGTTATCCAACGAGCAAAAGAAAAAACTAGTTGACATTTCGAGAGGTCCCAAGCAGACCATGAAATTTTTTATCATGTTTCGTGACTATGGACGAGACCTGGATCGACCATTGTGATCCTGAAACCAAATAATAATCAATAGTTTGGAAACTAGCCTTTTCATCAATGCCGAAGAAATTCAAAGTTCGGCGTAAAACGTTATGGCGTCCGTTTTTTGGAACGCTGAATGAATCATAATGGTGGAATATTTGGAAAAGGGTAAGAAATCCTCCCTAGGGTGGATACTTGGCAACGCGTGTTCATTTATGGACGGGGTTGATAATCGGAATTCACTTTTTGATTGTTGTTCCGCCTTCCCACCCCAAATTCAGATCAACAGAAAATATATTCATACTTTAACATATTATTGATTAATTTTTAATAACCACAAACTTAAACAAGAAACATACATATTACGTATTGTGTTTAAACCAAATTAAACTTCCTTGTTTTAAATAATAATAAGTAATTTATACATTCTGCAATATGTCCAAGAAATGACCAACACTAATTTAATTACTGAGTAGAAGTAATTGTATATCCCGTATAAATTCGTCTCTCATTTTAAAATTTGTAAGACATTTTAAAATTTGTTAAGTACCGAACTATTTTTAATACTGTGTTTATATACACAATACAATAACTTTGGCCCATAGCAATATATACCTTAACCTAAAAATATATATAAAATATAAATATAACACTATTTAGGGAACTTTCTTCTTTGGCGCGTCCCTGTATCGGCGAAACACTACCCCAGAGGGCCAGAAATCGAGAGCAAGGAATGTCTCTTTGTATTTTGCAGGAACCTGGAGTATGTAGGATTTGAAGTTCGTGGACCAGACTCCAGACGCTGCAAATGTAAAGAGATCGGATCCTCTATGCGGCATAGGCTTGGTTCTTCCACGAAACGCAGGACGTCTTCTCCCGACGTACTTTTGTTCAAACTGGAGATGTAGAGCTGTATGGTGGGCTCCACAATACGCAGAGTTGTACTTGCGTATATTTTGGCGGTCCCACGCTGATTACAGACGGGTCTCGACCAACGTCTCTTCTCAACAAGAGTAAACCCGTCATTCTCTCTCTTGGTTTGGGTCACCACAGGAACTGATTTTACATCCACATTCTTTTGGTCGAAACCACATGAGGGTTGCGAAGATTTTCGAGCAACATCCGCAAACGTCTTTCCTTGTTGACAGGTTGGCTTCAGCGGAGGAGTACTCAAGGGTTCAGTCAAGGGCTGAGGTGGTGATGCAATGACGACCGAGGTCGCCCTAGTTTCACGGTCATCAACCCGCTGACAGACGATATCGCGTGACGGAGTCGCAAACATATAATAAATAATATATTAATATAATAAAAAATAAATTTATTTAATTTAAATACTCGTACCTACTTCAATAAAATATAATTGAAATTAATTGCAGTAAACAATTCTTTCATCTCAAGATATCTCCAAAATGACTGGACGTAAACTGTCTCACGTGTAATTGAAAAATTAAAAGTATTTCAGTTTTGACCTTTAAACAAGTATATATGTAACTAGCTTGCCAGGCAGACTTTGTTTTGCTCTTTTCGACGACCCTTTGCCATGTCCTATTAAAAATCCTTAAATTCGCAAACAAAATTGTGGGTCATCACTCAAGTTGGACCAAACTGCACACAGTGTGCAAATTTGATTATAATCGGTTGAGTAGTTTAGGAGTCCATCGCAGACAAACAACGTGACACGTAATTTATATATACTAAGATTTTATAAATATGCTAATGGCTACTAAGTAATCTTGGGTCAGTTCTATAATTTTTTTATAAATGGCTGTAAACAGTCGAGGGGTAAAATTGGAAGAAAAATAATATACGGATTCCAATTATCCACCCCGTCTGGGGTAAACGAACACGCGATTCCGAGTATCCACCCCAGTTAGTAGATAAACGAACCCATGAAATCACACAAAATATATACAAAAGGATTGTTTGTATATGTTAAAAGCGAGTGAAAATTTATAGGACGAGGGAAGGAGAGAAATCATCATAGAGTGAAAAAAATAATTTAGGACAGATAAAAAAATATGATCGGTGGTTTCCTCATCTAATCCACATTCACAGAGGGAGCTATCCCCTGATCCTCAATTTGGCTAAATTTACTTGTGTGCAAGCATGGCCAATTCTAAGCCTACAAATAATTGAAGTTGCAAGTTTGTTGGCTATATTAAATTCGAAAAACCATGGCTTTGGAGGGGTGGAACATTGTATAGCAGCATAGTGTTTGTATTTTACATTTTGAGTGATTTTCCATAACCTATTCCAATTACTATTTAACTTCTGCTTTGCAAGTAACACTATGTCCGAAGAGTAAATTATATTATCTGGTAAAGCAATTTCAATTAAGTTTTGAGCCATCAGATCAGCTGTTTCATCGCCATTGATGCCATTATGGCCTGGAATCCACGCTAAAGAAACCTGAATGCCCTTGAGATGACATGTATACAATGTGTGTTTAATTTGGAGGATCAAGGGCATCTTATATTTACTATGGAAATGGTTTGACAAAACAAAACAACTTTTGGAGTCAGTAAGAATTACTGCCTTATTTAAGTTATGTGCATGTATATCAGAGCTAAATGAATTGCTGTGGCCTCCCTCATCAGTATAAAAGTGGAAGAATAGAAGGACATATAAAATTAAGAATTATTTTGTATCTAGGAATCCAAACTGCTGTTCCAGTAGAACTTTCATCTGACTTTTTGGCGGCATCAGTGTATAAAATAAGCCAGCCTTTCCATAATGTATCTATGACTCTACTTAGTTTACTATTTGCTATAGGGGAATCTTTCTCAATGGCAAGATCAAAGTGGATATTGGGTTGGTAAATAATTGTAATGTTACCAAACTGTTGGATAAGCGGGGAAATTCTTTATGAGACCAGTAATAATTTGATGCAGGGAATAGAGTGAATGGGGCACTACACTCTATTATGAAGAACCAGAATGTGTCAAAAAAGGCACGTATGGTAATTCATAATGCTGTGTTAGCCCCTACTTTTAGGCTTGGGTAAAAAATCGATATATCAAAATATCGATATTTTTTCAGAAAATAATCGATATATATTGGCGATATTTTTTTTCCGATATATCTATTTTCGATATTTATTTTCGGATATCAAAAACGATATTATTTCGCCCCGAATTTTCGAGAAATATTTTTTTGCCTCGAACACAAAAATAAATCTTATCTATAGTCTATGAACCGTTTGTTTGTGGTCTGCGCAGTGGAGCCAACTATGGCAACAACAGGACACTGACTGACAGTCATCTGTCATCTAGCTGGTAGTGAGTAGGTACCTACTAGTAACTAGTTTGGTTAGTGTTACGTGCTATTGTTATGTTAGTTAGTATTTGTGGTGATTGATTTTTATTGTCATGTTTCTGTTTGGAAATTCTTTACAAAAAAAGGAAACAACAAACCTGTTTCATGCAATTTGTGCGGAAAATGTATAAAACGTGAGGAAACACGACAAATTTAGCTGCACACTTGAAAACCAAGCATCACTATACATACTTGCAGTTCGTCAACATGCAGCAGAAAAATTCATCTGAACCAAAAAAATCTAATAATGAAAATGAAAATGCGTCGACAGGCGAAGACACCAGTGGCGATACCCGATGTAAGTCTTAAAGAATCATTAAAATTACTGTAAGTAGTCCACCGCGTGACTTGAATAGGTTATGAACTTGTTTTGTTTTGCTAGGTTAATATACTAAGTACAAGTAATCAACAAATACAAGAAGATTCTTCCGAGATTCAATTCTTCAATCAAGCCGTAAAAAAGAGAAAGCAAGTAATACAACCCACTTTAGTAAACTGTTTAGAGAGAAGTTCAAGTTTTGAAGGTAAGTTAGGGGTTGGGTATAGAAATCCGGTACTTGATTTTGTTTGTTTTAATATTGGTGTTTATGAATTCACAAAAACTAAGTTTATTTTAGACATCAAATATTTAAACCTGTATTTCTGATTTTTGACTTTTCGAGTAAAAGTTAATTGCAATATGGACTTACGATAATTTTTATTTTTCAGAAGGTGGACAAAAACATAGTGAAGTGACACAGACATTAATCCATATGATATGCAAGGACAATTTGCCACTATCAAGTGTAGAAAAAAAGGGCCTGCAAAAATTTCTTCGCACAATTTGCCCTCTCTATAAACTGCCGTCCAGAAAAAAGGTAGTATGTTTATATTTAAAATGTAATTATATATTTTTCAATTAAAAATCATAGTGAGATAACCAACTTGTTAATTATTTTAGGTAACGCATTTAATACAAAACAGATACAACACAACAAAGGAAGTCATTATAAAAATCTTAAATGAAACAATTTTCATATGTTTCACTAGTGACATACTTACAATCACCAATTCAACGAGGAGTTTTTTAGTATTGATAGTTCACTTTATTGACACCATAAATGGATCTCCTACCCTTCAGAGCTTGAACCTATGTGCGCAGCAACTTTCTCAGGTACATTTGAAGTATATTATACAATAATATACCTTGTCTCATATTTTTAGATTTCATTATTACCATTTATACAGCTTATTATATGTATTATAATATACTTATTCTCCAGTGTCACACTGGACAGTACATCCAAGAATGTTTGAAGGAAATATGTGAAGAGTTCAAGATTGACAAAACTAAAATCGTGTCTATTACTACTGATGGTGGAGCAAATATAGTGTCAGCGGTACGATAATTTTTAGGTGTTGATCACGGGATTTGCATGGCTCACTGCTTAAACCTTGTAGTTGATGGGGTACTCAGAGAAATTAACGCATTTTCAGTACTTTGCGGTCACGTCAAAGCTATTGTGAATTGAGAGCTGAACAAGAAACTGGAAAAAAAGGCGAGGTGTTGACATTGATACAAGCTGTTAACACTAGATGGAATTCTTGCTTTGATATGTTAGAGAGATTCATTAAACTGTCAGCACTTGTAGCTAAAATTTTAGCTACCAAAAGCCAAATAAACAAAAATACCCCAGATATGGTTACAACTTCGCAACTTAATATAATACGCGACCTTATTGTTCTTCTTGGCCCTTTGAAAGAAGCTACTGAAGAAATAAGTGGTGCCAATTATGTGACGGCAAGCTTAGCCATTCCTCTATTAAATTAAGTTTACCAAGTAACCGATCAATCAACTCCGTCGACCACTGTAGGAACAAATGTAAAACAGGCTTTACTCTATATCTGGACCAACCACTTCTTGAGAGGAAGTCAGATCCAATAAAGTTTTCAATTCAATTCAATTCTTCCCTTCTTCAATGGCTCCCCCATATATCAAAACTAGCTAGCAGACTTAGTTCTGCAGCATATGCTGTAAAAAAGATTAGAACTCTTACCAATGTTGAAACAGCTAGAATAGTTTACTTTAGTTATTTCCATAGCATTATGTCGTATGGTATTTTGCTATGGGGACACGCGACTGACACTGAAATTATATTTATTTTACAGAAGAGGCCCATTGGAGCAATATATAATTTAAAACCAAAAGAGTCACTGAGACAAAAATTTAAGGAAATTAATATTTTAACTCTGGCCTCTCAATACATTTATAAAAATGTAATGTACGTACACAAAAATAAAAGTAGTTTTGCGAAAATAGGTGATATTCATTCTGTAAATACTAGGAACAGACACAAGCTAGTGGCACCAGTTACTTGACTCCACTGAGTCAGTAATTCGTTCTTGGGGCGATGTATACGCTTTTATAACAAAATACCCAGAAAATATACAAAATTTATCATACACAAAGTTCAAAAATGTTATTAAACTAAGTTTGTATAAAAAGGGTTATTATAATATTAAGGAATTTATGGATGATAATAACCCCTGGGAAGGGTGATCGCTACCAAGCTATTTCTAATTTGTCTTGTGTTGCTAATTGTAAACATGATTGTAAGCTATTATTGGAAAAAAATAGTCCCGCTGGGTTTCTTGCTGGTTCTTCCCAGGACAGAGGTTTTTTTTGCGAACCAGTGGTAAATGAAAAAAGTGACTTTCAATAAGTATTTGTTATAATCTACATTGAATAAAAGTTTCTGTTTCTGTTTGGGTAAATTGCCGACATTTCACGCCGGTTCTTTCGGATATCGCTCTTAAATATTTAATATGCCAAGCTTCCTCGGTATCATCCGAAAGGGTTGCTTCGATTGTTAATTTAACAGTGCCGGATAATAGGAGCAGATTGACAGGTGAGCACATTAAAGAAAGAGTGCTGCTGATGTCTATTTCAGACGAATACTGGTATCAGTGATGGTTAATTTTAAACAATATAAATGTACGATTTATGAATAAACAAAATAATAAATATATCAGATATGTATTTTCATTTTTTATTATCTAATTTTTGAGATTGCAAACTATATAGGTAACCTTCTCTTGAGCAAAAAATATCGATATATCGGAATATCGTTATTTAAAAAAAATATATATCTATACATTTGAAAAGTATCGATATGATATATATATATATATATATATATATATATATATATATATATATCGATATATTTTTTCCATTTGCCCATCCCTACCTACTTTAATGTATGGTAGTGAAAGCTGGGTGTAGCAAAAGAAGCACGAAAGTAGAATAAATGCTGTAGAAATGCGGTCTTTAAGGAATATGCTAGGGTTGAATCTGAATTACAGGGTGAGAAATTGCGTGATAAGAGATAAATGTAGTATGCAAGATGATGTTGTGACCAGGATTAAGAAAGGAATGCTTCGGTGGTTTGGTCATGTAGAAAGAATGAATGAGGAAAGAGTGACAAAGCAAATTTATATGGCAGATGTGAACGGCAGAGTTGGGAAGGGACGTCCTAGAAAAAAGTTTATTGACCAAATTGGCGATATTTTGAAAATGGGCCATGTTAGAAGTACCCTTAACCGACGAGCATGTATGCGTAGATATATGGATGTAAAGGAGGCGAAAGAGGTATGTCAGGATTGTGCCAAATGGAAGTCCGTAGTCTCTACCTACCCCTCTGGGTGACAGGCATGAGTGTTTATGTTATGTTTAATAATTTGATAAAATATATTCCAAAAGAAGGTGTAATTTAGAAATGAGAGGGTGGGAAGAGAGTCGTTAAATCTTAAAAAGGAATCGGTCCGAAAAATATTGTCTTAGATAAAGAGGGGGGTGACTTAGAGAGCATTTATCGAGGAATATTTCATTGCCCTGATGATTATACAAAGGCATTTGGATTGAATTTTGTCTAAGATACTACTATGTGTTGGGTAACCATCATTCAAAAGACAAAGATCTAAATAATCAATGATACTGCTTGAACATCTGATTCAGCTCCCAGTGACTTCTATCTATTTCTTTGGCTCAAGGAACACCTTTGAGTCAAGAAATTTGCAGACAATAGCAAAGTTATGGACGCTGTTGAGACTTTCTTGGAGGGTCAAGATTTCTATTTCTATTTCTAAGGCAATCAAACAAAGATGGACTAATTCATTAACTTGTTAAAAGACTACGTAGATAAATTGTTTTTAAAAGTAAGTGGACATATTTGACAATGGTAACTCTCAAGTACACAAGTTTGTGTGTCTATATAGCAAAATATCATATCCCAAAGATCAGATGACAAAGGATTTTTTATTTTTTTTTAAGAATATTAACAATGCTATAAACATTACTGATATTCTCCTTAACCACTCGTGGTAAGCTTAAATTGCTTGTGTTAGGAGTGGTTCACGCCAGTAGTCGAATGGCGGATTCGAACCCACGACCTTTTAGAGTTCGCAGTCCGCGCCCTGCCATTAGGCTACTGTCGCTTTTTTGTATTTGCTGTCAATTTTTTTTAATTGAAAAAAAGGATAGCATTTGTATAGAGAAAATACTAGCATTTGAGAGAAATTATGAAAAGCAAGCTTTCAAAAAAATTATGAAAAAAAAGCATTCTAGCTTGCATATCACATAGTAGTTATACTTGGGTACTCACAGAACACAAACTTATAAAAAGACAAATTGCTATGGAAATCTTCACTCTAAATCAAATCCCTTCCCTACCCTATTTATTAAAAAAGCATTATACAATTGTCACATAAAAGGGCTAAGCTTTCCATTGACATCCGTCGAGTTGGAGGTTGATATTTTTTTTACAGAAAGGTTACATTATTGTAAGCACACACGCAAAATTTCAATATGCGGAAACGCGTACTTTTTGAGAAAAAAATTATTGAAAATCAATTATTTTTGTAATATTTACGTCAATCCCTACTACAGATTACATCGAATTCTTGCTATTGAACGTTCGTTTTACATTAGTCGTTAAGTTGTATATGTTTGGTAACATTTTATTTTACATAAATTTACGTAAATATTTATATTTTGTACTCATTTTAATAGTTTTCATTCATACACATATATTTTACAGTTTATATTCAATTTAAGAATTATTATCATTACGAGCTATTAAAATTAAAATGTGTAGTGTTTACAGTCTTTTGCCAGCTTATGGGACGAAACATAAAATTGATAATTTCTAAGAATTAATTAAAGCAATATGTGCATAAAATTGTATAACACGTGTATAAAACAGTACCCACCTATTAAGGCAGATAACAAATAAAATAGATTAGTTTCAACTTATGTCAAGGAACCAAATTAATTGACCCCGACTCCACGTGGTTTGAGTCTGTTCTACCTCTAGAGTGTTTTATAGTGCCGGAGGCGCGTAGGGAGAGCAGCCTCCGCTGTAACAAATCGTAGGCATCGGACGAGCTGGAGCGGTTGAGTCTGGTTGCCGAAGGCGACCAACAAGTCGGAGCTGCGGAGGCGAGGCTGGATGCTTGCAATTTGTTACGTAAAGGCTGCTCTTCCCGCAGCGCCGGAGACGTTGCAGTCTCAAAATAGATACAGAAATCCCTCTGAATGAGTCACCCTATTTATTTGGTGAAGGGAGTTACCCCTTTCTTAGGGGGTAACCCCTTCTCTCCCAAGAGGTCCCCATGGTTTTTTACACTTAATATTTATCCATAAAATGAGGAAAATTTCCTCAGAATTAAAAATGAAAAAACTGGAAAAGGCAACTTTTCTGCAACTTTTCCTTTTAAGTGGGAGTAGTACCAACAAATTTACTATGTCAACAGTTTGCTGTCTTCACCTCGGACATTCTCACACACTGGTACACCTAGTCAAATTAACAACAAGGGATAATTCTTTATGTGAACGTGGTCCTGATGAAAATTCCACCTACCACATACTTTTTGAATATCCATGACTAAAGTCCTCCTTGTATGATATCCGTCCCCAAAACATCTCATTTCCTACTAATTCTACCTGACTGCTGTCTCTCATTTTCTTCTTATTTGTTCATATTTTATGTGATTTTATCTATACAAATAATATTAAGTAGTAACATTACTAATCATACTAATCATTATGATTGCATGTTGGTGGCAGAATTATAAATGTTTGTGTTCTTTTATTGTAGACTAGAAGCCAGTCACAAATAAATTAAAAATTATAAAAACCAAGATTTTATTTACTTTGTGTATTGATTTGGCAGAATTCTATTAAGAGAAGCCATAAAGTAAAAAAGAAAAATAGTAAGTTGGGACTTGCAAGTGAAGTTAAGGGACAATATTCCAAACACCAACATTAGTGTAGTTAAAGTAGTGTACGTAGTATAGATATTTTAACCTTTCCCTTACTGCGGCCGCCATATAACAAAAAACAGCTTTGTACCGGGCCATCTGTCATCACCTCAGCTGGCGGCACTTGTTTTAAATATTTATGTTTCTCAGGACCTTTCATTTGTGTTTAAAGAGGTTTTAGTTACAGTTATTTAAAGCCGATAAGATTTTCGATAATTAGAAACAATAACCATAACATTTAAATGTTTATTTTATTATGTACAGCTCTTTTGTTTCTAACGGATCTTTATAAAGTGTACTTACTGACAATAAATTTTGTTTTATGAATGAAATATCGTAAGTTTTTATTTTACTTTTATGTCCTTACAATCAATAAAACATATTCTTCCTAAATGAATCAAAATTATGCATGTAATAATTATAATAATTCTACTTTTTCACACAAACATTTGCAAAAAAATTCGACAATAGACAGTTTGCGCGCGCTTTGTAACATCATTTTCAAAACCTTTTTGTGTATATATTATAGTGTCTTCCTTTATTTTTCTTATACAATCATATAGATATAACATTTAGCGATTCCTAGTAAAAGTATTTACTATGGTATTCGAATAAGAAATATACTATTATTATCTTATTAGAAATCTTGATCGTTACGAATTGTTCGCGTAGAGGTTTTTTGTTTCTACTTTTTTATCAATTGAAACATAAAAAGTTACTGTTTTTGTAACTTAGATCATTCAAAAACATTACGTAGTAAAGATAAATAACATTACTTACAGTTTTTTTGAAAGAAAATACAACTAAAATCACAATCACAAAACTTCAACGATTACGCAACCCACCGTACCGGCATGCAAAAGCGAATGGCTGTTATATTTGATGATGTCTATATAACCGAGTGAATATAATGCTACAGAATATTCTTTAGTTCGTCCAGAATCGAATGAAATAGTGTTCAATCGAAAATATACTGTATTTTTATATCAATTAATGACGAAAATAGCAGCACGTAATGCGGACATGTATACATGTCCTCGGTACTTAGCGGTCACAAAACTTGGACCTGTCAACATGTCCTCGGTACCTTAGGGGTTAAGACAAAGGATTCCAAATGCAACCCAGACACAATAGTTTTATATAATTTTCAACAAATATAATAATAATAAAACAATAAAACATTTTTAAAAGTTCTGTAACATGTTAATTGGAAATAAGTTAATCAAAAACAGTTATACGGCGTTTAACACATGGGTTTTTAGATTTGAAACACTAGAGCTGCTAACCATTTCGCCTCTATGAGGCAATCTATACAGGAGGCTTACATTCAGCAATAAACTTTCGATAGGCTATCATGAATGAATTGATAAATGGCTTGTGTTAATATAAGTGATTATCATGTAACTATACTGCATAAACTAGTAGATTAATAGATAATATCTGAAGGCATAAAATCCACTCTTTTTAATAGAGCAAGAGGAACTTTAGATTACTGCTGATCACTGAAGCAAGTGCACCAAGACTGTGGCTGGTGATGAGCCAAAGGATAATTATTTTAAGACATGTCTTAGTGCCCTTTCACTAGGTTCAGATGGAATTGGTGAAAAGCTAAACTAATCCATAAAGAAAAAGAAATAAAAAGAGGATAAAAAACTTTTTTATGATGCCAACACTCTGGTATAAAGACCAATTTACAAAAAAAAAGCAAACTTACATTTGAAGTGAAGTAATCCTCTACATTTTCTCTCATTGATGTAAATGTTTGTCTGTATTGTGAATATGCCAGCCTCACAAACAATAAGGTCTTACCAGAATCAGAAAGACCAGTAAACAGGATTGATCTTCGCACGTGGCGTCGCCGCGAAAAACACCACCAGAATACTGCAAAAAAATCAGAAAGTTACACATATATTACATTTACACATCATCATCATCATTACAGCCTTTCACAAGTCCACAGCTGAACATAGGCCTCCCCCAAATAATGCCACAAAGCACGGTCCTGAGCCACCTGCATCCATCGACTTCCTGCATATCTTACCAGGTCGTCACTCCATCTAGTGGGGGGTCACCCTACACTACGCCTACCGGTACGAGGCTGCCACTCGAGAACCTTTCTTCCCCATCGGTTATCGGTTCTTCGAGCTATATGGCCCATTTACACATATTACTACATTTTCTTACTTATTTATTATACATTATATTTTCATTAATTCAATTAGCAATAATTAGTCAGCAAATTGAGAAAGGCCTATATTATTCGTATTGGTAATGATATTGAGGATGATGATGTTTATAACTCATAACAAATAGAATCATCATAAAATTAAATAAATATTGTGACAAAAATTGATACAATTACAAAAAACTTTTATTTGTTGTATGATATTAAAAGTGCAAACAAATTCGTAGAATTTTATGATTGTAGTAGCAAAGTAATTATTAAATAACTTCTAAAAATAAAATAATAACTTACAAAATGTAAAAATAAGTACTACTACACTTAGTAAGGTTATGTATCGTGGATCATTAAACATGGGTTCAGTGTGAATTTTTTCTTTAGTAACTTCTGATTCGGACTCCATTTTGACCCTACTCTATTATTACAACTTTAAATTTAATTAATTTTATTTTAATGTAAAAAATAAGAAAGATTTATATCCGCTTTATAGATTTAGTTGCAATCATAGATAAATAAATATTTAGCAAGGTTGCAATGCCTAACTTAATTGTATTTTGTATCATAGATAAATAAATATGTAGTTTTGTATGCATAGTAGGGATGTCCCATTATCATCGATGTTAAAAATTAAAACATCGATGTTGCCACATGTCAAACATCGATGTCAACGCACATATCCATTTCCATAATCGCGAACCCGTGAAATATATATAAACTAAATCTTGCATCTTCCAATAAAGATTTAAAATGTAGAATAATTCATCGCGCATCGATCACCTAAAAAAATAATATTATGGTGTGTCAAACTTCACTGTCAATTGTGGAATGTAATGTCACAGTTGTCACTGCTTTCGCTTTGTTATTCTGTATTAACGTTGTCGGTTGTCACCTATAACAACAACTACGTAAATTGATATTCAAAGGAATTGTTTTTCCCTTGCTGTCTATACCCACATAATTTTGAAACAATACGTAAGTATCTACACAATTCAATTACATTTAGCTGCATTTTTAAGCTTATCATAACGAGTTTACTTTTTGCTTGAACTTGAAGTTTATGAAGATAGATTACTGAACGAGCATGAGCATAGAATTTCAGTGCATAGTGCATTCGACATTGCATTTTATAAACGGGTGTGGATACCTACTGCTTGAGCTGTCTGATTAAAATTTGTGAACAAAGGTAACGGAAAAGTCTATTATTTTTGTTTTTGCGTGGTTTGTTAATTTTTTATCTAAAACCATATTTTTTCTATCACGTTAAAAGTAGTTGATATAAAACTAAGTCCAAGTTGTAAATTAGGTCCCATAGTAAATTTTTTCATACCAGATTTGTGAATATGTAGAACATTTAAAAATCAAGATAGTTATATTCATCAGGATTGGCAAGAAATATTGGACTATAATATTATAACAAATAAACTAGATATTTGTTAACTTCTTCCCGTTTTTAAGCTATTGCATGGCTTTTATCGCGGGCTTTGAGCGTGGTGACCGAATCAAGAAATTTCGTAACGAAATTAACCTAAGAACCCAAAACCTAACATCGTCTAACGTCGTTTCAGTTCGGAAAACTTCGGCACGGTGTTTGTGTGCGTGCGACTAGACATATCCATGTAGACTAGTTGTATGTATTGTAAGATAATAAAAATATTTTAAACAATAATATAGTTTATTGCAAGAAGCGTATTCTTTGGATTTATATGAGTCGTCGCAACTTTCGTGAATTTAGAGTATTTAAGAAACACAGACTTTATAGAAAAATCCAACTTCTTTAAGCATAACTGTGTATAAGTAAGTGGCTGCCATGAAAACAAAAAGTAGGTACTTTGCATAACTTGGATAAGCGGCTGCAGTTATGACGTCACTGAAGTCAAGTGGTCTCCACCATACCAATCTAAATGCGAGACCCTATAATATTAGCTTACAAAAAAACAGATGTTTGATGTAATTATTGGTATATTTTTCAGGTATTATGTGCACTGTCGTTTCTTGCTAGTGGTAGTTACCTAAGAATATCCGGCAAAAATATCAACACTTCGCAGCCTTCAGTGTCCCGCTGTGTTCATGAGGTTGTGAAAGCCCGTCCTTCCCCGGTCGAACCGGCCCATTCGTGCATATATTTAAAGGTTCTGCTGAACATAGGCCCGCGACATACTTTCATGTTTAAAAAAATAGGAATGACAAAGATACTCCCTCTAAAATGGTAGAGGCTCTTAATGTTTTCCTTAATATTATAGTAACTTTAGTAGTTAATAATAATTTCACACGGGTTGGGAATTAGGACAATTCCCGTCCATCTCCAGCTAGTATGATTGATCATTAAACGTCCATCCGAGTGTTTTCAAAAAATATATTCGATTTCCGCAAAACTTTTAAGGAATGCTTCAATTAAAGGCAGAGTTGGTTTTTTTTTTATAGAAGAGGGGGCAAACGAGCATGCGGCTCACCTGATGTTAAGTGACTACCGCCGCCCATGATCAACCGCAACACCAGGAGAATTGCGGTTGCGTTGCCGGCCCTTTAGAAAGGAGTAAGCTCTTTTCTTAAAGGTCCCCAGGTCGTATCGGTCCAGAAAAATCGCCGGTGGTAAACTATTCCACAGAGAGGTTGTACGTGGAAGAAAACTCCTTGTGAAACGTACAGTGGTGGACCGCCAAGCATCCAGATGGTGTGGATGGTATCGAGACGTTTGCCGTGTAGTGCGTTCACGAAATTTGGCGGCAGGGATTAATCCGAACAATTCCTCAGAGCACTCCCCGTGATAGATGGTAGATAGGTACCACAAATAAAATAAATACATAATTATAATTGCATAAGTTGATAAAAATGCTATGCAATAGCTTTACTGCGGCAGTCCCCAAGTGCCAAACGTATTTTTTTAAATTTCTGACACTTAACCATAAGCCACTTGACAGCTTTTTTATTTCTTACCTATTAAATAAGTACACGTGCAAAAAACATCGATAATGGCCAACATCGATGTTATGCGCAGGATAAACATCGAACATCCATGTTAAGCTATCGATACCAACATCGATGTCAACATCGATATTTCTGCAACATTGATCATCCCTTTTGCATAGATAAGCTAGATTGTATGTAAAAAATATGACCGATTTGTGTCCGCTTTAAAGCAGTGTTGCGAACATTTAAATCATAGATTACTGACTATATCGTAGACAAAGAAACCTATAGACTAATGATCGGCGTGGCCTCGAGTGAGAAAGGACGATAATGAATTTTTAGGTTATAGAATAATCTGTAAATAATTATGACTTTTAACCACATTTAAATAAAAATTTTAATTGTTCTAAGAACTGAACTGAACAAGATTCACCAATCTTAAGCTCACAAAACACTTTTTTCTCACTTAAACCAACTTGTAAACTCCTTAAATCACTACGCTATCAAAGTTGTTTAGCAAACTGTAGAGTTTGCTAAACAAAAAAACCGGCACGAAGAAAGGGACAAACAATCACACCGCTCTATCTCATTTCTATGCAAGACGTATGTAGAAATCTATCTTTTTCGTGTGTGATTGCGAAAGAAGGCGTCAATTTGTCTATAGGTTTCTCTGTCTACGAGCTATATACTAGAGAATTTAAATCTAGCTCCCGTTGTAGAGGACACTATAATCCCGTCAAAACCCGTCAAGTAGGAATTTTCAAGTTTTCATTCCCCCCCCCCCCTAAATATTAAGAATGAATTGATTTGATATCGATTCTTGACACACATGGATTATTTTTCAGAATTCAATCTGCCAAAGTATATACATACATCAAATTCAAATTCAAATTCAAATTTTTCAAATTCAAATTTATTTAATTGCCATAAATAGGGTAAGTGATAGGTTTTTTACAATAAAAATAAGTTGCTTAAAGACCTATTTAGCCATGAGATACGGCATGCAACTGTTTTTTTTTTAATTACCAAATAATATAGCGGTAGTCGATTCTAAAATGTCAAGTTAAAAATTGTAAGTTATATAATTCAAAATGTCATAATTTACTATATCAATATCATAATTAAAATTAAAATTTAAATACACAGCAATTACGTCTATCACATGTCAACATGCATATTATTATCATTTTGAAATTCTTTAACACTATAATAACATTTTCTTATCAGCCATTCACGTAACTTTTTGGTCATGAGAATCATAGAGCCGTGTTTGAACTGCTTTGGAATTTTATTAAATATTTTTACACACATACAGTAACAACCTTTCTGATAGACAGAAGTTTTTGGTTTATGGTCTAAGACAAGCCGTTTACTATCTCTAGTGCTTCGTGGATATATATCACAAGCTGACTTAAATAACTCTGCATGTTGTTTGACAAATTTATATATTTCCAATATGTACATGCCAGGGACTGTTAATATACCCAGCTTAATAAATAGGGGCTTGCATGTATCAAATGGACCTTTCCCGCATATAGCACGTATACATTTTTTTTGTGCGATGAGAACTCTATTTGCTTCAACGCTGTTGCCCCACAGAACCAGACCATAATTAATATTAGACGCGACGTAACCATAATAAGCTGACATAGTTACGCCAAGAGTCGTTATCTTAGTTAAACGCCTTAAGACGAAAGCAAACCTATTAATTTTATTACAAACTTTATCAATGTGGCCCGTGAAATTTAAGTTCTCGTTAAGTACTACACCCAAAAATGAGACCATGGTAGTCCTTTCAATAGGTATGTTTTTGTACAGCACATTAAGATTATTTGCTGCTCGTCCTTTTATGTTAAAATTTATGAAATTTGTCTTATTCAGATTTACATTTAGATTAATTAATTTAAGATATTGGACTATATTTTTAATTGTGTTATTAATGTCATTTTCATAATTATTTAAATTGTCATTATAACTTGATTTAACAATAATGGAAATATCATTTGCAAACATTATGCATTGATGTTTAGTCAATCTCGGTAAGTCATTTATATATAATAAAAACAATATAGGACCCAGAACGCTACCCTGTGGTACTCCAAACTTATTTATTTTATAATTAGAACGATCGGATGTAGTTGTATTTCTCTCGCTTATTCTATTTATTTCTACGCATTGATGTCTATTTTCTAGATACGTTTTAAGCCAAGAGTGAGAAAGACCTCTAATCCCATACTTTTCCAGTTTATCTAACAAGACATTGTGAACTACAAAATCGAATGCCTTAGACATATCGAAGAATAGTACAGTAGTACGCTGTTTATCATCGAGTCCAAGAATAACGTTATGTATTAGATTAAAGCACGCGAGGGTAGTTGATTTTCCCTTTTGGAACCCATTTTGCTCCGGTGTAATAATTTTGAATTTCGTTAAATAGTTGAGCAGTCTTTTTTGCATGGCCTTTTCAAATACCTTTGATAACACCGGTATTAATGTAACTGGGCGATAGTTACCGATTTCAGATTTATTCTGTTTTTTGTGGATAGGTTTCACGATCGAGAATTTAAGAGCCTCAGGAAAGCATCCTGTTTCAAAGGATAAATTAATTAGGTATGTTAATACCTGGGCTAGTTCGTTTTTACAGAATTTTAACACTTTTGTTGAGATTTCATCATACCCACATGAGCTAGAATTGTTTAGTGATTGTATAATACGAGTAGTTTCTGTTGAATTCACCGGTTCAAGAAAAATTGACTTTGATATATGATTGATCGTTGATAGTATCTTTCGCTTTTTGTCCATATCATATATATACCTTCCATCAGTTAAGTTTACGTAGTAATCATTAAACAGTTCAGCTATTTTTGTCCCATTTGTTATTATACTTTTTCGTATTTCATATGTGTAATGTAATTTTGTGGGGGTTCGCTTTCCGTTACATCTTTGATGAGTTTCCATGAAGCTTTACAAATATTCTGACTGTTCTGGAGATATTTGATATTGCAATTTTTTTGGGCTATTGATATGCACCTCTTAAGCATTTTTGAATACCTCAAGTAAGCTTCTCTGTCCTCGTTAGTTTTTTGTTTATAATACTTGAAACGCAATGATCTTTTAGTTTTTATGCAAACTTTTAATCCCTTGGAGATCCATTTTGGCTTTGAATTTTTATTGGTAATTTTAATTTTTAATTTCGGAAAGCAAGATTTATAAAGTGTACAAAAAAGATCATAGAATCGATCGAATGCTGCATTCATATTTTTCGCGTTATAAACATCTGAGAAAGATAGTGACTGTAAGTAGCCACGAAACTTTAGAAGATTTTCATTGCAATAGTCTCTCTTGTGTAAGAACCAGTATTGTATACTATGAGTACTTTCTATTGAGAATGACAATATTTGGGCAGTATTGTGATCAGATAAATGAAGCGGCATTGTCACGCCCTTAGCTTGTTTAATATTACTTAAAATGTGGTCTATACAGTTATTTCCTCTAGTAGGTTCATTTATGTGAATTTTTAAATTAAAGTATTTAGCCATATCTTTTAATTGTTGCGATGCTCTAGATTCCACTAATGTATTTATATTAAAATCCCCAGTGATGATAATTTTATATTGTGTAAATGTCTTTAACAGTTCATGGATCACCGCTTCCAGCCTCGTTAAAAATGAGTGAGCAAATCTATTGTGAGAGGTGTAAACACATAATATCATTAAATTGTATTTAGGGATTCTTATTCCGCAGCACTCAAATACTTCTGGTAATAAGTACTTGTCAAAAATTTTGAGTTCGTTGCAAGTAAGGCCCTTCTGCAGAAAGATGCAGGTACCACCACGTTTACTATTCCTAGAATAGCTTGCTGCTTGTTTGTAATTTGAGAGAGTAGCATTTTTCTCCTCCCCTTTTTTTATAAATGATTCTGAGAAGCATATTACATCAGGTTCTGAATCACAGTCTTTCAGTTCAGAGAGCGTCACTTCTAAAAGGTCCTTTTTTGAGAGCAAACCCACTATATTTTGATGCAAAATAATAACACGTTATTTGTTTAGGTCTTTAACACATTGTTTGGAGGATGTTTTTGGGTTACTGTGTGGAACGAAAAAGATAATTTTGCCGTAAGGGAAAGAAAAAGTCTAATATGGAAGTCTGCTTGTGTCTATATCCACAATTTATCAGTTTTTGTTGTGATATCTTTAACACTTTTCCATTACATCCGCTCTTCTGAACATGGTTCTTGATAAAAGAATAGTTTAGAAATGTTTTCTCGTAATACAAAGAATCAATAAACATGTTAATACTATGACAGGCGTTCTTTAAATAACAATGATAATATTTTTTAGTTTCAATAAAGTGACTATTTTTAAACTTTTTACATATTAATTTTAATTGCGTGTTTAATGAATTATTATTTAAATGCTTACTACTAGTTACATTCATTACAATAACGGTGGCATGCTTTAGTAATTTCAATGCAGCATATAATTCTGCTATGGCTGTTACCGGATCATCATCGTTTTCTCCTACACATAAAATTACCTTATCGTGTGTGTCTACCTTTAAATTGGTACATAGCTTTAGGACTTCTTCCGTAGATGCAAATGGCTTGATGAACGCCGTTACTTGGTAGTCCTCGTATCTGCTATTCATTCTTGACTTAGTGAGTTCTGCCGCGAGACCAATGCACTGTTGCGTCCCCATAATGAAGATATTCTGTTTGATGAATGCATTATTTTTTTTATTGTATTCAGTTTTGTCGCGAGATGTAAGCTGTTCTTCATCCCTTTGAGTAGTGAGCTTGATGCTAAGTTCTTGTATTTGATTCTCTAGCTCGGTAATCTCTTTTTTGGCATTCAACAATTGTTCTTGCGATTCTTTTATCTTGTTTTGTAAGGAAATTATCAAGTTGCTACATTTTTTATCAGATTTCTTTGAAGAAATTGGAGAAAAGTGTGATGAATGGCTATATTTAGAAGTGTTTGAGGGGGTAAGTGAGACGTGAAATCCCTTATTTATCTCATTTGTGCTTTTAATTATTGGAGATTGACAGATGTTCTTTAGAACCTCAATTTCCTTTTTTAATTTATTTATTTCTCTTTTGTATTCATTGTTTTCTAATATCGTATTCTCTAACTCATTTTGTGTACTCGAGAGATTAATTTTTAATTCTTTAATTTCTTCCTTCATTTCCTGCATTTCGCATATTTTAATAGTTGAGTAATCTTCACTCTTTGAGAGCATTTCCAAGGAGGATTCCTCTAGTTCGTCGCATTCTTCTTCCGGATCGATCCCGCGTGAATCAAGCAGAGGAGATGATATATCTACAACTGATTCCGATTTAGGTGACGCAGTTTGTTTAGCTGCTGAGGCAGTCTTTTTTCTTAATGTGATTTTTTTATATTCCGTGTGTGAACGTGTAGATTTTAATTCTTTTTGGCTTTTTAAGCAGATTTTGCATTTCGACGAAGCTTTTTTTTCTGCCTGCATTAATCGATATAGCTTTTCTGACAAGCCAATACAATGAAAGTCGAATCTTTTTTTGCACTGCGAGCATAATATCGTTTCTCTTGCCTCTCTGTTACATTTGCATTTATCACATATAACAGATTGATATCGGCTAGTTTTCATGTCATTATTCTGTTTTCCGTCCATTTTTAATGTTCTTGTTTAATGTTTGTTATTTTTCTTTTTATCAAATTTGTATAAAAAAAAAAGATATTGGTCAATTTTACAAAAGCTTGATTTAAGTGTTAAAAAGAATAAAAAAAATAATAATTCGAGGTTTTGAAGCCTATCTCGTACGCAGACCGTGCTCTCACTAAATACACCACGCGTCACTTACGCTAGTCTTCGAAATTTCTGTTTATATTGTGATTGCAATGGAATGACAATCAGGTAGTTCATTGACCTTTATTATGGACTACTAAGTCACAATAGCTATTTCACTTGTAATTACCGTCACAGTCACTATTCACAACGATTTAATTTTAAGTTATTTATGATATCACGGCACTTAATTGTTTAGTATAAAATTTTTATTTACTTTCTAACGGTACTTGATCTTAGCTTCACGTATATATATAATTTAGCTGTTAATATGTAACTTTTCGTTTAATTACGAAAAAAATCTACAGAGCTTCGATTTAAAACAGCCGCACGGTCGGGTGTACACGACATCAGATCATCAGAAGATTATTCTATCCGTTTTATAATACCTATAACCATCCCTTTAAAAATCCGTTAGCCGTTAAACACATTTTTTTCCCGTTGCCAACCTCGCTGACCCGTTAAATCTAACGGTAACACCCGTCAAGTTGGCAAAACTTCTTTAAAGATGCCCCTATTACACCACCCTGAATCAGGGCCCTGAATGTAGGGTGGGCGTGGCCCCTAGTTAGGGACGTCAGTTATTACACTACCCTGATTTTACACCCTTACTCAATCATAGGAATGAACAAGTGAAAAAAGTATATATATTTATTGAATCGATATATATTAAAGTAATTTATAAAAAAAATCATTTACTGTGTTTCGTCCTGCTAACTCTAGATGCGTAACTCGAGCTTAGTTCGAGTCGTATGAATTTGAACTTGAGTTAACTCGAGTCGTAATTTTTCCAAGTAAGCACATCTATAGGATGCAACATACGGCAAAACATTGTTCATAAAACAACTCATGAAGAACCATATTTACGAACGATATATCAATTTTTGAAAGAATTGTATGTTGTGAAATGTATCGTTTTCATTCCTAGTCGCGCATCGAATAAGTGCCCTAATTCCCTTAGTGTTATTACACTGCACGGTGGAAGGGCATTGCAGACCGAGTCCACTTTGACGCCCTAATTAGGTTCCCTTACTTCCTTTCTCTTATTACACCACCCTGCATCAGGGCGTAGGGAGCCTGATTCAGGGTAGTGTAATAGGGGTATTAGTTGTATATGTACAGAATGACGATATAGTATTGTTACGAGCTTAGGGTTCGTGACAATAAAAACTGCCGATTGATTTACCAAAATTAACACTTTAATTACCGAACACCAATTAAAACGTAAAAGAAACTAATAATTAATCACACTGATTCACTTTATTTCAATTTGAAGCTTCGCTTGTATCGCCAAATTCAATACTGCCCCGATCGCGGCTATCAATGGATTTTTATAGGGCTCTTTCACGAAAACATCCGGAATATTCCAGTATATAAGGGCCCCGAACGACCAGGCGCAGAAAGTTTGAGTGTGGGGGAAAGATTAGTTATGGCATTTTCTATAAAGCTCTCCTCGCTCTGTTACCCGACACTAGATGGTGGTAGTGCCAGGTACCAGCCGTCAACTTAGGCGCGCAACACTGCCCCCTCCTAAGACATGCTCGTCCCGAGCATTATCGGCCCCATAATAACGCGCCAGGCGATCCACATGGACATCTTAGCAGTCCCTCTTGCGCCTTTCTGAAACGGCTCCGCAATGTCAAGGGCTGTCCTATCCCATGGTGCACCAACATTGTACAATTTCGATGCTCCTCTACTACGTGTCTGAGGTTCCTTCACAGCCGCACAACTTGTACATGTGCG
This sequence comes from Parnassius smintheus behrii, assembly GCA_036936625.1. Classification (NCBI taxonomy): domain Eukaryota; kingdom Metazoa; phylum Arthropoda; class Insecta; order Lepidoptera; family Papilionidae; genus Parnassius; species Parnassius smintheus. Next base: position 20,589,854 of record JAUPFT010000010.1, on the reverse strand, counting down.
ACACCAATCCTCGAAATCGTCAATATAATGGACCCAGTAAAGCTGTTCTCGGATCTTCAGTAGAGTTCGTTTAACTCCCAGATGGACTCTTCAACAACCATTATGGTACAGCTGTAGAAAATTCGGCACTTTAGCTTTAGGGACAACCATTTGCAAACGACAGCTGTCTCCTCAACCATTGCCTCATTTACGGCACATGATTCCATCCTGAATCAGCAAGTTGTCCCATTGGGCCCAATAGCTTTTAGTGGTCGAACTCATCGCTGAGACGTCGCTCCACTTAGGCTTGGTAGCACGGGCCTTCATCCATTCCAGAATCGGCTTGATGTCCGGATCTTCCTGCTGTGCATGTTGTAATCTGTCCTTCCACTCGTTGCTGAGGTGGTCTGTCCTGAGCGTCCTCACGGATACCACTTCCTTACCCTCTTGCCTAGTACTGTTCTCGCAATCATCAGGATAAGGTCTTCTTGACAATGCATCTGTGTGGCCTCGCCATTTCCCGCTGCAGTGTCCGATAGTAAAGTCGTATTCCTGCTGCTACTGGGAGTTACTGCAAGCCGCACTACCATCTCGAGATCGATCACCTTCCCTTTTTAAAGATCGCTTAGGGCAGCTGGATCGGAGATGGCCCCTTTCCCCACAGCCGTAGCACCTAGGGCTGTATCCTTTATTGCGGTCGCGAACTGTAGCTGCTGCAACCTCCCTGACGCGATGGGAAAGATGATCCTGCCGCATGGCTTCCACCTCCAGTGCATGGGCCAAGGCGTCCTTAAGCGTCTCGCGGTGCCCGAGCCTCACAGCAGCTCTGTCTTCAAGGTCGCGGATGCCGTCGATGAATGTCTGCACCAGGTTCCCTTCAATGAGCGCAGGTACAGATCGGTATGCTTTTCGCACCAGCTTCTTCACCTCTAGAGCCCACTGCTGCAGGTTTTCGTTGATGCGCTGCACGCGATCATTAAGCTGCGCACGGAAGACGTGTTCCAGGTGAGCTTCGCCATATCTAGCCTCCAATGCCTCAAGAAGCTGCTCATAAGTCACTTCCTCACCGAGAGCTTCCAGAACAGTTAAGGCCTGGTCGCGCAGGCCTAGTGTGAGAGCAGTAATGGTCTGACTTTTATTTCAGCCGTTCGCCTTCATAACAGCCTCGAACTGGATTTTGTAGGGTGACCAGGAAGAAGTCCCGTCGAACGGTGGCACCTTGAACCCACGTAGCGAAGGTGTTGTAGCTACTACGGGAGCTGTAGTTCCATCTCCAAGTTTGAGTTCGTCCAGTGCTTTCTTCATGTCAGCTATTACGTTGTCAACCCGATTGTTTACTTGGTAGATTCAAGTTACAGCTTCCGACAGGCGGTTTTCATGTTGAGCAACCTTATGCTTCACCTCCCGTATCTCTTCCGAAGGTAGCGTTAAGGTTCTTCATGAGGAGCATCTGCTCTTCCCACTGACGGGCCTGTTCCTCTTGTCGGCGGGCCTGTTCATCCTGTCCGCAACGCAGCTGCTCTTCCAACCGATCGATCCCTGACGCCAGGCGATCGCATGTGGATCGCCTGGCGTCGTTTAACTAGAAGATTTACGCGCTGTAGCGAAGTATAGCCGCATCGCGAGTGCGTGCCCGACTGAATGCGAGTTGGGCAATTACCTGACTTTCTTATTACCATTCTAAAGCGAGTACGAAGTATCAATACTTTTAAAAACATCTTAACTTTATATGGGACCTTTTCTACTGGTGCCGATCAACTAGGTTTAGAAAGTGCTCATCCAGTTCCGGCACTCGATACTAGATGGCACCAGTGGGAAAGTTATAGCATGGAAGTTTCTAGAAAGCTCTCCTCGTTCAGCTACCCGACTCTAGATGACGCTAGTGGCATCAACCGTCGAACACGTCTTTCGTGCACAGCTTAAAGATCGCGTGCAACGCAGCAACAAAAACCTGCAGCAGTGGGCCTTTGAGGTGGAGAAGATGGTTTGCAAAGCATACCAGTCTCTACCTGCTCTCATTGAAGGGAATCTGTTGCAGACATTCATCGACGGCATCCTTGAAGTGAGAGCTACTGTGAGGACACATGCACTGCAGGTGGAAGCCGTGTGGCAGGATCATCGGTCCTATCGCGTTAGGGAGCTTGCATCAGCTATAGTTCACGGCCGCAATAAGGGATAAAGCCCTAGGTGCTATGGCTGTGAGGAAAGGGGTCATCTTCGATCCAGCTGCCCTAAGCAAACTGAAATAAGGGAAGGTGATCGATCTCGAGAGGGTAGTGAGTACTTCGTTTCTACTCTTCTTTTCTTCGTGTTGTGGGTTCGAGTGAAAATAATGGCATTGTGAATGCATAAAATCACAAATAAATTATGTGACTTTGTTTTGTGTTGATTTATTAAAAAATTACCGGCTGAGGTTAATTTTGGTCTTGACTTAAATCATAACACTTCTCTTCCGTGCTAAAAACGGGCAGACCCTGGAACACAAAAATTGAATACGAGAAAATAATTGAAAAATAATCCATATTAAGACAGTCTATGTAAATCCATAATTCCAAAAATCCATATTAAGATAGGCATAGTGCGGAATTTTTTATACCTTAGTTGGGACTGCCCTTACGGGTATCGGGTACGGGTACCTAAGGGTAAGGCCTTGCGTAATCTACATAGGCCACCTTTAGTAATATATTTTATTTTACCCTCGAAATGTAAAGAATGAATTTTTGTATTAGGGGGCTTGCAACTGCTTTTATTTCGATAGCGTCTGATGTTTTCTGTCCAATGAGCCGCAATGATCGGATCAGAAGGAAACCTAAAACTAAAACCTAACATGCATTTATTGCCAGACCATATAGAAAGTTTCCTTAAAAGGAGACGGTCCATTTCAGACCAAGTTTATACAGGGTATTTTTATAACGCTCCCGAAAACAAAGACAGACGATAGTATTAAGGATACATTTGATGATGAGACTCAAATAAAATCGATCCCGATGCGAAACTAATCATTTTTTTTACAACGTTTAATTAGCTTTATTCACGCTCTATCGTGTTAGTACAGCTAAATGAGACGATAATTTCATAAAAAAAATCATGAAAATACCTAAACATAAAACCAGCAATGTAACTTCCATAACTGAAATCAGCTGATAAAGGGTCAATAAACGCGCTACGCCGAACGCAGTCCACATCGTACCAGTACCTAATAATTTACAACACTTGTCTAAATGCCTAACTTATCCACTTAATGTACTGTTTTGCCACTGTGCTAGTCTCCACCCACTTTCATTCGAATTCACAGGTTGAATAAATCAAATACCTCGTTCGAGCCCCCACTAAAGAAAAATTTACTTAAATGAAATTTAAATAATCGTGTTAGTACCTACATTACACACCACTGTTTATTATTTTGATAAATTCAGTTACGTATAATATTCACATCAGTTCAAAACTAAATTATTAAGAAATAGGTATTAAACAGCTTACCGATTTAAACCCTCCGTGGCCTTATGACATGCGGCTCAAATTGTGCCCCATTCATTCCGAGGCAGATTTCGCTCGGTGTTGCGTCTCCTAATGCAGGCAGAACATCATCGTCGGGTCTTCAACACAGTCCCACGTAATTTGTCAAAAGTATCCACGATTAAAAACCCTTTCTTTCACATACCCCCACAGAAAGAAGTCTAACGGGGTGAGATCAGGTGAGCGTGGTGGCCAAGCGTGTGGTCCTAATCTGCCGATCCAGCGATTATGAAATAGCTCGGTGAGGCGCTCACGGACGAACCTCACGACATGTGGAGGTGCACCATCATGCTGGAACCATGTGCATCGATATTCAGCCAACGATAGGTCGTCCAAAATGTCAATCAGCTGTTCATTTATAAAGTTTAGGTATCGCTGTCCGTTAAGTCGCTGTGGCAGAAACACTGGTCCTAGTATGCGATCCTCAATTAAACCTGCCCATACGTTAACTGACCATCGGGTTTGGTGCCCGGTTTGTCGAATAGCGTGCGGGTTAACCTCACAATACACGTGAGTAATTCTTCGGTTCCACAGGCCGTTTCTGGTAAATGTGGACTCGTCCGTCCAGATGACGTGTTCAGTGAAACCAGGTACACGTTGTTGCTGGTCTAATAGCCAACGGCAAAAAACTCTTCGGCGGTCGTGATCGCCTGGGACTAAAGCTTGCACTTTGTGCACTTTGTATGGTCGCATTCGGTTACGCTTCAATACTTTGTGAACTGTACAGTATGACACACTTGTTCCATCCCGATGCCTTAACAATTTAGCAATACTTCGTGTACCTAAGTTCGGATTCCGGCGAACGATATCTAAAATACGCTCCTCAGAGTGAACAGTCACTTGATTTCCACCTCCTGCCGCTACCGGAGCAATGGGCCGATTTTCCAACAGTCGCTGAAATGCTGCTGTTATCAGACGAGAGTCAGTTGGGTGTCGAGCGGTCGGAAATTTTTCTCGGTAAATTCGTAACGCACCCGCAGCATTCCCGCAGGCTTCTCCAAGGCACATTAACATGTTGCCGTATTCACGAGTACTATAAACGTACGCGTTAGGCATTTAAAAAAAAAACAACAAACACGAAACGTAACAATAAAAGAAGTAACAACAAGAATTTAATACACAAAATAACAGAACTGCTCACGCCATAGATAAGCTAATATAAACGGGAGACACACGCGCACGTCGACACAGAACTGTCTGAAAAATTGCACTCATGATTTTTTATTCAAATAACCAGTTCACTTTTTTCTATTACGTCGCTAAGATCAAAATATTATTCGTATTTCATCGGTATGTAGTTTGTATCTAAATATAATTTCCAAAACACATGAACTAAAAAAAAGCTAATAAAAAATTGTAAAAAGATGATTTTTTTTCATTGGGATCGATTTTAACCTGGCACATCGTCAACGGTATCGTTAGTACTAAAGTCTGTCTTCGTTTTCGGGAGCATTACAAAAGTACCCTGTATACACTATACCGTAAAAAAGCAAAAAAATTCAGGGATTTATTAAAAATAAAATAAGAGAATAAATCAAACTAAATTACTTGCTAAAAATAAAAACGCGTTCCCAATGCTTGATGATTTTAAAAGATGGCGTCCTCCCAGTCCTAAATTATTTCAAATATCATGTCTGAAAAGTGAGTTGAGTCATAAAATAATTCACCTAGGTCGTAGGCAGAGAAACCTATTCTCTCTCTACGATGTAGGTAGTGTGATATTTTTTATTCCGATCGATTATCTATGATTCCGATCTTGCTAACCATGAAGGTTAGAGAACAGGAGAACGATCGCTACGTGCTAAAGCATAGCCCGCCTGTCCCTGAAAATTTATAGAATTTATAGCTGCCGTCGGTAAGTACCCAGTATCTGCGAAGTAACTTTTTAATTATTGACAAAAAGACATATAAAATGGTAAAATATTATTTAAAAATAATAAATCAATAATAATTAATAATAATTATTGGCCTTATGATTGGCGCCAAACTTCCCATGGCTGGACGTGCTACTCAACAAAGTAGCGCCATCCCAGCATGGAGAAAAAGAATCGAGGACCGTATCGTAAAGGCAAGGACCCTTATCGGCAGACTGACAAGCTTCAGATCGGGTAATAATAGCCTGAGAGTTGTGCGCACCGTTAGGATGGCTTTTGCTGGGACAAATATTAGTTTGTCCCAGCCGGATTTCACGCAGAAACTAACGGAGTGCATAGATGACCTGAAGCAAAAAATCGCTGCTTGGAGGAAGCGGATTCGACGATTTGGCGAGAGGTCAAGGCGGTTCAACAAGAATCGTCTCTTCCAGAGTGATCAGAAGAGGCTCTATAAATCATTAGAGCGACCAGAGGTATGTGGAGCGAGCCCAGGACCGGATCAGGCTGACACTGTCGCATTTTGGCGTGGCTTGTGGTCAGAGCCCGTAAACCACAGCGAGGGACCACCCTTGGATGGAAGTTGTGGCGAGCCAGAATGCAAGTGTTACGCCTATGGACCCCGTCACCATAACGCCTGAAGACGTGGCTGAGATGGTCCGTAAGGCCCCGAACTGGAAAAGTCCGGGGCTCGACGGGCTGCATCATTACTGGCTGAAGGGGTGCGTAGTGTGTCATGCTGTGCTCGCCCCACCGTTTCAAGAGGCTCTCGATCAGAAGTCGCTCCCGAGCCTCTTCACTACTGAGATCACTCACTTGGTTCCTAAAGATCAGGATACCACAGACCTGAGCAAATACCGCCCCATCACGTGTCTACCCACCATATTTAAGACACTGACATCCATTTTGAGCGCGAGAATCACTCGTCACCTGGAGCTAAATCAGGTGATGTCACGCGCTCAAAATGGATGTCGGGGTGGTGGTCGTGGAATCAAGGAACCACTCCTCATTGACGCGGTCATTGGCAAAGTGGTGAAACGCAACCGTCGGAACTTCTATGCCGCCTGGATAGACTACAGAAAGACATTCGACTCGGTGCCCCATACATGGCTAAAGAGAGTCCTCCAGCTGTACAAGATTGACTGTACTGTTGGAGACTTCCTCGAGCAGTGTATGGGGCAGTGGACAACGATCCTTTGCTATCTGGGCGAGCGGATGATGGCTGCGGAGAACCACATAAGGACAAGAAGGGGTGTCTTCCAGGGCGATTGTCTGAGTGCAATCTGGTTTTGCCTCTCTCTCAACCCTCTCAGTACTTTACTAGAGGGCTCCGGGAGGGGATTTCAGCTTCGGAAAGGAGGTACAAAAGTGACGCACCTTTTTTATATGGATGACTTCAAGTTATTCGCCTCCAGTCGCTCCCATCTTATGGAATTGCTAAACATCCCTTGTGAATTTAGCAATTCTATTGGAATGGAACTGGGGACGGATAAGTGTGCGGTCCTTCATGTTGAAAGGGGAAGGGTTGCTAAATCTCAGGGCATATACTTACCTATGCCCTTCAACTTAAGGACCCTTTCCGAGACTGAAACATACCGATACCTGGGTATGTCACAGAATATCGGTATCGATGAGGCTGGTATGAAACAGTCACTTTGCGACGTGTTTTATGCACGCTTGACGAAAGTGCATAACAGCCTTTTGTCCAGTGTGAATAAGACACACGCATATGACGGCTGGGTCATGCCTGTCCTCATGTATACCTTTGGCATACTCAGGTGGAGACAGACTGAACTAAACGCCCTGGATAGAAAAGTCCGCACTACAATGACGTCCCATAAGACGCATCATCCAAAATCGTTGGTAATGAGGCTGTACTTGCCGCGAAAGCATGGTGGGCGTGCATAATCGCGAAGTGTGCAGCCTCCGTCATTACTTCCTGGCGAGATCGGATGATCCGTTCTATAATGACGTCATTTCTAGTGATAAAGGACTTACCCTTCTATTCTTAGCCAACGAGCAATGGCAGGACCCGGCAGTACACAGCATTTCCGACCGGAAGACCGTATGGAAGGAGTAGGAGCTACACGGGAGGTACTACAGGGCTCTACATGAGCCCTTCGTAGATACAGTCGTCTCCCTCAACTGGCTACGTTTTGGTGACCTCTTCGGGGAAACCGAGGGTTTTGTCTGTGCAATACAGGATCAGGTTATTAAGACCAACAACTATCGGAGATACATCCTAAAGGATGGCACTGTCGACGTCTGTCGAGCTTGTCGCCATCCCAGGGAGTCACTTAGGCATGTCATCTCCGGTTGTTCGGCGCTTTCTAACTCTGAGTACTTGCACAGGCACAACCTAGTAGCCAGAATTCTACACTAGGAGCTCACTCTGAAATACGGTCTCGTGGACCGGAAATTGCCGTATTACAAGTACCTGTCGGAAGCCGTGCTCGAAAATGACTGCGCCAGGCTCTACTGGGACCGGCCCATCATCACGGACAGGACTATTCTTGCGAATAAGCCTGATATTGTGCTGATGGACCGGGCACAGTCAAGGATATTTTTGATCGACATTACCATTCCGTATGACGAGAACCTCGTGAAAGCCGAAACACATAAACGAACAAAATATCTGGACCTGGCTCACGAGGTGACCGACATGTGTGGTGGTATGCCGGCCGAAATTATTCCTGTAGTCGTCTCTGCGAATGGGCTAATCCCAGTCAGCCTCTCGGGTCTCTGAGGCGACTGGGACTCCGTGTCGGACCGCTCCGGGCTCGAATGCAGATGACGGTGCTCCTTGATGCTGCCCGCATCGTCCGCCGGTTTCTTTCCCTTTCCCCCTAACCCTTGGCCGTTTGGTCTCCCCTGCCGAGGGCTTCCATCTGGTTGGGCTTTTATGTAATTATGTATTTTTGAATTTATTTTATTTTATTGATATATATGTATATTTATCTTTTCATTTTAATTTATAATTATATATTTATAGAACCCAACCAGATGAGAAAACTATATAGATACCCCACTGATTAATAATGTATTTGTAATAATTTATAATACTTTAAATAGTTAAAATTATAAAAAACATAATTTATAATTTATTTATTAGTAAATAATAATAATTACGTAATTTTCTTTTAATGATATTATAATCATTTCAAACTAGCGCACAATAGCCCGATTTTATTGAGACAACTTAGCGATCGCAGCCCCTCACTTATTATGTCCTTATTTCCGGGATACTATTTTCTACAGCGATCGCTCTCCCGTTCTCTAACCTCCATGTTGCTAGCTTATCTATGCGATCTTGTTGTGAACTTGTCAATGCGTTTATTGTGTTTCTTTTGGACGTAGACAGAGAAACCTATAGACTAATGATAAGCGTGGCCTCGAGTGAGAAAGGGCGATAACGTAGTTTCAGGTTATACAATAATCTTTATGACTTTTAAAACATATTTAGATAAAATTTTTAATTGTTCTAAGAACTGAACTGAACAAAATTCACCAATATTAAGCTCACAGAACACCTTTTTTCTCACATTAAACCAACTTGTCAACTCCTTACATCACTACGAACTGTCAAAGTTGTTTAGCAAAGTGTAAATTGCTAAATAAAAAACCGGCACGGAGAAAGGGACAAACAAGCACACCACTCTATCTCATTATCTACCATTTTCGTGTGCGAATGCGAAAGAAGGCGTCAATTTGTCTATAGGTTTCTCTGTCTACGTCTTTGGAATTCTTTGGCGAATTGTTTTTTTTTTGGATTTTATATTTTATTGCTTGTTGACTCGGCTTTTGTTTTGGACTTCATGATTTACGCGAGATTTCATTGATGACGGACATCTGTAGAATAATCAGATTCAAACATTTTGAATCACTAGGCCACTGACTTAGAAGTATATGGACTGGGCATACCTACATAATGATCGTGACTGCCTACAAAAATCTGGCGCATAAAATGGCCGCCGTTTACGGGGTTGTAACTCAGCAATATGCGCAGCTGATATTGATATTTTCACTAATATGAATTTTTTCTCATTTTACCTATATATTCGGATTTGTTGCTTAATTTACTTAATTCCGTAGGTATTTACATATATACAGAGCTGAATTTTAAATCATCAAATAACTTATCTGGGGAATAAATGTGACTGACAGATTTATGGCTCTTGTGTAGATAGAAATTAAATCTGTCTTTTGTGTTTAAAGAATTACTGGGCTGGAGATCCCAGATCCTTTTTTTTTCTTTTTTATAGGATAGAGTTACAAACGAGCGCACAGTCCACCTCATTGTAAGTGGTTGCTGCGGTCCATAGACATCTGCATCTATCCTCGATTACAAATCAAAATGCAGATGCGTTGTCACCGGTGAGGACTAAGATGGAATGCCTCGTTTCCAGTAAAAAGGGTCTTCGGTTCTCTACACTCACTACACGAAACACAGCAGCATTAAGCTATTATTTCACGCTGGTATTCTGTGAGAGCGTGAGAGCTATACTAGTAATATAACTTCAGCACGGCTCTACCACGTTTAAAAATGTATTATTAATATAAAATAATAATGATTAGTTGAGTAAAAACGAAATAAACTGTTTTAAAAATCAATACTTACTCATTATTAATTGTTATTATTAATTGTTCTGCACATAATTCATCACAAATCCTACACTTTTAAACGAGCAATTCTTGTATCTATATATATATATATATATATATATATATATATATATATATATATATATATATATATATATATATATATATATATATATATATAATCGTAATCTCGGAAACGGCTCCAACAATTTTCATAAAATTTTGTGTACAGGGAGTTTCGGGGGCAATAAATTGATCTAGCTAGGATTTATTTTTAGAAAATGTCTTTTTGTCCGTGTTTTTAGGCAATTAAAACTGCTACAATATCGTTAGAGTAAGAAGGTAAATTTTGATAGTTTGTTAATGATTACAAATAGCTTAATTGATATATTGGGCGCTCACAAAATCATAATGCCATGGTTCGAGCCCAGACCGACCTACCGACTTTTTTAAATTTTTTTTTCAAGTTCCTTTTTTTTTTTGAGAAAATCTATTTTTTCGAGCCCTTTCTTTAGTATTTTTTAAAAACACAAAAATTTAAATTAAACTAATTGTACTAATAATTTTTTATTCAAATTACCAGTTCAGTTTTTTCTATTATGTCGCTAAGATCAAAAAATATTATTCGTATTTCATCAGTATGTAATTTGTATCTAAATATAATTTCCAAAACACACGAATAAAAAAACCGAGCGAAAAATACCGAGCAAAGCTCAGTCAACCGGGTACTAGTAAGTTATACAAGCAAGTGGTATATCATAATTTGTTTATTCATTCGGATTTTAACGCTTCAAGTGCCGTAAAAAACCCATGCAGTCGTATGGGTTAAGTGTGATGACGCCTCTAATATCTGCTTCACAAGCACTCACAAGAATTAGGCCGTGCGTCATAGCACGGGTTGCTTAGTAAGAGATATTTTAATATAAATACTAGGCTAAGTTAACTGTAAGACGGATTAGTTTTGGAAGTAATTATAAGCAGTAACTCTGTAATTTTGTATAAATAAATTATTTTTTTAAATAAAGTCGTTGTCGTCAAATTAATTGGCGCAGCCGGTAGGATATTCGTAGTTGTCTAGGAAGAGTCTGTGTCGTCGGTTATTATCGTGATCCAGTACCAGTATCCTGACAACGTGCGTTTCAACGGTTGGACGAATATCACCGAACAAATAAATAAATTAAGGACTTCGCGACTTCAGCAGAAACAGCCGAGACTCCAGAAATAGCAATATCCCAGAGGGACATGGGCAGATCTGTGAGACTGTGAGTAAAACTTTTCACTTCCCGTAACCTTCCCTTTGTTTCCTCTTGTATTAGTTATACGTAGGTATTGTCTTGGATTAGAAAACGCCATAACAATACTCTTCTACTAAACAATCAAAATTTTGTTAGTAGATCTTAGCTAAATCAATTTTATTTTTGGTATTTAAAAAATTTGATATTTAATTTATTTTAAAATGGAAAACATTGAAAGAATTCCCGTAGAAATGACGAAAATTATCCCAATTTTTGATGGAGATGCTAGGTTATTAGTATCTATAGTAAGTAGTATAATGAATAGTTATACCTTTATTCATTAAAAAATGCAAATATATTTTGTAAACATTCCAAGGGGGTAACTTACAAAATGAATATTTATTTCATGTCATTACCAGTCGCTTATCAGGGGAAGCTGCTAGTTTAGTGGGAGAAAGGGAATAGATAGACTCTTGGGCAGACCTCAAGTCGCTGTTAAACCAACACTTTGGCGACCCAAGGTCTGAAGAATGCTTAGCTATGGAGCTAGAGAGTCTCAGAAAACATAGAAACGAAAGTTATCAAGAATTTTGTCACCGGGTGCAACATTTAAAAAGCATTTTATTTTCAAAAATTTACGAAACAATTAATAATCGAGCCTTACGGCAAGCTAAACAAACGATATACGATAACACAGCATTAAACGTTTTTTTTATACAATTTACCTGCTTACTTAGTGAGACTAGTACGACTACGTAATGTTACCACCTTAGAAGACGCATTAAAAATTGTATTAGAGGAACAGAACTTCCAAACAGTTTACGAAAATAGGAACCCAAGGTCTAATCAAAATTTTAGACCAAGCCATTTCCAAAATCATCCCAATTTTAATCATAATAATAAATATAAAGGCCCAAGTTTTCAATATCAAACGAACGGCCATTCATCGAATAACCAAAATAATTCATATTCAAATTATATTTCTCCCCACTTCGTAAGTAATCGTACAATGAACAACAGAAATAACTCTAATGCGAATTTTGAAACTTGGTCACCAGTACGACCGTCAAACAATGGGCAATACCGAGCGTCACAAGTGCCGTCGAACTCTAATACTGACATCACAATGAGGACAGTTAGTTCAAGACGCGTAAATCATACCGATACCGAAAATAGAATTCAACCTAATACCTCGCAAAACCAAGGTGATTTTAACTCTTATTCGGTCGAAGGAGAAGATGAACACATAGGATTTTTTTTTATAATAGCCTCAACAATACGGAAAAAATAGAGAAGTTGAAAATACAGAAAATAACTTTTGACCACTGGATACTCTATGCAGAAGACGATGTTATACTGACGGAGCAGTGCAAAGATGATACCCACAGATTAATCTACAAGGAACATACATTTTGACGCCGAGCATAGGTTGCAGCATACAAATGGGAAAAATAACCATTGGCCTATCGAGCAACATGTCGGAAGCCAGTCTACAGATACCACTTGTGAAGATTCCGGAGGTGCATTACGACGTGACGAAAGAAGTAAAGAAGTTGGACTTAACAAAATGTAGATTTCAGTGACGTAATAGAAATTATGAATAGTGTTAAAAATAGTAATAGTGAATTGGTGGTGGAAACCCTAGTGACGAATAAAATAAGTATATGGACTTTAAGTCTTTATGTTGTGGCACTGCTAATTATAATTGTTATTGAATTTAAATGGAAATTTCATAGATTAAGTCAGAGACAAAATTCTCCGAAAACTTCATCTCCTTCGGATAATTTTTCTCTTGGGGAGGGAGAGGTTAAGTGTGATGACCCCTCTAATATCTGCTTCACAAGCACTCACAAGAATTAGGCCGTGCGTCATAGCACGGGTTGCTTAGTAAGAGATATTTTAATATAAATACTAGGCTAAGTTAACTGTAATAGTTTTGGAAGTAATTATAAGCTGTAACTCTGTAATTTTGTACAAATAAATTATTTTTTTAAATAAAGTCATTGTCGTCAACATTTAAAACCATTAACACTTGTATTTAGAGACTAGATTTCAATGAAGAAGTTTAGCATTAAAAAATCTATACAAAATTCTCTATCTTGTGGTCTAAACAAAAGTCAGGTTTTACTTAATCACAAAAAGATTTTATTGTATTTTGATAACAAAAAAAAAACCTACCAAGCGGATGTCGGCAGCGTGAAAATCACAATTATTTCAATATATATTACTCAAATTATTTACGTTAAAAGATAAATTATATTCACACAATAACTTTCATTACAATTTTATAATAAAACACTACTAAAACACGATATTATAGATATTTGTATAACTATTATTTCTATAGTAGAATATGCCGCCTCCATATGTATTATAACTTTATGCACTAGGCATCAATAACCTCATGACAGTCGACAGCTAACGTCAAAACGACATCAATTCGCCATTAGTGTTGCAGTTTTTGCTAATAATAAAATATTAATACCACTGAAATAAAGACAAAATCGTGGATTTGAATGACCAAAAGCGGCGTAATATATTATTTTAATTTATTTCCCTACTTGTTACAAAACCAGGGTCACGCTCAAAGGCCACGATACAAATTTGGTCCCTTGTCATCGATATTTTTTAAATAAACACAATGCGTTGTATTTTTTCAATGTTTGCAACCCTGATAGTAAAAAGTTTTCAAGTTACGTTGCGCACTGTATTTAATTCTTATTTACGTGTTTTACTTTTAATTAAACGACAAAATGTTGGAAAATTTTTCTACCACTTTGGTATCATTTTCATATTATATCATGAGCCAGTTTTTAAAAATTCATATTTATTTTTGATGAATGTTTTACGTAAAAATATAAGTTCAAAAGCATTACTTACACATGAAATGTAATGTTACTATATTTCTTTCATTATTAAACTTTCGGGATCTGTTGTCAACATGACACGACTTGAGCACTAACGGGCCGAGTATTGCCGAGTATTGAACTAAGCCATTCTGGTGACATGTGTCAATCATTCATTTCTCGTGACCGAATCAATCTAGTACATTTCGTCTTGCGTATTTCGGGCTCCAGTACACTGTAATAGAGATGGTAAGGAGGTTCGGTTCCTATTCCGAAAGTTCGGAACTTCCGATTTATTACGCACCTTCGATTCAGATTTCGTTTCCGATAAATTTTAATCGGAAGTTATATCGGAGGTAGATACATAGCTTTAATTTAAACATAACTTTAGATTTCGCAAAGATGTTAATGTGTCCAAACTGTTCATTATACGTGCGAGCGAGTCGCGAGAGTTTCGGCAGTAATTCGTATGGTGCCAGGGAGTCGGTAACAAGGTTGTATTACGGGTCCGGTATTTTGGGGTACGGAAGAAGATTTTTGAGACAAGATTTAGACAATCAGCATTACTGTTTATCATATAATACAAAAAGTCATGTCAAGCACAACACGCCGGTGCTCCAAAGATAAGAGATTGTGGTCAGTGCAACTGTCTGCGTAAGGACCGAGTTTTTTACGACAGCGAAAGTTAAGGTGGCTTTTGTAAACATTTTACTGTGGAGACCATATCTAACTAACATATTCCAAAACGGTTCTGACATACGCATAATAAACCGTTTTGATTGCTTTAATATTCGTGAATGTTTTACAGATACGAAGAACAAAATCAAGATTTTTATAGGCTTTACTGATAACATAATCAATGTGTTCGGATTGTATCTGACGTTTAGTTTAAGAACTGAACAAGATTCACCAATTTTAAGCTCACAAAACACTTTTTTCTGACTTAAACCAACTTGTAAACTTCTTATATCTATACGCTGTCAAAGTTGTCAAACCGCTGTCAAACCGGCACGGAGAAAGGGACAAACAATCACACCGCTCTATCTCATTTCTATGCAAGACGTATGAATAAATCTATCTTTTTCGTGTGCGAATGCGAAAGAAGGCGTCAATTTGTCTATAGGTTTCACTGTCTACGGAACGTACAATATTCGATTCTTAAAAAAACGATGTTGATTATTAAGAATTGGTAATCATTTACAGTTTGTTTTGAATAATACCAAAATAAATTAAAAACGGGTAATTTAAAACACAAGATTTATCAGTTTCTTCGTATTTGTTGATACTGCTTATTTCTGGAGGCACAGTTATAAAAATTTAAGATTGAAACTAGATTAAAGATTAAAAATAAATTTATTCAATCACTTTCAGTACAACTAGTTGAGCTGTCGTTGTAATTATTAATTGATTTTCTTTCAAATTTTCTTTCAAAATTAATGTCACTTTCTAAGTCATCCATAATCAATGTTTTTATTTATTCTACCACTTTTGCCCAATCATCCTTTGTGACATGGGCAAATGGTTCAACATAAAATAAACAGTCCAAAAAGTTAAAATCAAGTTACAAAATAAGAATACAAACACAAAATCACAAAATTAGGCACGGTAAGCTCCCGCATTGGCGGGAGATTGAAATTACTATGGTTTCTTCAGCGCGGTCTTGCATATGAGTTTTTTGCCTATACAAAGTTACGTTGACAAATTAAAAAAAATACTTATTTTATTCATGATTGAAGTAATTTAAGGAATTTTAAAAATAAAAATTTTATTAAATAAATAATATATTAAAAATTTAATGATTCGATTATATATATTTTTACGGATTATTTGAATATTTTTTCTGATTATTCGCATAACAATGAATTTTAATCATCCAAACACTACGGTCAGGTACATAGCGACATAGCATTGAAACGACGTCTATTAACGAAGTTGATACTGGTTATTTTTTTAATAACTTGTTTTGTTTGAAATATTCGATTAGTGATAAAAATTTGAATTAGTGATAAAAAACTACACACGTTGTAATGAAATAAAGATAACTTTGTAATTCTTCAGATTGAGTACGTTTGTGCAAAGTTATTGCAGAATGATTAATGTGAAACGTCAAAAGGTATTTCTTAAGTTTTGTTGACTATAATACATATATACATTTGATAGTTGTTAGAGGTTCCATCACCTGACTTGTCCCATGGGTATTGTGTAACAATTGACAGCCGATAATGTTCAAAATATCTAAAAGACTTTGCTAGGTGGAAATACATAATCACAATTATAATATATTCGTGATGTGAAATAACCAGTACAGTATTTAGGAGAAGTGCTATACCTGCGAAGCATTTGGTTTAAAATTGCCAATACAATAGCTTAAGTCAGCGCAGATGACTACATTTGTATTTTTTTACAGAAGAGGAACGAGCATATGGTTCACCTGATGTTAAGTGATTACCGCAGCCAATGAACATCTGCAACACCAGGGGAATTGCAGGTGCGTTGCCGGCCCTTTAGAAAGGAGTAAGCTCTTAAACGTAACATTGTGGAATTGTTAGGGACAACCCCACAAAAGTAAAATTATTAATATCGGCCAAATACGAGTCGTTCCACACACAATGTAGGGTTCCGTAGAAGAGGGTTTCATGATACCACGAAAGTAAGTTTGCGGTTTGACCGCTTTAACCAATAAAAATGGCAAATAAGATCATGGTAACTGAAAGACTTTATTTTCCAAATAGGGAGGGAGTGGTTTTTTATATATATAGAAGAGGGGGCAAACGAGAATGTGGTTCACCTGATGTTAAATGATTACCGCAGCCAACGAACAACCGCAACACCAGGGGAATTGCAGGTGCGTTGCCGGCCCTTTAGAAAGGAGTAAGCTCTTTTCTTGAAGGAAGTATCGGTATGGAAAAATCGCCGGAGGTAAATTATTCCACAGAGAGGTCGTACGCGAAAGAAAGCTCCTAGTGAAACGTACAGTGATGGACCGCTAAGCATCCAGATGGTGTGGATGGTATCGGGAGGTTTGCCGTGTAGTGCGTTCATGAAATTTGGCGGCTGGGATTAATCCAAACAATTCCTCAGAGCACTCCCCGTGATAGATGCGATAAAATACGCAAAGAGATACAACACCTCTTCGCAGTACCAGTGCATCATGGCGATCGGAAAGCACTCACTAGTGACGATTCAAGCCGCTCTGCGCTGGATGCGGTCAAGTGGAAGGAGCTGGTACTGGGGAGCCCCAGTCCAGAGATGGGAACAGTATTCCATGTGCGGCCGAACCTGCGCCTTGTAAAGTTGCAGGCGGTGTGCTGGCATGAAATACAGTCCCGCTCTGCTGAGCACGCCAAGCTTTTAAGAGGCTAATTTGGCCTTCTCTTCCAAGTGACCACGACAACTGCACGTCACTTGATATGTCGGCGCCGAGGATTTCGATACTGGCTGAGGCAACAAGGGGAGTGCCTTGAAACTGAGGAGATACGACAAAGGGGTTCTTTTTAGCGGTTAACGCGCAAACTTGTGTCTTCTGAGGGTTAAACTGGACTAGATTTAGTCGCCCCCAATCCGAGACTCTGTTCAGCAAAGACTCGACTTCAGACACAAGATTGTCCCGGTACTTGGAGACGTTTTCCCGAGAAATTTTGGCACGGCCGGTGTACAGAGCATTACCAGTGCTTTCATCTGCATAATAATGAATGTTGCAGGTTTGCAACATATGAGAGATATGCAGAAGAAACAGCGTTGGTGATAGCACGCAGCCTTCTAGATTACCAGCATTAATAGGCTTGTAATCGGAGCTTGCACCATCTACAACGACCTTGATTCTCCGATCTGCAAGAAAGCTGGTAATCCATTCGCACAATTTCTCGGGAAGTCCATAGGAAGGGAGCTTCGAAAGAAGCGTTTTGTGCCAAACCTGATCGAAAGCCTTTGCAATGTCCAAACTAATGGCCAACGCCTACCCCTTGGAATCTACTGCCGCCGCCGATCTATGAGTCAGGTAGGCCAGAAGATCACCAGCTGATCGACATCCGTATTGGCGATCACTAATCTGGTGGTGATCCTCGAGGTACCTCATGAGCTGGCAGTTTACAATGGATTCCATTATTTTGGAGAACAAGGAGGTGATGGCGATGGGCCTGTAGCTGGATGGGTCCGAGCGCTCGCCTTTTTTAGGAATCGGGTGGACGAAAACCGTCTTCCATGATTTTGGGACTACGCCTAGAGAGTGGGACTACCGGTAAAAGTGGGAGTGGGGGTACCGGTCGCTAAAAGACGCGTTAAAACCGGTGCCTATTCTAGAGCACACATTCTCAGCACAACTGGGGGGATACCGTCAGGCCCACGCGACTTGTGGATGTCTAGGGAGAGAAGTGCTTTGCGAACCGAGCGCTGTGTAAACCACACCTCCGGCGTGGAACACTCACACCGCGGGATAGTCGGTGGCGTACTCCCCCCGTCATCGAGAGTCGAGTTGGACGAGCCTAGCAGCCTAGCAGATCGGCATTCTCCTTTGCGGCATGGGCTAGTGAGTCGTCCTCCCTGTGCAGAGATGGAAGAGATGGCTGACCGAAATTCTCCTGGACACACTTGGCGAGAGATCACAATGCACAGGTTCCAGAAGGAAGGCGAACTAGTTTCTCGCCAATTCTGCCTATGTGCTCTGACTTTGCCTTGGCAATGACTCTTTTGAAGGACCTGGAGGCAGAATTATAATTCTTTTTTTAGTGCGCTGGTGCTAACATTCTGGAACGTTGATGCGTCAGCCCAGACTTGGTAGCACTCCTTATAGTATGATGCTATTTTACAGGAGCGACCATACCATGGCTGTAATTTGCCTCCGATGGTCACCGCAGAGGAAGGAATAAAAAGTTCCATACCCTGAAGTACCACATCAGCGATAGAATCAGCAACAACGTTGGGGTCATCCGGCGAGAAGCAAACCCGCCCCCAAGGGCTGACGGCTCACCTATAGTGCCAAACACGGCGGCAGCCTGCAGAATGCAACCGCGATTTCAGTGTGTGTAACACCACACTCTGGACAAGACAATGTTCCGAGGAGCCTAAAGAGGCGTCGACGGAAATCTGATATCCGTCCGGATGAGAGGACCACAGAAGGTCCAACAGGGAAGATATATGATCCTCCACATCTGGAATCCGCGTAGGCGAAGTAACCAGTTGTGTCAGACCATATGCCAAGGCAAAATCGGCGTTAAAATCAGATCACGATCTCTGCGGAGGGGATCTGCTGTAGCAAAGAATCTGTAGCCATTTTGACGTGGTCAAAGAGTCGGTCTGTTTCAACATTACCGCTATGGTATCTATAGAGGCACCCGTAGATGCGCGGATTGTCGTCGCTGTCTACGCGTAGCCAAAGGATGGACAGGTCCGAACCTTCAAGGCTGCCGAGGCGTCGAGAACAGATGTCCTCTCTGACGTATACGCAAACTTCAGCCCGAGGCACAAAAGTGTTCCAGTTTGTACCCCGGGTAGGAGAGATATGAAGCAAGCGAGATGGTTAGGTTAGGTTAGAATGAAGTCCTCTGATATTGCAGAAATTCACGGATGGCGTGGCAGGGGTCGCCTTGGTCTTGTTACTCAGTTTGCCCCGAGCAGTTGTTGTTTTGAGCAGAAATTGCCCCCCCCCCCCCTCCAGAATACGTGGGGCAGCCTGAGCACCCACGCTTCACGGTAGATTCACACAACACGGTAGAACACCCACGCGGGATTCTCCAGGGGTGCTGGTATCCTCCTGGGGTAGATCTTCACTTAATTCCCCTACCATGTCGGAGGGGGGGGGGGGAATCGGGCCTCTGGCCACCTAAACTCACCAGAAGAAACACGGAAGCTGAGCTTCTACTTCACGCCGGTATTCTGTGAGGTCGTGGTACCACCCCCGTTTGAGCCGGCCCATGCGTACAACAGCAAAGCTGCCGAGTGGCTCTGCTAGCGTTGTACGAGTTTTGTATAATATACGTGTGTGTCAAAAAATTAGCATAGGTAATAAACTTGATTACTACAACTTTCTTAAAATATAAATTTATTTGAAAATAAATCTTGTATTACAATCTGTATCATTTGATGAGGGATCACTTGTTTCGCAAGACAATTTCTTTAGATCTTTCCAGGTTCTATCCATCCTCCAAAAGCATTGTCGAGTTCTTTAGCTACAGCTAAGCACAATCTATCATTGTTATGGTTAGCTATCACTTGTATCCCAATTGGTAGACCTTCTTTACTGAGCCCCAAAGGTACGGAGGTTGACGGTAAACCAAGGCAGTTAATGATGGCAGTATAACAAAAATTTATAGCTTTTACCAAAGGTTCATTATGATATGGAGCTGTGGTTGGGTGTGTAGGATACAGGAACACACCATTGTCGCCAAGAATATCTTTAAAAGTTTTTTCCAAATCGTCGCGTTTTTTTAGAAAGAGCTTGTATTTCTCACTACCAAGTTGGGGTCCGCTATAATCAAACAACGCTGTAATAAGACCAATAAAAGTATTTCCGGAGCATCCGATAATATTTTTAAAAATTTCTTTGCAAATCGATGATACACTATCAGATTCCATAATTAAATGCCCAAACTTCGTCTCCTCTTTCATTGTCGCAAACCAGATGGGCATAGATTTCTTTAATTGATCGATTTTTATTTCTTCGGGCTGTACTTTATATTTAATATGAAGGAACTCTACTACTTTTTTCATTGCTTCAATAATTTCAGGATCTACGGGATCTGTTAGAGGAGCTTCGTTGCTGAATTGGTAAAAAAACTTGAGCTTTCCAATGTCAACTTTAAGATTTAAATTAAGTTTTGTACTATTTTCTCCGGCCATTATTTCAAAAAGGGGCTCTAAATCGATCGCGTGTCGTGTCATAGGACCAACACCTGAACGCAAAATAAAACGATCTTGATTAGGAAATGAAAATTAAAAGAAGTTGGGTACGACTATTAGCACACTGTAGTAGAACACTATAGCACATATAGTAACTTCTAGCCTTAAAGATCAATCTACTTTACAGTACATGAATACTCTATCAAAATAACATAATTTTAAATATTCTACTAATAAAATAAAAAGCTTATATACTTGAAGGTAGAACTACTTGGGAGTCTGAACCGTGATGGTATATATATATATATATATATATATATATATATATATATATATATATATATATATATATATATATATAGAGAGAGAGAGAGAGAGAGAGAGAGAGAGTCAGTATAATTATAGGCTATAAGTTCCATCTTAGTCCTCAGAAGTGGTGTTACAAGTTGACTGTTTGTTTTCACGCACTGCATTAGCAACGTACCATCAAATGGGCTATAAATTTGTTTATCATATTAGTTGTATGACACAATATCAAATAAATAAATTCATTACCCAATTATGCGTCAAACTATACGATACTAATATACGTGAGGCGAAAACAGTTTATGAACGTACACAGACATATACGAGTATGACAATCTTTTTTTTATTCAAAAAATCGAACCCATTACATATCTACTACAACTTCTAAATATGAAGTGTAAACATATTATCGAAATAATTTATTGATAAATTTTATGTCAAATATAATACTTGCACAATAATGAGTTATGCAGTTCAGATTTGGGTGCTGGATATTGCCCTTTATTTGAAACTATATCTCTAGATGGTTTGTGTCCGAAAATGCCATTGAAATATGCCGGCATCCTGATGGAACCACCCATATCCGAACCTATAAAAACATAAGAAGGAGTAGGAGCGATTTCTAAAAAAATAGAATCAATTACGTATAATTTCTGTATTTAGGTAGAAATTGTTTATAAATAAATCGCATCAAAATCATAAATATGAAAAGGGGCCAAGTTTGGGTGTGTCTAGACACTATGGGCTTCAATTCCTTGCTTATTTTTAGATTGTTAAAAAAGTTATCTCCATACTAGGATTTTCTCCTTTATTGTTGAAACGTTTCACATACATAACAGTTCTGGTGGTCACACACGGTCAGTTCAACTGATCAGTTCAAACTAAAACCGTTGATATTCTTTAAATATCGGATTTTCGATATATCCATAAATAAACTTATATGTAAAACTCCGATATTAATATATTTATAGTGATCGATATACCAAAAATCCACTATTTCAAAAAATATAAACAGTATTAGTTTGAACTGATCAGTTTCAATGATTAGTAAAACTGACCGCGTGTGGCGTCCATTATCATACTACACTCCCAGACCTTCCTAGCATAAACACGACAGTTCAACACAATCTATCGGATTATTTAAAAAAAATAATCTAATATTATGATTTCGGTAAGAATATTGAATTAATTAAATAAGAAGTACAATATTGGATTTGTTTTTGTTTTGTATAATGTGATTAATACAATTTAATATTAATATGATAATTAAGTTATCTATAATATTGTAAAATAATTTAATTTCTTTTTAATAATTCATTTATTCAATGATGTACTTCAATTTCTTCTCTTATAATCCTTTTATTTACTTAATAATCAATGCATGTTGTGTTAACCTATAAAAAGAAATACAATTATTATGTGTCATGCTATGCTATGCTATGCTATGCTATGCTATGTGCTATGTGCTATGAAAATAATCGTTGTATTACTGTTATAACTTCTGTTGGAAATCTTAATAAATAAATTTCTTAAATCTCTTATTTATTTTGAAATAGTTTTCTGCATTCTGAATGTTAAATAAACTAAGCATTGTACTGTGCGGTGCTGGCGAAAGAAATACCAATACCATATCCCGTGGGTGTCGTTAGAGGCGATAGTGGGGAATGAAATTGGAGATGGATAGTGGAATCTGAGGCAATCTGTGGGGCAACCCTATGTTTAGCAGTGCACCTGTGATAGGGTGTAATGAATGAATTTATCTTACTTCGTATAAACGAGAAGAAATATGTTATGACGAAACATACCAATTCCAAATATACTGCCTGCGACAGCTTGCATACAACCTTCGCCTCCCGATGAGCCACCAACTATTCTTGTAGTATTATAAGGATTTTTAGTTCTTCCGTGTATATGATTGTGAGTCTCCCACCTGAAGTAATAATGGTTATGGAGAAAGAACAGGAAACACATAATAAAACACAAAGCACGCGCAGTAAATGTTTTCATACTATAATACAAATATAAAAAAGTGGCCAAGAGCGTGTCGGACCACGCTCAGTGTAGGGTTCCGTAGTTTCCCGTCCGTCACAGTAAGTGTTCCCACTTATGAATTTGTACAAAAACTGTTGTTTCCATCCAAGTTCAAAATAATTTTCCTAGAAAGTCCTTATAAAGTTCTACTTTCCAGATTTTTTTCATATTTTCTAAACTTATGGTTCAAAAGTTAGAGGGGGGGGGGACACATTGTTTTTTGATTTTGGAGCGATTATTTCCGAAATTATTGACATTATCAAAAAATGATTATAGTAAACCCCCATTCATTTTTAAATACCTTTCCAACAATATATCACACGTTAGGGTTGAAATTAAAAAAAAATCACTTCCCACTTTACATATAGGGGGGCTACCCTAATAAAACATTTTTTCCAATTTTTATTTTACCACTGTCGGCGTGATTGAATACACATATTGGTACCAAATTTCAGCTTTCTAGTGCTAACGGTCACAGAGATTAAGCGAGGACGGACAGACGGACAGACAGACATGGCGAAACTATAAGGGTTCCTAGTTGACTACGGAACCCTAAAACTTTGTATCCTCTTTGTTATCATCCATGATAGCCTATTAAAGTCCTCTGCTGAACATAGGCTCCATCACAAGCAATCTATCACGGGGGGATTTTACCATAGTTGCCACGCTTGGCAAGCGGGTTTGCAACTGCAGTTTTGCATTATTTTGAGTTGTTATCAGGAAGATGCTGCGGCGCATCTCATGTTTCACTTTCCCTCAGATACCCTCGGGACGATGTGGTAATTTTATTTTTAAGAACTATTTTTTATATATATTATTATTTATATCTGTATCTGTTTTGAATTGAAATATCTGTTCTAAATTTTGGCACCTTAAAATGACTAACGTGTCTCAAGAAAAAGTCCCAAATATAACAGTAGAAAATCTCGCAAATGATTTTGTAGTTTTTACGAGCAGACGTTGTCACCCCTGAGGAATAAGATGGAATTCCCCGTTTCAAGTAAAAAGGGTTCAGGGTACTAGTAACGCTAACGTAGGGTAGGTAGTAACGTTACAACGCTTGGCGAAAAATTTGTCAAGTGTACCTAAAATAGCGTAGGTATGTTTGGTGAGTTCGGTCGCCCTTACATGCGTTTTTCACTAGTTATTGTACTCCGTTACCACCAGCGTGCGTCGCGTGCAGTTGCAGGTACCGCCTACTATATAAGCCACGCTGCAGCTGTGTTATGCTGTGTCAACCGGGTATTAACTACGGTTTCTAATACACTGCTGTGTTTTGTGTGGAAAGTGAGGCAGATATCGATTAATTTACCAATGATAAACGGTCAAAAGTAAAAGGCAATCAATGTTCGTATAACTTTGTAGGATAGACCTATGTATGGCACTTGTCTCGTACCTAGTTAAATGTTTACAGGTGGAGTTTACCGAAAGTGAGGAAGAGTTCATTTTATAAAATTTTTGAGAATTAAAAAAGTACTAAATCTGTACTATGGACAAGGTACTAATCAGAAAGTGCGTTGGTGATGTGCGCTAAAGTTTTTTCACAGGTGTGGATATTTGATAACTTGTTGCTAATAGCATTAAATATTTACAGCCAGTGTTTTGTAACATACCAGTCAGCGTTAAAGCTCGTTTTGTTTAGTAAAGCTCAGTTTCAGTGTATGGGCTAGGTAGACCCTGTAATTAAATTTACTGAAACACTTTTTTTCCTAAATAGCCGTCAAAAATTAGTCGGTCGTGCTTCGTTATACCTAAATCCTAGATGAAGAGATGTGAATATTAAGTAAATAAAAAGAAGTGAGCAAAAACGTCTCCTCAAGCTTCAAGGGATATATAAGACAAAATGAAACATCGCGAAATGACCACGGAGCAAGATAATTTTATTTTTAAGTGACACATAGGTAATATTTCTATGAAAGCCTTTTTAGTGCGGGATTCAAATTTATTTTGTGCTTAATTGTTGTATTTTAAAACTAAATAACAGGCAGCCAGCTTATCATACAGTAAATTTCCGAGTGGATTGCACTTTTATCGTAAATTGTTTATGATTCATCTACATCAAAAAATGGCGGTTGTACTGATGAACCGAATTAATATTTACATTACATGATGTTATCTTAAGTGTAAAATTCATACTTCCAAGTAAAGCCGACGATGTTTTTCATATAAAAGTGATATAGATACCATTGCTGGCAATCGATAATAGGTACCATAGTTGGTACCAAGCCGATCAACAGTACTTTTGAAAATGTCCAGCAAAGGCATGTTTGCTTCACATGGTGACAAAGTTCAAGATATTTACAACCTAAAGGCCGCATGTACGAATTTATGTACAAAAAATATAAATTATAAATACCACATGCAGAGTTCAGGAACGTTTGTAAGTCCAATAATGATGGCTCCTTTGTCTCGCAACTGCTTTATGACATCAGCATCTTCTTTGGCGATGAAATCCTTACGCAATACGACGCCCGATGTCTGATGTAGGCCTGCAAATTTAAAGTGATTAAATATTTTTATTATATAATACAATTCAAATGAGGAATGTTCTGTTTCTCGTCCTATTAATATTATATTCACCATGAGATCGCGCTTTCCATTTTTTGGAAATATAATATACGATAGTGGTTTTATTTTACATTTTTTTATTATATGTGTATCTGGGCTTTTATGTAAAATAGTGGTGCATAGTTAAGACTTTTCTTACTAAGGAGTGATTCTCAATTCTTTTTCTTTATCCCTCCTACATGTTACGCGATATTTTCGTCAATTGTGAACTAATTTTAATGATTCTATTTCTATGTTCAACTAATACAGTCATCCCATCCCAGTTTTTAATATAACTATTCAGAAGATCTTATAGTTTAATCTTGAGCTTGTGATGTTTCATAGACTACACAAAGTGATTAAAAATTCAACTTTTATTAAAAAGTAAAAGCCCAATTCAAAGAACTAAAAAGAATGTAATAATTTCCTCATTAATTGCTTTTGAAATCTGTGCTTAAATTCTTCTTTACATTTTTTATTATAACCGTAAAATGAGTAAAGTTATATTAAAGTTGCGTCAGAACGTGGTTATTGTTTTATTATTATAATATCTCAAAAACTTCATTGCTCATTTAAATAATAAAATCAACGTGAATAAAATAGGACACACAAATTATTTAAAATGTTTTGGTTTTTTAATCATATTTATATTTTAATGGTGTAGAAATATTTCTATGTCAATAAACTGGACTCTGAGATCATATTAGAGGTAGACGTTACTAACTTAAAGTAATCGGTTTCAGAAACTGCTTATAAGGCTGATGATTTTGATGTTTCGTGGACCAGAATGTAACGATAATTTTTATGTACGGAGTTTTGTGAAACGAATGGTGCGGCGTGTAAGGATATTACTCTCGACTACGACTATTACTCTCGTGTTTTGACGTAACATCAACACATTATTATTAAAACCAAAATAGTACGCGAGGGTAATAAGGTCATCCGCTTGATATGGTCACTTTCTTATAATTCAAAAGCTACAGTCTTGTTTGCATAGATGGCTTTGTGATACGATAGCTCTTCATCAGTCAATCAAATAAGTAATAGTAAATATTTTAGTCGATTTTAGTATGGTGTAGTGACTGTAGTGTAGTAAGTTTTTTAAGTTGATTTTTGAAGTGTTCATCCTATACCTTTAACGAGCAATTCTTGTATATATATATATATATATATATATATATATATATATATATATATATATATATAAATATATATATATATATATATATATACATATATATAATCGGAATCTCGGAAACGGCTCCAACGATTTTCATAAAATTTTGTGTGCAGGGAGTTTAGAAAATGTATTTTTGTCCGTGTTTTTAGGCAATGAAAAACTGCTACAATATCGTTAGAATAAGAAGGTAAGTTTTAACAGTTTATTAATGATTACAAATAGCTTAATTGGTATATTGGGCGGTCACAATATCGTAATACCATGGTTCGAGGCCAGACCGAGCGACCGACTTTTTTTAATTTTTTTTAAGTTCCTTTTTTTTGAGAAAATCTATTTTTTCGAGTCCTTTTTTAGTATTTTTTAAAAACACGAAAATTTAAATTAAACTAATTGCACTCATGATTTTTTATTCAAATAACCAGTTCAGTTTTTTCTATTATGTCGCTACGATCAAAAAATATTCGTATTTCATCAGTATGTAATTTGTATCTAAATATAATTTCCAAAACACACGAATTAAAAAAAACCGAGCAAAGCTCGGTCAAGCGGGCACTAATTATTATCAAAGCTTGTTTGTTTTTTTGACGTGACAACGTCTAATAAATCTATGAACGCCGCGCCGGCTGCATGCACGAAAAAGGATGACTCATTGTCCCGTTACGCTCCAGCCGAGCCGAGCACGTTCGGAGCGAGAGCGCGGCACGAGCAAGCGAGAAAAGGACGACCGGCTTGAGCGTTCGGCTTGCGCCGCGTGAATAAGTATGCTATGCAATCATTTCATCAATGTTTTGTTATGACGTTGTCACGTTAAACTATCGTCCGTAAACCGACTTTATAGACAACCATTTTTTTTTCATAATATATTAGTTATAGTATACGACTTTGTGGTTTTGTCACTGTTCTTCTCTTAGGTTTGGTTTTAAAGGGCGGCAAAGCTTAGGTTGACCATTTTTCCCCTCACGTAACTTATACTAACATTATTATTACGTCTCGTCACGTTCGTTACTCGACTCCGTCGTGTCGATGTGTGAAAATTTATAAAAATAAGTAATTTCATTAAAATTCGTTTTTTGTGGTCAGTCCTAAGTATGGATAACGTCGATAACGTATCAATCTGATAAAATTACAATTACTAAGTATAACCCATTACCCATAAACCTCACGATCCACGACTAATTCACATAATATTATGTAATTTTCTTTTAGATGCGGTAATAATTATATTGAAATATGTCATCATACACATCGTATAAGTCTAACAATCCTGATATTATGTCGATTTTGATCGGTGGATTAGTAGATCATAGAAAATTAGTCTGCGTCGCGCATTATAAGAATAATCACAACAAATAACAACCTCCGTGACCATAATCCGCCTGGAAGACATTATTAATTTATCTAGATGCAAAAATTCATCTTATTACTATGGGAGCCCAATGTTATGTTGTAATACAAATTTCACAACGATATCGGATCGTGCGATATCGTATCGGCTGCGAATGTCATAGAACATAGTAATTACAGAGTACTGTCAATAGTGATTTACCTACGAGTATCGTAAATGACCTTAAAGCGCCTTGATTTACTTGACATATTAGATATATTCTGTAAATTCCATTATTTTGAAAAAAAAATCAAGTTACTCCCTGGGGAGTAACTTGATTTTTTTTTTCAAAAAAGTGCTACTGGTAGCAATTCCTCTTGTTAATTTCTCTTGGTGGAGGCGTTTTGAACACAAATTGCACATGGACAAATATTCAAGTCAAAAATAATTAAAAATAAAAAATAAAAATATCAATTTCTTTGCAACTTTCCGCTAAACATATAAAATGATGTGTCTTACCTGGATTGAAGCGCACCTCCCGCCCTCCCTCAATTGCATACACTAACTCCGTCACCACTAGACCAAGCACCACTACTCTCAACACCACTATTCCAGGCAAGACACACCATCGACGATAATACGACACGTGTTTCGCCTCTACACGAGGCATCCTCAGGTAATATAGACTCTACGGCGGCTGACCGCTAAGTGAGCGGCGAGTTTTTTTTGTTTTTTTTTGCGCCCGAAGCAATTAAAGGGCTACCCTGTACGTAGGGAGGCGGAAAATGCATTACGCATACCACGATAGCCGGTCTATCGTGGTTATGGGGGACTCACTGTCCTACCGGGGACCCTAAGTGATACCCCCTAAAAACCGCCTTTGGGGACAGGCAGCTGGCTGATTAAGCTCTATTGTGCCTTATCATGAGCGACCCTCTTTTGGGAAAAGAGGGCGCAGGCGCGAGCGGCGAGTCGAAACAGTTGCTATTTATACACGCTGACACAATCGCTCCCTACCAAAGTAGCGAGTGACCGCGTCGTGCGATAACAAACCTGTCAACAGTTATTATTATTGTTATGATTATTTTTAAATACTATTATTATTATTGTTTTGAGTGACCGCGCCGTGCGATAACAAATCTGCTACTAATTATTATTATTGTTATGATTAATATTTTAAATACTATTATTATTATTGTTTTATTGATATTATTATAATTATTTATTATTATTAATCTTAAAATTATTATTAAAGATTGGCCTTAAAGATGTTTAACAAAGGTGAATTAGAAACATTTGTTTGTTCATTCAGCAGTGTATAATTACCATTATTACTTTTTAAAATCTCCAACTGCTCCAGCACACACAGTCGCAGCCCCTTATTACAGGTATGTAAGACTTCAAAGGAATGGTCGCTAGCTAGGTTGTGTCCAGTGTCCAAGAGATGTTTAGCAAAATGGGATTTATCAGGATTGCAATTTCTGTACGCGGCCATATGTTCTTTATAGCGCGTCCCGAAATTGCGACCAGTCTGACCCACGTAAACGGCGTGGCATTCGTCACAAACAAGTTTATAAACACCCGATTTTTGACTAATATTTAACTTATCTTTATTGTTACAAATATTCCTAAGCGAATTGTTTGTTTTGAATGCCACGTTAATGCCGTTTTTCTTAAGACTATTAGCTATTTTTTCCGATATGGGGCCTAAGTAGGTCAAACTACCCACATACCGCCGGACACTTTGAGATCGAACCGCGTACAAAGAATTGCGAACAACATGCTTTTGTTTCTTTTTAATAAGATTATCAATGAGACTTTTTGAAAAACCGTTAGAGACCGCAATTTGATAAATTATATTAAGTTCTTTTAAATAATTTTCTTTATTTAATGGAACAGTGGACAGACGGTTAATGTAACAATAAAAAGCGGCTAATTTATGTTGCCATGGATGACACGATGATGCGGGGATGACCGTGTCGGTATGAGTTGGCTTTCGATAAATTTGAAAAACATGTAACGACTCTTTTCTTGTTATTGTTAAATCAAGGAAATTAAGGGAGCCATCTTGTTCCAATTCAAGTTTAAATTTAATTTTTTCGTGGACTCTATTTATTTTATTAAGGAAAACATCCAGTTGTCTCCTTGTGCCTGTCCAGCAAATAATTATGTCGTCTACATATCGATAATAGTATAAGATATTTTGGTTAACAACTATATGTTGTTTTTCGAAATCATCCATGAAAATGTCCGCCATAAGTGGACTTAGAGGGGACCCCATAGCTAACCCTTCTTTTTGTAGATAGAAACGGTTATTAAACCGGAAATAATTTTGTTTCATACAGAGAGAGGTTGAATTAAGAAGATCATTTGTTTCCCCGGGATGCAGACGACGTTTTTTAAAGAGATTTGAGAGTATACGCAAACAGTCAGGGAATGGGACGTTTGTGAAAAGACTATCAACGTCTAAAGACAACAACATAGATTTAGGTGGAATACGAATATCTTTTATTTTGGAAATAAGTTCTAAACTATTTTTAAGGCTGTAAGTGGGGTTGAAACCAGATTTCTCCCGAATATCCCGAATAATATATTTCTTCGGATATTAAAGTATGTATACAAAAGTCGTCATATGTTTTTCCCGATCACAACTTGTCTCGTAGCAATCTTGTTCCAATGAATCCTCAAGCACCCACTTTATATGGGTTACCTAAATTACATAAAGAACATGTTCCTATTCGTCCAGTTGTCTCATATATAGGTGCACCAGCTTATCTCCTTGCTAAAAAATTAAACTTCCTCCTTCGGGAGAAATCTGGTTTCAACCCCACTTACAGCCTTAAAAATAGTTTAGAACTTATTTCCAAAATAAAAGATATTCGTATTCCACCTAAATCTATGTTGTTGTCTTTAGACGTTGATAGTCTTTTCACAAACGTCCCATTCCCTGACTGTTTGCGTATACTCTCAAATCTCTTTAAAAAACGTCGTCTGCATCCCGGGGAAACAAATGATCTTCTTAATTTAACCTCTCTCTGTATGAAACAAAATTATTTCCGGTTTAATAACCGTTTCTATCTACAAAAAGAAGGGTTAGCTATGGGGTCCCCTCTAAGTCCACTTATGGCGGACATTTTCATGGATGATTTCGAAAAACAACATATAGTTGTTAACCAAAATATCTTATACTATTATCGATATGTAGACGACATAATTATTTGCTGGACAGGCACAAGGAGACAACTGGATGTTTTCCTTAATAAAATAAATAGAGTCCACGAAAAAATTAAATTTAAACTTGAATTGGAACAAGATGGCTCCCTTAATTTCCTTGATTTAACAATAACAAGAAAAGAGTCGTTACGTGTTTTTCAAATTTATCGAAAGCCAACTCATACCGACACGGTCATCCCCGCATCATCGTGTCATCCATGGCAACAT
Source organism: Parnassius smintheus behrii (assembly GCA_036936625.1). Lineage (NCBI taxonomy): Eukaryota > Metazoa > Arthropoda > Insecta > Lepidoptera > Papilionidae > Parnassius > Parnassius smintheus. The sequence continues at coordinate 20,558,142 of JAUPFT010000010.1, read as the reverse complement.
AAATTAGCCACTTTTTATTGTTACATTAACCGTCTGTCCACTGTTCCATTAAATAAAGAAAATTATTTAAAAGAACTTAATATAATTTATCAAATTGCGGTCTCTAACGGTTTTTCAAAAAGTCTCATTGATAATCTTATTAAAAAGAAACAAAAGCATGTTGTTCGCAATTCTTTGTACGCGGTTCGATCTCAAAGTGTCCGGCGGTATGTGGGTAGTTTGACCTACTTAGGCCCCATATCGGAAAAAATAGCTAATAGTCTTAAGAAAAACGGCATTAACGTGGCATTCAAAACAAACAATTCGCTTAGGAATATTTGTAACAATAAAGATAAGATAAATATTAGTCAAAAATCGGGTGTTTATAAACTTGTTTGTGACGAATGCCACGCCGTTTACGTGGGTCAGACTGGTCGCAATTTCGGGACGCGTTATAAAGAACATATGGCCGCGTACAGAAATTGCAATCCTGATAAATCCCATTTTGCTAAACATCTCTTGGACACTGGACACAACCTAGCTAGCGACCATTCCTTTGAAGTCTTACATACCTGTAATAAGGGGCTGCGACTGTGTGTGCTGGAGCAGTTGGAGATTTTAAAAAGTAATAATGGTAATTATACACTGCTGAATGAACAAACAAATGTTTCTAATTCACCTTTGTTAAACATCTTTAAGGCCAATCTTTAATAATAATTTTAAGATTAATAATAATAAATAATTATAATAATATCAATAAAACAATAATAATAATAGTATTTAAAATATTAATCATAACAATAATAATAATTAGTAGCAGATTTGTTATCGCACGGCGCGGTCACTCAAAACAATAATAATAATAGTATTTAAAAATAATCATAACAATAATAATAACTGTTGACAGGTTTGTTATCGCACGACGCGGTCACTCGCTACTTTGGTAGGGAGCGATTGTGTCAGCGTGTATAAATAGCAACTGTTTCGACTCGCCGCTCACTTAGCGGTCAGCCGCCGTAGAGTCTATATTACCTGAGGATGCCTCGTGTAGAGGCGAAACACGTGTCGTATTATCGTCGATGGTGTGTCTTGCCTGGAATAGTGGTGTTGAGAGTAGTGGTGCTTGGTCTAGTGGTGACGGAGTTAGTGTATGCAATTGAGGGAGGGCGGGAGGTGCGCTTCAATCCAGGTAAGACACATCATTTTATATGTTTAGCGGAAAGTTGCAAAGAAATTGATATTTTTATTTTTTATTATAATGGATTTCCGCAAAGTAACGCCTGATTCTATCAATTATCCAAAATAATTATAGTGAGTCTGTGGCTATCCAAATACTTGTCCCTTATTTGCTCTCGTATTGGCTAACCTACTGCACTAAACCGTTAAATGCGCAATCATGTGTTTGTTATGCTCGAAACTTTCAAATTTAATGAAATCTTACAGAGATTCTTCTCATTTAAGAGCAAACTGTACTTATATTATTAAAAACCGTATCTGATAATGCAACATCTTACCTTTCACTGCGATACAATCTTTAGTAGTAAAAGGAAGGCCTAGAAATGGTTTCTCTTGTGCTAACTGCTTTGTGTTCATCTGCCCGGAACGAACAAGTTCATCGGCTTCTCTAGCCTCTCTAAGGGCCATTGGAAAACGATCCTCCACGAAGCAATTCACAACAGAGTTAACATCTTTGATACGTCGAATGCATGCTTCAACTATTTCCACACTTGATATCTGGAAGTTATTTAAATAAATTTATTATAAAAGTAAATCATGATTATCATCATCATTATTGAATCACTCCTGACTACTGCATGTTGGCATTGTAGTTTTAAGGTTAAGCGCTTACTGTAAATTTAATAGTACGGGAGCAAGCTGGGTTCGATCTCCGTCACCGCTAATGAAATTAAAGTGGAATTTTAGTGACGATTTACCAAGTGCTTGGCGTTTAAGTAACGCGTCATGAGGTAACCCGCATGTCTGAAAAATTTATAATCGTAAAACATGTGAAGTTCGCTAACATGCAGTGGGACAGTGCGCAGACATTTTCTTACCCTAAAACCCCCTTTGTGATGAGTGAAGGCCTGAGTCCAGCAATGAAACGTATATAGGCTGTCGCTTTACCTAATAAGGTCACATGTCTTCGAAAATATTAAAACACGATAGTGATCAGGAAGATGGTGCTTTCTATTTGCCTGTTTTAGTTTTCCAGTTTTGATTCGACACCCACGGGATGATTTGCAGTAGTAGATTTCTCACGCCACCACATGGCGTATAATAAAAGCAAAGTAACAATTTCAGTTTAGCTCACTACTGGGCAGAAACCTCCTCTTATTTTTTGGTGGTTTCTTTTTCCCGCCCGCGTCGTGATTCATGCCTTTATTTATGCCGTCACTGTCAGATGGCATTTCTCTTTATTTCGTATAAAATTAGCAAATTTTCCTTCAGAAGTTGAAGTTAAAATTAGCTAATTGTAATTTTAATTTCAAAATACGCGCTTCTACCTCCCGCCAGTAAAAAACAACAAATGTCACATTTTTATACTCATTTGCTTTACAGCTCTGGATTCTAGTCCTTCTGAGCCTATCATTTCTTTCAGAATCTTCATTTTATCTTCACAATATGCTGATGCGTCACATTACGAAGTTTTTGGGAGATATTGACGACAGCTCAACCTAGCAGACAGTTGATGACGACAGCCCCACAAGTTCATAAGGCACCAAAGCGATCAAAATAACTTGAGGTTTATATCAACATCAACGCACTTGTTTCGTCGTTTTATCTAATACTTCACACGGACAGACACTTAATTCACAAAATCGCATCACTTTTATGAATCAAAATCCACTTCAAACTATTATTCAAGCGACAAAACATAAGCGACAATCCGTCGATGGACAAGTTCCCGCCAAAACTCTTCACAAATCGCCAAAGAGTATACTAATATTTATAAAGGACCACTTAGAACCAAAGAGTATATAATCACTACGTTTACTAGTTAAAAAATATAAGGTAAGAAAGTAAGTTTGTTGTTGGTTTTTTATATAAAAGGCAAATAAATTGTCTGTTTTTAAGAGGTATTTGCTTCATTTTGTCTCGTAAAATACTGTACCGTTCACGTGAGAAATAAAGTAGTCAGTCTGACTAAGTCAGAAGTAACTAAAATGAAATGTAAAGTGTTAGTTTTCACCACAAACTAATAAGAAGTGCTAGCGCAGCTTTTACGAGTACTATAAATCATATAAAAAAACACACATTTTTATATTCTACATGGTTTAATATACCATGCAAAAATTACGTTTTGTGCTATATCTCCGATATATCCGGTCAAAGATAGCGTAATAAAGTATATAGGTACCTACCCATGATTGATTTTTTTTTAAATTTATTAGAGGCACCTACTGAGTGTGTATATTACGATTTTGACGTAATTATATTGTATATTTTTACTTTTGATTTATGATTATTTTTGTATCGGTATCTTTGCATGTGTTCCGTTCCTAATATCGGATTTTGTCGCCTTGGGTGTTGGACATCTATACATTTTTATCAATACAATAATAATATTAGTTATTCATCTAACTTACACGTACCTTGTACTGGAATGGTACAACGACTGATCGGTTAGGTTACTAAGGTAGGTTAGGTTTAGGTACTGCTAAGTTGGGTGAAATTCGTTTATTTCATAAATAATAATTAGAATGGTATTTATAACACAGTCACGTTCGTCGCTTAGATGAGAAAGGTTATAAAAAACGACTACTGAAATAAAACCTAATACCAAATCTAAAATGCATATTTAAAGTCACGTTATAATTCGTTCTAATGTTCCAAGTACCTAGTAATCCAACGTGACAAAGTCACGATGAGTTTTCACTGTTACTTTTTTGTAACTGGAACAGTGGTCACGGTTATTTAAAAATAACACTTTCCACCAAGTATAGTCGCCTCTTACGACACCCACGGGATGATATGGATATTCATAAACCGTAACAAGACGGTTATGGATAATTTCTCAAAACATTTTATTTATTAACAACTTCTTGAAATCGTCGTTTCACTAGCGCTCAATTGACCTTTATACAAATAATTTGATATTTTAATTGTTTGACTTGATGACTCTACTATGCACAGCTGGAGCATCTGAGCCTGGAACGGCTACAGCAGCTATACCAACTCGACGAGCTCCTCTATATGAGAGGAGTCGTCATCGAAGCCTGGCAGAGGAAGACCGGACCGGCACAATGCCACCGTTGCCAGGCTTTCGGACATGCCTCCCCTAATTGTTTCAGGCCAGTGAAATGCGTTCGCTGTGCCGGTGAACATATTGCCAGCCTTTGCCCAAGGGGTAGAGAGGAGGAGCCAAAGTGCGCAAATTGCTCCAAAAACCATACGGCCAACGATCGCCGCTGCCCGGTCCTGAGGAGGATTGCCAGGAAGCAGGGGATCGTCTTACCTGGGCTACTCCCGGAGAACCCAAAGAGGATCCCCCAGAGTCGCCCAAAGGCCGTCACCATACAGGAGGACGGGTGGGCTACCATCACCAGAGGGAAGGGTAGGCAACCAGCCACCCCCCACCCCCTTCTGTAGTACCATCAGAAACGGTTGGTCCCACAGATCAAAGGGCAACCACCGGGGCGACTCTCCGACCTCCTGCCAACGACGCCACTGAGAGGCAACCCTCCAGGAGGAAGAGGCGGAGGAACAGGAGCAGGAGAACGGAGCAGCCTCCTCCTCAGGCTGTGACCACCTCTACCCCTACGACCACAGGACCGATAGCCTCTCAGGCGCAGGTTACTATAAGAACACCAGCACCACCTACGGCAGGTAGAGCACCAGAAAGGGCCCTGCCAGAAAGCAGAGCTCGCTCTACACACAGAGCGCGCTCAACGCAAAGAAAGACCACTACTAATGCCCCGAGACCAGTGCCTTCACAGCGTAGTACAGAACGCAGACCACCAGCGTCCGGCTTCGAGACGGCTGATGCCATCCATAGATTGGTAGGCATAGCCATCGAAGTCGGCACACAAGTCCTGGCCGACATAAGGGCCGGGACTGACCCCGTTACCGCCGTCATGAAGGCACTGGCATCGCTACTGGCAAGGCACTACGGAGGATAGTAACCTGCGTCTGCTTTATTGGAACCCGGACGGGATTCGCCAAAGGATCCATGAACTCCGCACTGTCACCTAGCAACAGGACATCCAAGTGATCTTGCTGGGTGAAACGAAATTAAGACCAACAACGCATCTAAAGCTGCCTAATTACCACATTTATAGGAGGGACGAGGTCGATCCTCAAGGGGTCGCTTACAGAGGGACAGCGATCCTGGTGAGGAGAGACATAGTCCACCAGGAGCTGGATCTACCAGACTTCCAGACGATGCGTTCAATCGGCATAAAAATGGAGGCGGCGGGCGAGGAACTAAGGATCTTTGCAGCATACCGCCCGCCAGGGACTCCATTTCACTCCTCAGACATCCGGACGGTAATGGAAGGTACGGCACCCACCATCATCGCCGGGGACCTGAACGCCAAACACCCGGCGTGGGGGTCCAGAGTGATCACCCCGCCGGGTCGTGAACTCTATGAAGACGCTGAACACCACGATTATGACGTTCTAGGTCCCGAGGAACCGACGCATATTCCTACCGACCCTAGGAGGCGTCCGGATGTATTAGACATCGTGCTCACTAGGAACGTCACCTACCCAGTAGTGGTAGAAGTGCTGTATGATCTGAATACACAGCACCTCCCGATTCTGATAACCCTTGGCACTAAGGCAGTGACTTCACCGCCCAGAGCCGTCAAGACCAAGATCGACTGGAGGCTCTACCATCAACACCTGCAGGAGAGACCTCCAGTCCATACACCGATCACCTCAGCAGACGACGTAGAGGCCGCTGCAACCAGAATATCCACGAGCATCAAAGAGGCCCTCAACGCGGCCTCTACGATCGTCCCTCTCTCGGGAAGGAAAGAGGAGCTGTCGCTATAGATACGCGTGCAGCTAAACCATAAAAGAGCGCTGAGGAAGCTCTGGGCGCGTACTCGCTGCCCTAGAGTAAAGAGAAAACTTAACACCTTGTCAGACGAACTGTCGGTTGCAATACAGGCCCACAGAGGAGAGGCCTGGGAGCAGCGCATATGGAAAGCTGATGAACAGCACGCGTCGCTCTACACATTGAACCGGCAGTTAACGAAAACTCGACCACCTGTTTGCCCGCTGACCAACAACGCGGGCATTCAACGTTACGATGCCAAGGGCAGAGCGGATATCCTAGCTGAGCACTTCGAGGAGCAGTTTATGCCGAACCCTACAAGTGCGGAGTTCCTGGAATCCCATACACGGAAGGAAAGCCGCGTGCAGGAGCTCCTGTCGTCGCCCGCGCCACCGCTTGCAGGAGAGTGGTTTATCTCCCCCGCCGAACTGCGGAGGACAGTAACCCGCCTGCAACCGAGGAAGGCGCCGGGGCACGATGGGATTACTAACGCTGCACTACGACAGCTGTCCTTGTAGAGATAGGTCGGCTCTACAACGGAATATTGCGGATATCCCACTTTCCGGAGGACTGGAAGAAAGGCAAAGTCATCGTCTTGCCGAAACCCGGGAAGGACAGGCGTAGAGCTGCCAACTACAGGCCGATCACGCTGCTACCGCATATAGCTAAACTGTGCGAAAGATTACTGTTAAGACGTCTCCGCCCGTGCATCCAACTTCGGGCGGAGCAACATGGATTCAGGAGGGGTCACTCAGCAGCAACACAGCTGACCAGAGTGCTGCACCTGCTTGCGGCCGAACACAACCGAGGCCACACATCGTTGGGCGTCTTTCTCGATATCGAGAAGGCGTTCGACCGGGTGTGGCACACATGATTACTCTACAAATTAGACGTACAAACAAGTATCCCTCCTGCTATATTGCGGCTAGTGGCGTCTTTCCTGGAAGGCAGGAAGTTCTACGTTTGCGTAGAGGACGCCGAGTCCGCAATTAAGACCATATCAGCTGGTGTGCCACAGGGCAGCTGTCTATCTCCAGCCCTGTACGCGGCGTACACTAATGACATACCTACCCTGGCAGGACACTTGCAAGAATGGGAGGACGACGTCGAACTAGCGCTGTTTGCGGATGACAGCGCATACTTCACGTCGTCCAGAAGAGCCCACATAGCAGCTGCCAGGATGCAACGTCTGCTGGACCTGCTGCCACCATGGTTGGATGAGTGGAGGATGGCCGTCAATGTTAGCAAGACGACCGCTCTACTCACTCACCGCTATAGAAACCTACCACCACCGCTAACCCTCAGAGGCCAGGAGATCGCATATGAGAAGGCCGTGACCTACCTTGGATGTCGGATTGACAGGATGTTGCGTATGACAGCGCACGTTGACTCTGCTATACGCAAAGCTCGATGTGCGCGGGCAATGCTCCGTCCTGTCCTGACATCCAAGTTACCGACAAAGTCGAAGATAACCATCTATAAAACTTACATAAGACCCCTGCTAACATACGCTGCTCCGGCCTGGTATGCACTCCTGAGCGATCGTCAGAAGCGGCGACTTCAGGCCCAGCAGAGTTTGTCATTAAGAACTATAGTCGGTGCGGGTCGCTACGTCCGGAATGACGTCATAGCGGCCAACCTTAAGATAGAGAGCCTGCATGAATTCGTGGTCCGGCTGGCGCGCGGTATGTTTGACCGTGCCGACAATGGGCCACATGAACACCTCAACGGCTTCGCGCCGTTGCATGCAAGGCCGCCGGACGGGCGACCTTATCCAAGAGAACTCCTCCCTATATAGATTGGGGAGTTGAGTAAATTCCACAATGCCGCAGAAAGGCCAACTTTGACATAATTGTGTTATTTAAACACAATTAGTAGATAACTTTTCATTATTATAATCTAACCGACTGCGACAATAGTCGTTATAACAACGCCTTCAACATCAAGGCGCCCAGGACCGGCACACTGTAGTGTGCCGTGAGGAACATCCGGGTAAAGGGGTACACCCCGAGGCCCGAGACCTGCACGGCTATATGCCTGCAGAAGACAACAACGACGTGAGCCTCGGCTATAGACTCTCCGGACCCTCCCATAACCCTTTCTTCCGACGCCCTCGACAGTGCGGGGAAAATAGACACCGCGGTCGAAAATCTCACCTCACTTATAACATCCTCTCTTAAAGAGAATGAAAAAGTTGTCCCGGTTGCTAAAACTAGTCTTCCCCTAGATATTAGCAACCTGTTAAAAGCCAAAAAAGCTGCCCTCCGTAGAGCTGCACGCTATCCCACTCCCGAATATAGACTCGCGGCCCACCGCCTTCAACGCAAACTGCGTTACCGCCTCCAAGACTACAGAGACCACGAAAAGGGCAATCTCATGGAGAAAATCTCTCCCTCTCACACAGCGTACTACCGGATGGCGAGAGCCCTCCGGATAGACGCTATAACCCATACTCCCCCTCTGTCTCGTCCCGACGGCTCCATTGCCTTCGAAGACGAAGAAAAGGCTGAGTGCTTCGCGGACAGCGTTGCCGGTCAATGCTCTCCCAGCTCACAACCCACTGACCCCTTACACATCCAACTAGTGGAGGACGAGGTCCGACGCAGGAACTCGCCCCCTACCGCCTCTGACCCTATTACTGTGTCCAAAGATGAGATTTCATCTACCATCAAAGGTCTTAAGCCCAAAAAAGCACCGGGTGCGGATGGTATCTCCAACCAAGCCCTCAAACACTTCCCGGAGCAGGTAATCGCCTTACTGGCCATTATCTTTAACGCCTGCTTCGAATTCAGTTACTTTCCCACCTCTTGGAAAGAGGCAACTGTCATTGGCATTCCCAAGCCAGGCAAACCTCTCCACCTCCCCTCCAATCACCGTCCCATCAGCCTCCTCAAGGCCATGGGCAAACTTTTCGAACGAGTCATTCTCGTGCGCTTGAGGCGCCATTTGTTTCCCACAGACAGCGACCCTCTTGTCATCCCACAACAATTCGGGTTTCGAGCCAAACACTTGTGCCCCCAACAAGTTCACCGCATAGTGGAATACATCCTCAGCGGTTTTTACCCTCGCCGTCAAAAAACCATCGCGGTCTTCTTTGACATTGCCAAGGCATTCGACAGAGTCTGGCACGAGGGCCTTATCTACAAACTGTACGACTTAGGCCTCCCAGATCGTCTCGTTCGCCTTGTAGTCTCCTATCTGAAGGATCGTACCTTTCGTTTTAGACACGAAGGCACGCTATCTTCTACCCGTCAAATAAAAGCCGGTGTCCCTCAAGGCTCTGTGCTTGCTCCCCTCCTATACATACTATTCACCAACGACATCCCAAAAAACTAGCCCTCTTTGCAGATGACACAGCCCTTTACTCCAAAGGCAACTCACTACCACAGATTCGGAACAAGATCCAAAAGTCAGTAAGCGACTTAGGAGCTTGGTTCCAAAAATGGCGTATCGACGTAAACCCGGAGAAAAGCTCCGCCGTTTGCTTCGAATATAAACGACGTCGTCTCACCACCACTCCGCCAATCAGGATGTTAGGAACCCCTGTCCCATGGCAAACTAAAGCCAAATACCTAGGCGTCACCCTTGATGCAAGGCTCACTTTCTTTTTTATCAAGAAGGTTACTCGCACCGCACGTTTTTACATGGGTAGGCTCAACAGCATGTTGGGCAGACACAGTAAAATGTCCCTCCGCAACAAGCGAACCCTATATAAGGTCTGCATACGACCTGTCATGACCTACGCGGCCCCCATTTTTGCACATGCTAAGCCCAAAGCTATAAATGAACTTCAAATAGTTCAAAATCTATTCTGTCGTAGGGCCACTAACTCGCCCTATTATGTCCGTAATGCCGACCTACATCGAGACTTAGGGCTCCCAACAATCCAGCAATTCCTTAAATCACTCTCTGAGAGATTTTTCAAAGCCTCAGAGTCCCACCCAAATCATCTCATTCGTGAGACAGCTGCCTATGCAGCCCCTATTCACACTCGCTATAGTGTGCGCAGACCGAGAAACTCTCTCTCGGACCCCCCCCAACAAGCTTTCGGCTGACCTGAACCGCCTCCTGGCGGCTCAGGCCGAGCCTCCATAACACATCCATTAATCTGCCTTAGTTAGGCACTCTTCTAAGCGACTTTTCGCCGCTTGCGCCCTCCTTTCTGCCAAGGAGGGTCGCGTTCGTATACGGCTTAGAGATCTCTAGTCAGATCGTTAAGGCAGGATTCATTCTTGCACGAGCTGTCGTGCTGTTCGGACGGTTAGTTGAATTCGCGAACTATAAATTTTGAACAATAGTGAATAATTATAAAATCGTTAATTGTGAACAATAGCGTGTAATTGTTGATTGTGAGTAACTATTAGTTGTGATTAGTAAAATCAGTTAAAAGTAAATAAGTGATTCTTATTATTAAAAAAAAACAATAATGAGTGAAACTAGAAATCTCAATAATGACGTCATCAATGATGACGTCATAGTTTTAAAAAATACTTCCGGTGCAAATATTCCGTCATATATAATCGGAATCTCGAAAACGGCTCCTTTTGTCCGTGTTTTCAGGCAATCGCACCAGCTACAGTTATCACATTTCTCAAGATTTTCAAGAAAATTGCTGTTTTATTCCCAGTGTCGACCCTATAAGTTAGAGAAAGTGAAATTAATATACAGTTCACATATTTGATGTCTAGACCAAGACCAAACGTGGGACCCGTAATCTCAGGCATCAACCACGTTTTTAAGATCTGGCGTATGTTTCTGAAACAGACGCTATCGAAGTATATGCCCATTGCGTTGATTCGAACCCAACGTAGTGGGGCTTAGGCAAGAGGATAGATCGACGAGTTAGGAACTGGCCCGCCAGATCTTAAAGGAAGAGTGAACTACAAAAATAAAATGGATGACACACTTTTGATAACATTAGTAGAAAGATATTGTAGCAGCCAGGCTAACCAACCCTAAACTGGTGGTAACGCCAGTTAACAATCTACTTTATCAACATTACATTACATATCGCATTGAGTTCGTCCTAAGTTATATCTACTTTATCAACATGACTAGTGCATATTTTTTGTTTCCTTCCTTCCTTCCCTTTCCTACCGCACGCGCTGCCGCCGAGGTGGAAAAGATGATCTCGGCGCGCGTCAGTATACTAAGTGACATTACGTTCTCCGCACCGCACGGCCAGCCGTCGCGTCTTATATATATATTAACCGCAAACCGCGCAGGACGAACATTGAGTTCTCCTGTTTATCTTTAATACTCACCGCATCAGACATTGTGTCTTTGTAACTCATAAAAGTGTGAGACGCCCCCGTAAGGGCAAAGGTCGAGAGTGTGGGACTTCACGAAACTGTTAACCGAGAGTGCGTGTGCGCCGAACCACGTGGCGAGCTTGCTGTATAGCAGACACTCCAGGAGGAAGGCGCGGCAGCCCTCATCAGGTCAGTGCGTGCTATCCCACCTATTTATTTTCCCCTTTGCCGTATGCACCAAAATTACAGTCCACTAAATCTTTATCGAAGATACCTTAAGTTACTGGCGTCTCCATTTTTTAATGGTCCTTCTCGCTGGATTGACCTTGACTCTCCATTTTTAATGGTCCTTCTCGCTGGATTGACCTTGACTTTCCATTTTTAATGGTCACTTCTCGCTGGATTGACCTTGACTTTCCGCCCTTATTAGATCGTTATCGTAATAAGCGTTTATATAATTAATTATTTATATTTTAATCCGACTTCGGATTAACCCCGCCCTTATTAGAACATTAGAATAGGTCCTAATAGGTGACATTCATAGTAGTTTTAAAACTATATTCATAGAATGAATAAGCATATAATTTATCTATATAAATTATTTGTTGTATGTTCACATCACGTCATCAACTTTTAACTACATCTATAGATTATACTGTTAAATTACATTTATTATTTGCACATATATTTAAGCATTATATTCGTTATAAATAACTTCATAATTATTATTAAAGTTAACAATTAAAGTTCATCGTTAACGAAACTAATATTTAATAATTCAACCGCGTAGCGAGGTCGCTTACAGACTACCCGCTTATAATTATATTATTTTTGCCGCATAACTTAAGTTGTAATGCCGCCTAAAAAACAAATAGCATCGAATAATAGCGATTCCTCGGATAATGAGGGCACACCTGATGCTGAGTTGGTTTTATTGTTAGCTAAACGAGATGCTTTATTTGAAATAGTGCAAAAAATATATGATATGTCCTCGGACATCCACACAAACACTTCCACGATGGAGCGTTTTCTTGATGGAAGTTCTAATATTAATGCTTTACGTATTGAGTTTAAACAGGTCTTAGATAATTATAATTCACATTTATTAAAAATAAACCCTATTGCTAAACCTGATTATAACAGCCTCATTGCGTTTGAGTCTCTTTGCGGTAGAATAAATAGGCTTTATTTACAATATTCGCAATCTAATTCACAAAGTACTAGTACACCATCTAAAGCCAGATTCTCACTTCCGCCTATCGAACTTATGCCATTTTCGGGTGACATTCGCTCATGGCCTTTATTTTATGCTAGCTTTAAATCAACCGTCCATGACAACACATCGCTTACCGACGCTGAAAAGTTATACTATTTGCTAGGTAAACTAACGGGCAAAGCCCTATCTGTATGCTCAGGTATAACTCCTTGCGCTGAAAATTATAAAATTTTATTGCAAGCACTCGTCGACAAATATGAAGACCGGCGTATGCTAGCATCTACATATATTAATCAGATGTTCGAATTTAAGCCATTGCAATCGGCCACCGCAAATAATTTTGATTTATTTACTGATAACTTTATAAGTGCAGTGCGCGCTTTACAAAACTTAAAGTTAGATAATCTCGCGGACTTAATTGTTCTTCATATCGCGCTTAAGAAGCTGGACCCGGATACCATTCGCTCTTTCGAATATAGTCATAACTCGATGGTACCTACCTTTGATGATTTAGTAAATTTTATTAAGACCCGCTCCAAAGTTTTGCAACGCACCGATTCTAGTACAAATTCTAATAGCGCACCAAACAATCGACGAGATAACGGTAATAATCGTCGCTGTAATAATACTTCGTCGCCGAAGTATCAGGCGTACGTAAGCACGACGACTAGTTGCTCAAAGTGTCTGTGCGATAATATTGTGCATCAACACCTATTTAAGTGTGCAGACTTTAATAAAATGACGCCGCAGGAACGATTTAAATGCGTAAAGAGTAACAATGCATGTGTGAATTGTCTCAGTTTAAGTCATCGAGTGTCTAGTTGCTCTTCAAATTATAGTTGTCGAGTTTGTAAATTTAAACATCACACATTGTTGCACTTCCACCGCAGAAGCGATAATGCTTCCCCTGCGCTGGCGCGTTCTCCACCGCTTCAGCCAGTTACACTGAAGTCTACAACCCCCGCGCCCGCACACTCGCCACCCCTCACCGCAGGTGCGCGTTCAGACGTCGCGCTGTGTACTTCGTTCAAGAATGTTTCTCAACGTTCACCGCCTCCCGCGCGCGCAAGTCGTTCGCAGAGAACTGTTTTATTATCAACCGCTCAAGTATTTGCTTACGATGCTAAGGGAGAGAAACAAATTATTCGTATATTATTAGACTCCGCGGCTCAAAGCCATTTTATGACTAAAGAGTGCTGTCATCGTTTAGGCGTTCAACAACACGATACCGAATGTACTGTAGTAAAGGGATTCGGTGGAGTTGAAAAAATTGTAAAATCGAAATCGATTGATATTAAAATTTTCTCACGATTCGACTCGAATATTAACTTCAATATTTCAACGCTAGTTGTTGATCAAATCACCGACCTTTTGCCCACCGCTGTGGTAGACACATCTGTCTTATCACACTTCCATGGCATAAGACTCGCTGATGAATGTTATAGCATGCCTAATAAAATTGATGTTTTGATAGGCGCATCCCTTTTCCCGCACTTACTATGTCCAGACGTAATTTATTCGTCTAACGACTTGTCCGGGCCCTCAGCTTTGAGTACGGTATTTGGTTACGTTGTTACGTTATTATGGGCTCAGTGCCGACACTTCAGGTAAATCATTCTTTAACGTGCTGCTCAGTTCTAGAGTCTCCTATCGTTGACAAATTAGTGCAACGATTTTGGGAGCTTGAACAGCCACCCTCCGCACCGCCCATTCAGTGTCCTTCAGACATTGAATGTGAAGAGTTTTATAAATCTACGACATCCCGCGATCCTTTTACTGGTAGATATATTGTTGGCCTGCCATTTAAAGATGACGTTTACTCTCTCGGAGATTCTTATGAAACCTCTCGACGACGATTCATGTGCTTGGAGAGGAAACTTCAAGCCTCGCCTACATTAAGGTTAGCATATGATGACGTCATAAAGGAATACTTAGCTAAAAATTATATATCCCCCGCACCGCCGTATGACTCTCATGAACCCGCTCCAATATATGTCATACCGCATCATGGAGTCTTACGCGAAGATAAGAAGTCAACGCGTCTGCGCATCGTCCTGGATGCTAGCAGTAAGACTAGCACTGAGCGATCATTAAATGATATTCTGCATTCAGGACCAAATTTGCAAGGCGACTTGTTCAATATAATTTTAACTTTCCGCTTACATCCAATCGCTATGACAGCCGACTGTCGCCAACAATTTCTGCAAATAGTTGTTCGCGATTCTGATCGTCGTTACCAATGCTTCCTATACCGCTTCCGTCCACAAGACCCACTTGTGTTATACCACTTCAATCGCGTGTGCTTCGGTTTAACTTCGAGTCCATACCATGCATTGCGCACGGTAAGACAGCTCATTGATGACGACGGCGCAAAGTATCCGCTTGCGAGTCGTATCGCATTTACTTCGCTATATATGGACGACATCGCGTTCTCTATGCCCAGTGAATCCGAGGCCAGTGAGACCTCTCGGCAGCTGATAGACTTATTCAAGGGTGCCCAATGGGACCTGATAAAATGGCATAGCAACCGTCGATCTGTTTTAGATGACCTCCCTACTTCCCATAAAATTACAGGAGAAGTAGAGTTCGATAAATCAATGCCACATAAAATACTAGGCTTGCATTGGTCTACCGATAGTGACGCCTTTTATTTTAAGATATCTGTTCCCGCTGATGTGACGTGCACTAAGCGCGCCATCTTATCTACTGTCGCTCGCCTGTGGGACATAATGGGTTTCGTTGCTCCCACAGTAGCGTACGCCAAATTGTTAATAAAGCAGCTTTGGCAACTTAATTTAGATTGGGACGACATACCACCACCGCCAATTATTAAGATGTGGAGGCAATTCTGTGCTGAATTACCAGCTCTTAATGATTTACGTATCCCGCGACATGTTGGTGTATCCAAAAACTGTACTGCGTCACTCCTGGGGTTTTCCGACGCCAGCGAGCACGCATACGGTGCCGTAGTCTACATACATGTAAAGAGCGTCAATGGTAACACCGTCCAGTTGATTTGTGCAAAGACTAAAGTCGCACCGACGAAACCACTATCTATTGCACGCCTTGAGCTTTGTGGAGCGGTTTTACTCTCAAAATTGCTTCGCAGAGTACTCGACAATTGTTCTCTTGACCTTGCAATATCAGTCTATGCCTTTGTAGATTCAAAAGTAGCTCTGTACTGGATAAAGAGTTCGCCACACAAGTGGCAGACCTTTGTTGCAAACCGCGTTGTTCAGATTACCGACAATATTCACGCTGATAACTTTTATCATGTCGCAGGTACTGAGAATCCCGCTGACATACTTTGCGTGGCGTTACGCCAAATAAATTAGTTTCAAACCCCCTGTGGCTCCATGGGCCTCAGTGGACTTCGTTAGATCCATCTCAATGGCCTCTTCGTACTTTAGACAATGAGGTTATTGCAAATATGCCTGAGAAGAAGATTTTGTCGCACACTGTGTGCACATCCGTCTGTAATTCTGCGATTTATGAGCTCGCACTCCGCATCTCTTCTTGGAGTAAACTTCTACGTATAATTGCGTACGTGTGTAAGTTTGCTAAATTATTGCCCCGCCGCAACACTACTGTAGTGACTGCTGATGATCTCAGTTTCTCTGAGGTTATAATCCTCCGCGCCCTGCAAAAACAGCATTTTGCAGTGGAATATTTAAATATTGAAGGTAACAAACCTTGCTCGCCCGCTTTCAATCGTTTAAGGCCTTTTATTGAGAATGGTTTAATCCGCATTGGTGGTCGTCTTTCGAACTCCGCATTAGATTACACGCAAAAACATCCAATTATACTCCCGCGCAGTGATCATGTAGTGAACATGATCATTGACTATTATCATATTAAAAATTTACACGCTGGGCCTGAATTGTTATTGTCATTGCTCCGTCAAAAATTTTGGATACTTTCCGCACGCCGCACTGTGAGAAGCAGAGTCTACAAATGTAATATATGTTTCCGGCTTAGACCCCGTCCAACTCACCCTATGATGGCTGATCTTCCCCATAGTCGTGTAAGACAAGCTATTAAGGCATTTACACACACGGGCTGCGATTATGCCGGTCCTATCGCATACACTCCTGTACGTCGTCGTGGTGTACGCAGCGAGAAGGCGTACTTATGTGTTTTCACATGCCTCACGACTCGAGCTGTACATATAGAAATCGCTACCGATCTTAGTAGTTCTAGTTTCCTTAGTAAGTAGTAGTTAGCTTAAACGTTTCCTCTCTAGACGAGGGCCGATTCAGTTTTTATATTCGGATAATGGAACGAATTTTAAAGGTGCCGCTTCGTATCTTCGCGATCTCTATAAATTTCTAAACGTTGAATACCGCCCAAAGCTTGAGCAAGAGTGTGCTGAGAATCGTATAACATGGAAGTTCATCTGTCCCAATTCTCCTCATTTTGAAGGCGCCTGGGAGAGTATGATCAAAGTCGTAAAAACGCATCTGTTCCGAGTTATCGGACATCAGTTACTTTCATACGAAGAGCTTAATACTGTTCTTGCGCAAATTGAGTGCTTGCTAAACTCGCGGCCCTTGACAGTATTAAGTTCTGATCCTGCAGAGCCTTCAGCTCTTACTCCGAGTCATTTTTGAATACCGCACCTTTATTGTCATTACCCGCGCCCAAAGTCAAATCTGACTCTACCAGTCTGTTACACAGGCATTCTTTACTGGATAAATTAGTTCAGTCGTTTTGGGACCGGTGGAGGACGGAATACCTTCACGGATTACAAGTTCGTCAGAAGTGGAACACCCCATCTACGGCTATCGTACCAGGCATGGTTGTAATTGTGATAAATGATAATGAACCGCCCCTTGCTTGGCCATTAGCGATTGTCGAGTCTGTTCATCCTTCGAAGGATGGCGTAGTTCGAGTAGTGATCGTGAGAACTACTAAGGGAACATATCTCCGTCCTGTTGCTCGTATTTGCCCTCTCCCAAGACAATAAATCACGATTATTTTGATTATAATTATTTATCTAAATTAGGAATTAAGTTTATATTTATATATATTAAAAAAGTATTAAACCGCAATATTATATTTATGTATACATTTTCTCGCTTACCAAGTAAGGTTAGTAGATGAGACATGCGCATTGAGCGCATCCTCTCACTTTATATACCGCTTATTTATTTGTTTTCCTTTTACTTTTATATTACGGTTGTCTTTTAAAGGTGACCCTTTAAGGGCGGGAGGAAATGGTAACGCCAGTTAACAATCTACTTTATCAACATTACATTACATATCGCATTGAGTTCGTCCTAAGTTATATCTACTTTATCATGACTAGTGCATATTTTTTGTTTCCTTCCTTCCTTCCCTTTCCTACCGCACGCGCTGCCGCCGAGGTGGAAAAGATGATCTCGGCGCGCGTCAGTATACTAAGTGACATTACGTTCTCCGCACCGCACGGCCAGCCGTCGCGTCTTATATATATATTAACCGCAAACCGCGCAGGACGAACATTGAGTTCTCCTGTTTATCTTTAATACTCACCGCATCAGACATTGTGTCTTTGTAACTCATAAAAGTGTGAGACGCCCCCGTAAGGGCAAAGGTCGAGAGTGTGGGACTTCACGAAACTGTTAACCGAGAGTGCGTGTGCGCCGAACCACGTGGCGAGCTTGCTGTATAGCAGACACTCCAGGAGGAAGGCGCGGCAGCCCTCATCAGGTCAGTGCGTGCTATCCCACCTATTTATTTTCCCCTTTGCCGTATGCACCAAAATTACAGTCCACTAAATCTTTATCGAAGATACCTTAAGTTACTGGCGTCTCCAACTGGAATAAATAATATATACTCCGCTGCTCCCATAACACAGAAGGCGAAAATAAAAAAACATTTATTTCCTAACTATTCAAGGCTACTGAGATACTGCGGACTGCATATAGATAATTTGACGTATATATTTATTAATTTATTTATTTATTTAACTTCATATACACATTAGATGTATATAGGCGGACTTAATGCCTGAGGCATTATTTACCAGTCTACCTTAGAGTAGTGCAGAGATAAAAGAGGTAGGCGTAATAAGAACAATGTACAATATATATATATATATATATATATATATATATATATATATATATATATATATATATATATATTTAATTTTATGTATATATACTTACATAATGTTTATATATGTGTATATTTATACGCTTATATATGTATGAGTTATATATATATATATATATATTGTACATTGTTCTTATTACGCCTACCTCTTTTATCTCTGCACTACTCTAAGGTAGACTGGTAAATAATGCCTCAGGCATTAAGTCCGCCTATATACATCTAATGTGTATATGAAGTTAAATAAATAAATAAATTAATAAATATATACGTCAAATTATCTATATGCAGTCCGCAGTATCTCAGTAGCCTTGAATAGTTAGGAAATAAATGTTTTTTTATTTTCGCCTTCTGTGTTATGGGAGCAGCGGAGTATATATTATTTATTCCAGTTTAGGGTTGGTTAGCCTGGCTGCTACAATATCTTTCTACTAATGTTATCAAAAGTGTGTCATCCATTTTATTTTTGTAGTTCACTCTTCCTTTAAGATCTGGCGGGCCAGTTCCTAACTCGTCGATCTATCCTCTTGCCTAAGCCACACTACGTTGGGTTCGAATCAACGCAATGGGCATATACTTCGATAGCGTCTGTTTCAGAAACATACGCCAGATCTTAAAAACGTGGTTGATGCCTGAGATTACGGGTCCCACGTTTGGTCTTGGTCTAGACATCAAATATGTGAACTGTATATTAATTTCACTTTCTCTAACTTATAGGGTCGACACTGGGAATAAAACAGCAATTTTCTTGAAAATCTTGAGAAATGTGATAACTGTAGCTGGTGCGATTGCCTGAAAACACGGACAAAAGGAGCCGTTTTCGAGATTCCGATTATATATGACGGAATATTTGCACCGGAAGTATTTTTTAAAACTATGACGTCATCATTGATGACGTCATTATTGAGATTTCTAGTTTCACTCATTATTGTTTTTTTTTTAATAATAAGAATCACTTATTTACTTTTAACTGATTTTACTAATCACAACTAATAGTTACTCACAATCAACAATTACACGCTATTGTTCACAATTAACGATTTTATAATTATTCACTATTGTTCAAAATTTATAGTTCGCGAATTCAACTAACCGTCCGAACAGCACGACAGCTCGTGCAAGAATGAATCCTGCCTTAACGATCTGACTAGAGATCTCTAAGCCGTATACGAACGCGACCCTCCTTGGCAGAAAGGAGGGCGCAAGCGGCGAAAAGCCGCTTAGAAGAGTGCCTAACTAAGGCAGATTAATGGATGTGTTATGGAGGCTCGGCCTGA
Source organism: Parnassius smintheus behrii (assembly GCA_036936625.1). Classification (NCBI taxonomy): domain Eukaryota; kingdom Metazoa; phylum Arthropoda; class Insecta; order Lepidoptera; family Papilionidae; genus Parnassius; species Parnassius smintheus. The sequence goes on along the minus strand of JAUPFT010000010.1, from coordinate 20,538,321 downwards.
GCCGCCAGGAGGCGGTTCAGGTCAGCCGAAAGCTTGTTGGGGGGGTCCGAGAGAGAGTTTCTCGGTCTGCGCACACTATAGCGAGTGTGAATAGGGGCTGCATAGGCAGCTGTCTCACGAATGAGATGATTTGGGTGGGACTCTGAGGCTTTGAAAAATCTTTCAGAGAGTGATTTAAGGAATTGCTGGATTGTTGGGAGCCCTAAGTCTCGATGTAGGTCGGCATTACGGACATAATAGGGCGAGTTAGTGGCCCTACGACAGAATAGATTTTGAACTATTTGAAGTTCATTTATAGCTTTGGGCTTAGCATGTGCAAAAATGGGGGCCGCGTAGGTCATGACAGGTCGTATGCAGACCTTATATAGGGTTCGCTTGTTGCGGAGGGACATTTTACTGTGTCTGCCCAACATGCTGTTGAGCCTACCCATGTAAAAACGTGCGGTGCGAGTAACCTTCTTGATAAAAAAGAAAGTGAGCCTTGCATCAAGGGTGACGCCTAGGTATTTGGCTTTAGTTTGCCATGGGACAGGGGTTCCTAACATCCTGATTGGCGGAGTGGTGGTGAGACGACGTCGTTTATATTCGAAGCAAACGGCGGAGCTTTTCTCCGGGTTTACGTCGATACGCCATTTTTGGAACCAAGCTCCTAAGTCGCTTACTGACTTTTGGATCTTGTTCCGAATCTGTGGTAGTGAGTTGCCTTTGGAGTAAAGGGCTGTGTCATCTGCAAAGAGGGCTAGTTTGACACCATTTGGAGTAAAGGGCTGTGTCATCTGCAAAGAGGGCTAGTTTGACACCATTCGACGGGATAGGGATGTCGTTGGTGAATAGTATGTATAGGAGGGGAGCAAGCACAGAGCCTTGAGGGACACCGGCTATTATTTGACGGGTAGAAGATAGCGTGCCTTCGTGTCTAAAACGAAAGGTACGATCCTTCAGATAGGAGACTACAAGGCGAACGAGACGATCTGGGAGGCCTAAGTCGTACAGTTTGTAGATAAGGCCCTCGTGCCAGACTCTGTCGAATGCCTTGGCAATGTCAAAGAAGACCGCGATGGTTTTTTGACGGCGAGGGTAAAAACCGCTGAGAATGTATTCCACTATGCGGTGAACTTGTTGGGGGCACAAGTGTTTGGCTCGAAACCCGAATTGTTGTGGGATGACAAGAGGGTCGCTGTCTGTGGGAAACAAATGGCGCCTCAAGCGCACGAGAATGACTCGTTCGAAAAGTTTGCCCATGGCCTTGAGGAGGCTGATGGGACGGTGATTGGAGGGGAGGTGGAGAGGTTTGCCTGGCTTGGGAATGCCAATGACAGTTGCCTCTTTTCAAGAGGTGGGAAAGTAACTGAATTCGAAGCAGGCGTTAAAGATAATGGCCAGTAAGGCGATTACCTGCTCCGGGAAGTGTTTGAGGGCTTGGTTGGAGATACCATCCGCACCCGGTGCTTTTTTGGGCTTAAGACCTTTGATGGTAGATGAAATCTCATCTTTGGACACAGTAATAGGGTCAGAGGCGGTAGGGGGCGAGTTCCTGCGTCGGACCTCGTCCTCCACTAGTTGGATGTGTAAGGGGTCAGTGGGTTGTGAGCTGGGAGAGCATTGACCGGCAACGCTGTCCGCGAAGCACTCAGCCTTTTCTTCGTCTTCGAAGGCAATGGAGCCGTCGGGACGAGACAGAGGGGGAGTATGGGTTATAGCGTCTATCCGGAGGGCTCTCGCCATCCGGTAGTACGCTGTGTGAGAGGGAGAGATTTTCTCCATGAGATTGCCCTTTTCGTGGTCTCTGTAGTCTTGGAGGCGGTAACGCAGTTTGCGTTGAAGGCGGTGGGCCGCGAGTCTATATTCGGGAGTGGGATAGCGTGCAGCTCTACGGATTCGACCGCGGTGTCTATTTTCCCCGCACTGTCGAGGGCGTCGGAAGAAAGGGTTATGGGAGGGTCCGGAGAGTCTATAGCCGAGGCTCACGTCGTTGTTGTCTTCTGCAGGCATATAGCCGTGCAGGTCTCGGGCCTCGGGGTGTACCCCTTTACCCGGATGTTCCTCACGGCACACTACAGTGTGCCGGTCCTGGGCGCCTTGATGTTGAAGGCGTTGTTATAACGACTATTGTCGCAGTCGGTTAGATTATAATAATGAAAAGTTATCTACTAATTGTGTTTAAATAACACAATTATGTCAAAGTTGGCCTTTATGCGGCATTGTGGAATTTACTCAACTCCCCAATCTATATAGGGAGGAGTTCTCTTGGATAAGGTCGCCCGTCCGGCGGCCTTGCATGCAACGGCGCGAAGCCGTTGAGGTGTTCATGTGGCCCATTGTCGGCACGGTCAAACATACCGCGCGCCAGCCGGACCACGAATTCATGCAGGCTCTCTATCTTAAGGTTGGCCGCTATGACGTCATTCCGGACGTAGCGACCCGCACCGACTATAGTTCTTAATGACAAACTCTGCTGGGCCTGAAGTCGCCGCTTCTGACGATCGCTCAGGAGTGCATACCAGGCCGGAGCAGCGTATGTTAGCAGGGGTCTTATGTAAGTTTTATAGATGGTTATCTTCGACTTTGTCGGTAACTTGGATGTCAGGACAGGACGGAGCATTGCCCGCGCACATCGAGCTTTGCGTATAGCAGAGTCAACGTGCGCTGTCATACGCAACATCCTGTCAATCCGACATCCAAGGTAGGTCACGGCCTTCTCATATGCGATCTCCTGGCCTCTGAGGGTTAGCGGTGGTGGTAGGTTTCTATAGCGGCGAGTGAGTAGAGCGGTCGTCTTGCTAACATTGACGGCCATCCTCCACTCATCCAACCATGGTGGCAGCAGGTCCAGCAGACGTTGCATCCTGGCAGCTGCTATGTGGGCTCTTCTGGACGACGTGAAGTATGCGCTGTCATCCGCAAACAGCGCTAGTTCGACGTCGTCCTCCCATTCTTGCAAGTGTCCTGCCAGGGTAGGTATGTCATTAGTGTACACCGCGTACAGGGCTGGAGATAGACAGCTGCCCTGTGGCACACCAGCTGATATGGTCTTAATTGCGGACTCGGCGTCCTCTACGCAAACGTAGAACTTCCTGCCTTCCAGGAAAGACGCCACTAGCCGCAATATAGCAGGAGGGATACTTGTTTGTACGTCTAATTTGTAGAGTAATCATGTGTGCCACACCCGGTCGAACGCCTTCTCGATATCGAGAAAGACGCCCAACGATGTGTGGCCTCGGTTGTGTTCGGCCGCAAGCAGGTGCAGCACTCTGGTCAGCTGTGTTGCTGCTGAGTGACCCCTCCTGAATCCATGTTGCTCCGCCCGAAGTTGGATGCACGGGCGGAGACGTCTTAACAGTAATCTTTCGCACAGTTTAGCTATATGCGGTAGCAGCGTGATCGGCCTGTAGTTGGCAGCTCTACGCCTGTCCTTCCCGGGTTTCGGCAAGACGATGACTTTGCCTTTCTTCCAGTCCTCCGGAAAGTGGGATATCCGCAATATTCCGTTGTAGAGCCGACCTATCTCTACAAGGACAGCTGTCGTAGTGCAGCGTTAGTAATCCCATCGTGCCCCGGCGCCTTCCTCGGTTGCAGGCGGGTTACTGTCCTCCGCAGTTCGGCGGGGGAGATAAACCACTCTCCTGCAAGCGGTGGCGCGGGCGACGACAGGAGCTCCTGCACGCGGCTTTCCTTCCGTGTATGGGATTCCAGGAACTCCGCACTTGTAGGGTTCGGCATAAACTGCTCCTCGAAGTGCTCAGCTAGGATATCCGCTCTGCCCTTGGCATCGTAACGTTGAATGCCCGCGTTGTTGGTCAGCGGGCAAACAGGTGGTCGAGTTTTCGTTAACTGCCGGTTCAATGTGTAGAGCGACGCGTGCTGTTCATCAGCTTTCCATATGCGCTGCTCCCAGGCCTCTCCTCTGTGGGCCTGTATTGCAACCGACAGTTCGTCTGACAAGGTGTTAAGTTTTCTCTTTACTCTAGGGCAGCGAGTACGCGCCCAGAGCTTCCTCAGCGCTCTTTTATGGTTTAGCTGCACGCGTATCTATAGCGACAGCTCCTCTTTCCTTCCCGAGAGAGGGACGATCGTAGAGGCCGCGTTGAGGGCCTCTTTGATGCTCGTGGATATTCTGGTTGCAGCGGCCTCTACGTCGTCTGCTGAGGTGATCGGTGTATGGACTGGAGGTCTCTCCTGCAGGTGTTGATGGTAGAGCCTCCAGTCGATCTTGGTCTTGACGGCTCTGGGCGGTGAAGTCACTGACTTAGTGCCAAGGGTTATCAGAATCGGGAGGTGCTGTGTATTCAGATCATACAGCACTTCTACCACTACTGGGTAGTTGACGTTCCTAGTGAGCACGATGTCTAATACATCCGGACGCCTCCTAGGGTCGGTAGGAATATGCGTCGGTTCCTCGGGACCTAGAACGTCATAATCGTGGTGTTCAGCGTCTTCATAGAGTTCACGACCCGGCGGGGTGATCACTCTGGACCCCCACGCCGGGTGTTTGGCGTTCAGGTCCCCGGCGATGATGGTGGGTGCCGTACCTTCCATTACCGTCCGGATGTCTGAGGAGTGAAATGGAGTCCCTGGCGGGCGGTATGCTGCAAAGATCCTTAGTTCCTCGCCCGCCGCCTCCATTTTTATGCCGATTGAACGCATCGTCTGGAAGTCTGGTAGATCCAGCTCCTGGTGGACTATGTCTCTCCTCACCAGGGTCGCTGTCCCTCTGTAAGCGACCCCTTGAGGATCGACCTCGTCCCTCCTATAAATGTGGTAATTAGGCAGCTTTAGATGCGTTGTTGGTCTTAATTTCGTTTCACCCAGCAAGATCACTTGGATGTCCTGTTGCTAGGTGACAGTGCGGAGTTCATGGATCCTTTGGTGAATCCCGTCCGGGTTCCAATAAAGCAGACGCAGGTTACTATCCTCCGTAGTGCCTTGCCAGTAGCGATGCCAGTGCCTTCATGACGGCGGTAACGGGGTCAGTCCCAGCCCTTATGTCGGCCAGGACTTGTGTGCCGACTTCGATGGCTATGCCTACCAATCTATGGATGGCATCAGCCGTCTCGAAGCCGGACGCTGGTGGTCTGCGTTCTGTACTACGCTGTGAAGGCACTGGTCTCGGGGCATTAGTAGTGGTCTTTCTTTGCGTTGAGCGCGCTCTGTGTGTAGAGCGAGCTCTGCTTTCTGGCAGGGCCCTTTCTGGTGCTCTACCTGCCGTAGGTGGTGCTGGTGTTCTTATAGTAACCTGCGCCTGAGAGGCTATCGGTCCTGTGGTCGTAGGGGTAGAGGTGGTCACAGCCTGAGGAGGAGGCTGCTCCGTTCTCCTGCTCCTGTTCCTCCGCCTCTTCCTCCTGGAGGGTTGCCTCTCAGTGGCGTCGTTGGCAGGAGGTCGGAGAGTCGCCCCGGTGGTTGCCCTTTGATCTGTGGGACCAACCGTTTCTGATGGTACTACAGGAGGGGGTGGGGGGTGGCTGGTTGCCTACCCTTCCCTCTGGTGATGGTAGCCCACCCGTCCTCCTGTATGGTGACGGCCTTTGGGCGACTCTGGGGGATCCTCTTTGGGTTCTCCGGGAGTAGCCCAGGTAAGACGATCCCCTGCTTCCTGGCAATCCTCCTCAGGACCGGGCAGCGGCGATCGTTGGCCGTATGGTTTTTGGAGCAATTTGCGCACTTTGGCTCCTCCTCTCTACCCCTTGGGCAAAGGCTGGCAATATGTTCACCGGCACAGCGAACGCATTTCACTGGCCTGAAACAATTAGGGGAGGCATGTCCGAAAGCCTGGCAACGGTGGCATTGTGCCGGTCCGATCTTCCTCTGCCAGGCTTCGATGACGACTCCTCTCATATAGAGGAGCTCGTCGAGTTGGTATAGCTGCTGTAGCCGTTCCAGGCTCAGATGCTCCAGCTGTGCATAGTAGAGGCAGCCCGGTCTGCCCCTACGTGGTGGTATGGCCTTCACATAATTGATGGGGAAGCCTTTTGCCCGAATAGCCTCTTCGATCATTTTTGCGTCGGTGCCCACAGGCAGGCCACGGATGCCCACTTTGGTGGGCTTCTCCTCTGCCGGTGTGTAACAATACCACGACATGGTTTTATCTTTTTCGGAGAGTTCTACCATGTACCTCTGTATGGTACGGAACTGATCCGGGCTCTGTGGAGTGAACCTAACTCCTTTCCCGAACGGACGGGCATTAGGTGGGTGGCCCAACTTCTCGTTAAGGACCTTAAAATGCCTGGTCCAGTCCGGGAGGCATTCTGCGACAATCGGCGGATATCTCATCTTCTCCTTCTCCTTCTCAGTTTTCTGAGGTTGCTCCGCCGATTGCGGTCGTGGTACTGAAGGGGCTGCAGCCATGTGGGCATAGCTCGTTGACGGCCGCTGTCCACCGTCATGAACTAACCCGGACGGGTTGGTAGTTTGTACCGGGGATGACCTTCCGGCTGATGCAGCTAGGGTTGCATATGTTGTCGAGCCCCAGCTGTAGGACTCCTCACCTCCTTGCTCGAACTGGGCCGAGTCGTGACTGCGTCGGTCCGGTGAGATGGATGGTGGCTGTTGCGGTGGTGATGGCGACTTAGGAGGTGAGGTGTGGACCTTCTTCCTAGTCGCTATAGGGGGCTCTTCGTCATCAGATGATGCTGATGAAGGTTCTGAGTGTTCAACACGCTGCCTCTTCTCGTAGAGGGAGGCTTCGGTCTCAGGTGGTGTGTGCCTTCGTGGCGTTTTCGTGGGCTGCTGCGGCTGAGAGGGCAGCGGTTCACGCCCAGTCGTACACTCAGGTACGATGGGCGAGAGTACAACCCTAGGTGCGGACTCCTTACCCGGCGACGAAGGTTTCCGGGTCGGTATTTGGGAGTAGGATGAGACGACTCTCATCCTCTCCGGGTTAAAAATATCGCGGTAGGCGATGGGTCTATCCAGTACGCCTGGCCGGTCCGGTGGTTTCCGTGATCTCGGAGGAGGTTCCCCCTTATCGTTCCCTGACATATTAACCTAACAGTCAGCGTCAGCGGTAATCTAACTAAGGCCCTGTCTATGTTCCAGCCGATCGGCAACAGAAGTTGGTGCGCGACGCGGATGGTGGTAATTAAAAGACGGAGACTATCCACACTTGGGGCACTGCCTACCCCTTTTACAACAAAGGGTTGGGGGAAGTGCTATGGTGGCACTTTACGACGCGACTAGGCACAGGATGCTCGGAGCGCATAAAGTGCCAAGAATCACCTAGGGGCCGGTGACCTCGACGCCTCACGGAATCACGGGACTCAACGTTCGGCGGAGTTTGTCGTACCGGCGGTTATTTGCAGCCACTGTATAACTGCAAGCAACGCACACCTAGGAGATCCTAAGCCGAGGCTAGAGACTTCTTGAAGCCCTTCCAGTCGGTGTAGGTTTTGGAAGTGGGAGTTGGAGATGTAGATGGCTGATGGCCAAGAAGGAGGGATACAGGACGGTGGTCGGATCCTAGCTCGTCGAGAGGCTCGATTGCTCTAAGGTTAAGGGAAACTCCTTTAACTAGAGCAAAATCTAGCACATCAGGAGCGTAGGTAACAATGTCGTGATAGTGGGTGGCAGTGAGGGGGCTGTAGACAGTCAGGTCGAGAGACTGAGTGATATTGAGCAGCACCCTGCCACTACTGGTAGTAGTGCGGCAGGCCCATTCAGTATGCTTGGAGTTAAAGTCTCCAAACATAATGACTGAGTCGCCTAATGCAAGGATGGCTTCGAAGTCACTCTTGACGGGGAGGGTTCCGCTAGGGATATAGCAAGAGGCTATAATGATTGACTGGTGTCCAGTCATGGCTAGTCTAGTGATAGTGACTTCCATACTGGTAAGCGATGGAGTAGATATGTGGGAGCAATGAAGGGACTTTTTGTGATAGATGGCAGTGCCGCCGCCTTTGCGGTCGGGTCTATCGTTACGTATAAGTGAATAATTTTTAATAGTAAGGCCTTTAGAGACCTTGGGGCTGAGATGGGTCTCCTGTAGGAGTAAGAGATCGGCTTCGCGATCTCGTAGAAAAAGCCTAAGCTCTGGGAGGTTATTTCGCAGACCGCGGATATTGAATGAAACAAGCGACAAACCCTTTGGTTTGATACGACCGTGAGATATTGCGGGAGCAGAGGGCTCCGGCATAGTTTAATTACAAGGACCTTAGAAGATTGATGTGCTCAGTAAGAGCAAGGAGACGGCCCTGAGGGGACTGAGCTGTGCTCAGTTTATCCGCAAGAATAAGGATTTCGTCTAAATTGATCCCTTTGAGTGTGTTATACACTAGGTTTAGAGACTCTACTACAGAGTCTGTCTGTTTTTTTGGGTCGGCGGAAGGCCGCGGGATATTTGATTCCTTTTGGAACCAGGGGTTTATAGGAAGCGGCGCTGGCTGAGAGAGCGGAAGGCTCATAAGGGGCCGAGGAGGGCCCTGAGGTGGCCGATAGGGGCCCTGTGGGGGCCGATAGATGCCCTGTGTGGGCTGAGATGAGCCCTGAGGGGGCTGAGGTAGGGGCTGGCCGTGGCTGGGCTTGCGGCTTACAAGAGCCGGGAAGGTTCGGTCATTGACCTATGGTGGAGCTTTGCGGCTCGGAGGTGGGCGAGGGGCGCGAGGGCAACCTCTAAAATTGGCCGGATGGCCTGTTTGTCCGCAGAGGACACATGAGGGTGGGGATTCGGCGTTTTTGGGCCGTGGGCACTCTTTCGAGTGATGGGGTTCTAGGCACTTAATGCACCTGGAGCTGAGCAGTTGTCTGCCGCGTCTCCGTAGAGTTGGCAGCGGTGGCACTGCGCTGGGTAACCGCGCCGGTGAGGGGCTTCGACCTTCGACAGGCCGCACACATTGCGTACCTCGCGGAAAATGGCCTTCGCCTCCGGCACATTGGTGAGAACGAGGAGGGCGAGGTTAAACCTTTCGCACCTGCTGCTGTGCATTTTATGCACACCTTCAATGGGGAAGCCTTGGGATTTAAGGTCTTCCAGAATGTCTTCGTTTGCGAGTTCATAGGGAACTCCGCGGAGGACTGCCTTGACTTTCCTTTCTTCGGCGAGGGCGTATGTGTGGTAGGACACACGCTCGGCCGTGAATAGGCGGGTTATGTTACGGAAGTCTTCTATAGACGCCGGTATAATTTTGATGGCCTCGCCGACATTAGTGGCTTGGTCATATTTGAAACCCTTATCGTAGAGGGTTTTGGACAATTGAGTGAATTTCGCCTTGTCTCTGAGAAAGACAGGGGGCGGGACTTGGTTTTTGGCCAGTTCGGGAGCGCAGCGGGTTGCTGGCTTGGCGGTATTGTCTTTCGACTGTGAGGCGGCAGCGTTTGGGGCTGCGGAAGTAGGGGCAACGATGGGAGCTGCGGAGGTAGAGGCAGCGGCGGAGGGAGTGCGGGCGGCGGCGGCCGCTGAGGCGGGGGGAGTGCGAGAAGTGGCAGCGCGTTTCGGGCCGCGCTTTGATTTCACTAACGTGAATTCGGCTTGGGAGTCGGTTATGGTTCCTTTGGAGTCGGAAGAATCCGAGGAGCCGGTGGAGCTGAAGGCGGTCCTCTTCCGGGAAGATGAGGTAACGGACGTGGTGTCCGAGTGCTCCATATCGGAGTCGGGGGACGCGGGCGAGTCGGACTGCGGGGCAGCCGCTTGGGTCGCGAGGAAAGCAGCGACGGCGGGTGGGGGTACACATGCCTTAGAGGCAGCGGGGGGGAAAATGTCTTTGGCGAGAAGGGTCTCGTCAATTTGGGCGCTTGTAGGTATTCCTGCGGCTTGGATCATTTGTACGATCGTGGCCGCAACCTGGCTTATGAGTGAGCTTATGTCTATGGAAGACATGTTGATCTGGACGGGGGGGGTGACGTTTTATTCTAAGAAAACTGGAGGTCCCTGTTCTGAGAAGAACAGGGCCTTGGGGGCAGATGGGGAGGACTGACGATCTATTTCCAGAAGCTGGGGTCCCTATGTTCTGAAAAGAACAAGGGCTCGCTCTGAGAAGAGCAAGAGACGATCTACTCTAAGAACAGTATATACAAAAGTAACAGTATAACAAAAACAGTAACAGAAAAATTAAAAATAATAAAACAAAACAAGCGAAGCGCGCTCAAGCCTCCCCGCCGGGGCAAGGGGGCAAGAACGATGCAAATAACAAAGTGACTCACCAACGGCGTCTGCTCGGCCGGTGTTAGCCGGAGAGAGCGGGGCGCGCGGCAGCAGCACCTACCAAATACAGCTTTACTGCTGTTTTTTTATTATTTGTGTTTCGACCATACATCACGTCTACACACATAATTCTCGTCGTCTCGTAGAATGGAAATGGAGTGATGCTGCGTTCTGGGCGGTCCTGTTCGCCGTGGTACACAGGGGCTCTATAGGAACTAGGATAGGATCGATGCTGATACACAGTGGCTCTAAAATAGAAAGTAGAAAATTATTTTACAATCGTTAAATGTTTTGTTCTTGAGTTAGGTTCTGCTGTTATGATTCTAAGTGGATGGGCCGGGCTCACTTGTTGCACTAATATTACAAGAGTATGGCTCTCTTTCCGCCGATACGGCCCTCTCTCTGGTTACTTGGCTGACGACGTAGTTGATCGTGGGCGACTTTTCGAGGCCGTCCTCTGCCAATTACCTTTTTTACCAATTAACGGTCGTTTTCAAGTACTCTACATATCTCATAGGGTTCACTAAATTTGAGATCTAATGAGGTTTAATTGCGTGGATTATTTTTGATAAGTACGTATTCTCCTTTCTGAAAATGACAGATTAGCTTTACGTTGATTAAATCGTTGTCTATCTTGTTCCGACGCTTGAGACATTCTATTCTGCACTTGTCTGGAAAGGGAGTAAATATCGATAGTTTGATTATCAATATTTACTAACCCGAGTAGTTCCGGTGGAACACAGTGTTTTCGTCTTGTAAGTATAGTAAGCGGAGCGACACCTGTTACTCGATGAGCAGTACAATTTATGGCCAACTGAAGTTCTTCTAATGCAGTATGCCATTGTTCTGTTTCATAATTTTTTATCATTACTAATGCATTTTTGAGCGTTGCTATTATTCGCTCAACTTGTCCGTTAGCTCAGCTGATTCCTGGTGATATATCATGGATGTTTATTCCAAGCTGTTGGCAATAAGTCTTGAATTCCCCCAAGAATTCTCTGCCTCCATCCACAATAATTTGAAGTGGTGTTCCGAATAGGTGTATAGCACGTTTTAGTGCAGCCAATGTGCTGTGCGGACTTTTATTGGTAGCATAATAAAATAGCACATATTTTGAGAAAGCATCGATAGTTACTATAACATATTGTTGGTCATCTGTAGTACCGAGCTTGCCAGTGATATCCATATGTATCACTTGAAAAGCTGTAGTTGGCTTTTGAATTGGATGTAGTTGAGCTTGTACAGCGCCCGATATTCCTTTTGATGTTCTGCACACGATACAGTTGTCCACAAATCTGAGCACCAGGGTATTCATTTTATCAAACTGTCCATCAGACGACGTAACATCTCATCTCGGCGTTGTTCGACCTTTAACCAATCCAGGTCTCTTGTCATAATGTTAACCTCACAACTACTTGGATTTCTACTAAAGAAGTCGGCATGTTGCAGACGATTTCCTTTGCGATATTCTACTTCAAAATCATAGTTCTGTAAAAACGCCCACCACCGATGAATTCTCGGGAGGAGATCCTTTTTGTGCTTAGATGCCTTTAAGGCATTGCAATCGGTTATAATTTTGAACTTCCGTCCATACAGATACCGTCGAAAATGTTTTATTGCACGTACTACCGCCAAGGTCTCCAGCTCGAACGAGTGATATCTGCTTTCAGTGTCAATAGTCTTCATACTCATGAAGGCGACTGCATGTTGACGTTTGTTGATTATCTGTACTAGTACGGCACCAAATCCCAAGCTACTAGCATCCGTGTATAATTCTATCGGTGCTTCTTCCTGAAATATTGTTAACACAGGAGATGATGTCAAACATTGGATTATTTTATTACGTGCTTCTTCATGTCGATCATTCCACTGCCACATAGCACCTTGTTTAGTCAACTCATACAAGGGTATCATTATACGGGAAAAGTCGGGGATATATTTCCGAAAATATTCAGCTAAACCATTGAACTGTCTTACTTTTTTAGCAGTATTCGGTACTGGTGACTTGACTAGAGCTTCAACTTTCTTTGGACTTAGACGGATTTGACCATTAGAAACAACGTTACCCAAATATTCTATTGAGCGTTTGAAGAAGCTGCACTTATCTGCATTAATAGAAAACCCAGCCTTCTGTAATGCTATGAGAATGCGTTCAATGTTTACTAGCCCTTGAGCAAAATCAGCACTTTTGCTAAAAACATCGTCGACGTAAACTTGAGCAGCACTTCCTAGTAACGAAAACAATGCCCTATTAATACACCTTTGGTACACTGCACATGCATTGGATAAACCCAATGGCATTGTAAGGTATTCATATAACCCATCAGGTGTAACAAATGCAGTCTTCTCTATGGAATTCTCCGAAATAGGTATCTGATGGAAACCTGCCGCCATATCAATGTGGTGAAGTAGAGTCCATTGGCCAGTTGATCGATCTGGTCGGAGATGAGTGGGAGTGGGTAATGGTCCCGCAATGTATTGGCATTTAATTCGCGGAAGTCTACACAAAGACGGTCATCTCCATTTTTCTTTTTTACCAAAATAATAGGGCTTGAGTATGGCGATTTGCTCTCACGTATAATGTTGTGCTTCAGTAATTCGTTAACAATGCTACGAACCTTTTCCCTCTCCACTGAGCTGAGGCGGTATGGTCTTCGTTCAACGTATTTATCCGGGTTCTTCAATCTGATTTCTAACATACCTGTATTAACTCGGGTGTTAGGGTATCCTCGAATAAATAGATGTTCAAATTTATTAAGGAGTATGCGAAGTTGTTTGATCTCTTCAGGGTTGGAAAGACCACAGTCTAGTTTTTCAAATATTGGATTATTTGTGATGATATGATTGACAAACCCTTGGTGTACTAATTTTGTTTCGCTAGACGTGACTATAACACTCAAGTTTGTGCCTCGAATCAAATTCATGCCCACCAAAATGTCTGTCGACATCTCACAGTCAGGCAGAACATAAAATTGAATTTCAACGCTGATATTATCTATGACACATATAGTCAGTAAGCTCGTGAGTGACAGTACGGGAAATCGTCCAATACCTCTCAAGTAGTTAGCTGTTTGAACTCTTTGTCCAGGCAGAGCTACGGCTACATATTCCCGTATAACTGAACATTCTGCACCACTGTCGAACATTGCCCTTAAAGATTTTATTCCTATCCTGATAGTTAAAGGGGCGAGTTTTGCACCTTCAATGTGATTTACATTTGATGTCAAAGAACGATCACGTTTAAAGCATTGGTCGTAAGTATGTCCTAATTTTTGACAAAATGTGCAGGTAGACTTACCATCACTTTCACTTCTTTTACTAAATTGTTCCTGTCTCGATGCGGTTGGTTTGAAATGACATTCATTGGCAGAATGATTTTTCCTTTTACAGATGCGACAGAATGATGGAGCGTAAGCATGATCATTGCTTGATAACCGGGGACGTTTGTGTGGCATTGTCATACTACTATTTGATGGATGAACGCGCTTTAATCGTATTGAGGATGCAATAGATATAAGTTCTGGCACTATTGTTGCGCGTGCGTTTAATAGTTCAATCCGTAGATGTTCATCACTAATGCAACCTATGACGGCCTCAACCGCATCTTTACCTAATTTATCCTTGGTAACTCGTCTCCATAGTACCCACGCTCTCGATAAGAATTCCGCTATATCCTTTGACGAATCAAAACATGTTCCCTGAATCTTAATATGTCTCGAGAATACCGGTTTTCTGGTTCAAATGTAGTTATAAGTTTGTTGCGTAGTTCTTCCCAAGTAGATGTAGTTATCATCCAATCATCGACCCACATTTTAGCGCCTCCTTTCAACAAACTGCCAACCCTCATGCGTATATCAAAATCATTGAGGTTGTACGTTTGAATTGCTTTATTAATATGTTGACACCACTCACGTACTCCAACGTTAGTATCTGGATCAAATGAAGGTATGTAAATATCATTGATTCTTACCTTTGTTTCCGATGGAGTATTCAGTCTATCCGACATATTTTGCATCATATGCATCATCTGCATAAAAAAATGTGATGGTACATTAATCGTTGAAGTGTAATCACTCCGATTCTATTGCATTGTTTCAGTGCTAGATGACATCGATGGTTGTTCAATAGCAGATGGTTGAGCAGAAGTGGAAGAGCGTTGTTCACATCCCACTTCTGATGACGGAATATTTGCCCCAGAAGTATTTTTTAAAACTATGACGTCATCATTGATGACGTCATTATTGAGATTTCTAGTTTCACTCATTATTGTTTTTTTTAATAATAAGAATCACTTATTTAGTTTTAACTGATTTTACTAATCACAACTAATAGTTACTCACAATCAACAATTACACGCTATTGTTCACAATTAACGATTTTATAATTATTCACTATTGTTCACAATTTATAGTTCGCGAATTCAACTAACCGTCCGAACAGCACGACAGCTCGTGCAAGAATGAATCCTGCCCCAGCCGTCGCGCGCTTTTTAAACTGAATGCGAGCGCAAGCCATCCCCACTTCCTGCGCTTTGAGAATGATTACCTTCAGATTATTATAGCGCCAACCCGCATTTAATGATATTGTGAATTAAAGCATTTTAAATTATTTATCTGGTAACAATAATCAACTAATTATAAAAATAAAGACACATGTTATAAAAATCAGCTTATAACATTATTTTAGAAGTTGAAATAACGTCTATTGATTTTTAAAGGAATAATAATTGTTTAAGTAATGCGCCGATACGTCGCTTATACTTTGTTGCGCCAATATATACAAGAATTGCTCGTTTAAAGGTATAGGATGTATATTGATATGCAAATATTTATTCATATTTATGCCTGTATATGTTTGTATATATGTATTAATAGAAGATAGTTCTATAGTTTTTATTTTTATTTTATATATCAGTAAAATGTATCTATTACGTAGTTAATTATCTTTTTTTTTTGTTTTTTACCCTATATTGTTACCCCTACGTCAAATTCTCACCACATCATGGGTTGACTGGTAGAGAACGCCTCAAGATATTAAGTCCGTCCTTATATTCTTCTTATTAAGGAATGCAATAAAGAATAAATAAATAAATATGGTGACGCTCAGCTTAAAGACAGCGTGCAACGCAGCAACGAAAACCTGCAGCAGTGGATCCTTGAGGTAAAGAAGCTAGTTCTAAAAGCATACCGATCTGTACCTGCCCTCATTGAAGGGAACCTGGTACAGATATTCAGAGGGTCGGGCACTACTAGGCGCTTAAGGACGCCTTGGCATGTGCACTGGTGGTGAAAGCGGTGCGGCAGGATCATCGTTCTCATCGCGCCAGGGAGGTTGTAGCAGCTACAGTTCGCGACCGTAATAAAGGATACGGCCTTAAGTGCTACAGCTGTGGGTAAAGGGGCCATCTTCGATCCAGCTGCCCTAAGCAAACTGTAAAAAAGGAAGGTGATCGATCTCGAGTGCGGCTAACAGCACCGCCCAGCAGCAGAAGGCTAACGATTCATTCTCAAGAAGACCTTGTCCTAAAGATTGCAAGCATTGTACTAGGCAAGAGGGTAAGGAAGTGGTATCTGTGAGGATGCTCAGGACAGACCATCTCAGCAACGAGTGGAAAGACAGCCTACAACATGCACAACAGGAAGATTCGGACATCAAGCCAATTCTGGAATGGATAAAGACCAGTACTCCCAAGCCCAAGTGGAGCGACATCTCAGCGATGAGTTCAAGCACGAAAAGCTTGATGATTCAGGATAGAGTTCTATGCTGTAAATGGAAAAATGGTCGCGGAGACAGCTGTCATTTGCAAATGGTTGTCTCTAAAGCTAATAAAGTACCAGATATTCTACAGTTGTACCATAATGGTTGTTCAGGAGGCCATCTGGGAGTTAAACGAACTCTACTGAAGATCCGAGAACGGTTTTATTGGGTTTTAGTGTCTGTACTGGTGTCGCAAATTTACAAGTTGTACGGCTATAAAGGGACCTCAGACTCATAGTAGAGGTGTATTGAAGTTGTACAATGTTGGTGCACCATGGGAGAAAATAGCCATTTATGTGGCAGGGCTGTTTCCGGAAAGTGAAAGTGGTAACAAGTATTTTATGGTTGTGATGGATTACTTTACTAAGTGGCCAGAAGTCCTCGCCATTCCAAATCAAGAAGCTTCAACAGTTGCAGATAAACTAGTTCATTAAGTCTTCTGTCGTTTTGGAGTACCTTAGGAGATTCACAGCTATCAAGGAAGAAATTTTGAGTCTCAAATATTCCAGGAAACTTGCCCAGCTATGGATACTCATAAAACAAGAATAATTTCTTACCACCCGCAATCTGATAGAATGGTAGAACGATGTAATCAGACATTGGAGAGGTACCTAGCGAAAGTTGTGGAAAATCGGCAACGAGATTGAGACAACCACATACAACCGGTTTTGTTGTCATATCGAAGTGCTGTTCACGAAATTACATCGGTGACACCAGCTTTCGCAAACTTTGGAAGAGAATTACGGCTGCCTGCAGCCCTTTTCACCGGAATACCACCTGATGCTCCACGCAGTATAACCGATTATATTCAGTTTGTTGCATAAGTCATTTGGACTTGCGGAACAAAATGAATGACATTTATGAGCACGTCGGACAATCGGGCCAGCAAATGTTTGAAAAGATGAAAACCCGGTATGACCACAAAATGAACAACAAAGGGTTCGACGAAGGTTCACTAGTGCGGTTGCACAATCCAATCCGCACCAAAGGGAAATATCCTAAGCTTCATGCTATATGGGACGGACCGCACCGGATTGTGACAAGGATCAATGACGTAACCTACCGGATACGGTAAGGTGCAAGAGGTACTCCTAAGATCGTCCATGTGGATCGACTGGCGCGTTATCATGGGGACAATATTGCTCGGGACGAGCATGTCTTAGGAAGGGGTAGTGTTGTGCGCCATAATTAATGCCTGGTACATGATGAGTTACTCGCGCCATCTAGTATAGAGTAGCAGAACTAGGAGACTCAAGATTTTTCAAGGAAATTCCATACTAGAACTTTCTACGCCTAATCAGTCGGGACCGGTATCTCGAACATTCTAGATGTTCTAGTAGAAGAGGCCCTATATAAGACCGGTAAGTACCGCGATAGAGTCAATATTGAATTGGCAATTCAGGCGAATACTTCAAAGCGATATAATTGCGAACAATTGTGTTTTATTATTAGTGTGTTTTAAGTTGTAATTGGTGTTCGGTAATTAAAGTGTCATTTTTAGTAATGCAAGCGGCAGTTTTTATTGTCACGAACCCCAAGCTCGTTACAATATCCTGGTGCTCGATAACAGGTAGTCCTGAAAAAATTTTTTATTACCATCCCATGTTGCAAATACATCGACGTTGGTATCGATAGCCTAACATCGATGTTCGATGTTTATCCTACTCAAAACATCGATGTTGGCTATTATCGATGTTATTGCACATGTACATATTTAATAGGTTAAAGTTAGATGAATAAAAATTGGTAGTGGTTTTTTAGGATATATTATTAATAAAATAAAAGAAATTAATTAAAATTTAGTGTTAATTTAAAAAATTGTAAAAAGTTAACAAAAAGTTACATCTAGTTCATTTGTTATATTATATTTTACCGATGATGATTAATATTATTATTTTGATCTTTAAATGTTCCTGTACAGTTATAAATCTGGTATGAAAAAAAATTTTTGGGGCCTAATTTACGATAGGTTTTATATCAACTACTCCTATCGCGAAACAAAAAATATGATTATAGAGAAAAACTTAACAATTTTCACAAAAACAAAATAATAGATTTACGTCAGCTTTTTTCACAATTTTTAATCAGGCAGCCCCAGCAGTAAGCATCCACAGCCGTTTATAAAATGCACAGTCGAATGCACTATGGAGTGAAATTATCTATGCTCACGATCACCCAGTGATTTATTTTCATAAAATAAATCACTGGGCGATGGAAAACAATAAACTCGTTACCCCAACTCAAAAAAGAGCTAAATATAATTGAATTTTGTAGATACAAATTGTTTCATAATTATGTGGGTATAGATAGCAAGGAAAAAAAAACAATTAATTTGAATAACAATTTATGTAGTTATTAGCTGACAGCCGACACGACACAATTTTAAATGGGGAGGAACTGATTCTTATTGATACCACCATTTTTCTTGGAATCACACTGGACGAAAAGCTTCAATGGCTCCCCCATATATCAAAACTAGCTAGCAGACTTAGTTCTGCAGCATATGCTGTAAAAAAGATTAGAACTCTTACCAGCGTTGAAACAGCTAGATTAGTTTACTTTAGTTATTTCCATAGCATTATGTCGTATGGTATTTTGCTATGGGGACACGCGACTGACACTGAAATTATATTTATTTTACAGAAGAGGGCCATTAGAGCAATATATAATTTAAAAGCAAAAGAGTCACTGAGACAAAAATTTAAGGAAATTAATATATTAACTCTGGCCTCTCAATACATTTATGAAAATGTAATGTACGTACACAAAAATAAAAGTAGTTTTGCGAAAATAAGTAATATTCATTCTGTAAATACTAGGAGCAGACACAAGCTGGTAGTACCAGTTACTCGACTCCACCGAGTCAGTAATTCATTCTTGGGGCGATGTATACGCTTTTACAACAAAATCCCAGAAAATATACAAAATTTGTCATACACAAGGTTCAAAAATGTTATTAAACTAAGTTTGTATAAAAAGGGTTATTATAATATTAAGGAATTTATAGATGATAATAACCCCTGGGAAGGGTGATCGCTACCAAGCTATTTCTAATTTGTCTTGTGTTGTTGATTGTAAACATGATTGTAAGCTATTATTAAAAAAAAATAGTCCCGCTGGGTTTCTTGCTGGTTCTTCCCAGGACAGAGGTTTCTTTTGCGAACCAAAAAAAAAATGGTAATGGTAAATTAAAAAAGTGAATTTCAATAAGTATTTTTATAATCTACATTGAATAAAAAAGTTTCTATTCTACTCTATTCTATTCTACACCACAATAATAGGCATGTCGATCTAAAATCGATTAATCGAAAAATCGATTCTTTGGAGTAAAATTATCGATTTTTAGATCGATTCGAAGCACCGCATCGATTCACTGAATCGATACAAAAACCTATTAAATCGGACTGATTCATTTTATTCAAGAACTAGCTAAAATTCCCAAACTGGCTGGGGTAGGATACCACAGTTTTTTTTTTTAATTTTTTGTTATTGGGGGACGCAAAAACAACCGGTCGTACTTGGATGATAATTTGAAAGCAATATATATTTGAATAAAATAAATGTTTATGAACGCATCCAACAATATCGAAAAATGTTCATTTCATTTTCATTTCTAAAATTCTTAAGCCCACTTTACTTTACTATAAATATTTTTTCGATCGACCGAGCGATATTTTCATATTATATTTCACCTCCTGTACTATAATATAATATAATATTATAGCTGTGAACCTGTTTGAACTGTGAACTTGTGAATTTACATTATATATTATCAAAAATATACATACTGTGAGCTGTAAGTACAGAGTACTTTTTAAATACCTAGATACTGTAAAAAATATTATACCTCTACCTACCCTACCCTACTCACTGACGTCAGCGCCGGTATAAATTCTACAATTTTCAAGGACAGGCGGGCTAAGCTTTAGTACGTAGTGATCGTTCTCCTGTTCCCTAACCTTCATGCTTGACAGTGAGTTTAACACACCATAACGACATTATTTTAGGTCATCGATGCGTTTAGAAATCCTGAATTATTCAAAATTTTAAGATGAAATATTTAGTTGATATTGATTTCGCGGGTTCGCATTGTTTACAAGTTCTTATTAATCGATTATTGGTTCATTGACATCGATGTTTAGATGTGTGACATGTGGCAGAATCAATGTTAAAACATCGATGTTTTAATTTTTAACATCGATGATCATCGTCATCCCTACCACAGATTACTGCATATATACGACTAGATGCGAAGTATCCTTAGTCTGTGTATACTAGAGAATCCCTATCAAAGAGTATAGTAAATATACATTTACTATACTCTTTCATATATAAGGAAAATCCCTACTCTGTTCCGTACAGTATATTAGAAAGTACTCTGTGATATTAGAAAGTACTCTGTGGTTCCGTACCTACTCTTTGCTCTGTATCCTAGAAAAAATTAAGTTTATTTACGTTTCCTAAATCCTAGTTTACCACAGACTTTATAATCCGAAATATTTTACTTTCCTTTAAGTTCCTGTTATTTCTGGAGATAAAATTAATGTAATTATTATAATAAAAGCGCATGGTATAACGTAGTGATTATATTCACTTGAGCGAATGAGGAAAAATTGTCTGCTAAATAGTATATTTGTGCGAAAAAGTTTCTACTTGCGCAATATGAGTATTGACATTGGAGGTGAGTAAAAGAACAGACAAGTAAAGTTACCATACATGTTTGTCCTATTTGTTTAAATGTTTATTATATTCCTAAACTAAAATAAAATGTTTTAGGAATGAGAATAAGATACAAAGATAAGGATGACACGTTTTTAGAGACACACTTAGTGTCTAAAGAACCTTTCGGTCAATTCAAGGCATGGTTTGAAGAAGCTTGCAGTAAAAAAGAAATCTTAGAACCTAATGCTATGTGCTTAGCCACTGTTTCAAAGTATGTTTCTAATTTCTATTGATTACAAGCAATAACATGATTCTAGAGGCATGAGTGAAAGGTGTGGTTGTGGGCTTTTGGGGATTCTTGGGGATTTCTAGATTCTATTACGTAGCTTGCCTAAAGCACACTACACACACATAAGTTAACCTCATTTTAGAAACAGTGCTGGTACCTAAATAGATAATCTGTACTATATTGTTTTTAATTACATATTAGCTATACTATAAAATATTTTTCTTAATGCATTTGATATTTTAATAACAGGGAAGGGTATCCTTCAGCAAGGTTTGTTTTATGTAAAGGCTATGGTAAAGATGGATACAAATTCTTCACAAACTATGAAAGTAGGAAGGCTAAGGAGATGGTAAGTAAATATTGTATAAGTACATGTATTTTATTGAAACTTATGATTGCATAAATTGTTAATCATATATTATTTTAGGCTGAAAATCAAAATGTGGCTGCCACATTCTATTGGGAGGTTTTGAATAGATCAGTGAGAATTGAAGGTTATGTGGAAAAACTTTCTGATGAGGAATCTACTACATATTTCCATTCACGTCCAGTGCCTAGTCAAATTGCAGCATGTGCTAGTTACCAAAGTACACCAATTGAATCTAGAGATATTCTTTGTGACCGTGAAGGTAAATTAGAAGCTGAATATATGATACCCCATAAGGAAGTTCCTAGACCAAGTTATTGGTAATTGTTTTACTACTTTATCATATTCTTAATTCATTGACATTTTCAAACTATTATGATACTTATATCCTCAGTGAACAAATAATTTTTAGAGCTTTTTCTACAATGCATATCACAAATAATTATTTGATCATTTATTTCATATGTATTATTTGGTTAACTATGAGCCATCATCATCACCTTCTCAGGTCCACTGTTGGACATCCCTCATATAATAAAAAGGCCTTCTTCTTATGACACCATAAAGTACAGTCCTGATCCACCTGCGTGTTATACAACATTTATGTCACTCTATCCAGAAGTCAGCTTTCCTTCATTCTGCTTGCTGGTGTGAGGCTACTACTTTATAACCTTCTTCCCCATCTCTTCAGTTTGTCAAGCTATATGGATATGCATTATATTTATATATATATATATATACATGCAATGACTAAATGATACATACAATGACTACACAATTTTAATGATTTTCAGGGGAGGTTATATTATTCGTCCTAGAGCTGTTGAGTTTTGGCAAGGACAAAAAGATCGCCTGCATGATAGAATTAAATTTAGGAAACCATTAACTGAAGAAGTACCAGATGGGAAACTTCTCCATAAGGGAGAAGATGGTTGGGTATATGAAAGATTATCACCTTAAAAAACTTATTTGGGTTATCAGTATTAATTATTTGTATATATTTGTTAAATTTTAAAATAATTCATAGGTTTAGAAAAAAATGATCACAAATAAGTCTTACATTTATTCTACTTATTAAAAAATTATATGGTCAAATAATTAAATTACAGAGTGATGGGTTGTTAAATAAATTGCATATGTATTACATAATTATTCTTTTTATTTTTAAGATTTCTCTCTGTACACCACCTGAACTTTTCCACACAACTTCACTATTTAATAAACCTGTCCTTTCCACATGTGCTTCAAATTGCCTCATTCCACCACCAACACCAAAATAACATGTTTTAGCTGCTACATAAATAATTCCTTGCTTGCTTAACCTTTTTAAAAATAATGAAACAAGTTTGTCATAGTTTTTCTCATTGTAAATAGTTTCTGATGAAACAATAATGTCATACACTTTACAGTCATCCAGTTTCTCATTAAAAGATTCCCAATCTCCTGAATAAAATTTACATTTTTTTATTTCATTTTCTCTTAACTCTTCTTCAATATTAAGAAGTACACTAGGTATTGTTGCACACTCAATTATTTCCTTATTCTGTAATTTAAAATATATCACTGTAAATGTTATAAAAATAGGGCTTGTGATTTGGATGAAAATGTGTAGTTATATCAGCTATTTATGTAAAATTAAAAAAAAACATTATTAAAGGGATAAAGTAGCTGAAATATTATTATGGAACCAGAAAGAGTAGAGAATATGTATAGTTTGACTGCAGCTGTGTAATATGGTAAGTGAAAAGAACCAGATACAATTTTTACTGGTATTGAAGCATTCCATTTTAGTTCTCAGGTGTAACCACATATCTCGAAACATGGTAAGGAAATATAATAATATGTTCTTGAATGGCCTGGCCTTGAATGGAATGGTAACCTCACAACCTTTGTTCTAATTTACAGTGTAGTGTTCAACATAATTAAATATTGGTTGCGCTCTTATTTCACAAAAATAATGACATTTACAAGTGGAACTCAGTGATAGAATATGAAGGCCCATTACTATATTACGTAATTCAATCATGTTGGAATTGCTCAAATCACAAGTGATGTTTAGCGATTGTTTATCTAGCAGTATTTGCTCGGGTCTATAATATCTTAATCTTTTGAAACCAAATGAGCAATACCATTGGTGCAGAGGCTTGGAGTGATTTCTCAATAAAACCTTTTTGAAACTGTCGGGCGAGAATAATGTGATACACCGCATACCCTTTCAGCCAGTAGAGAGCCAGTGATGCAGCCCATAGACTTCCAGACGTTTCGAGTTCAAAGCCATATGTAGACAGGGCCATGAAGGCAATACTTGCAAACTGACTCTCCACAACTTCAGTTCAAGTGTCCTCGTGTGGTTTACAAGCTCTGAACAAAGGCTACAGTTTAGGCTTGATGTGGTGTAGGGCTGTACCACATACCATTGGTTGCTCCAAAGATTTGTAGATCATCTGGCTACTCAACCATGTGTACCTTGTTAACTCTTATAAAGTAAGGACTATTTATATTTATCTTACTTAAAATAAATCACTTGAAGCAATGCGCTCAAGAAGTGAACACTATCCCGGAAGATTTGCGGTGAACTGAAAGCGAAACTTCCAACTTTCAAAATTCATTATTCTCTTTGAAAGAAGCGAATGGTCGATAACAGTTGTCCTACCTTACTCTACGACATAGGCGTGCGCGCAAGTGCGCCGTCGCCTTTGAAGGACGCCGCCAAAAGACACAGCTGTCGACGAAAATAGTCTCACATCATGATAGTTTGCACTGCGTGGCAATGTCGCTTTTTAATATTCAAGTTCATTGAAACATTGACCTAGTGACCTAATTCTACAGAAAGTTTAAATTAGCTCAAATTAACTTTTTGACTAATTACTTTTTGACCTAATTAATGGACCGATTTCAATCATTTTTTGTATATTGTCAGCAAAGACGATAACAAGTATGTGGTTTCATTTATTACATATATGTGGTGCCCATTCTGTATATTACAGAGAGCTCTAGGTATTCCCCAAGTAGCTATCCTCTGCTTCAGGTCATCTATGCGCTCATCTGTAAAAGTAAATGAAAGGGTGTTTGGAAAGGAGTTAAGATATCAATTTACAATCAATTACACTTACGTAATCTTGGAAAGTTACAAATGATCCATTTAGTAATGCATATATGCCTAAAATACCAACTCCACACCCTAAATCTAATACTTGTGCTTGATGAAAGTTTATAGAACCACGATGCTCTACCAAATAAGTTATTAAGTCACTTGTACATTCCCATACCTTAAGACCACCTAAAACAAAGATTTATATTATTTCATATTGTAATTAAAAGCACATATCAACAAAAAAGCTGAGCGATATTATACCTTCATATTTGCCAGCTACTAAGTCACTGTGCTCTTTCTCAGCCAAATCTAATGCATTTAATGGACATTCTCCACTCATAAATATTTTATCTGAATTACTTACATGCCCAATTTCAACTTCATTGCATGTAAACATTTTGGCATGAACAACAACATTATCTAACTCTTTTAATTGCTTATTAGGTATTATCTCTTCACTTTCATACCATTTAATTTCTTCATTTTCCTCTAAAAAGAATCATTACAATTAAATGTTAAGTCCTTAATTCTCCCACTTTTAGTTGTCTATGACAGCATACTAGGCAAGTGGTAAGATGTAGGTTTCAAAGAGCTAGTTGTGGTAATACTACTAAAGAGTACACTTTCTTGTGCAATACAGTCACAGCTTTTTATTATTCTTAATGAGTTCTCCACAAGTCAAACTTAGCTTGCCATCTGGATTTTCAGTATCTTACCTTATTTAATGAAGTAACTAATGCCTGTTTGTTTGTAGTTAGTTCATAGTGGCCATGAGGTTCAGTAACCACATACCATTAGGTAGCATTTAGCTTGTAGCTTTGTTATTAAAAATTAGTCTAACTAACTACACAAACACAAAAGTTGTTTCATCAAACAAAATTTTAACTTATTCTCTTTTACGAAGATTCTATTACATAGCTAACAAGATCTGATTCCTTCTCGGTACTAGGATATATTATGTTTCATTGTTTTCCTTTGTTTGCTTATAAACAATATTTTATTCATATTTATTTATTTTTAAATTTTATAAGTTAAATATTCCTCTGAGAACCACTATAAAATTTATTACTTTCATTTTATTCATTTTTTTAAATTTAAAAGAAAGATTTATTTAGAATTTGAGACGTATAAAAATAAATCGATTATCGTATGAATTGACACTTCCTAAAATATAATCTTCTGTATTCCATTAAAAAAAAAAGGTTACATATATTTAACTTCAAGTTAATATAACTTGAGTTTATAATTTAACTTTCAAGAACTTTATAGAATATAATAATTACCACATAGTTTCTAAAGTCGGGGCTTTAATTCTTCTGTATACTGTCTGAAGTACATTACTTTAAATTTTGCCGTTATTAGCGCATGCGAATAACATGTTTAATTATGATGTACCTTTTTGATATTGACTATCATCATGCCCAAAAAAATTGAATCTAAAGGTTGGCATCTTTGTAATTTAAATTGTTTTCTATTTTCAATCGTCGATAAAATTTTCTATATAAATAAAAAGGCAATATGACTTTGGTTATTAGATTGACAGTTGACAGCACAGAACACAGATAACTGTATACTGGTCAGAGCAGAACATGGAACTGGAACATGTGCGATATTATGTCCTCTACCTCTACTCCATAGATTACTGGCTATATACTAGAGATATGCTATGCATGCTCTACTCTATACTTGTAACTTATATATATATAGAGTAGAAATGTCAAAAAATAATCAATTTTGTTTAAATCGATTATTATTTTCTTATAATCGAATTTTTATTATTGGTTTTTACAGTAATACTAATCGATTTTTAGTAAATCGATTATATAAATGACGTGTTTAAATCGATTTTCAGAAACAGCTTTTATCTATGCGATGTATGAAAAAATCTATGCGTTGTATGGAGTGTAGAAGTAAGGAGTACCAACTCCCATAGTAGAATAGTTGAAAATGTGGTCATCTGTAAGCAGTAAATAACAGTTCAAAAACTCTTCACAACAGCGCTGAAGTAGCTATTGGGATGAAACGAACTTAGCAGTTGTTCAAAATTCATTAAATTACACCAATTATGCATAAAACAAGTTTATTTTTTTTACTTGCAGCAGGAATACGACTTTACTATCAGAGACTGCAGCGGGAAATCTCACGGCAACGCAGATGCATTGTCAAGAAGACCTTGTCCTGAAGATTGTAACCATTGTAGTAGGCAGGAGAGTAAGGAAGTGGTATCCGTGAGGATGCTCAGGACAGACCACCTCAACAACGGGTGGAAGGACAGCCTATGACATGCACAGCAGGAAGATCCGGATATCAAGCCGATTCTGGGATGGATGAAGGCCCGTGCTACCAAGCCTAAGTGGAGGGACGTCTCAGCGATGAGTTCAACCACGAAAAGCTATTGGGCCCAATGGGACAGCTTGCTGCTTCAGGATGGAGTCCTGTGTCGTAAATGGGACAATGGTCGAGGAGACAGCTGTCGTTTGCAAATGGTTGTCCCTAAAGCTAAAGTGCCAAATGTTTTACAGCTGTGCCATAATGGTCGTTCAAGAGTCCATCTGGGAATTAAACGAACTCTACTGAAGGTCAGAGAACAGTTTTACTGGGTCCATTATCGTGACGATGTCGAGGATTGGTGTCGTACATGTACAAGTTGTGCGGCTGTGAGGGGGCCTCAGACACGGAGTAGAGGAGCATCGAAATTGTACAATGTTGGTGCACCACGGGATAGGACATCCCTTGACATTGCGGAGCCGTTACAGAAAGGCGCAAAGGGGACTCCTAAGATCGTCCATGTGGATCGCTTGGCGCGTTATTATGGGTCCGATAATGCTCGGGACGAGCATGTCTTAGGAGGGGCCAGTGTTACGCGCCAAAGTCGACGGCACTAGCGCCATCTAGTGTCGAACCGAAGAACTGAACTTCTAGAAGCCCGACACTCGAACTTTCAATTCTTAGTCGATTGGCGCGCGTAT